>WBMV01001768.1:3066098-3672169 GCA_013396655.1 Campylorhamphus procurvoides | reverse complement strand
GTGGGTAAACACGCAGGGGAGGGGCGGGGCCAGGGCGAGGGGGCGGGGTCAGCGCGCGCGGGGGCGGCGACCCTCGAACCCTCAGAGCCTTCAGAGCCCTAAGACTCCTGAGACTCCTCAGATCTCTCACACCCCTCAGCCCCCTCAGATCCCTCAGCCCTCACACTCCTCAGAGCCCTTAGACCCCTCAGACCTCACCTCCCTGAGGGGTTCTCTGGTCCTGCCCCTCGCTGTTGCACCACCAGTGGTCATTGCCCTCCAGCCCAGCGCTGCTGGGGGCCGTGTGCCCTGGGCGAGCCGGGGCTGTCCGATATGGAACAGTGATGTGTGTCACTATTCCCCCCCGGTTTGCCAAGGGTACCTCAGGAACTCGGTGCTGCCTGTGTGAGCCCCTTCTACACCCCACTGCCCGGCAGGGGTCTAGCTGTAAATGAGCCATCCTGGACAGGCTGGAAACCTCACGGCCCACACAAATACATTTCTGCACTTTGTAAACCAAGAAACGCCCTGGTTCAAGACCTTGTGGAAGTTGACCCTTTGTAAGTGGGCAGCTGGATGGGCCCACCCCGCTGTGCCCGGTCACACCTTCCCAAATGGTAACGCTCAGGAGGTTTATCCACGAGAACAAACACCTAGTTTGCTGTTATTTCCATTTTTAGGAGCACAAGCTTAGGATCCCCTCAGTGTCCGTGGGAAGAACAGTGAGCGTGTCTGTGTTGATGGGTGAGCAGGGCCAGATCCATCATCCCCACAGCAGTGAAGCTCCGGCAGCTCCGCGCCCACATCCAGCCGGCCCAAGACACATTGCCAAACAAAACACTTCCCTGACTGGACAAATACCACGATTAATGCCGGTCTCATGTACAATGGCCTCAGCTGACAGCAGAGCATCTTCCTGAAGGTGTGTGATCTGCTGGTACTCCCATGGGTAACCCAGGAGTCACCTCCCTGTCAGAGTCACCTGCCTGCTTGAAGCTTCTGCATCTTCCTGCATTCCTCTGACCTTCTGGGGAGCTGCAAAACACCAGCCTGGTGCTTCCCAGCTGACTCAGTTAATTACTGAAATTAGCAAAAATTGTTCTTCCAGACTCAGAGCCTTGGCTTTTAAATAACCAATGGGGTCACTCCAGGTGTCCTCCGAACCCCTGGCATAGCTGTGTGTCTCGTGTAAATGTAGTCTCATATCTCGAGGTGCTGCTGTGATGAAGCACCTGTCCCTGCCGAGAGACAGGTAGGCCTTTGAAACACTTCTTCTTGGCTAAAAGTTTGCACGCACCTCAGTGATAATCGATAATAACCTGAGAAAAAAGAATGTGGTTACAAATGAGGTGAAGTCATGGGCTTTATTACAACCTTTGGCCACAGATTCCCCAGCTCATGATGAAGAATTATGTAACTAAAGAAAATAATACCGTGATGGTTGTCTGAGTAGTTAAGGATTTGTGGGACATTCGTATCCCTTTGTGCTTTTTAAAATACTTTTTTATAGAAACTGTAGTTAGGGATTGTAGTGTGTAAAATTGCATTATACTGGTATTTTTTTAGTTCAATTGAACTAACACATGAGTAGTTTTGCATAAATCTTTTCCATATATATAGTTTTTCACATTAGCAAGTATAAGGTTAATTTTGTAGCCCTCCAAGAGACTGTGCTCGGATGTGCAGACTGAATATCTGCATGTTTGCTGAATTTCCTTAGGTACAATGTGTATGTGTGCAGACTGATTTTGAGAGTATGATACAGAGGGAAAAAAAATAAAAATCCCACACCTCCCTTTTCCCTACATGAATTAGATCCTGTATAAAAGTAATTAATTCTCTTATGGGTTTATGTGACCAGTCAAACATTGCTTCCCATTTATTCTTTGCAAGTGCAAATGAGGTAGATAGGGAAATGAATAAACATGGACAATTGCTTGTGGAATAAAACATTACACAGAATTAGTGAGAGTTAGGGGGCTTCAATAACTTGAACAATTAGCCCGTAGAGGACATAGGAACATTCTGTCACAGTCAGGTGATACTTACCCCTGGTGTTTGTTTGCCCTTTAATACAGTTGTTTCCAGCAGGATTCAAGACCAGAATTTGTTGAAATTATCGTGGAGTGATTGGTTTTCTCATCTGCCCATCCTGAGGACACTTTCTGATGTTTGAGGCATTTTAACTGACCCACCCAGTGACGTAACATGAGTGATGGAAACCACCACATGACTATTTTAGTCTCTGATGAGCCAGAAGGAAGGAAGAGGAGATGAACACTCAGATAGTTGTGGGTGTTTGTGTATGACTGGTTATCTGAATGTGGGAGTAGGTGTGAAAGAGCAAGAGATATTAACATGCTTGATTATATATTTTCATTTTACTTATTTTGCCACTTTATTCAGGACTGTGTAAGAAAGAACTGCCTGAGCAAATTAGTTAATGCACAAATTAGCATGTAAGAGTAAAGAAAACACAAAGAAAGGTCTCATTTGAGAGTGTCTACAAAGAAAGGTCTCAGTGGAGAGTATCTACAAAGCTGTGAGCAGCTCTAGAAACTACCGACTCATCTTGAAGGGGAGAGAACTAGGAGAACATCTTCCTACAGCAACAGGCAATATCCTGGCTCTGCTGGTTAATTTGGAAATGACTGCTGTGGTCAGGTCACTGAATTTAGATGGATCTCACGGTGTAAGTTTCTACATGTAGTAATTATCTCATTTTCATGCACATATTGATGACACAGGCTATCAGGGCTTGAACCTGCCAGAAGAGTTTTGTAAAGTATGGAATAGATTCCAAATTTCCACAATGGGAAGGACACACAGCTGCTTCTGCCAGGAAGGTTTCTGTTTTTCAGGAATCCAAGCTGTAACTGGGTAGGATGTGAAAAGCTTCATGAAAATTTGCTGTCCTCTTCCTGCTTGAAGGGAACTGAGACGGAGCTCTTCATCATGAGTCAGGCACCAGCACTAGGAGTTTGCCAACTAAGCTCTTCTGTTCTTAATCAATAGCCTGGCAGCTTAGAGAGTGAAGAGCTATTTCTGCTGCTGAAGGAGGACTTGGGGAAGTGTTTATGAGAGCTGCTAACAGCTAATTTACAAACTGTGGAGTTCTTGTTTCAGATTGCTGTGCTATAACACCCATTTGGGTGTCTTCCTTAGCCAGTACCAAACACAACGGGCAAAAACCAGTGTCTGAGCTGCAGCTGAGTTTGTGGAAGAGCCATGAGACAGGCTGTGCATGAGTGGAGGCCTCACAAAGGCAGTGAACAGTGTGCAAGCTCCATCCTGACCTTTCTGCATAGTAGGGAGGGTTTGCCCATGTACCTCGTCCTTTATCTGCAAAGAGTTTCAGCTCTCTCAGCGGCTCTGGCAGATGGCAGGAAGCAGTTGGCTGAGAGCAGTGTTTACCCCTGGAAGCCGATATTACAGGCTCTTAAGTTCCACAGAAGCCCTCAGAATATAGGGCCTTTTTTTCCCCATATAACTCAGAAATCCTCCTTCTGGAGTTGTTTATGGAGTCAGGACAGGGAGGGATGGGAGACAATTCGTTTCTTTCCCTATTTCCTGGCCTTTTACCAGCAAGTTCCTTATCACCACTGTGCCAAAAATGCAGCCCTGGCACTCCCAATCAGCACAAGAAGGCGATGGATGGGTACTGGTGACACTTACTGTCATGGACAGTCTTTTATTGCTTTTATTTTATTACCAGTAATTGAAAGGTCAGCCAAATTTTTCTTAGACAATTAAGTGACATTTACAGATAGGAGATTGAGAGCAACCAGAGATGCTTTTCCAAGTGCTGCTGCCCGGCTATCCTGATATGTCACTACAGCCAGTGTGTAAAGCACCAGAAAGCATGTTTTTAAGCATCATGCTGCATGTGGCACATTGAGAAAAGCAAATACTGAGATACTGGCCCAGGAATCTAAAGGTTTTATCTGGGCAGGTGTTTGTTCACACAGCCCAGTCAGACAAAGCACAATCGCCTTGAAGGCCAAAAGGCCAATCTTAATTCAAGGTTATGTCTGGAAGCAGAAAATCACAAATGAGAGTAGAAAAGCCCGTGCTGAAAATCTGAGGCCGAGGAAGGACAGAGTAGGTTGCATTAGGCTGATGATGAAGGGTTGTGGTGCAAACTGCAAGGAATCTTTTCCACATCCAGGGACAGCACAGTGCCAGGGCCCTCCCCCTCACCTCCAGAGGAACACCCCTGAGCCTGCCCATGGGACAAGGGTCCCCACACCAGTTCCAGTTCCACGCACTGGCATTGCATCCCAGCACATGATGGATTATCATGTTGTTTCATGCACTGGTAAAGAAAACAGTTGAGTGACCTGTTGTTTACTTAAATATTTATATAGTGAATCAGAGTGCAGGATCTGTTACAGCTCGTTCCTGTACACAAAAATGATCTAAATCCAGCACTCAGCTGGGCAGCAGAGGACGGCTCCAGGGTGGCTTTGGATGTTTACAGCTGCTACCGACTTCGCAAGGGTCATGAGTAGAGAAAAATAATGGATGTGGTTAGAACATCTCTTAATCCTGCTGTTCTCTGGGGACAGAAAGATTTACTGGGGCTGTGGTGCCTGCACAATTAGAGCGGCCTTCTGGAAATGCTCCTCTGGAGGAGGAGCTTCTTACAATTGTATCATGTACCCCTCTGCATTTCAGTGACTTCAAAGAAAGGAGGTCAGAAATACTCCTAAAAATATCTGACATGGAGGGAGGATACAGATTTCTGTTGTTGAATCAACTCAGAAACAGCAGCTGCATTATTCATGTGTGGATCGTGGTTTGGTGTTCCAGCTCAAGGGAATGAATAGCCAGAAAGGGAAATGGGAATTAAGAGACTCATTTGGGTTCTTAGTTATGTGCTGCTCTAGCTGGTTCCTACCATGGTCTGTAATTTGAGGGTTTTGAGGGCTTTGTGAAGTGCCATTTTTTTTTGTTCAAACTGAAAAATTTGAACTTGGGATGAACCCAAAACTCATACCAGGAAACCTCACACTGAAGGGAAATGCATGCCTGGATCTGAACTCATCTTTCAGTAGAGCATTCCTGTAAACAGGAATGTGTGCCTTGTGGTGCCCCTTCAACCTTCGCAGTTCACACCAAGCACTGACATGGGCTCATATCTCAGAGAAAACAGGTGACGTTTCCAAAATCTTTGCAAAGTTTGCTCCAAGAGAGCTGTTTTCTGCATAGCATCTTGTTGAAGCTGTCCCCCTTGGGGCCGTGTGTGGCTCCCAGCAACACAGCAATTTGATGATGCAGAGGTGCTCCATGTGTAGTTTTTTTTGGGTTTTTTTTCCCACAACCTGGGTTGTTGTTGTTGTTTCCCAGGCTTAGGAAAGATATTACCTCAGCAGAAAATGGAGATAATGGAATGCTTTATGCCCAACGGGGATGTAGAATAAAAGCTACAATGGATGGAAAGTGGAGTCAGCAGCCTGAGACAACATGAGTGATGGACAGCACAGGGAGCAGCGTGGGATTGCAGTGGAGCTCTGCTGATGGGAATGTGTGCTTTCACTTGGAACAGGGTTATTTGGCTTTTGCTGCTATTTCAGCATCAGTTGAGGTATAGACACAGTGTAATTCTATCCTTAAGGTGTGTTTGTTGTGAGGTGCTTCTGCCTGATGACAGACTGTTGGATGTTCTGAGAGAAAGGGTAGCGTTAAGGAAGTTGTACAAGTGCATTTGGATATTTGACCTTCTGTACCTGGAGGAGCTGAGGTTGCTCCATGATGTGGAGCCTCTTTCTTCATAACACCGAGGGAGGGTTTGGAGTTTCAGAGAAACTGCCTGAAGTCTATCTAGTCAAGCTAACCCAGTGTCACAAGCTGCTACTACTACAAGTTTTGCTTACATGCTTTTTCTCAAGCTCAAACCCAAGCCTGTATTTCAGCCATCATATTGTTGTGGTGCCTACAGCACGAGGGGAACAAGTGAAAGCAGGGCACTGTCACTGGTGAAGGGATATGGAGGGGGAAATTAATCCTGGATGGCAGAAGGCAGAAATAAGAACCTTTCCCTCAAATTTGGTGACCAGAATAACCTTGGACCTGTGAGCAACACACTCATTTGCCCAAGGTGTCCAGGAGGGGACAGGGAGCTCCTGGCTCCAGTGCTTTGGAGGGAGGTAGAACACCCCCAGTGATGGAAGCTGACTGACACATCTGGAGTTAAAAAATCCTCTTACATTTACGGGCAAGCAGCTGATGCTGCAGGGCATGAAATCTGATTATAATTATTGTCTTAGGGTAGAGCTGCGCTTTTCATGAGCACATCCTGGTATGGAAGTGAAACTGAATCTCTCAAATCATGTAATAGGCCCTGAGGAGACCAGGACGTTTTGAGTCACATCCTCCTCCCTCTCATGTGCCTACAAGCAAAGATACTCACAAACACTGGAGCAGAGCATTCTAGAAAGATACGTAATCTTACCATAAAGATTTCCAGGACATTGCAACACCGTTATTCTCTCTAGCCACTTCTGGTTTTTATTCATCTGATTTCAAGGAAAAGGTGTCTTAATTTAATGTAGTTTCGAAATAGTATTTTTTTTTTGCCACTTTGTTTGAGGTTGAATCATCCCCATTACAGGATTTTTCTAGATACCTATCAAGAGTTATCACTCTCTCAGCCTTTCCTTTGATAAGCTGAAGAAGTGGAGTCTTTTATGCCTCATATCCTAAGGCACATCCCCCAAACCCAGGAGTCTGTGTTTAAACTAGCAGCCTTTTAAAATTGTTAGTGGGGTTAACCACATTTAAAAATACTTCAACATTTCTTGGAGAAATTAGTCGCTAACTGGTTAAAGCTGTGATTAAAGCAGAAATGAAAAAGCTGGGCTGGCCACGGCCCATTAAGCCTGTATTTCCTTTTAAAATAAAGTGCACAAATTCTTTTGAAATGTAGTAAAAGGTTAGGACTTTACAATTTCAGTTACTGTGAGCATCTATATGTCATAGCAATGCATCTGTGTGTTATAGCCATGCACCTATACGTATATGCATAAATATGTATGTTTAAAAGAAAAAGAGAGCACATCAAACTCCCTTGCCATGGAGCTGCTGTTGTGGAAGCCCATAGTGGTCAGCCAGCCGTGTAAAGGGAGATAAGGACACTCTGTTAATACTGTTCATTTTCAGAAGTGAGCACAATGAAGCAGCTCTTTTGACAGTTTCTTCTGAAATGTGAAGTATTAGGCATTGTCAGAGCCAGGATACAGGGCTAGATGGACTTTTAACTGCCTGCTGTTGTGATTCTTATCTTCCTCTACGGGGTGAATTAGAATTCTTTGGATCAATGAATGTACACAGGCTTTTCTTGTATCAGAATAACATTACACATCCTCTTGTCATTATAACACACCAGAAGATTATTTTCAATGATAATGACAAGACCATGTCAATCATTGGACTTTTGTAGTGGGAATTTGCTTATTACATCATTCATGTGACAAATTTCCCCCTTTCTTTGTCTTGAATTACCACTCAGAAGTTGGTAGCAAAAATGTTCCAAATTTTAAGAAGAGAGAAAGAAAATATCTCACTTGTGCTGCCACCAGTGTTCCAAGTTATACATGCATTTACTTCTCCTGTGCATCCATGATTATAAAAATGGCATAGGCAGAGCCTACGTTTGTTCTGCTTAAATATCTGCACAGATCACAGCTTCTCCCTGATAGACACTATTGTTGGAAAACATTAGTATGCACTACCTGTATTTTCCCATGTTCAAAGGAAGCAATCACAGAGCACTTCATTTACTTTACTAAGAGCTCAGTAAATGCTGCACTGTTGCCATCCTGCAAAGAATGTATTTTCATGTAGAGGCATTAACAGATTCTTTTCAAATTCCAGAAAGAGTGTGATAATTCTTTTTGGCATAATGAAGTTTAAGCACTTAGAAAATTTGATTGTTTTAAGGCCTTTAATTTCCCTCCACTCTTAATTTTTTTAACTTAATTAGGTTACTGGGAATTTCTTCTCTTCATACATATTGTTCTAGGCCCAGTGTTTGATCTTGGGCTTGGTGTGTGATGGGGACTTTGACTGTTGGGTGTGTTGGTGTCCACAGGATCTGAAAAATGGAAAAATAGATTCCAAAAGATGCCGACTGTAAAAAAACTGCACCAGGAAGTGAATTATAAAAAAAAAAAGATTTAGGTCAAATGCTGATGGAGCAACTGACTTGAGGTAACTGAAATTGAAAAATCTGGATCCTCAGTGTCTCTGGAGAAAAGGAGCATTTTTAGGTACGTCTGAGACAGTGCCATGGATTTCGAAGTCAATCTTGCTCAAAAATTTTTAGGAAGTTAATTCACATTTTCTACTTTGAGGGGTAAAAGCCAGTAGGATTTAGATGCTAAGTTGGGAAGATGCTTTAGAAATGGGGCTGGTTATCTCCTCAGTTTAGCACATTTTCATGCTCCTTGTTTTAGTCATTTGGTGCATTTTTGCTAGAGACTATTTGGCCTTCTAATAAAGAACCCACTTAAAATTAATGGCAATTGATTAGCCTCTTCTAAGTCTTCAGTTGTCATACTTTGCTGATCTGTAAAACTTCCCAAGAAAAATGGTGTCATAATTGCAGCATTGTGCACCTTGACATTAAGTGTGTATTTCACTCATGGCCAATTTAAAAATCAAAATAGAAACTTTGTAATAATCTCCCTTTACAGTTTGGGTTATGAGAAGCTGAGAATTCCCCTAGGCTTGATTGATAAAACATGGCATTTATCCTATTCCTGGGATGATGTTCAGCAAACTTTATGACGGAGGGAAACAGCTGGTAAAGTGGGTTCATGGAAAGGTGAAGGTAATATAGACATAAAAAACAAGAGGATAATGATTTTAAAAGGGATAATAGTTGTAATAACACCATTAACCTTTTGCTTCAAATTATTGAATGTGTGGTCTCTTCAGAAGGCTAATCAAAGGTTTGCATTAACCACGATGCAAGAGGAAGTGGCAATATACAACCTGAGGTGATTTTTTTCCCTCTTCCAATTATTCACTATCAAACTCATACTGAAAAAAAAAAAGAAAAAAGAAAAAAGGAGAGAAAAACTGACCCTTGACCCTCCTGATTTTGAATTCAAGCTGACTTACTTTCAGAAGAAACAAACTTCAACTTCTCTCCTGCTTTGTAAGAGGTGGATTTTGCTAGGGAAAAAAAATAATTTGTTACAGATACATAGAAATTAGAGTCCAAGATGTGATACAGGACAGACTGTTGGTCAGACCCAGCCCTGAGCTGTTTGGTGGTACTGCATGAAGGGCAAAAGCCACACTGAAACAGACACATCTCTTCCTAACCAGGGTAGGCAGGGCACTGCAGAGGTCTGATGGCTCACTGGGGTGTGTGAAGCTCGATGCCACCCTCTCTGGGTCACTTCTGGTGTCTAAAGAGCAAATTCAGTCTTGACCAGAGCAAAACTGCCCTTCCTGGTTTGATGTTCCATGCACATGGAACTAGCAGAGGCAGACTGGGCTTTGACAGTTTACTTGCATGCAAAGAGGCAGACACATTGATGGTGGGAAATGGGCACAGAGGATGGTGACTTGATGGAATTGTTCAGGAATTTGTCTGCTTGGACAAATCTGCTCCATCATGCAATGTCATGATCCTCATCGTTCACTTAAGCCATCTGTCCAACCTGCAAGGGCAGGTTGGATGGAGCTTTGAGCAGCCTGGTTTAGTGGAAAGCGTCCCTGCCCACGGCAGGGGTTTGGAACAAGGTGATCTCTAAGGTCCCTTGAACCCAAACCATTTTATGGCTCTGTGATTCTCTCTGCAATCAGTGGAGAGAGAAGCCCCTGAAGGAGACACCTGGTGCAAGATTGTCTGACTGGCTTGAGTTGTGCTGTGTCAATCTACTATGAAAGGAAGAAGTAAAGGGAAGTTTGCACCATTCCTGGCTGACAAAACCCCACACCATTAACAGCCCCGTTCTGTGCAATCGGAAATGGTGAAAGACTTCAGGAGCAACGTGCCCTGAATTTGAATTAAGCAGATTGAATATAAAATCAACAAGCTGAAAGGGCTCGAGATAAGAAGTCAGAACATTCAGAGGAAATGAGAACTGTTCTGGGAACTAAAGGTGAGAGAAACACTAAGTCACATAAAAAATATTCAGCAAGAAAAGAGACACCTTTTCTTTTTCTGGACACCTTTTCTTAGAAGTTGTCTATAATCAGTAACCTTTCCCGGGCACTTTCCCAGGCTGTTTTTAGTAGCTGAATCCTTTGTTTCAAAACCACCCATTGATTCAGTGCCCTAAGTGAGAAGTAATTAAGGTGGACGGGGATCTTGCCTGCTGTATGGATGTATGAGGTGTAAAGAGAGAGGCAGCAAGGGGTGAATGAATTTTTCCAAAGGTATCTCTCCCAACACAATTGAGTCTGTGTATTGTTAAACACATGTGTGTGGAGATGTGCGATCATCTTTCTGTCTGTTGACCTATTTATTTCCATACACACACATGTTGATGTACATACGTGTGTGTTCCTGAAAGATAATGAACTCTTTAGGCAGTACTTTGTCAGAATATCATTTAAAGAGTTACATCCTTTTAATGCACAGTAGTTTAAGCAAACTCCAAGGTTCTTACTCAGCAATAAACCCATTAAATCATCTTAAATACCATGTCATAATGACAATTTGATGCCGCCAGATGTGGCACTAGGGATTTTTTTTCCTTTAAATGCTTTCCTGGAGATACAGCTTCCTGAATTTTAAATTCTCTAGCCTGTTTGCACAGCTGTTAGATCACAGAGCTCTGCCATCTTTTTGCCTTGCATCAGTTATTCACTAAATCATGTGTGGCATGGCTAAAAACTCACTGCATCTAAAACATTTAGGCTCATATCCACTTCACCCTCATAAAGGATGAATGGTTGGGCTGTGTGGGAGAGGGTATAGGCATTAAATTCTGAGAGCAGTATCCATTCCAGCTGTGGAGCTCTCTTATGGGGGGATTTTAGAGATGCAGTCAGAAGAATACCCTTTGCACTGGCTGCTTATCCTCCCATATCTGTGGAAAATGCAGATGTCTGGCCAATTCCCTGCCTTTCCCCACCCTGTTAGCCAAAAAGACAATCAGATTGGTAGTCTAGCACCACTTCTACGTGGTGGAGACTCAGGAGAGAGGGACACATTAGCAGGATGCAAAGGAATCCAAAAAACAACCTCTCGCAAAGAAATATGTGTGTATTGAAATAGTGAAGCAAGTCATGGGAGGCTCTGCAAAAACTCAGAGGCCAACAGGAGTGCGTTAAATCAGAAGCAAAGTGAGGGGGTAGAAGATGATCTCCTGGCCATGAAACATGGTGGTCTGAAAGCAATTCCTAATGCAAGAAGTCCTTAATTTCTAATGGACAGAAATCAGGAGACCATCTAATTAGCTGGCTGGTGATTTACATGTCCAGCAGCCCTGGACCCATCAAAGATGGGACACTGGGTCTTTGCTCCCACCTGCTATGGGGGGATTTATCAGGGGTTTTGTTGTTCTGTGAGTTTGTTGGGTGAGTGCTGCAGGACCTGATGTGGCTCTCACCTTTCTGAGACCTTGTGCTAGATAAGCATTTTCCCCTAAAAAGAGTGATGAGACTCACTGAGACCCACTGAGAGTGTTGACAAGGATTTGAAGTGAGGTTGTGAATTTTGCACAATGAGAATGTGCTAATAACTGTGATCGTGTCTGAGGTGCAAGTGTTCAGGGTGGGATGTGGAGCTGTTCTCATGTGGGTCAAAACCATGGTCTGTGACCCCAGGGATCACTGTGGGCATTTCCGGAGGGTCAGGAAGGTCAGCACAAGACACTGAAAGCCTAATGATGGGTAGGTCACAAACACCTACTCAGCCAGAGCATGATTACATGCCCTTGCAATCCTGATTTCTTATCAGTGCTGAAGAACCATTGAATCCTGATTTGGTGAGAATTAGAAATACTCTTGAAAAGGGTGATTCTAAGCCCAGCAGAAGGATTACCCCTGGCTTGCACGGAATCTTGGTTTGATTTGCTGCTCCGCTCGGGCTGGCACATGAGTGTTTGAGTAGCTCAGTATTGAAGAGGGCATGCAATGTTTTCCAGATTACCCTCCAGTGAAGTGTAATATTTGATAACATCAGTAAATACAAAACAGAAACAAAGTGGCAACAGCATTTGAGCGTCTTGTGATAGCAAATGAGGTGGGGAAGTTAAATGGATATAGAAGAGGATCCCCAGAGATTGGATCACAGTGGGATGCTGGTAGGAACTCAGTTGTTATTGTACGGATATCAACACGTGGAGCTCTAAATCTTTTTGGATCGTGGCTGAAGACAGAGATTTGCTCAGAGCTGCTTTTTCTTTTATTCAGATTGTATAGGCTGTCCTCCTCTCCTACCAGCAAACAAATAAAAACTGTGCCAGTTATAGCAGCAGTTTATATGGAAAAGCAATGAGGCAATTTCAGGAAAGTATTAGATGTAATTTTGGCTTTTCTTTTTTGCTGTCACTTAGCAGCTAGAAAGAGGAGATGCACTGATGTGCAGAACCAGGCATGTATTATGCAAACTCATATTACAATCTCATTGACTGTTCGTGGACCCCTGTATCACTCTGTTTCCATCTGTTGTTTTAAGACTAAGTTGTTTGGAGGATGTCCAAATTCCTTTCCCAAGTTTGGTGAAGTACCTGCCTGCCTTAGGCTCCCTACATAGACAACAGAGAGGAAGAGGCTTCTCCAAAGAATGTGGTGTGCCAGGGGATGCTCCCTTCTCTCCTTCTCCCCCTTTCCTCCTTCCATCCTCTTCCCAACTGCACAGGGACTTTAGAGAGCAAGAAGGGAATGGGGTGAGTCTGGGCTCTGCTGCTGTCTTCAGCTGGTTGTGGTTCAGGATTCAGGTAACCCAGGCTGTAAGGAGCAGGAATGTGGGATCCACCAGTTGTCCATGGCGGAGCTGCCATGTCTCAGTCTAGGCAGCAGCTCATGGCTGAAGCAGTATTTCAAGAGATAACAAGGGAATGTCGAGCTTATCCAAGAAAAAAGAAATGACACAGAAGATAAATAAGCAAAGCATATAAAACATAAATGCAATCCTATTAAAATTAAGTGTGTTTTAATTTCTGAAAAGATTCATATTTTGGTGTTAGATTTACTGAACAGGAAAAGATTACAGGCGTCATTAAAGGAAAATGTTTTCAAGGGCCCTTTTAAAAAATTTTATCCATGTTTGCAATTGCCATGTGCAAAATATAAAAATCAGAGAAGGGAAAAAAAACAGCAAGCAGTGGAAATAGCCCATTTTGTGAATTATAGAAAGAAATATACCATCTGTGATTTAGTGCAGTTCCCAAGATCCCATCTGTGATCGAAACACAGTCCTCATTCAAGGCTGAATCCCTGAGACATTCCATATGATAAAATATTTCTCTTGGAGGATGCTTGGGCTAATGGGTTTGTTATTCTGGAATATGGCTCTTCTAGATGAGACATAAAACCCTAGAGGCCTAATTTTGCCTCCGGTGGCCGCCTACAGCTGACGTCAGGAGAAGCAGGAGTGAAAGGAGGTCAAAGATCTAACAGCTTTTCCTTCAGAATTTCTGTACCACTTTTTATCAGGTCAGGTTGTTGGGTCTAAGAAGCCCAGACAGCGATTTCATAATCTCTAGTGTCAGCTTTTGTGGTCACTGGGCTTCTTGCACCAGGAGGGCTTGCTCAGGCTGCAGCTGCAAAACAGAAGCTCCAACTATTTCCTCTTGTTACTGCTCTTCATTTTTCAGCAGAGGAAAAAGAGAGAGAGGTCCCTCAAAGTGGGACAGGCCTCTCATGCAGCTGCACCTCTGTCGCCTTCTGATGCCTTTGTATGTGTTGTCTGTGTGAGCTCTTAGTCTTAGTCCAAAGGTGGCCTCAGGTGAATCAGATATTTATACAAACACAACATATTTAATTCCAATCCTCTATTAATTACACACACAGGTACAGACTGGCACAGTTTCAGTTACCACTGAAATTTATATTTGAATAGTAAATGCATTCACCTGTTAAATATATGTTTATGTTTTCTCTTCTGTGTAATTACATGCTGATTATACAATTGCAGAAAATACTTACATATTTTGCACAATTATGCTATTACTGAAATAATGCCTGCAATAGAACTCTGTGTGTGTGTGTGTGCGTGTGTGTGTAAGCACATTTGGGGAAATATCACCATGGTTGCTTGTTTTGGAGCTGTTCAGAGATTGTGCAGCTCTGTGTCAAGCAAGGTGTGCTGCTGGAGCAAGGTGATACAGGAGGAGCATGTTGGGATCGCTGTTATTACCTGTGGGTGAATTAAAAAAATGGTTTGGGCTTTATTATTAAACACTTGCATTCAGGATGTTTCATCCAACCTGATTTCGTGATCCTGTTGCCCTGCAGTTCTGACAGATGAGGTGTACACAGGCTGAAGGTGCAGCTGCCCAGACAGACGCCCTTTCACTGGGCTGTGGGGGTCAGACCACCAAGCCCCCATCTCTGCTTGCCTCTGCTGGATTTAGGACAGGCCTTTCATCGTGCCTGTGTGTCCTCAGAGCACTTCAGACATCCTTTTGGGTGAGGGATGTGGCAGATTCAAGTCATGACATGTGATGATGTATTGGTGAATACCACTGCAGCAGGCTCTGGTCCAGCCCTCTGGTCTGGGTGTTCTCATGCTTGGGGAGTTCCTAGTCACTGCTTTAACACAGACAAATAAACAAACAAGTAACAGCCATCGATAGCATCAGCATCTGTGTTTGTACTGATGGTGGGAGAAATGAGCCACCCAAGCTAACACAACCAGCAGCATCTGAGCTGGGAGCGGGGCACCTGCCTCCCACCTGCCTTTCCCAGGATCAGCCACCTGCCTGCACAGCACCGCAGGCAGAAAAAGGTGCTGGTCAGGGGATAAATACTCTGGATTTGCCTCCTCCATGCTCCTCAGGTCTTGCAGCCAAAGGGTTAAAAAGAAATGAGTGCTTTTGGCATGCTCTGCAGAGTGCCCGGTCTGAACATGAATGACCAAATTGCTTTTTACTTTTTAAATTAAGCCCTCTGTCTGTACACACACAGCTCACACTGCTGTTCCATTAAATAAGAGAATTTGTTCCCACTCTGATTTTTAATAGGGTAAGACCCTGCCGTTCCGTCTCACAACTTTACTGACATGAGATCTTATTAAAAGCAATCCTCCCCCTCTCCTCCTTGAAGTCTGAGCTTCTGATAGCTTCATACAGCCTGTGTTTATTTTACATACACAGCTCTGCAGCTGCTGCTTCCTTCTTCTCTGATAAATGACAGCGTAACTGTTGCATCCACTAAAAAAGTAAATAAAATTAAATGGAGAAGAACAATACATCTCTGGCAGAGAATAATAACTCTTTTAAGGCACGTATCTAAATTGTACAGCCTGATCCTAATTGTAAGGATAATTCTTTGATATTTCAAGCAACTTGGAATGCCACAGCAAATGCATGCTCTTGGCAGTACATCCTGAGAGATTTCTGTGGGAACAATGGGGAGAATTCTCCTGAACTGTAAGGAGGTTGAAGCATCTTCATTAGGTTAATAGGGCTATAGTCTGTGATGGGAAAGAATGGAAGAATATGCTATGATCTGTTGGTTGGCTGGTTAGTTGGTTGGTTGGGAGGGTATTTTAAGCAGAGACTGTGCTGGATGAGGCCCTGTGTGGGTGCTGGATGGGAGGTGCTGAGCATTAGGTGCCAGCAATAGCAGCAGGGAGCCCCTTGACCAGCCAGCCTCCAGCTCCCGTATCACACTCCCACGAGGGGACCGAGAACGGGAGTTTTTCCCCATCCCCATCCAGGCTGGTCCCACTCTGGATTGGTGCTGCTGACATGGGAGCCCATCAGGCTCCTGGACAGCACCTTTCTGTTACCACCTCTCGCTGTTTCGCTGTTTCACTGTCTCTGCTGTTGCTGGTGAAGCCAACACCAACGGTGGAGGCCAGCAGAGCAGTGTGCTGGTAGGTATTAGTGCTGGTTAGCCATGGCTGTGGGGCTGGGCCACAACTTTGCAGTCCTTAGACAAAAATCCTATTGAATTTGCCTGGAACTGTCTGAGGAGACAAGATACAATGTCAAAGCAGGCCAAAGTGTGAGAGAGAGAGTAATGTGAATTGAACTGACTAAATTTGGGGAGGACAGTATTTGTGATAGCATCAGAAAGTAGAATTGGTTTTGAGAATCGTCCAGTTCTTGCTGGAACAAGGGAACCTATGCAGATGTGTGGTCAACCATTCCAACAGCTTGGTTAATTCAGAAACCATGTAGCTGAGACTCTGGGGAAAACCAAGTTGCTTTCCTAACTGGTGGCTGGGGAAAAAAGAGGATCTGGTAGGGTGACCTGAAGGAGGAAGAGAGAAGAGATACTTCCAAGCAATGAAATGCTGCCCTTGGTGAGGAGATAGGAAAGGATGAGAGGAAAAAAGAGATAATCCAGGTGATGACTTCAAAAGTGTAGAAATCTTTTATTTAAAAGATAGGGATAAAGCTACAAAAGGTGGGAAGTGCATTGTCTGTTTTGAAAGTAGCTAAGAAAGACCTTGGAAAAGATCAGGCTGGGCAGGAGCGCTGCTGCTCTAAGGGAGTAGCAACAGTTGACAGTCAAAAGGATGAAGGAATAATAGCTCTAAAAGAATAGAAAAGGTTTCCAGAACAGGTGAAATAGCACTAGTGGGAACTTTAGCCTGGATGTTTCCTGGGAGATGTCTGGAGGAAGAGGTGGAGAAGGGCACCGGCTCGGGTGAGCCTGTGGTGCAGCTGTTTGCACCCTGCCTGGCAGGACACGGTCTTTCTGCTCTGCTGGGTGTAGAGCTGGTGTGCCAGCTCTGCCTTTACTGGTGTGACACTGGTGTGACACTGCAGCCTGCACTGGTGTCCCCTGGAAGGTGCTGCAGGGACCGAGCTCTCTGCAGAAGGGCCCAGTGCCGGGAGAGTGAGCTCTTACAGCTCCTCAGGTGTCGAGGGCAGCCTTAAGCCTCCTATGCATTGTGTTTGCCACGCAATGTGTGCCCGTTTACCCTTGCGCCAAAAGAGAGAGCAGCAAGTTGTTTACGGTGCTGCCTGCAGGCCAGGCCTGGGAGAGGGTGGGGTGAAACCTCAGCTTCCAGGAGAGGAGGAGGATGCTCCAGACCACGTTCATGTACCTGCTCTGCAAGGCAGGCTGGGGCTGGTTGTGGGTTACTATTCCAGTGTAGCCGCAGGGATAAATAAAAGGAGCCACATTCACATGAATGCTGGTCCAGATGTCAGCAGGGAAAGGAGAGCTCCTTGTCCTCAGCCAACCCAGAGGAGAATCTGAGGCATCGGCACATCTCCCTGTCACTGTTCCAAGGAGAAGCCCGTTCTGCTGGGCTGGACCATTTTCTCACTGCTCCATTGCAGCATGGCTGTGAGTAACACACCCTCACTCAGCTCCCTTGGGGACAGAAAATTCCAGGCACGAGCCAAGGGCAACATCTGGCCCTTTGAAATGATACAAGAAGTACTAGACACAGCCTGGTGTCAAAGGCAGGAGGAATCTCTAGGCCTGAAGCAGCACCCTCATTTTCTGAAGCAGCAGTTTGGTAAATGGCAGTAAGATCGTTGCTGGGGCTGGTTTTGTCTTTTAATCAGGAGGAAGAGCTTTTGGAATATCTGGCCTAGCCATTATCATATAGATGCTCCTCGCATATGCTCCAACTTGAGGCAAAACACAAAGTGGTTTGATATTAATGCAAGCTAGAGCTCATGAAATAACTACGTCACTAGAGTGGAGTTTTCCATCAGTGCAGGAGAGAATTTCTCTGGGAACTGATCAAATTTTTCTCAGTGGACTAAACACTGACTTAGAACAAAGGAGGTGGTGAGGACACAGTGCGCAAAGTATCTTGCCCTCTGAATGAGGCAATAAATGAGGTCTGCATTTCGTTGCATAAACTCTTAACCTTCCTTGCTGCAAAGTGCCATCTAGTGTTCGCAGCCCTGGCTGGCGGCCCTCGCCCAGCGAGGCAGCGCTGTGTCAGGCTGTGAACAGCTTGGAAAAACCAAAGGGAGGGCAGAGAAGCAACCAAATTGTAATTATTCATAACCAGATGTTATTGGTCTTTAATATATGATTGTAGTGACTTAGGTGAGCGAAGCTTCTGTATTATATGATGGAATAAGAGATGTTTCAACTGGGTTTAATGAACCCAAAACACAAACAACAAAGTGGTGGCAGTGCTGTCGGGAAAGCAAGTGTGGTATTTCTTGCCCAAAACATGCCCAACGATGTGTTAAATTTGCGGGTGCAACGAGCATTGTGGCATTATTGATGTTGTTTGTGAGGGAAGTGGAATTGGGCCCCACACACATAGCGGGGCAAGGGTCCCTTTCTCACAAGGGTGCAAGTTACCTGCAATGAGTGGGTGGATCCAGGAGCAGGAGAGCACCTGAATGACCATCATCTACTGTGGAGGCGCATGCAAGTTAATTGTGCATGCAAATTAGTCATGCAACAGCAAATGTACTTTGTAAGCCTAAAATCAGCCCCAGCAATGACACAGTTTAGCATCAAAAGTGCAAGATTTGGGGAGGGATAATCCACAGATATGTTTAGAAATTGAAAGTGCAGGCAAGGTAAGAGAGTGCGCAAAAATAACTCTGTGTCCAGATTTGTATCTGGGGCATCTTTCTGTCCTGACTGGCTTGGAAATCTCCCTGCCACATCTGGTCACCCCTGAAACCACCCCGAGCCCAGACCTCAAACACAAAGGTGGTTATTATCATTTGTTGTTATCGGTAAAGTGCTGACAACACTTCAAAGTGCCAGAGGATTCATGCTTTGGGTTTTGCTGTTGCAGTGGCCAGGAGCAGAATCTAATTAGCCCAAACACTGTCCATGAGAGAGAACAGCCCTACTGACAGGGAGCAAATTAGGTCTCTGACCTAGCAAAGCATTTAACCATGCACCACATTTTTAGTACATGTATTTTTGCATTAAGACCTGGATGATGTAATCTTTTGATGCCTCTAATTTTTTTGATTGCAATATGAAGCATAGCTCAGCTGGCTCAGAAACCTCCGTGTGTAGTATTAATCTGCTTTCTAAACTGACTCCTTGTGTCTGGACTCAACCCTGGGGTTTCCTGCTAATCCAAAGGATCTTTCCCATCTACATTCCTAGATTTGCTGTAGTAAACCCATCCCTGTGTCCAGCCACCCACTGCAGCTGGCTCTGCACTGGGGCAGAAGGTGAGGCTGACCTTGAGGGAGTCACCTCTCTGTCAGAACTGGAGTGACCTTTATGAATTTCTCAGGGGACTCCCAAGCAATGAGGACTTTATGAGGACTTACATGTCCCTCAGAGCTTGTTTTAAGGTTTTGCCCTGGATCTTCTTGTGCCACAGTAGAGGCTTGTTCTCTGAAGGACAGTCTGGGAACATGCCTGCTTTGCTTCCCAAGCCATATTATAAGCTGGTCGTTTCAGGGCAGGGAAAACAGGAGGTTTAAAGAGGAGACTTGAGCTGGAAGTTGTGTTACACTTGATGATCTCCTTGCATCCCTGTTCAGGCAACCTCTTGGGAGATAATATCCTATGATACCTGCTGATTCCTCATACTTGCTGTCAGACATCTGAAATCACAGGGATAGATGGGGACCTTTGGTCTGCCCCACATAACTTCTCATTCTAGCTGGTGATTTTAGTGACGTCTCAATGGTGAGCTCTTCTAACCAGGATTACGATTTTTTTTCCCTAAGGCATGGATGCTATCCTAATTACCATCTACTGAAAAACAAAATTAACTCAATAATATATTAGAAAAATACCTTCTAATATGAATCACATATGGCCTAGCTTTCCTGCCTCAGTCACTGATTGGAATGGTTTGTCCAAATGATTATCTTTAAACCTCAAAATAATCCCACTGAACTGAGCAGTAGAAGGCAACCCTCCATATTAAAAATAAAATCTAGCACTTTACAATTTTTAAAAAATGGTAAAAATTTCTCCAGCATTTTAGAATTTTAAGATGCAGCCACACAAGTGTTTTCCAACTGCAGTCGCTCTTTTCATTTTGGCTTCTCTTGGGCATGTGATGTGACTCTGGTTGTATTCATTAAAGTCTCAGATTGTGCTTGTTTTGTGAACAACCGTTAGGGCAGGGGTTCTTACTCTTAATCGGCACCATCTGGAAACAAGAAGGAAATTGCTCAGGATGAACGCAAAGACGAGGGAAGACCCTGCACTTTTCCATGCTTGCAAAACTTGTCCCATTTGGAACAGCCACATTTGACCCGGGAACTGGCTCACCCTTTATTTCTCTTGGGGGCTGGAAGGAAAGGGAAATTTTCTTCCAGAAAAAAGACAATCTCCACATTGGCAGCAGAACCAGAAAATAATTGTTTAAAGGCAGAAAGTTGCACAGTTTGGGCTGCTAGTGAGCTAGGCCTTTTAATGCAAATTGAATATCTTCATTCCCAGTTTTTCCCCAGTCTTGCACCACTTGTTCAGCATTTCCTCATTTTTTGGCGCTGGTTTCCATAACTGCCTGCAATCACACTCTCACACAGATGCCATTCCGTGTTCAAAGCACTGAATGCTACAGGGCATATTAGTGTTTTTATGCTTTAGATCTATCTTTATGTAACTTCAGAGCTCATTAATATATACCATTTTGCGTGATTAAAAAACAACAACCTGGCGCGTGAGGAGCTTTGAACAGGAGAATGGATCGCAAGGAAAATGCCTTTCTTCTCATTATGCAGATTTTAAGCCAGACATGAGATGGGCCCAGAGAGTCAATGGACAAGGTACAACTTCTGCAAGATAATCATTCCCTGACTGCAGCCAAGCAGGCTGTGCTTGAAAAAGAAACAACAGAAAGGGACAAATGCTATTTGAAACATAAAGATTTTCACATCATTATTTCACAATAATGGGCAAAAATGAACGAATATCCCATGGTGGTCCTTTTAAGGCTGTTCAGGGAAAGCCTGGATGCTCTTTTGCTGGGTGAAAAGCCAGAGGCAGGAGGTGCCCAAGCCTGGGCTCACTGTGAACATCCAAGAGCACATACCAGAGTGCTGTAAATACTCGGGCTGTTGGTGAAGCACAATTCCCCCAGTTACAGTCTCAAATGTGGCCTCCACCACTGCTGTGCCAAAAAAGGATTGTGTGCCAGAACATAGTTCTTCTCTAGCTGTGGTTGCTGCCTTTGAAGGGTTGAGGTGATGAGTATCTCCTGCACCAAATAAGGGGATGGGGAAATTTTTCTGACCATCAGCTCTGACTTTTCAAGCTGCTTTCTGTCTAATGATACCAGCCAGTCCTTTCTCTGCAAAGCACAGGCTATTTCAGTGACACGGAAGCAACTGCCCTTTTGGTTGGTGCCTGTCCCTGATGGAGCTGTGTTTCCTGCCAAGGTGTCCTGATAACCTGCAAAGGAGATCACACAGCCCAGGCTCACATCCTCACTCCTGCTGTGACAGCTGCAATAGTGAGGAGCATTGGCAGGGATCAGGAATCAAACTAACTCAGGATATGACATCCAAAAGCTCAGAGGTCTGAAGGTAGGAAAACTGATTGGTGCATTTGGCAGCAGTCAGAACACAAACATGGTCTTAAGGGACAAGAAGTTGTTTTGGCAGGAGAAGGAAGGGAGCCAGAGACGCTCCCCCCATCCCTTTGAGGAGTCATTATTTCTAAGGAACAGCTTTCCGAAAAAAAAGATATTTTTTGTTAGGATGGTTGGGAGTCTGCTGTTGTTGCAGCTTGGGCAAAGGCAATAATGGAAAATCTGATGTATAATGCACCCAATGCTCACTAAAACCTTTCAGAAATGGCCAGGCAAACACATTTTCTCTGCCTTAATCCAGAGGTTGTGTTAAGGGGTTTGTGACTGGAGTAGCAATGCAGCCCCTGGCAGACTGGGAGTGATGGGAGATCCATAAAACCCAGAGTGACTCCATGCATTTCCCCAGTGCTGGGCAGCTTTCACCCCTTTTTTCTTCTTCACATTCAAAGGGATGTACTGATTATATGCAACTATGACTATGATTATATGCAAATTGTGACTAATGTATGAAATGAAAATCCCTGCCTGATGGCAGGGAGATCTTAGGCAGCTACTCTGCAATTACTGCCTCGCTACGATTTCTGCCGGGTGTTACTTACTCCAACACAATACTGAGCACAGGCAATTTACTGCAGAGGTCATAAAAAATCTCATTAAACCCACACCGTTTAAGGCAGGTAGTTTCCCAGCTCCTGTTTCTGCTTAGTGCAAAGCCTTGGAGGCTGGCTGGGTGGCTGCCCAAGGGAAAAATCCCTCTGTGGTGGGAGGGTGAGGTGTGTGCTCCGCAGGAGGAGGCAGAGGCTGCTGAGCTCCATCTGCCTCGCTCCCTGCCCACCAAACCAGGGGTGTCACCGGCTACTGAGAGTGCACATGAGGTGCAGAGAACTGAGCAAGTCTATCCAGCAGCCAACAGCCTGAATTTAATAGCCATTTCTTTCCTGGGGACAGCAAACCCCTGGGGACTTGGCACTCTCTGCAGCAGGATGCTCTGTTGAATACCCTGCAAGATGCTGGACTGAGCTCTCCGGGCAGCAGCACCAGGTTCCTGCGGCTGCTGCTCGGAGCAGGCAGGGCCAGTTGGCAGGAGAAGAGTGGTGTAAATGTGCTGAGGTAGCACAGTCACTGGTGCTCCTGCCGGGGAGGAGGCCAGGCAGGCACCGCAGCTATCTTTGTGCAGTGTCATTTAGTGACAGCCCCAGCTGTCCCGGCTCCTGTTTGGAGGTGGCAGAGACTCCCTGCAGAGGTGCCACAACTGTGCCAGTCAGGGTGAATCAGACTCTCCCAACAGCCACCACCAGGGCATTCCGCCTTCCCCAGCCGATGGCTGGAGCCAGGAGTGGCATCTGGGCAGCCCAGCTCACACCAGGTGGGAGAGGGAGCAGCGGTGTGGGGAGCAGGTGCTCCATGGGCAGTGGTGAGCCTGGCTGGGGGTCGAGTGCTTTTAGGAAGAGACACATCAGAGAGGATCCAAGGAAAGTGATTCTTATCCCTGTGACTGGAGGCTCGGTTCAGTCCAAGAGAGCATGAACGTAACTATCTGTGTTGAAAGAGCCCAACAAAACACCCATCAGTGAGCTGTTTTTTCTATTTTTCTTCCAAGATAATTACAACATATATTTCAAATGAGTTAATATCTTCCCACAATACCCTAGCTCATCCTTCCTTTTTTCTTTTTTTTTAATTACCTATAAAACTTTCTATAAAACTTGTTTTCCATTGGACTGATGGAGAGATAACACAATAACATCAGTTACCCAAGGTGAAATTTTTGTATATACTGAGAGAATTTAACCTCAAACACTCGGTTCACATATCCATGTGTGATTTATACTGCCCCAGGCTCTGAGGCAGAGTGAACACTGACACCCTTTGATGTTGAAAGAAGCCTAGTGACTGGCCTTTGGAGAGATTTGTGATGTCTCTATCAGCCTGTCAATGGAAAACCAGGCAGCAAAGCCAGGCCCCCTAAAGATTTCAAGGCCTTGTAGGCAGAGGGATCATGTAAGCATTTTACTTCCACCGAGTGCTTGAGAGGCTGAGCAGACACGGCCGGCTAATTGAGTGCTTACAGGGTGCTGGGCTGCACTTGGCATCTGCACTGCTCTACATGGCCCTGTTGGCCCAGAAAAGGTGCCTGGGTCACTGATGGGGACATTTAGCAACTGCACACCCCTGTGGTGCTTTGGTTTCTGTTGCAGCCTAGTAGGGATGTGATAATCCATGGCCAAAGTAAGGAATAGACCTTTATTATTGGAAATGGAAACCATTTTCATGCACTTGTTGAGAGGCAATAAGCTCTGTCCAGAGTTTCTGCTCATTTCTGTGGTATCAAGCATCCAGGATTTGCCCAGAGAAGTTGTGGATGCCCCACCCTGTGTTCAGGACCAGGTTGGACAGGGCTTGGAGCAACCTGGTCTATTGGAAGGTGTCCCTGACCATGGCAGAGGGCAAAACGAGATGATTTTAAGGTCCCTTCCAACCCAAACCAGTCTGTGATCCTGTGATTCCATGGAGCAAAATAGTCTTGAGTAGGTTTGACAGCTCACATAGGACAGGGAAACGCTTCAACTCCCACACAATAAAAGGCACCATCAGCATATTCTGCAGTGCACCTCCCTGGGACAGGGACAGATTGTGCACAGAGGTTTGCAAAGGGAAGCAGGTGGCAGGAGGGGACAGGAGCTCATGCTCTGTGTGAAGAGAATTCCCAGGAATTGTGTTGAGTAACACTTTGGAAGATGGGTTAGAATTCAACACTTTAATTGGGGAAATGGCTTGAAAACAGTAACATGTGATACAAAAAAGACAGCTGTAGAGTGGTTTACACAGAATTAAGGACTGCTGGCTGGGCACACTAGGAATTGAGGATTACCGGGGATTATACACTGAAGATGCATCTGAAATATGATGCTGCTGCAAAAACAAAGGACCAGTGCTCCATGCTCATATTGGGGCTGAGTGCTCCTTTGAATCAGGTGTGTCCAAGGTTGCAGCTCAACAGAAGAGGTACAGAAACCATCCAGGTGCTTGGAAACTGAGCAAGGGGGAGCTGGTATGTACCACTTGGCAAAGAAAGACAAAATAATTGCTTGTGAGGGAGAGACTGTGATAGCCAGAGACTGAATGTGCTTCCTGGTTCTTGAGAAACAGAAATGAAGGTGCAGGTAACTCAGAAGCAGAGAGAATGGACAAAGGTCTCAGTGAGAAGCATCACTAAATGCCTTGCTCTGACAAAGGCTGCTGTGACACCAGGAGAGGAATCATACTCAGACTGCTGCTTTTTGTCCTCTTCATTTTACATGTGATTGAGCCAAAAAGCTATAACTTCGATTTTTTTGAAGCCCAATTCTGTTGGGCAGCTGTGAAGGGGCAGAAACAGAGCAATAAATTTCTCTGCTGCTCTGGCTGCAGCACTGAGAAGCCCTCACACCTACAGCATTAGCAATGCCATGTATTGTCCTTAAAATGCTTTTGCCCTTTGGAAAATCCAGCACCATCCTTCCCTGTCTCTTCCCTTGTGCCCTTCAAGGGAAAGGACAGTAAAGTCCCAGGCTTAAAGGTTGTGAGCAGAAAATCTGAGGTAGGAGTGCAGATATCCACAAATTTGCCTCACTGGGAAAGTGGAGAATAATTGTGGGTTCTGATTTTCCAGGGAGCCTCTGTGGGGAACTAATAGTCTAGACTTTTCCTTTTTGAGGCCTAATTATGTCTCTCTGTCAAACTATAAAAACAACAGTCTGTGGCATCACAAGGGAAAATGAAAGCTATTGGCCTGTGTTCTGCATTTAATAGGATGTCAAATCTAAAGCACAGTCTGACTGGTTTTTGACTGAGGTTAGAAAAGAAAATGCAACTAATTAGGCTGTTTCTGAATGTCCCTTGCTGTCTAATAGCTGTAGACTTGCAAATTGTAGCATGCTGGGAGTCCCAAACTCTCTGATCAGTGCTGCTGTCTGGAGGGGATGGGTCTTTCCCATTATTGGGACTCAGGCCCCACTTGGGCAGTGTCACTGTTAGTGGGGACAGTTTCCTGGGAAATGCCTTGTGCCATCGTACCTCTCTGTGCTCCTTGGGAAGTGACACATGCTGCTGGTGAACTAGTCTCTTACAACTTGCATTGGTGATTAATTTCCAAAGTCTTTGAGGACAAAGGAGCATTTGGAAAGTATGCTGAGTATGAAATGCAGCCCTCACTCTTTGGGAATCATGGTCCCTGAACTGAAGTAACAGAGTGGTCTCCAACACATATAAAGAAGTGTGGGAGTTAGAACTGACCCCCAAAATATCCCAGACATCTTATGGTGAGCTAAAGCCGTTTGTCCCAGCCTTTTTCTAGTCAAGGTGCTCTTTCATGTCCTGCTCTTTCACCTGCACCCAAGTCCTGATCATTAACTCAGCTCCCAGACTCTTAGAGTTGCCTCCTTCCTGCTTACAGCCCATCCTAAGCAAGTGCCAGAGCACAATGAGATCTAGAAAACCCGAGACAACAGGAGGTGATGGCCTATATTTAAATGGCTAATGCATTAATAATTATACCTTGGAGTCTGCTATGTCAGGGAATGTTAGATGATGTCCCAGTGCCTTCCTCTATGCTTTGGAAGTTAGTTTGAGGGCTTTTTTTCATGTTGCAATAATTTCTTGGAGAGAACTGCAGCAGTTACAAGTTCCTTTTACCTTTCCCTTGTCAGCTGCCCTCATTCTGAACCAACGCTACGCTCAGCTGGCTCCTCATGTTTTACAGATGAACTGAAATAAAAGTGGAATTTGTCCCACTGTGAGAGAAAGGAAGAGGAAAAAAATAACTGCCCACAAGATTTTTCATGCAAGTCCCACATCCTTAGTTTTGCCCTCTTTTTGACACCGAAATCTGATTGTCTTCTGCTCAGACATTCTGGGGCGCCTTTCTGGTTTTCATTCTTCTTTTCTGACCTCACTTTTGGTTAGTCAGGAAACTGCCAACTTTGCCTCACAGTCAAAACTAAACACTGCAATTCAAACTCAAAGGACAGCAGTGGTCAGGAAAAGCATGTGGCCTCAAAATGGTGACGTTTTGATGCCATTTCTGCAAAGTCTTCCAGTGGGATTTGAGTCAGAAAAGCTCAGTCAATGAGTCTGTAAGAAAATGAAATGTCTTTCCAGGAATCAGCCCGAAAAGAAAAAAAAAGGGGTGGAAAAGAGTATAAAAGGAGAAAGACTTGCATAACCCAAAGGAGCACAGGAAGCAGAGAGCACCTGGATCTCCTTGGTGACTGCCAAAATACTGTTTGATGTCACCTCAATACTCACGTGGCTGTATTTTCCAAAAACTGCACACTGATTTTGCCCACAAATAGTATTTTCTGCACATGCAGCTAACCCATGCTGTAAAGTGTGTCTTTCCCAGGTTGTAGCTGGCAAAGAGACTCAGAGCAGCTTAGGACCAAATACTAGAAGCAGAAAACTGTAGAAAAGCTTGTCTAGGCAGATTGCTCTTCACTGGCTCTGTGGGAAGATGCCTAACTCTGATGGACCCACAGATAGCACAGACCAACATCCACTGTGGCAGAGGCAAGGGAAGGAAATGACCAGGAATGTCATGACTTAGAAATGTCTTTATCCTCACGTCTTTCCTCTGTTCCCAGCTGTAGAACTGATCCTACTAAAAATGAGGGTGCCCAACCTGTGGCCTTTCTATGGACTTTTCCCAATGGAAAAGATCTGGGCAGGAGAAGGTAGATTCATTTTGGTGTAACCCCAAGGTACAGCTGTGAAGATGCCTCATGTGCTGCCAAGTCCTCCAGCCCAGGCAGGGACCAGTCACCAGCTTCCCCAAACTTCTTGAGAAGCCACTCAGATAAGGCCTCCAGCTGTATTTTCAGGAAAGCTTTTGGGAATGCTCCTAACCTAAATACCCCTGTAAGTCGTACTGAATCTTGGTGGAGGCGATTTATATGTTGTGCTTAAATAATTTCCCTGTTGAGAGCAGTAGTCCTCAGTTGGGTATTGCTGCCAGTTGAGCAATGATCCCCCTCTCCCAGCGTGAGTAATGGCAGAGGTAGGCAGTGCAGGGGAACAAAATGATAAATTACTGCTTCTGAGAGGATGATCAGTTTGTTTGCTGTCCCCCACCAGCCCCGTCCTTCTGCAGGCATTCACCAGGGTTTCTCCAATCAGCATGGAAATCTTCCTGGCTGCCCCATGTTCAGCACAGCTTGTCAGGAGCTGCAGAAATGGCACATCTGAGCACCAAGGCACAGGTCTAGAAGTTTTGACCTTGACCGAGCCAATCAGAAATTGCAACTAAAATGCAGGCTGCTTGCCAAGGGAGTGGGGGGAATTAATAACAGCACAGCTCCTCAATTTTAGCATAAAAAGTTATAAAATTGAAATTCTGGAGGTGGAAAGGTTTGGGTTTTTCCCCCGCTGTTTTCATCTGTGTGGCTTGAAGGGTTGGAAGGGATGTGCTGCTCAAATAAAGGATTAGTTTTGCCTTTTAATCCATGACATAAAGATGACATAAAATTTACCCCTGTGAGTTGCCATGTAAATGAATCTAAGTCAAATAATGCACAGGGAGCAACAAAGCAGCCCAGCCTGCTCTGCGCCACAATATGGGCATTTAATTTGTGAGTGGAAATCCCAGGGACTGCAAAAAGCCCTGTACATCCCCACACAAACCTCCCTCCTGCAAGAAATGATTTATTATTTTTTTTCGGAAGGGGGTTGTACAGGGAAGGAAAAAAAGGTCGTCAAATCCGTGTTGGTTGATGGCACAGATTCCTCAGCTACCAAACGCCAGGGCCGAGCAGAACAAAGAGATTTGCATTCTAAGTGATGCAAAGCAGCCGGCAGTGTTTTAATGTTGTGTTTGCTGTGTGATGTCTTCATCAGGCGCTCAAAGACAGCGGCTCTGGCAGCCGTGGGTCCCCGCGAGCCTGTCAAACTCCGTTTCCATGGTTTTCCTTCAGGCAGCACCATCGGCAGACAGCGCGGAAACGGACCCCTGCAACCTGTTCTGAACAGTGTCTCTGATGTAGGGCCCCAGAGCGGGCATCAAACTAGCAACAAGCAGCAAGAAAATAACAATTTTGCTTTTCGCAGGTGTCAGAGCGGCAAACAAAAGGCTGTTTATAAAAGATGCAACATCCCCTTTTGTCGGCATTGGCAGTATAAAGTCAGCCGGGCAGTGGTGGGGTTGAGGAGGAGGTTTTGGAGGGGGCGTGCTGTGAGAGAGTGAATTCAGATTGTTTCCTCTTTAATCCTTCAGCCTCACTAAATAGGGCCTTCTCATCATCAAACTAATAGCTCTTAACGGCATTCCAATTATTCCATTTGAGTCAATGAAGAGGGCTATTTTCTTCAGACAATTGTAGTTTTTTCCAGACAGAGAATCAGAGTCTCACCCTTCCCTCACCTTGAAGAGCACCCTTCCATTTAAATAAAAAGTTCAGAAGACCTAAATAAGAAGCCATATTTGAGCGGTGATGCTGCATATTCAAGAGATGAGAAAGACGAGTCTTTTGCCTCCATGGCTGCCCATGTGCAGTGATGACACGGAAATACAGCCTGGGCTAGAAGAGCAGAGGGCAGAAGAGCTGGACCTGCGAATTCGTGACTGTGGTCAGGGAACTGCACCTCTCAGTGCCTGACTTTCACCATGTGTGAAATTCAGGTAATGATTTATTTCTTCTCTTGTGAAGGATGTGGAGTTTTATGCCCAAATATGATATAAAGCTCATGGTTACCCTTGTGGTTATCATGGTACCAGTGACTGGAGCTGATGCAATTCCCTCAAGGAACAGTCTTCCATTAAAGGAAATTGATGGGTCAGATGCTGCCCAAGTTACCAGAGAATCTGCTTTTTCCTGCCTGGGGAGGTGCTGGGAACCACCAGGCTCCTGCTTCCTTTGCAGTGCATCTGCCAAGCCAGGGAGAATCCAGGAGCTGGGAGCACGGGATGCCAAACTGCCTCTTTATTTCCCGTAAAGGTCAAGTGGACATTTGGGTTTACAAGACTTATGGCTTCTGTTCAGGAGCTGTAGATGGTCAGTTGGGGCTTTACAAGACATATCAGGGATTGCCACATCAGGGCTTTTTCCTTTCACATCCATAGGTTGGAAGTCAGCAAGCTGTAAGGGTGGTGGTCCAGCATTCCTGGCTCTTCTAGGGCTTTGAGGTTCCCAGCTGCTCTTTGGCTTTCTAAAAAGAAGCCACAACTTCATATTCCAGCTCCTAATTTCATGGTTCCCACTGCCTTGGAGACGCACTTTTGTTCTCTTTAATGGAGGGGTCAATGGTTGTGGGTTTGCTTCAAATTAATGTGGAAGCCAATGGAAAAAGTAGCCAAGTTTTATGCAGAACAGAGATGCATTTTTCTGTAGATCTTCCAACCCACAGCACTCTAGTTCATGGTTTGACTGAAATTACCCAAAGTACATTCAGCAAGTACTGATTCTGCCCTCAAAGACTCCCCTCCTACACTTCTAGCTTTCAGAGACTGATTCAATACTTTAACTATAATTACATGTCTTGCTATTTGTTACACAGTAGCTGCATATGGAGCAGCCTGAAGTCACCAGTGTGCTTGGAGGTGCTGATAGTGCCAGGGAGCAGACACAGGGATGCAGCACTGCACCTGAAATCCTACTCTGGCCCTCTGATTAAATGAACAGTCACAAGATCTGTAGAGAAAATGAACTTAGCATTGAGAAGCTTTTCAAACTGGCTAGGGCATACTGTTATTGTATTTCTTGTAATGTTTTCCAGACTTTAACTGATCTGCTAAATAAATGCAAGGCGTTTTAAAAATTAATACTGTTTCTATTTACAACTAATCAGCCCCAGGACAAGGCCAGGTATATCCACAGTGAAGGTATAGGCAAAGTATTAACTGATTCTGGTGTTGCATATGAGGTTTTTGCATCCCAGGAATAGTTAAATTCTTTTTCCACTGATGTAAACAACACATTTGTTGTCAATGAATTTGCTCTGACTTTCTCCAGGGCCAAGTGTGGAGCAGAGTGAGTGTTCAGTGAAATGAGCAGTGGCTGGCATGAAGGGATGGGGTGAACCCACCACAGACTTGAGCAGAGGTTTCTTTTGATCAGAGGAACTGCTCGTGACTTTAGTTCGGCGTCTCATGGTGGAAAAAAAAAGTGCCTGTGTCACAGCAGAGTCAGGAGCTGGCAGGCACAGTGCATAGTCTATTTTTTTTTAATGAATAGTTGTGTTTGCAGGGTATTGCATGATCACACAAAGTGCAGCTTTGTATTGTTTCCCAGTTTCAAAAATAGCTGTAAGTGGTGTGGATTAGAGCAAAGAGGCAAAGCAGAGCTGATTCATTCAAGAATGGTTTGGAGCTGTACTCCTGTGTAGCAGGGGAAAGGGGACATGTCTGGGGAATTACTGGAGGGAATTGGGAACAGTTACTTTAAAACTGAGGGCTTTTGAAAAAAAATAAATCTCATCTTCTGTGTATAGCTGCACATTTATTTATGGATGGGGATGGAGCTGGAGGGAGGGAGGGGGGCCCAGGGATGCTCACCTTGTATTCTCTCCATTACTTTGTGAATTCTAGTCTGAAACCTGGAGATTTACAGATGTATTTACTTTGGAATAAGAATACTTTGTTCTGGTTTGGAATAAACTTTTCCGGAATTGGACTTGTCACCTTGTGCAGGCAAGATTTGAGGGCTGCACTGATCCCTGTGGAGAAACAGGCTGCAAGTGTGGAAGGGGAGAGCCTTACCCAGGAAGGCACTACTTGTCCCAGCTGAGTAAAAACACAGAGGGGAAAAGCCACAGCTATTCTGCAATGAAATTATGCACAGTTACCCCAGGAGCTGGGCAGGGAGAAGCTTCTTACCTTCTTGTGTGCTGGGAACCAGGCTAACACCCTTGAGCCCCATCACCAAATTATTCCCTATTCTGTAGGATCTCCCTCGTGTGGATGTATTCCCAGTCTCATGCTTTGATTTAGCAGCATGATCCCAGCATTACCATCACTATTATTTTATTTGCTATTCTTGCTTTTCAGGCTATTAGAGAAAAGTATTTTTATGGGAGAAAAACAGTCTGCAATCTTACTCTGCCAGTAAAAAGGGATTTATCATGTAAGAAGTCTTTCTAGTCTGTCAGATTAGTATTATTCTTTGGAACTGTGGTTGGGAAAGGTGAAAAATAAAATCAGAAAGGACAAAGAAGTTAGCACAGCACAGTGTGCATGAGGTACCCTGAGCAGAGAAAACACACTGGATGACCCACTCGGGGTGAAATAGAAGTGGGAAAAAGTAATTTTATCTCAGCACTTGCTTTGGCTGACTTCTCAGTCACCAGCATATTAATGGCTCTTCCTGTAGCAACTACAGAGCTTCCAACATGCAACTATTCTTTGGTCATAAAGACAAAAAATGGAGTTTGCCAGAACTGAGCTACCCCATTCTGGGCTGCTGACAACAGTCCCAGACTGGCCATATGCTCTGCTGCACTCAGAGCGGTAAAGCAACATTTTTGTTCCCGCTGGTGCTGGTGGCGTCCCTGTGGTTGTTATTGTTTGCATCCAGACCCTCTCCTCTTCCCTGGAGCTCCTGCCTGTGCCATTCTGGGCTGTACCCACAGCAATGTCACAGCTCCTGAGCGCCGAGGAGAGCCAACAGATGTAGCTCTTGTCACATCGCTGTGAGCTGGTGGCACGGCCTGCCTCGCTCTGTTCCTAGAAATGGCTTATGGGGGATTGGCTGCAGAGCAGTTTGGAGTGGGAAGGGACATGGATGCTCCTACAGGGCAGGTCCAACCACAGGTGGGTCACTGGCCAGTGTCCCACAGGGGGAAACCGGACCTGCCACCACTGGAGTTGCGGGGGCAAAGAGTAATTGCTTTACAGATGGATTGTATGTAATCAATGAGGTGGGGAATGAAGAGTGAGTGGGTCCCTGACTCCTCTTGAGAACAGAGAGTTCTCAGTCTCTCCCCAGCAGGAATTCAGGGCTCTGCAGGGTTTGGCAGAGGTCAGCTAAAATGTTCCCTCTCTCAGTGAGCACCATGGGGTTTGGATTCTCTCTGCACAGGGTGTTAGGTGAGACACCAAGATCCCCAAATCTGCCTGTGAAGACTGTGGTTTTGTTACAGTATGGTTCATGATCAGTTTAAGCCTATGCTGAATTTTAAAGGGTGATCCCATTTTCTCCTCCGTCTCTCAACTAGACCCCCACATCTTCCTCATCCCAGCCAAAATTTTGTCATGGAATGGGCCATATGACTGAAGAAATGCTATTCATGTACAGGGTGAGCAGAAAGGTAATGATGGCAGCAACCTGGACTCAAATCTGCTTGAGCTGACTGTGGAACTGCACCCTTGACTGGCATCACCACCATTAAGTCTGTATTAAGCATCCTGATGTCACACAGTCCCCTGTGGAAAGCCGTGCCATTTTACTGACTTGGGGGTTCCTGATGCAGTGGACAAGCTCAGTCAGGTCAGCAGAAAAGCTGAAGGTTCATCAAAACACCAATTTCCACCTTTAGCTGTTCGCAGTAGAGAGAGAAATTCATTGTTCTGCTTCCTTTCTATGGAAGACAAGAGTGGACAAAATACTAGGTTCTTTCCACTATTAAACCTATTGTCTTCCCAAACCTACTCTTATCACAATTTGCTGTGTTTTCAGAGGAGGAGATGCAGTTGTACATGCTGTCTTTGGGGTAGGAATTTTTGTGTTTATCTGCATGCTCACTGCCTAGGCAGATAAGGGACTTTATTCTCTACGTTATCGCTATTTTTCTTCTTCCTCAGACCCACACTGACTTTAAAAAGAGGGGTAAATATTTGAGTTCATTGTGCAGACCCAATGTGAGGCTCTGAATCTTTTTGTACTTATTTATATCCACTAAAATAATCAGCTTGAAGGGGCTTTTTCAGCTTCTTGGGCTAAAACCTTCCCTTTTGCTAATCTTCGCTTGTTCTGTTCATTATTCCGTGCTAGACTCTTCCCTCCCCTGATTGCATGTTATCACCTTCAATGGAACAGCTGTGTCATTGCTAAAGGGTGTTAATCTTCCCCTACCTAACACCTTATTGACAGCCAGAGTCACGGAGGCCCCCAGTCTTTTCTGACTTGGGTGACTTCTCAGAACAATCCTTTTTTTAAGCTTTTTTTTTTTTTTCTTCATTTTGTACCAATCCAGCGCAGTCTGACCTGGAGAGGTACCCACAGCCTGGCACAGCCCCTCCTGGGCTGCTGCAGCCAGAGCTTGGAATGCTCTGCCTGTATCAGTTCTAGTGATTATAGCCAGGAGAATATTCCCTAACAATGTCAAGGGACAATAAGCCCCAGCTAATCAATAAGCACAATACCTATGGCACATGGGAGCCCAGAATAGAAGCTGCTCCGGCAGGTGGGACAGCTGGCTGGAATTTTTATTTCGTGGTTGTGAAAGGCACCACGGCTTTCAGCGAGACAAGAGCAGCACTGACAGTGACAGATCCCCCGTTACATTGTGCCACCAAACAGAACGAGACACTTCAGCGGATACAGTTCATTTTTCCTGAGAGTTTTGTAATGGCTTGGAATTAGCCTGGAATTTCATTTTTCTGAATTGCCTTTGTTTGCCAGCACTCTGGGCTGCCCTGCAGTTTCCGAGGTCACCTTGACTTTTTGGAGGTCTGGAGTGCTGCCCTGACTCTAGAAAGATTCAGGGCAAATTTGTGTGCCAACCTGATTGCCTTAAAACAGCTCTGCCTTAAAACAGCCAGCACAGCAGGGAGCATCTCGGTTGGGATTTATGCCATCCCATGAAAATTGGGTCCAAGGGGATCTTTTCCAGAGAGCACAGTGGGGGAGAAATAGGAAGCACACCACTTTTGAGTCTTTATGCTCCCTGACTGTTAAATAAATGCAGATATTCAGATTTATCCCACCTGGCCTCAAACACAGCTCTGAGGGGCTGAAGTTGGGAACAAACTGCCTTTTCCTCTAAAGTCAATGGAAAGAGACTGAAGCCCCTGAGCCCACTGGTATCACTTTGTAGAGGTCTCCCCATGGGTGACCGAGGAAACCTCGAGCAGCAGCTCCTAATAGGAGACATGAAGCAGGTAATCACCACCACTTGTCCTGGTCTCCTCTTGGAGCCACTGTAGCAGAGCTGTGGCCACCACAAGTGGGACCTGAGCTGTCCACTGCTGATATAACCTCAATTTCCCACCGAGCCTGAGCATTCCTGACAGCAGAAAGCATTTACCAGAGGACTGCTGAGCAGATCAAGATGGATACAGTTCTTTTGTTGGTTGGATTAGGAGGCAGTCCAGAAAAAGGAGACAAATGGAGTCATAAAAGAAATGTAGCACTTATTTTACAGAGTAATTTACTCATCCTACCTCTCCAGTACTTGAAAAGGCAGCTGGACGCAGGGGTTTGAATACAGGACTGAGAACTGGGAGTGTAGGGGCTTTTGCAGGACTTGATCTGACAATTTTAATCCCACTGTAACTGGAGTTACTAATTGACTATGGTCATTAAATTTATTAGGCTGGTCAAAACCAGAGCAAATACTAATAGACAATCTGTGCCCAGAACAGCTTCACCTACCAGCCTGTGTACAAGCACTCACCTCATGAGGTTGTACCCTAATCTGAAGATATGGCTATGACTGCCAATTGACCCTCAAAAATAGTGTATTCCCCTTCAGATACAAGGAATATGAACATCAGGTTCTTTGGCCACCAGCTGATTCCTTATCAATAAGTGATGTAGCAGAAAGTGGCATTGTATTAACACATGCTGAGAGGCTGCTGTCACACAGAGTGGCACTGCACACGGGATAATAACCTGGGCCTGAACATCAGACCAGAACATGCCAGACACCCAACTGTTTTTCTTTTTTCTTTGGCTCTGCTTTTCACACTACACAGGGATAACGTGCTCATCTCAGCAGCCTGAGCTGAGTGGCACCAGGTGAGCCAGGGATGCTGAGCTGCCTGCCCAGCACCGCTGCAGGATTGCAGCTTCACTCAACTCATCGCTCCCTGGCTGGGGGCAATGGTTTGATACACTCATAGATTACAAATGATTCTTTGTCCCATCTCATGAGAAGGAAACCCATCCAAAACTGGCTGAATATTTGATCTAATGTAAAATGAGAGACAAATGCACTCAGCCTGGTAATAGGTTTGCTTCAGGATGTCGGCTTTGTTCGCTCTGAGCAGACTCTGTGCCCAGAGCTCCCAGCCAGGCAGCTAAGAGAACTCTGAGTGTTATTTAAAGAAGGGGTAAGGTCAGGGTGGCCTGAGCCTCTCGGGCCTGAATTAATCTCTTGGCACAGCAGCCCGCACTCCTCAGCGCTTGTGCTGCAGGTCCATTTGTGTAGAGCAATGCCATCCAGTGGCTGCTCAGATCCATCACAAAGCCAATGGCTCCTTCCTGATGCACATTCCGCAAGCTGAAGTGTTTCTGCTCTTGTTCCCACCTCAGGCATTTCACATTAAAAGACTGTGACAGTGGCCAGCTCAATTGCTTCCAGTGTCTTTGGCTTTTTGCATGTAAAACCCAGGTATGTTTTAAGTATGTTTTAAGCCACTTGAAAATGTTTAATAGACTTTTTTTTTGGAAATAATATTTTATGTATGTAGTCTAAGTATAAAAATTCATCGTCAGACCTGGATTTTAGTGTGGGGAGTGGTTGCATGGAGTCATGTGGAAAATTCTGTGGATTTTTGAGACAAAAATGCAATCTATGAAGGAAACTTTCTCCAAAGCCCAGGGGATACTGAGTCACTCAGTGGGACATTGTCCCTTGAGGATAATGCCCAAGGGGAAGGATGAGCAAGGGCTGGGCTGTGCAGAACCTTAGTCCATCACTGTCATATTTTAAAGGCACATAGCGTGACTCTTGGGGATGGTCCTGTGCAGAGCCAGAAGCTGGACTCAATGATCCTTGTGGGTCCCTTCCAGCTTGACATATTCTGTGATTCTGTGACTATTGCCAGGCTGGACATCTTGTGGGGACACATGGGGGAACTTACACCTGCTTGGTTTAAGGCACACCCCCTTGTGCCACGTCCCGGGGACCCACCATCACATGGTGCCACAGCCCAGCATCCCCTAGTGACTAAATTCAGACACCAATGTATTTTGCCCATTGCACTTCTCAGGTCAGCTGTAACTGCACGACCAGGACGTGGATGACGCATCACCCCAAACACTGTAACCTCAGGGACACGGCACATCCCAGGAGCATCGCAGTGCTGCTCTGGCCATGCCAAAGGGAGCAAACCCCCTTCCGAGAGGCAGCCCTGGCAGCTGGATGGATGTCCCTGGTGGGTCTGACCCTCTGTGTCCCTAACCCTTCCCGCTGTGGCTGAGCCGCCAGGTGGGGCCGTGCCTGCCGCTGTGTTCCGGCAGCTCCTGCTCCGCTGTACAAATTCCAATCAGGCGCAACAAAGCCCACCGGGTGCTGCTGACAACAGGTGTCTCATTAAACATCTCTCAACCTTACAGGCATTCGCATTGACAAGAACCAAACTCACACTCAATCACAGCTTAATCACAGCCAAACTCTATTAACAAGTCATACTAATTACCAACTTCTAACAATTTCTCAGGTTCAGAGGCAAAATATCCTTTCTTTATAGATGAAAACAGACTTGTGATACTCCAGCTCTGGCCATAATTAGGCCCTTTTAAACAAAACAAAACTAAAATAAAAATCCAGACGGATGCCTTTGTGATAGCGGTCCTGGAAGTACAGTTGTACAATGAGATGTTTTGTTTGTTTTAATTTGGTATCTGCTATGTTGCCCACAAGGGTCCAATTAGCTTGTTACAGATGCTTGTATCAGTTTTATCCATTTGTGGTTTTTTTGGTTGTTTTTTTTTTCTTTTTTTTTAAGAGGGGTAACTTGTAGCACAGATTGCTGGCCTGCAGGCATTCCAGAGATCAACAACCAGCTTTCTGTGATACCAAGCCCCCTGTGAAACAGGCAGTCCTTACCCACAGCATTCATAATGCAAAGGGTAAAACGAACAGAGGGGAGGGAGGAGCTTGTGCTGGATTTTGGATTATCATGGAATAACCTGGCATGTTCAAAAGTGGCCTGAAGATGGCAATTCTGCCATGGCTAAGAATAACTCTGACAAACTTTGGTTGCTGCACCTTGGAAATTGAAATTCAGGTTTTATTTTTAATCAGTGTGCAACCAAAAAAAAAAAACCCTGTTAAGATGTGGCTTTGAATTGTTCATGTCACTGTTTATTCCTGGCCCCTGGTGTGCTCAGCACACATGGAACTCCTTGCTAACGTGGACTCTTCCTTCCTTGTGTGGCTGCACTGAGTGCCTGAGCACTCGAGAACTCACTTGTGTAATCGATACACTTACAAAAGAGAACATATAAATAATGTGAGGAGTCTGACTCGAACTGACAGTGGGGCTATCGCAGCGAGGGCTAATGCCTCGTCCTTAACTCATGCTGCTGCTGGGGAGAGAAAACCACACACAGCAGACTGAGTTAAGGACCAAGAGGAGACTTCCCAGCACTTCTGAGCAGCATGATTCAAGGCAGAAAGCCTCCTCCTGATACCTGCGGTGTGAAATCCAGGAGCTGGTTGCCTACCTGTTCTTGGATTTAGTTGCTATTTGCTTTTCCTCTCCTTTATTTTCAAAGGGAATTAACATTTCTCCTGGAAGACTATGATGATGCAGCTCAGCAGAGACTCAAGGTTTAGCATCAGCAATTATTCTTACCTCTGGTGCAGGCAGTTCTGCTCCTTCAGCGAGGTGCAGCAGGACGAACAGTGGATACCTCAAACTCCTGGGAGAAGGCTGCGTTTCCTGAGGTAGGTTGGTGTGAGATCCCAATTTGTCTTGCTGGGAGGGTCTGTGGAGCTCTAGGCACCCAGAAGCAGCTGCAGGGGGGAGCAGGATGGCACTCAGCTGTAGGAGGGGAGTGGGGCAAACCCACCCACGCTCCCTCCCCACAGGCTCCATCCTCGGCTTCCCTGCACTCTTGGAGGCCACCTGATGTGATAAGGAATAACACAATGGCTTAATGGTCACATAGAACAGGACAAATGGGTCCAAAAATTAGTTACCTGGCAAAACCAGAAGGCTTAAGGTTCGGTGTTGAAAGCTTTGTCTTGCAAGGGTACAGCCCTCTCATCCTGCCATTGCCATCTTCCTCTGTCCTGGGTGCACTGAAGTGATGACCTACCAGAGGATGGAGCACAGGAGACCATGGATCAGCATATTGTACAAAATATAACACACAGCAAAGCCTTTTCTGCAGCTTTCAAGCTGAAGATGCATCAGGCCTGCATTTCCCTGCTTGCCAGTTCCCCATATGGAAGCAGTGGCTTCCCAAAGGTGGTTCTGCAAGGAGATGTGCCAGAGAGGGACAGGATACAGGTAAGAAAAGCTGCAGGTGAGTAACAGGGAAATCCTAGCAAGGCAACACGTGGGTGCACAGTGAGCCTTTCATCATTACTGCTGCAGCAGCAAGGGCACTGCAAAAGGTGGCACCTCTGAGGTGGAACCTCTGCTTCCTATAACCCTGAGTAGATGTGCTTGGAGTGGCCACGCTGCCATGGACAAGTGGCTTCTCCTCTGCCACTGACAGTGCATTTCTGAGGTCCTGGAACAAGGAGTAGATGTCTGGTTGGGTTTTATTTGGTGAAAAATGCTTGTTTTCAGTGTAAGGTGTGCTCCTGCTTGAGTAGTGGGAGGAAAAAAAGGGTGGTTGTTGAGAGCCATAGTAAGGCAGGATGGGAGCTGAGATATCCATCTGCCATGGAACAACCAGGGCAGCATTCATTTTGTCTAGCCATAGACTCATTTCTTTTAAGAGGCTGCTTCGCACCAGAGCAGAGCACCCTTTTCCCTGGCTTTTGTCAGATGAAATTTGGAAGAAGAGGCTAGCAGGTGCTGGCACAGGCTCCAGAGGTTCATTCTGGATCCCAGTTGCTCCAGCATACAAGCCCAGGGATGAAGCATTCTGGCTCCTTTTGGGGAGCATGGCATGTGTGATCAGCAAGGACCCTTCCTAGTGCTTCCTAGTTTTCCTTTGGCATAGGAATTTCTTTCTTCTTCGTGGATTTTTACTATTCCTGAAGTTAAAAATGAAAAAGGAAATAAAACAACTGAAGCTTTACTATTTTGCAGAGCCATCGCTTCTGATCAGAAACTGAAATCCTGCTTTGTGCTCCTCCAGTGTGGAAATCTGTCAGGTAAATAGAAATCACCTCGTAAAAGCCCTTAAACAGCTCTGGTTTATATTTTAATTGAGGAACAGAACATTTTAAGCACTTTTATTGGGTGGCGCCTGCTGAATGACAGATGTCTGCGGCGGAGTAATGCTGAGCACACTTTCATAAAACAGAGCAATTCCTTGCTTAAAACATTTACAATTAAAGGCTTGATTGAATAACAATGAGTTCTGTGCATGGAGCTCATTTCTGCACTTGTTTGTGCACCTGAAGCAGGCTGTGATCATTCCATGGGTTGGATATGAGGTGCCAGTTGCTTTGTTCAGTGACCAAATAGTGCTCCCGGGCACAGCTGGAAACATGCCTTTGATTTTCCACCAGGATAGAGATAAGGTGCACTGTGCTGCACTGCCAGACTTGCTAACACCCTCCTTTCAGCTGGTTTGGCTTTCTTTTTTTAAGCTACACTTTAGTAACTCTCCCAATTTGTCAAGAGCCAGAGATTTTAAAATGAACACTAATCCTTTTCAGCTGAGAAAGTCTTAACTAGCTTCTGCTTTGCTTTTCCATCTAACTCCTGTGACCCCTATTACTGTAATACCTGAGAACATCACCTCTGGTTATACACTGAGCCTCGCAGTATCTGAAGGAAGTTGGGCTGGCATTAATATTATTTCCTCATGTTCTACATGGAGAACTGAGGCACAAACAGCTTGAGTGACTCACCCAAAGGTGTGCTTTGAAGAGGGGTCCTGGTGCTGTAAGAACAAGGCCAGCCTTTGACTGGTATTTAAAATTTATCCTTCTGAACATAGAAACAGCCTTCAAACAAGCCCAAAACACCCAACAGCAAACCAGATGACATGGCACAAACCACAGCCTTTTGCTCAAGCCAGCTGAGGGACTGAAGTGAGAAAGGATTTTGGGTTTCATCCCTGCTGAACTGAGAAAGATCGTGTCTGAACTGACATCACTGCAGATTTGTGGAGGCACAGAGTGGCGAGAACCTGAACTTCAGAAAAACAGCCTCCCTTTTCTCGAAAGCAAAGATGAATCCACAAAGTCGATCTTGCCACAGCAGAAGGAACATGTGTCACGGGAACAGCAGAGGCAAAATGTGTCATGGGAAAATCTTGACGAATTCAGCCCAGGACGAGAATATGCAAATTGATACCAAATTAAATGCAATTGAGCATGATAACACATCCCAGCAATGAAGAAAACTCACAGCATACTTGCAAAAAAGATGGAGTTTAAATCCAAGAGGGGGTCTGAGGACGTCTAAGCATTCCCCAGTGACTACATTTTGGCAGGAATATGAAAATTTGCCCCAAAAAGAGTCATGAAAGTGTTGTAGGAATCAAGCAAGGAGTAACTGAAGTGCAAGGGTCCCTTATGGAGCGTAGTGGAAGAGGTGTAACCCACCCTACAACATGAAAACAAAGCACAGGTACTAAATAAGAATACAGTTTGTCTGCTATTAAAAAGTCACCCTATAGCTCACTTCTGGGATCCTGTACATTTTTTCTCTTCCTGCCCTCTCTGCTGATAGAGGGATTTTTAGGAGCTGCTAGTTTCACTTCCAGGGGAAACAAAACTCTCAACCAGCCTCATTTGTAAAATCTTTGAAGATGTGGGAATGTCCTCTGGTTGTAAGGAAAGGGAGTGTGAATCAGAGCCTGGTACAGGTATATAAAAGGGTTCAATATTTAATTAAACATAATCTTCCTTGTGGCAGGAGTGTCTGAGCTCTTTCAAGAATAAAAATCCTTGGTTTTTATTACACTCCTCTTCAATACGTGACAACACAAACCCTTTTGCAGGGCGATGCTGGCCCATCACCTGCCCGCACCGTGGTGGCACGGGCTGCCCTGCTGCTGCCAAGAGAACATTTTGGGAGCTAATAACTGTCTACTTTTACATGACAAATCCATCTATCAGGGTTGTCAGATTGCTCTGACACATCTCTCCGGTGCCTGGAAAGTACTGACACAGTCCCCACGCCACTGGGGTGAGGAACCCACGGCGCTGCACAACAGCTCAGGCTGCCCTTAGAAGCAAACAGACATATTCAGCTACTTACAAAAACAGCAGAGTAGGGAATAAAAATCATGTTTTGGGGTAGTTATTCTCTACAGAAAACAGGTGTCCTGATCCTGCACCCATGGCTGAGCTCAGCAGAAGCAAAGGAATTACGCTGGAAGCGTGTGCTGATGGAGGTGCTGAGGATCTGGCTTGCAGACCTGCCTTTGCAAAGGGTCAAGACAATCTCACTTAGGGCACAACTCTGTTAGTTTTGCTCGGGTTTTCTTTTATATATATATATGTATATATATATGACAGCATTGGCTCTTGGCTCTTTTCTGGAACTGATACTCTGCTCTGTGTGAGAAATGAGAACAAATCAGTCTAATGGGAAAGGGTGCAATGCGTCAGGCACAAGCCTGAATACCAAGGTCTGCAGCTGCCTGGCCCAATTTTGGGTTTACATATCTAAGGTGACTTCTAAAATCACACAGTTCTGTTTTACAAACCTCTCCCTTTCACTGTTAACCATTCATAGCTGCCACGCACTCAACATAGCTTATTTTAATATTACATGGTGGCTTATTTTTAAACCCTTATTTTCTTATATGCCACGTGTGTCAGCATGTTGGTTGCACAGTGTCTGAAAGTTGAAGTCAGATGAATTCAGACAGATTTCACAGAGCTCTTGCATTATATTTCACAGAATATTCTGACTTTGAAGAGACCCAAAGGATCATCAAGTCCAGCTCTTAAGTGAATGGCCCATACAGGGATTGAACCCGCAAATCTTGGTGTTATAAGAACACCATGCACAATATAAATAATAATGAAGAGAAATTCTCTTTTTAGTAGAAAAAAGGATGCATCCTGCATAAATCCAGTCCCCACATTCCCCTTATTCAGGGGCATGTGTTCTTTCAGCCTTGACTGTGGGCTGGGAGGTGTGCAGAACAGCCTTGGCTGGGGCATTAGCATTCCTGGGAAGTGCCCCGCTGAGTACCAGGAGGGTTTTCAAGAAGAAGCAGCCAGGGCTCGAGTCAGAGCACAGCAGTGTCCAAGCGAATCTTCCCCGGGATGCTGGGATGTGAGGCACTCCTGGGTTTCTTCTACAGCGACATCACGAGTCCTTGTGCCATATTCCCCAGCCTTTCTCCCAGACGTCTACCAGCTACACCCTTCCTCCCCGCCTGCAATTAGCACTTACAGTGTTGCAAAGGGAGATGAGATTCGCTCTTGCCGTCCTCCTTCAGAACTCGCTCACACCTTCCCCACTGGGTGGGAACATGTGCTGTTGGGTTAGGAAATTTTCTCATAGTGGAATTACATTTGCAGCAATCCTACCCCCCGCCTCCTGTTTGCTGCTGACTATCAGGCTCTGCTGCCTGCCGTGGTGTGGGAGCACGTGAACACAAGAGCTCAGGCACAGCATTTGGTTCAGCAGAGCTTCAAGTCTCCCTGACTCCCTTTCAACCCCCCCTCCTCCCCGAAACTGCATATGCACAAATTGGGCCCAGTTTGTTTCATGCAGGGTAACTGGAGCTGGGTAAGTGCCTGAAATTTTGGAAGAGTGGGGTGAGGAGAGAAGTGGGAGTGTATGACCATTGACCTTAATTAGAGGAGATAAAAATGTCGAAACATGATTCCTAAGAAAACCAAGGAAGGCCTCTATTGTCGAGTGTTTCCACATGGATGCCACTGAGAAGAGGTCAAGTGCTTTCTATATACTTTAAGTAAACAGCAGATTGTGAGTTCACAGTCTGGACTGGATTTGAGCAGCCTCTGTGTTCTGCAAGATCATAATTGAGTCTTATGTACTTAAGATTTGATACCCACTGACATTATTACTTGAGAGTGCCAGGAAATACAGCAGCGATTAAGAGTTATAAAGTTTGCAAGTAAAACTATGCCCGATGTCACACATGGTTCACCCTGTACTAGAATCGTCTCAGGCTCCTGCTCTAAAAGAGCAGCAATAAGGGACTCTTGTGAAAAAGAGTCTCTGCTGTTGGCTTTCTGTGATAAAGACATGTCTCCTCACATCTTCATTGTCACATAAAAAATGCACAAAGCCTGCAAAAATAAATCTGTTAAATGAGCAACGGGTTATATGTCAGGAATAGAGTGCTCCGAATCAGGCAGCTTATTTACATACTACTGGGAAGAATATCAAGCCAAGTTAAAATGTGATGCATAAAATTCTTCTGTTCTTCTTTGCAGCTATCCAGACTGAAGGTTAAGAAGGCTGAATGGTGGGTTTGTCCCAAAATGAGCTTCATTTCCTTCCCTGTAGGTGGGATGACACCAAAATAAGAAATTACAGCTGTATTTCATATCACACTGCCAGCAGTTACGAGATTACCAGGTAGCAGCTCTCATCTCATGTGCTCAGCATCTCTTCCATGCCCTGGAGAGACCTTGCCCTTACCAAAGGTCTTGTTTACAGGCAGGGAAACTGAGTCAGAGAGCATTGATCCAAGTCCACAGAAATCAGTGGCAGAGCATCCAGAGCCCCAGCAGATCTAATAACTTCTCCAGCTATTACATGCAGGAAGAAAGGGCAGGAGTGCTGTTAGGGGCATAACTGGAAACAGATGGATCCCTGGAAATCTTCCTGTCTGTGCAGTGGGCTTCACATGAGCATTTCAAATAGTTGGTATCAAAATTATTTAAAGTGTATTGCTGGGAGGAGGGAATGAGCCATGAAACTTGGGAAGCTCAGTCCCAAAGACTCCTTTTGGAAGTGAACCTGTAAAGCTTTATAGGCACCTGAAGCAAAAAGTCTTTCTCTCCCTGTCTGCATCTGCCTGAGAAAAGGAAAAAGAAAGGGCAGCCCATTTGTGGATGTTTTCTTTCTGCAACTCTAGATTTGAAATATCTGTCCTTGATTAAAGTGGGAAATGCAATTGCACAAATCATTAATTATTACTGATAAACCGAAGTAGGGATGGAGCCAAATAAAAATCTCCTGCCACGATGATGGGATTCTGAAAAAAGAGACAGACCTGGGCACCTGCAGCCTCTTCACATTTCTTTGGGTTTTTTTCTGAAATACGTGCCTGAATTTCTGGGTCTCCAATCCTCTCGTGTCCTCAGAGGACATGATGTCTGTAGGTGCAGATCAAGAGACATGAACTTTATCTACAGCGACGGCAAAAAGCAGCTTTCAGTGCCTGCGACACGTGACCAGTCCCAATTATGGCTCCTTCCTCATGACATCAGTATGCAATGGAGGATCTCACTTTTTTTTTGCCAGAGGCAAGTGAATTCATTATCCAGCAGCGAGGCGTGGGGCAGGCGGCTGCGTAACTCTGGGGTGATTTGGATTCCACGCTCGCGTGGGGGTGTGAGCCAACCTCAGAAGTCATTTTCACTGATGCTGACACATAAGGCTTCCCTCAGAGACCTGTCTATCAAACTGCAACATGCTATGCAGAAAAATTAGATTACTCATGCTACAATAAAGAAGGGGAAGATGACAATGATGAAAAAAAAGGGCTTCAAAATATAACAGCTATTTATTAAATGAATAAAAATCCCGACAACGGGAAAGTATCCTAGAGACTTTTTTTTTTATTTATTCTACCTCTTGCAACCCATTTCAAGGAGAGCTACTTGGAAAGACCCTATTAATTCAGATAGTGCCTCTGGAAAAACCACCACTTCATCATGATTGTCACATTACTGTACTTGTGAAATATCATCTTAAATAGTCATTATGATTTTGCTGCTGGTTTTGCTGCAGTCAGCAGCAGGATTTCCTCTGGCTTTGGCAAAGGCAGGATCAGGCCCCCCTGCTCTCTCTCTCTCTCTCTCTCTCTCTCTCTCTCTCTGAATTGCAAATGGGTTGTCAGCTCGGTAACCAGGCAAAGTTCACCGTGCTCAGTTCAAAGCAGGGAGATGAAGCTCAAGGCATTTCTCTCACAGTATTTGCTGAGTTCCTCGGGTCTACAAAAGTGTTAAAGTGGTTTAATACAAAATCCATAAGACAAACATTATGCAGCTATGTGTGAACCCCGTCCAATAAAATCTATCTTTTTTCGGAAAAAAATACAAAGTAAGTAAAATACTTAGTAAAGAAAAGAAAAGGCTATGTGAAACTTAGTAAAATCCCATAAATCAGGATGCTGGACAACTTCAGGAAGGGTGATTTAAAATAAATCTGCAGAAGAACACACACCCAGAGACAGACACACAATCCATGGCTGGAAATGGATCTGGACAGGTGCCGAGGTTAGAACATCCCAGACAGCACTGCAGGACTGGTTTTACAATATCAGATAATGGAAAACTTTGGCCAAATGCTGATTTTTCTTCTCTAGTAATAACAAACCTGTGCTGGGTCTTCTGCAGTATTTTCTCCTTGAGTTATTATTCCCCAGGAATGCTATTTGGGAAGGCCAATTGAGAGTTTTAACTTCACCTGCCCTGAATCATCTGATAGCTGCCAACTCTGTTTTACCTATTCTTATCATTTTTTAAGGACAGAGTTGTTGTCTGTGGGCTTGACTTGAGAACCAGCTCCAACCACTTCCCATGGGGTTTACTTTCTTGTCTTCAGTCCCTCTTGCAGGTATTTCTTCCCAGAGATAAGTTTTGGTTCCCATCCAAACCCAGGGAGGAGAACCATAAGCTCTCCTGTGGTCCTGCCTCTTGGAGCTTATGGCCTGTTGACCAGAGCAAAGAACAGATGCAGGTTTGCCTTTTCCTGCTTTTTTTCTAGTGGTGTGACACTGCTCAGTGAGTGGATCGACCCCACTGCACCTTCACCCTGCTGAGTAGTTTTTTGGGGCTTTGGCTTCTTAATAGACAGGCAATTTCAACATGACCACACAGAGGGGAAGTACATGGAATTATAGGTCTCTTTTAAATTGTCAGGAGCAAATATGATCAGATCTGGTTCTTGATCTCATTACTGTCTAAAAGATTTGGCTGGCATTTTTAAATGCCATGATTTATGTTCCTCACCTTAACAAGGCCCTTGGTGGTGTAAACTGAGTAACTCTATTATTCTCCAGGGCAACTCTAAAGAATCCGATTGGAGAATTTTCACAACACTGTGTCTATAAGAAAATATTAACATGGATTAAGACAAGTTGATAGATTTTAAACCAGGCTGTGCAATGAGAACCAGTGAGAATAAATCAAATGACTTTGCCTAACTACAGAAAGTATTTGTAAAGCCCTGTAAGGTTTCCATTTCCTAAAGCCACCTGCCATCTCAAATGCCCCTAATCAGTCACAGATGGTGGATACCAACCTGCTAACCCTACAGCTTTGAGAGAAAATATTGCACTTTGTAAACTCATTCTTGGGTATTTCCTTAATTTTTCTTAAACTAAACTTTCATCCCTTATTTTCCACTTAAATGTAATGAGTTAAATCAACTCTGACATTTTGCCCTGCTTACCCTTACAGTTCTGTTTAGCTGCTTTCCTGCCTACTTCTTGAAAAGCCACAAGACCTCAGATTTGTGGGGCTTGGGGTCTTTTTTGATCATTATAGTATGTTTTTTCACTCCACATGCCATGATCGCCCTCCTGGTGTTGAGCAATCCTATTAAATGCAGAATTTTGACTGTTTCTCTAATCCACTGACGATGGAAAAATGAATGTGTTTCTGTTCTTATGTTTATCTCCATGATGAAGATGTACCAAGGGATGAGTTTTCCTGAACTACTGCGGAAACATTTTTTAAACCCAAAAATAATTATTGAAAAACCCTACAACAAATAACAAAACTGAAACAAGTCCACTCTTGGAAGAAATAAGAGGTGTTTTAGAGGCTTCATCCAGCACCCAATGGAATCAAAGTGTTTCACAGCTTAGGGCAGGTACCAGAACAGGTCCTGGTGCCAAATAGAGGCTGTTCATCTGTAGAGATCTTGAGCAGAGCAGGGGCTTGGCTTGGCTCTGGAAGGAGCCATTATTCCACTTGAGCTCGTGAGGACAGGCTGGGAGTGGGAGCTGTAATGAAGGTAGGAAACAGACTGGATTTTATTAGTCCTCCATCATCTTTAAGAGACCCCTAAACAGATCAGGTTTCAGCCTCTCCCTCCACTCCTGTGTCAACCGTTGGTTCTGTTTTTGCTGGAGGATAAGTTTCATTATATTAATAAGCAGCACAAGTGGTTCCAATTGTGGAAGAACCACTCTGAGCTGTCAGAAATGATCAGAGGAGAAGTTTCAGCCTCTCCATGATCACAGCCTCTTCTTCTGGTGCCTCAACTCAGCACTTCCCCAGTGCACTTCACATTTTCAGCAGCCACGACAACAATAAAAGGTACCTTTACATTTGAGCAAGGGGAGGTTATTTTAAGGAACTTTATTCCCTGATCATGGCAGTACATCAGTGCTCGGAAACCAGACTAATGGGAATAATTGGGCTAACATCCAATCTACTGGCTGGGAGAGTAGATCTAGACATGCACTTAAATGAAACTATACATCTTCAGTCTCCTACTGCAGTCAAATTCCAAACACAAACATCTTTAATCATGCCACTAAAGCAGTAAGTTTGCATTTCTTATTACTAATGAAGAGATAGTGAGAAAAACTCACAACAAAACACTCCAAAAGTTGGATCCCTGTCTGAGAGTGATCCATTAGTACTTACCAGCAATAACACTCAGAATTTGTCTCCCTCAAATCGTCCACTTGAAGGGTTTTAGGTAGACAAAGCAATTAAGAATGCCTACAAGGATGGAAATATTACTAGATTAATTGTGCAGATAGGAAAATGAAGCACAGAAGTTTTAAATTCTTCTGAGTTCAACAAACCAGCTAGAGAAGAGAGGAAAGGTCTGATGCACAGCCCCGTGCTCCAAGCACTAGTAGAAAAGCAGGAATCCATGGCACAGGAACACATCAGTCCTCATGCTGAGCCAACTGAAGCTGCTGGGACTGGAGCAGGAGCACATCCCCACCAGCACCCTCCCTCCAGGCTGCAGGACTGGGGTTTGGGTTCACGGATTTACCACCAAAGGACTGAGTACCATTTCCTCCCGACAGGTTCTTCCCCTGGCCCTGGCAGGGACTGAGTGAAGTTTAGTTTTCAAATTAGACTCACCCAGAACTAGTCACTGAGATGTCATCTGTATGATGGAACCAAAAAAAAATAAGAAAGAGGGGAGAAATGTAAAAGGAGATCTTTGTAGCCAGGACTACCTGACTCTCCCACAGTAGGAGACGCAGAAATACTGTTTCATGTCATGGAGATGTAGTTAAAATGCAGAAGGCATATCCTTGTTCTCAGAATCTGAGAGGTGTGGTTTGTGCGTGTGGACAAGCCATTGTTCCTCCCTTTGATCTATCACTTGATGTAGAGGAAGGCTTTTATGTGTTAGTCTCATATAATGGATAATTTAGTCTGAAACCATTATGAAAAGTATTACATTTTGGGTATATATGCTTCAATTATTCTTGAAAGTACACAGAAATATTTTCTGACATGCACACAGATTTCAAGTAAAAAAAAAATCCTCAAAACAAACCCAGAATTTTTGTTTACCATCCAAACAAATTTGTTCTTCTGAGGCAAATTTATATGTATTTTAAAAGAATGTTGCCATTTTGTGATTTTTTTAAGGCAGATTGTAAACAATGTATTTGAATATAACAGGGAAAATATCAGAGCCATCATTCATTAAAATTACCAGTGGTCAAAGAACCACAGAATCATAGACTGGCCTGTTTTGGAAGGGTAGGGGGTGTGGCCCTGTAAGGTCTCTGAACTGATGCTCTAAACCTAGAGCTGCAGCATTGCTAACTCTGATTCCAGTAGAGGAAGAAAACTGGAGCTTGGAGGCCCTTGGAGCAGGAGACACTCTGGTGATGTGTCCTGCTGGTCACTTCATCCCTGCTGTGCTGACTGGCCCTCTCACTTTCCTCAGCTGCTGTCCTGCACGAGGTGGGACCCTGGGACACACAAGGCTGTGAGCAGGGTCTCTTCCAAACCTGGTCCCCCTGAAGGGGACTGGAAGAGCTGCTTTCCAAACTCTGAACTTTCAAGAGGCCTCAATGTCAGAGCCCTCTTGTTGGAGCCCACAACTACAAAATCCCTTTGGAAAGCCACAGCCCTTAAAGCATCACTGGGAGAGACTGAACTTGAGTTTTTAGAGAAGGCTCAAATCACATCCCTGGGATCCAAATCACAGCCAGGCAGAGCTGCCACGGGTGTGACCTGCCAGAGGGTTACCCTGGATTGTACCTGTCCATGACCTGGATTATGGGTTTGTATTTGCTTAAAGTAATTAGGCCCAGACTGTCTCATGTGCAACTTCTGCTCAGAAAGCAATTTGGGAGGGGATCAGAGGCTGTCCTGGAATGGATGGGTCTGACCTACACACACACACACATACAGAGTCATCCAGCATGAGAAACATTGCTCTTTTTAATCCAGAGGGAGGAATCTCCTCTCAGTGCCATAATGGACTCATAATGTTAAAACATGCAGATATTCCACCATCTACCATGAAATCTGCCTTTGCTTTATAACCTTATGAAACTCACACAAACACAGAGTTTGAGGCTGTTTGTCCTCCTTCAAATGCAGCGATGTTGCCCTGTCCCTGCATCATAACACAAAATCCAGAGCCCAAACTCCAGAGCTCACAACAACAGCCAAGCTACACGGCCCTGGAAAGTTATTGGCACTTTAAGAGGACTAGAAAAAAGAGGAAAGATTTTCTGTATTTGAGGGAAGGTTGTCAAGACAGTAATATAATACAGTGAGTAGTGAAGACTGGGAGATTTATGTGCCAATTCTGTGGATGATTTATTTAGATGAATTGCTCGGTATCAATATGTAAAAATCCAATAAATATAACTCCCTATACAAAGGGTTGCTCCAGTCCCAATGTTACAGTGGAGAGTTTTGGCAGAAAGTCAGGATGTGCATTAAAAACACACTTTTTGAGAAGTCTAATAAATAAAAGCTCTGAAATATAGTTTCCCACTGAGAAAGGCATTTTAAATCATTTTGATAAAGAACTTAAATTAGGCCTTAAAAGGAGGGGGAAGCTAGGTCCCTGTAACTAATTATTTATAGCTATTTTGAATATAAGACTCCAAGAAAGCTGGTCTCCATCCCCCATTTTCTACCACAATAAATGGGAAAGAAAAAGCCATTCCCTCTTCTCCCCTGCAACCAAATTAAAAGAATTAGAAGGGGGAGGAGAAAAACACAATTAAAATGGGGAACAGGCACCTGAACAATGAACTTCAGGTCCTGAAAAAAACCTGCACATTTTCTGCCAAAATAAAAGATATGAGCAGGGATGGGTCTTCAGTTCTCCTCGAGAAAGCCAGGCTGGTAACTCACTGTAGCACCCCGAAGAGGGAAGATCCTGTATTTGTTAAACACCAGCGGGAATGTTTTTAGAAGTGAATAAACATCTGAATAGCCCCAGTCTTTCTGAAAGTCAAAGCAATTTAGAGACTGCACAGCAACTGAAATTGCTGGGGACTTCAGCTTCTAAATCACTTTGGTGCTCCTGAGGATGTTACTGGAAAGTACAGCTGGCACTATGTGTGTGTGTGTGTGTGCAGCACCCACAGACCCTGCCCTGCAGGATTTCTACTTTGGGGACCTGCTACCACTCACAGCAAAACCAGTGGGGCTGAAGAAATGTTGGTGTGGGAGTGGCAGTGGCTGAATCTCACTCCAAGCACAGCAACTCCAGTTTGTAAGGCAGCAGGCTCAGCATGGGAATGTGGAGGGATGAGAGACCAGTGCTCAAAAGCCCAGTGCCTGAGCTGAAGATTCCTGCTGTTGTGGTTGTGCACATCAGGCTTCCTACCGAGGTCACTGAGTTATTCACCTCTGACAGACGTCCAGAGTTCCCCTCCCTGTTCTCAGCAAGTTGCTTCATCTCATACTCCCTTGTGCTGCCAAGCACAGGCACCTCTCAAGACTCTGCACAAGGAGCCCTTCGTTCTCCTCTGCTCACTGGGAACGTTCCCCTCTGGGCTTAAGCTCATCCCTCTCTTTAAACCTGACCTCCACCCCTCTTCCACTGAAGGCTTCAGTGAGGTTTTCTACAGAACTTGCAGAACCAGGAGGTCGCTAGCAGGTGGTGCTTTGATAAAGAAGGAAAAGGTGTGCCTTAGAAATTGAGAGGCACTTTTGATCCAGATTTGAACAGAGCCTCCATTTGACCTGGATCTATGGCCATAACTTCATGGGACACAGGAGCACACCTGTCATTGATGAGGACCTGTCACATGCCAAAGTCTTTTAGTACCTTCCAAGACCCACTTCCATGACAGGCGAGACTGCTCAGGCTTCCAGACCTCCCTGCTGGCTTCCAGCCCTGATGAACCTCCACCAGAACTGGAGACACATCCTCTAAGGTCAGAAATAGCAGAAGAGCTCAACCACGAAGCACCAGTGCCCAGTTTTTATATCTGAAGCCAGCACAGAAATATGTGGCCAGGTCTCCAGAAGAACTCAACAGCTCGAGGGCTTTGTTGAACTTTGTCTGCCTGTAAACAGTGGGAGCTGCAGGATGCAGCTCTGGAAATCTAGCCCAGGCTGGGAGAACCCAAAAAACTGGCCATGGGCTTCACTGGAAAAGTTGTCCTGTGTGATCCCAGGAGAAAGAGAGAGACAAAAAGCACAACAGTACAAGAAGCAAAAGTGTTTAGCTGCAACAACAGACAGCAGGATTTTGCTACCGGTTCAAAGTGGATTTCAGATTTCTCCCAACCCACCAAAGTTCCTGGACAGTCTGAAAGCCCAAAAAATAAGACAAAAAAAAAGGTGGAAATTTGAATTTAAATTGAAATTTAAGTATTAAAAAAATTACAGAAACGTTTGTTGCTGTCATGAAAACTTTAACTCAGGCTTCTGACATTTTAAACTTAATAACCAGACCCATCAGCCATAATGATTTCTCCATCTGATTCAGCATTAATATTCAGACAAATGCCAGGGGCTGTCACTTCCCATATTAAGGCAATCCACATTCATTTGCATCCAGAACACCTATGAATGTTGTTTGTCTAATGAAAAAACTGTAATTTTTAAGCTGAAATGAAAGAGAGGGAAGAGGTAGAATAAGGCAGCTGAGTGTCTTTTGAAAAACATCAAAACACATTTTCTTTTAAATGCCTGAAAAGAATCTGATTATTGAGGGATCCTTTCCTCTTCACTTCATTATCGTTACATCGTCACTGCTGGGTTATCTAATTACTCCTCTAGAACTGCAAACTTCATTTCCATGCACTACGGTGGCAGAGGACTGGCTTGTCTGGCTCAGCAGTCACTGCTCAAAGAGCTGGGAAGAGCAGAGTCAGGAAGATTGAGGCACAAGAGGAAATCCTCAGTAGAATTCAAGTGCTTTATGTCTGTCATAAACACACTTCCAGATCAAATTAAAGGAATTTCTTTTAACTCTATTCACAGTCTCCAAATATTCCACTCAACGAGCTGCCTGAGATCTTAGTCATTCTAAGAAATGAATCATATTCCCCCTGTCATCTGGCTGTTCTCTGCTGACTGCTAATTCATGGTATATTGATTTTAAGACTCTGTTAGCACATTATATTTTCATGCTAAGCCAGGAAAGCTTTTCTTGCTGAAAAATTATGCCCCATCCTCATTGCTCACAATATTCCGTCTTGTTTCTCCTCTGTTATTTAGAATGATTGATCAACACAATTTAATCAGCTTTAAATGATTCAGGGAATTGTTCCATGCTATTGTACCACCTACATTGTTTCCTACCAATATTACCATCTCACCATGAATTCTGCATATTAGCCTTGTGTGTTTGCCTATTGATGCAAGGCTTTAAAAGCCCAGATGATAACTGGGGTAACACTCTGGGGTTCAGTAGAATTGTGTTACAGAGACTTTGGAAAAAAATTGCTCATAGAAATAATTTGGAAGAATTAAAAAAAAAATCATTAGAATGATATGAATATTTTTAATCACTGATTTAAAACAGGTCAAGACTTTTAAAAACACCTGTGAATATCTGTGCAGTTCCAGCTGGTGATTAAAATTTATAATGAATCAGATAATAAATATTTTGTTTGCTTAATTTGAAATGTCATTAACAGTGAGGTCTCTCATTGGACTAGTGCAAAACTGCTGTTGGCAAAAATCTAAGTACAAAACACAAAGGCATCATGTTTCAGATGCTTATAAAACTTAATTCTCCTGAGTAACACCACTAATTTGGCTTAAAGATTTTACATAAATATTTTTGGCATGTAATGAGACCACAACTTTGCTTTTATTTAAATGTTTCTTACAGGCATGAGATTATTGTACCTCCAAAATAAAGTAGTTTCACTTAAACAGAAGCTATTTAAACATTCAATAAATTTGCAATTCTTTGAGGACTTTTCTATTCACACCAAAAATTTCAAAAAACAAGAACAAACATTATTTAATTTCCTAAAAATGGGTGTATAATTGTATTTCCCCATTCTATTCAAACTCTAATGCATTATTCTGCAAAAGCTTTTCTTGACTTGAAGACACTTCTTATATCAGGTGGTGGCTTCAAATATAGTGCAGGTGACTTATCATTCACAAAACTTTTTTAGTACAAATGAACATTCTATATATAATGTTTCTTAGTAGCAAAAAAGTCAGAGTAGGAGCTGAAAGTCTATTGATCAGCAAATTTCTGTATCAAGCACAAAACTTGAAAGACCAAAAGAACCACAAGAAAAGATACAGTCAATAGCATACAAATAAAAGTGTAATTTAAATTTAAATGTATAATTAAACAGTATATACACATACTCATGTTTGTAAAAATCATCCTATGTTGAATATATGTCCCTCATCTGCTCTGCTGGGCAAAAAACAACAAACAAATATAAAAGTAGGGCTTGTTCTGCATGGTATGACACATATGAAAGGTGAGTTTGTGTCCAGGAATAAGAAAGTATGTCTGGGATCTAAATGAAGCTGTACCAGAGCCCTCCCAAAATTGTAGGTTTGGGGAGATTCTGTTTTGTAGGAAATGACAAACTGGATGCAAAATTAGTTTTCATGGATACCTGAAGTGTATAAAAGCAAAAAATAGCAATCATAATTTACCGCTAATAAGTACAATCAAGAAATATCCAACATGAAAATCGAGGAAGCTGAGAAAATAAACCTATTTATATAGTGCATTATGGAAGTAACACATAATACATAAAAACTCCAATTTAGGTTTTAACCAGTAATGTAAATGGTAACATAAACCTACTATTGAGAGTAGTTTACTCTACAATTCTGGCTGAGAAATATGCTGATGGGTAAGTCAGCCTTACCATTAAGCTGCAGTTTATTAAACATTTTGTATCTGAGATGTGAATAGAGTGGAGGATTAAATTAGAGGATCACTTACTGCTAAGACTAACACTTCAGTCAATGCAGGATTTTGTCCATTCAACACACCTTACAAAGAACAGACCTGATTCTGCTTTCAATTACTGGGGTGCAACTCTGACTGAAGTTAGCAGATGTTGCACCTCAGTAACTGTTAGCAGGGCTGCACACTGAATAAAAGCCTGGGAGAAAAACTCTCTGATGGAAACAGTTTTGATGGAAACCTGATTTTTCAAATAAAGGGAAGTTTAGTGAACAGTGTGTTTCACAGGGGGAGAAAACACCACCTTATTTTTTTCAAATACTTTTCTGCTGAAAACTTGAAACATTTAGTTTCCTTTTATTTTTTTTTTCTTCTTTTCCTTTAAAGACAGCTCAGGATGGATTTTTGAGGCGAGAAGTCTAATCATTTGACATGTCACTGGAACAAAACTATCCACGGAGAGAAAAAACAAAGCCATACTGACAGTGCCAAGAAATAGAGACAGGAAATGATATGAGAGGGTGGAGGACTGACATCCCTCTGGAAGTTTCCTACAAATTCTCAGTTTAATATTTTAATTCCTTGGAATGAGGGGTCAGATGCAGCAGGATCCATGGCTTTCAACATGGTGATGTTCAAGGAATTCATTAACAGGAATGAACCCAAGCAGGATCTGGGCATTTACTGGGGGTGGGTTTGTTACCTGGTCACCAACAAAACAGTGGCTGACAGAAACCCACTGCAGTAGCATTTCAGTTCTCATGCCCTGGACAAAACCCAGGCACAGGGCACCAAAAGGGAGGGAAATTAAGCCTCCATAAATTGAGCAATTTCCCAGGGTGTAAATCCAGGCAGGGGTTTCAGGAAGCAGAATGTGTGAAATAAGACAGGTGTCTGTCCCTGGCCAAGGCAGTCTGGAAGTGTTTAGTGCATACCAGAAGTGCCTTGTCTGCTTCAGAGCTGCTGGGAGAGAAGCAAGTATCCTGAGAGAAAACCAGAGGGAAAACAACTGCTTTGCTCACAGAACCCCCTGGAAGGTCAGTGCGGTGCTTTGGGCCATAAAGGAGAAACATGAGTGAGACCATAAACTTCACTTTCATGGGGAGTCCCGTGAAGGCAACAGGACTATTCTGAGGATGAAGAATCACTCACATCAAATACAAAATTCAGGATTGGGCCATAAAGCATGTAAAATATATTGTATCATGAAATGCAAGTCAGCACTGCAATGATACAGCCATTACTCATGTGTATGCTGGACATCTCTGCTCCAGGAACAAACCTAATCTTCCATGCTTGGGAAGGATTATTGAAAACAGAACCCCCGCTGTGGACAGTTGGGGCTGGACTTTGACAGCTCAGCTGCTTTCCAGTGAAGAGATCTGGGAAGTTATTTGGGATGGCTGCTGTTCCTCTGGCCAGGCTCCCACGTGTCTCACCATGGGATCAATGTGCCATGGAACGATCTGCTTTGGCCACTGCAGGTGCTGTGTGGGGAGGCCAAGTGCTTCTTCTGGTGGACATGGGGAAGATGTGACAGTCCTGGACAAAAAGGGACTTTCGGTGTGCCAGGAACGGTACATGAATATATTTAATAGCTAAGGCTGGACAGTGAATCAAAAGCATAACTCTGGAGGGCTCCTTTTAATTAGTTGCATATTAAGGCTTCTGGGAGAAAGGAACGTTTCTGTTAATTTCTATTCCTCTCATATCCAAAAGCCTCAGAGAAGAGATCCCCTAATGTTTTAGGCATTGTGAAATATGTATAAAAAGAGTGGCCACTGCACAGACCTTGCCTGCTATTTTAAGGCAGGCTACTGAAGCGAGGGTGGGTTAGACAGACTGTGAAAGGGGGAGGAAGGGAAGGAGAAAGGTTAAATAGCAGTAGGAAACATGGCTAGAAAGGACTATTTGCACAACTGATGGTTCTGAGCTGTTAGATTATGCTGACAGTGTATTAATCATATGTTACAGCCATATGCACACACTGATAAATTTATATTTGTCTGCCTATAAATGAACATTAGATGTAAATATATGTAAATTATTGACTATTTTGCATCGTGTTAATAGGATAAATATTTTAAATATTTTAAATGTAAAAATCTTTTCACATTACACCATCAGAAGAAATTAAAAAAATATGAATGTGGGAGATGAGCTTATGGCCTGCACCAGCTCCAAAGATTCGGCTTGAAATCCCAGACTCTTCCTGAAACTTAGCTAAAGCTAAGATTCTTCAACTATTCCTGCCTCCTTTTTTTCCTTACTTTCCTTCTTTTTTCCCCTTTGTGTTTGCCATGTGCTGCCCTGATGACACTGCCTCTGGGAGGGAGCGCTTGGCCAATTTCCTTGACAGCGCTGAAAAGTCCCTTCGCATCCACCTCTCCTGTCCTGGTGCTCCAAGTCCTGCACTGCTCACTATGGATGAATTCCTGCAGTGTTTCCTCTAACCACCTCTCATATCCCTCACTGGAGCCTTGTGTGCTCAGCTTACATACAGTCTCATCAGGATGTCTTTTTGATTTAAGCCCTTGTCTTCTCCCCGCTAGGCCTAATACCTCATCTGTTACCCACTGCTGGTTTCTGCATTGTTTCTTTATCCCAGGCATATTGTGTGCTGTGTCTAGGCTGACATCTTCTCCTTCACACCGTGGCTCACTTGGTCCCTTTTTAGTCCTGGCATGCTGATAGCACCTCAAACTGCCTGTAAATTTCTGCTCCGGAGCTGTCACTGATACATCCTGGGATAAACCTATTGCATAGAAACAGCTTTTGCTTTGTGATGGGTTTTGTATTTGTTTGTGTGTGTTTTTATGGGACATAACGTGACTATTAGATGCCAGGAGACAGGTAAAGGGAGAGAAGTGATGTGTAGCAGGAATTTGTTGGCATATGGTGAGAAACAAGTCAGTTTTGTTCAGAGAAGAGAGTGTTGGTGGAACCATCCTGTCACTGACTCTAAAGCAAATGGATTCAGTCTCCATCTCAAGATAAAGTCTGTCCTTCCTCTTATTTTACTCTTCCTTCTTCTTCATCTCCCATTTCCCTCCATATTCTTTATGGATAGAGTCTTTGCTTATCTGGTAGCTAATTAATAAAAATCACCACAACAGAAGCAGAATTGGCTGACATAACAGAGACACATGAGAGACAGTTATTGTATCTGCACAAATACCAGCCTTGATCCCACAGAGATGTCTGCATAAAGTCAGGGAAAGACTCCAGTGCATAAAGTGTGTGTGTGTGTCAGTCTTGGGCAGGCTGAGACCTTGAAACCTGCTCAGACATCATGACTGGGTACAGACATAAACTAGACACTTGCATTGTTTCACTTAGCTTTGACAAAATGTGATGCTCAGGGGGTTGCTTTAAAATAAGTACAAACCATTTCCCTATTAGTTCTATTACCCTTTCAAATGACCTTGGAATATAGGTTTTTTTTCTTTTGGTTTTGATACTTTCCTAGGAAAAATGGTTTAAATTAAAGGAGAAATTTCGAAAGAAACTTGATCTTTTGTTACTGTCATATTGAGCCTTTTGGACCAACAGGTGGAATCATATGGATAGGTATGGAATGAAAGAAAGAATGAGGAAAAAAAAATGTTCCCAGAGTGCTTCTTGAAGATTTGCAAGAGCATTTGAGAAATATTTCCCTCACTTAAAAATGCATCAAGAAAGGAAGAGTGGATCTTTACAACAGCAACACATCCTCATGTTTTCTAGGACAAGGTTACTGCTGGCTGGCTCGGGGAGAAAATGCTTCACCAAAGCACAGATCACTATTTCTCACTAAGTCATTATCAAAGCTCTTTGGAGTGCTGATGTGTCCTTCCTCTCTATGTTCCCCTTTACCTCACATCCAAACAGTGCATTTTTTCTAGATTTGTACACAAGTTGTGTTATTTGGAAGGAGCAAACACAGGCTCTAAATCTAGTACTTCAATTTACATATTTTGGGGATGCTCTGCTCCAAATTTATTTGGCAGCAATGATGCCATGTCAAATGTACTCAAAATTTAGCAGAAATTTTCAAATCCTGAGTGCTGAGAAAGGCCAAGCAGATATAGCCTAACAGTTTCCACGAGAGCATTTCTAGTCCTTTTTTATTTGCTTCCCACATCTGCTGTGTTGAACAGTGGAAACATTTCTAAAGGCAGCTACACAGAATTCTGAGCAAATGCAGGAGTAAATTTATGGTAAAGCAGATGCCACCTCATATGCATTCTTACTCAAAAAATTGAGTCCCACTGCCCACCTAATCATGAAAGATTCAACAAAAAATTGGGAGAAATGGTGAATAACTCTGGAAAATACACAGGCCAGTCTTCATGTACTTCAAACCCAAAAGGTGCTGCTCACACACACAGATGTGCGCACATCCATTACATGTAAATATGTTTAGATTTTAGTCCAAGATGTAAACTTAATCTATCTTAAGTACTATTGTACTCTAACCATGTATCCATGTTTGGTTTCCTTTGCAACTCTTCAAGGATGTTGCTAGTGAGACCAATCTTAATATAAAACCTTTGAGAACAGCACAGACTAACGTAATTTCTCTCAGCCTTATGTCATAATGTCACACTAATGTGAGAGAGGGGAACACCTTGCAACAGAGAAAAACCTCTTGTAACCTGTGGATCAAGTCAGAATGAAAACCAAAACAACCCCCTTGGATTTCTGCCTAGCAAAGACTTCTCTGAACAGTTTTGCTGCGAACATTTGTGACCATGAAAGTGTTTCAGTGATTCACAGTGAAGAGCAAACGAATCTCAGAAAGCTGCAATCTATTCAGAGACAATTAAATACCATCCAGAGGATTCACAGACTCATTCACTGGCACTACACTGAGAGGGTATCTGTGACTTCACCACAGTACCCTGCGCTCTGCTTAAACAGCACTTGCTCCAGCTTGGTTGTGTTCAGTTTTTCCCACAGCTTTTGGGTTTCTTGATTTTCTTGTTGCTGTGGTGAGTGACTGTCACAGGAGTGCACTGAAAGGATGTTTGGGACACGAGTAAAGCCACCAGCCAAAACTGGTTAAATGTGAGTTACCAGCAGGTTCTTCTGCTTTTCCGTGCATGTGGGAAGGGTAAGGGAGAGCTGGCAGCTAATCCATCACTGTGTTCACGAGGGACAAGTGTACATCTCTTGTCCCAGCACATTAGATCAGCCATGGTTCTTGTTTTCTGACTGACGGAGGACAGACTGGCTCCTCCAACACAGACAGCCTTGGATACTGCTGCTGGAATCTGTGCCTGTGGCACCAAGGAAGTCTTGATGTCTTTGTAGGCACACTCTCTTCTGGCACTGTGTCCCCAACCCATGGTGAAGGATTCAGAGGAGTGGGTGGATCTGTGGATCACTGTGCTTTATGATCCAGGGTATCCAAACAGCATAACTCAGCCTTGGATCTATGCAAGTGCTGGCTACATGGAGTTAATCAAGTTATGACCTACCCTTGTCCATCTTCATTCACCTGCACATTCTGATCAATAATGCATATTGCTTTCTGCCTTCTCCTCCCATGTGAGAGGCAAAGCCAATAGCACAGCATTACCGCAGGCACATTTATGTTTGCTGATGACGCAGAAGGCAGGAGGTTTGTCTGCCCTTGTGCAACCTTACCCTTGGATAAGGCCCCCCTATTCCTGCTGCTGAGCTCCATTCCCAGATGAAGATTGTTTAAGTCTTAAAGTAGTGAGTGTGTTCAAGATGGGAGCAAATTAGGAGACATGTCAAAAGAACAACTACAACAGGAACTCTTAAATGCCAGGTCTTAAATCATTCTGGCAAATTGTCAGTGTGCTTATATTTCTGCCTCACTCCCCCAAGTTTGGTGATGGATGGCCACTGATAGGAATAAGTTGGAACTCATGATTTGGCATCCGAGCCCAGCATTAACTAAATCACCCCCCTGCTGCCACAAGGAAAAGCATTGGTTCTGATCCAGTTTAAGAATTTAAAGTAACCACAACAGAAAAATGAATACAGCACTGACTCCTAGCTCAAAGTAAGATGTTGTTAGGATATAGCGTAGAATACCAAGACACTGCCCTTCCAGCTGCAGACAGCCAGCAGTGCTTTTTGTCTTGCTAAGGCACATCAAAAATCCTCCCCAAACAGATAGTCATGGGGGTTTATTTTTGGCAAGTTCTGTGTGTTAAGGTAGCCAAAATATTTGAATACACTGGCTCCTCAATGAGATATTGAAGGGGTTGAGGATTTGTATTATTCCTCTGTAAGGCTGCCCTTGCACTGTGTTCCACAGCCCAGCAGACCAGCAGAGATGAGGTGAGTTGCTAAAGAGCACATGGCAGGCAGGTGGCAGAACAGGAACTATCGCTTGGAAAAGCCTCTTGCTCTTCTGTCTGCTGAAGAGTCAGACAACGCTGACCCGTGTGAATGTAATGAGGGAGGGAGCGAGGGAGAGAGAGCACAAGAACTTCTCTCCTTTTATCACACCTTTGCATGCCCACGAGGGCCCTGACCCCTCCTACGCCGAGCCCTCTGCAAGGGGGCAGGTTCAGGAAGGATCAGGGTGAAATGTGAACTCACTATTTATCACTCGGAGAGGTCAGACTGAGAGTCTGGGCGTGAGGCAGAGGCAGCTTGGATTTCTTCCAAGGCTGGAGTAGCTGTTGTGGTATGTGCTGCCCAGGATTTTCCAGGGCAAATTCTGATTCAGCTCTAAGTCTTATCAGAAGCTCTGCCTGAAATTTCTTTTCATTCTCATCCATTCAGCTGAGGGCACTCAGGGCATCCTGACCACGAGGCAATATCCCTTTGGATGCTGCAGTTCTTATACCTCAGGGCCTGCACCGAGGCAGCTCTGCAGCCACTGTGGCTCTGCTGACACAGGTTTATAGCTCTGAAGGATCTGGCCTCGTATTTTGACTGTCACACACACACTCACTGCACAAGCAGCACTGCTCTTCCCTATTTTCATCATCACCAAGAAGATTTTGTTTAGGACTGTGGTTTACAAAGATCTTATTATAGAGAAATGAAAAGAAAACTCATCTAAAATCTGGTTACATTGAAAAATTCCAGCTGTCTTGCAATTCAATGCAGCTGTGCTATCTAGTATCTTTTTCTCTTCCTTTTGCAGCTCTTTATAGAACATTAGCTTCTATAGAAAAATGCATTTTTTTTAAACATGGTGATTTTTTTTCCCCTTCCCTCTTCATTATTTGCTGGCTGTTATTTCCACCAATGAAACCGACAGACTCTGACGGGGAGAACGCAGAGATATTTTGAGACAGAGGAACAGCGATGAGTAAAAAAATAGCATTCATGAAGAGTTTCTACTGGCAATCTCTTGTCCATGATTTTTTTTTCTTATACAAACTGTAATATGATGATATTATGCAACTGCCTTCACATATTAGAATCATTATGAGCTGTAGCTTTGTGATATCATACAGCAGGTGCTAAGAACAGTTTTTGCTTTTCCCCCAAAGCGACTACAAAATTACTTACGATTTCATTATAGAACAATCAACACTTTGTGGGGAGAAGTTTGTATTATTTTGTGATTGTGTTAGCGAGGCAAAAAAAAATTAAATCTGTCTTTCTGGGGAGTTTGCAGCATTCTCTGGGTGAAAACTAAACTGAATTCATTTGTAGCCAAATGCCTATGTCCTTAGCCAGGCAAAACTCTGATAGAACTGGAAGGACTTCAATCCTCACTCAGCTCTGTGCTTTCTCTTGCAGGACTCTATGCATCTCACCTGAGGATTGAGCAGTGTAGAGCTCGAGGCAAAAAATTTAGTCCTAGAGCCAAGACCAAAAGGGTCTCTACAAGAGAAGGTCTTATATTTACCTCACCTTTAGAATAAAACCAAACCCAGAGCATTCATCAAAAAAATTTCAGCCTATGCGGGGTGAGGCAGGTTCACAGCCAGGCAGATGTGAAGTCCAGCCTGCGCCTCCCGAGAGCCACCAGCCACTTTCAAGCAACACATGCCTTTTATCTTCTCTCTGGAGAAACTCGGGGGCTCAGGAAAACCTCACCTCTGGCCAGCTCAAGTTACTCCAACAGGAGTAATTCCAGATGATTTCTGCTCCCAGAGGAGGGGAGAGCCACAGCCCAAGGTCTGCAGGTCTCAGTGCAAGGAGGACCAACAGGTTTAAATAGAGTTCCATTTTCTTCCCAGGATTGCCTGCCAGTCTCCAATGCCCACACGGCAGCTGGACTGCCAGCCCTGGAACTGCTTCATTTTCATTAGAAAAAGGACAGAGAATTCCTTATCAATTTTCAGTCAGGGAATAGCAGAACTACGGTGGAAATCTGGAAGCCCCAGTCTCTTGCCTCTTCAGTTTAAAACCCCAAAGACTGCAATTCTTTCCTCCAAAAAGCCCATGCTGTTGTCCTATCCTTCCCAAAATGCAATTAATATATTAAAAAGAATATTTCTGCAAAAAACACCCCCCAAAATCAAAAATCCCAAAACGTGTCCATTTGGTTGTATTTTCTATTCCCAGAAGATACTTTGCTCTTATTTCATGAATCTTTAAAAACTGAAAATTAAAATAGCTCTCTCTACAGTAAGGATGGGCAGCAGAACTGCAGGAAAAATCTATAGAGAAAGAAACATAAAAATCCAGTGAGGAAGGGTAACCAAATGATAACCAAATAGCTGGAACACTTTCCCCCCAGCGTGAACTCCTAAAGTGCAAATTACAACATTCAAAGCTCCAGCAACTCAGAGCAGCTTTTGTTACATCTGAAAACAGAGATACAGATCAATTATACTCAAGAGAAAATACCTTAACATCATTCCTTGCAGGAGTACCTCTTTGAGAGAGACATACCACGCTTTCAGCAGGGGTGTTTTAAATACCAATCACAGCCGATCATGGTTTCACTGCTGCACGAAAACCCTGGGATAATATTGTTTCTCAGCCTTGGTGTCACATTAAATCAGAAGGAAGGCCCTCCAAAGCTGCTTCAGCCAGGGGTTTCCAGGCAGAGATACTTTAGGGCTGGCTCATTGCAGCTACAAAGCAAAAGCACACAGTAGGCAAGCCAGGTGGTCTGTGCTCGCAGGGGCAGGGGCTCTCCGTGGGTTTGGTGATGCTGCTCCAGGAGGAATTGATTCGAGGATCCCCCCAGTGTGAGGGACTGCCTGGAGAGTTCCAGCTGTCGCCAGAGTGAACAGCTGGGGACAACAGGACGCCTGCTCATTACAACCCCATGCCATGGTGATTGCTGACTGTCAAACTGGTGACCCTGGGGAACCGGGTGCTCTAAAATAAACCCATCAGCCTAAGCATTGTTAGCCAGAATGTGTGAAGCGACTGAAATTTGTAGTTGCTCCATCACCCCAGTGCAGGGCAGAACTGAAATCACACCAGTCACACTGACGGGATGTTCCAGTAGCAAATCGGTCGACACAAAAAATGTTTCCTGGCCGTGAGTACAAACCCATCGTTCCCATCTGCACTTCATCCCACCCCAGGGATGCCCCACGGGCACTCGGGCTCTGCCTGCTGCGGGCAGGTCCGGCTCCAGCGCCCACCCTGCGGACCGGGGACCCCGAGCCGATTCCCACGCTCTGCAGGAGAACAAACACGGGTGGGTTTTTTTGACACGGTTTGATGCTCGGGCTGAGGACCGCGGCCAGGTATCGGAACCGCGAGGAGCCGGGCGGCGACAAACACGCTCCTTGAGTGGGAAAACAGCACAAACAACACAAACGCGACACCCCCCGCGATATGCCCGCGACATCACCACGACATGCCCGCGACATGGCTCTGTGGCCGCGCCGCCGGTAGATGGCGCTGTCGCACCGCGGAGGGCCCCGCTGGGGCCGCCGGTTCGAGACCCGCCCCCGGCCCGGCCCTGACACCGCAATTAACGCCGCCACTCCGAGAGGTCCGCACAGGGTCCCTATCACGGCTTACACACAAAAAATAAAGGGAAACAAAAATAAAAAGAAAAAATAAAGGGAATGAAATCACCATGAAAGCCTGAGCCGCCACAACCCACCCCCAGCAACTCCCGGGAATTCCGGCGCGGAGATGAATATGGATGGAAATCTATATTACCCCAGGCACCAACTTAGCACAGGATGTTTATGAAATATCCCTGGAATGTAGTTTATTTACAAATCAAGTTATCCACTTTTGTGAGATACTTAAAACATTGATGTGGTTAGTGGGCAGTTATTATTATTACTTATCCCTTGTTACGCTCCAGGTGCTCCGCGCTGAACAAGCCACGCATGGAAGGACTTGGTCCCTCCTGCCAAGAGCCTACAACGGAGAGGCCTAGCCCAAAGTCTGGGGAAGTGTCTCCTGAAATCCCGCTGTCGCTGGCGACAGGATGCCTGCGGAAACCGAGGAGGGAATAAAAGCCCTATCAGGATTTTTTTTTAATTATTTTTTTTTCCTCAGTTGGGTTTGTTTATTTGTCAGCTGTAATTCTCCAGAATACCCGCTGGATCAAAGTTCATTTCAAGCAATTTTGATCACGAAATAACCGGATCAGGCGCTGCTTCTTTCTTCCCTTCTTACGTATCTGCATCAGAGGCTTTTTCCTCCTGCCTTTGAGCACCAGGCAGCGGAGATCATGTACCCAGCCCTAACAAAACCCAGTTTCACACCATTAAAGGGAGGATAAATTGGAACACTCGCCAAGGACTAGACAAGCTTCAAAAGAATATTTTTAGCAAAGCCCCGAGTCCTAACAATTTGTAAAATGAGAAAAATTCCTTAGCAGTCTCGGAGCTGTATTCCAACACACGGAGCTCGCTCTCCGTGCACTGGCACTGCACGGGTATGCAAATAGATTTTTCATTCCTTGTGTTTGTCTGTACACGCTTTCAGTAAGGGCACACGAAAGCACCATGCCTGCCTCATAGAGAAAGCCATAACTATGGTAACAGGATGTCAGCTGTTGGAAAACGCTGCGGTTGCATTTTTATATCTATCTATATCTATATAATTAAATGGTGACTTTACATCCACTTCCCCACACATATGTTAAGGTTTTTGCATCTGTGGCAAACCTGTGTTCCCTGAGCTGGGTTTTAGGGTAGGAGAAACTTCATGGCTGGTAGTCTGTGTGGTGGAGTGTCACACGAGACATGGAACCAGGCACACCACAACTCCAGGGCAGAGGGGAGCAGCTCTTTTCATGGAGGAGAATCTCTCTAACTCATCAAAAGAGACCCAGACACTGCCTCCACAGAGTTTAAAATCACAGCAAGAACTTGTTACCCTTTTGGGACCCCTCTCTGGACGGGGTCTGCGTCTCCAGCCGGTGCAGAGGGAATCGCACAGCCCCTTCCCTTTTAACTGCCTTGCCATCCCCGGGGAGCAGAGGGAATTCTCTGCGGTAGACAGGGTTGTTCTTTGTTTGTTGATTTGTCCCCCTGTTCTGTTTTAAGCAGGTATTTCAAATAGAAACTGCCTATTACAAATACCGTGTTCCCAGGGAAAACGCTGTTAAACTACCCAACGTAAAATCTGCGGTGCCTTTGCTGTGTATACTTTGCATACAACAGCATTTCTTCTTCTATGCCATTTTATTTTACAAAATCATCCCTAAATAACCTTATCCTGCCCATAAAAATCATATTATTTTTCACGTAAAAGGGATGGAATATATGCATGTAGTGGTAGAGTCTTTGTTATTACATGCTATGGTATTCCCCATCAGATGTTTAAACTCTTTTCTCAGGTAATTTTGAATTTTGGAAGTGCTCGGCTGTATAGGAGCAGCACAGGGACAGTGGCGTCAGTGTCAGGAATGAGCTCCCTCCATCCAGTCCTGAATTAGATCCTTGCCCACCAAGTTACAGAGTTTTTTCCCTGCATTATTTTTTTCTTCATGAATATTGATTAAGAACATAACTTGTCAATGAAGGGTAAAAAATAAAAAGAGCAAAAAAGGCGATTTTAGAAGGTATGGTGGGAAAATTATTTCAGAGAGAGTAAATTGACTAAAGCTGACCAAACAGAAATAAAAAATCCTAAAATTCAAAATTCAAATATTCTGTCCTTAACTCACCCCTTTACAGTCAGGTATCACAGCCCATTTCACACTGTTGTACTGTGTAAATACGAAGCAGAGCAGAAGAGCCATTATCCTTCTCCCTAAATTCCCTAAACTTTACGGAGTTTAAAGACAGACCTTTAGCAGCACTTTTAAGCCCTTTGAATATCAAATTTGCCCTTTTCCCCTTTAATAAAAACTGAAAAGGAAAAGCCCCTCCAAAGCTTCCCTGGATGTTTTAAAGAAGTTCATCAACGAGATAAACATCAAATGCTGATGGGATGGGCATATTTTTTTAAAATAAAATTTCAAAACTTACATGCTTTCCCTTCAGTAGGAGCTGCAGGAAGTGCTGGTAGATTTTTGGTCTCTGTTATGGACGATGTCAGATGACATGGTCTCTTATGGTTTTAAAATTTATGAATTTAAGAACTACTCCAGTTACCTATGAAGTCATTGTCCCTCTGAGTTCAGGGAGGTAAACATGAAGTAAAATGAAAAGCTTTTAGAAAACATACCCTTTATTTGGTACTTATTTGAGTGCTAAGTGCCACAGTTCTGTGCCCATACACATATGAAAGATTGTTTTAAATGGGGTTTTTTAATGTTATAGATTCCTCTCCTATAAAGTTAAAGTATTACATAAGTGATCCCTTGAAAGCTGATTTTACATGTGAAAACTGACACAGCACAGCATGCTCAGAGAAGCTGGAAGCACGTGTGCCAAACCTGTGTACTGACGTGTTTGGATTTTTTTCAGGACTTCCTAGCAAAAATAGTTTGTATTTACAGTGAAATAAATCACCTGCCTTTGATGGTCACTTTCCCAAAGCATCTGCTGAAAACTCTTCACCCACATGCTGCACCTGCTAAAATCAGATTGAAGAACAGCCAAAGCTGTTTTGTAAAGGGTCCATGTCTGGGGGGAGGGTGGAGAATTAAAAAAGGGACCACAATCAGGACAACTTTAAAAAAAAAGAATTTTTTTGATTTTAAAATAGGAAACTGAAAAGGCAATTCTCTCTCCCTTTTTTTCCCCCCCTTCACATGAAATGAGTATCTAAAATAAGACCATGATAAAACCATCAATAAAAACCAAGCTGAAAGGTCTCCCTTGATAAAGATTTAATTCAAAGCATAAGAAAGTTTGTGACCAAATTGAAACTACTGCCATACCTAACAATCCTTCAGTGGTTGGGGAGTATTCTGCAATGAATACATCTTTGCATTCCACTCATCTTTCAGGGCAAAAATAAATCACCTTAGTTCAAAGAATAGGTGCTTTAAGGATGTTATTGGGAAAATGCTGAATTTGAACAGATTGTTACTAGTTATTAATTTGGTGTTTGAATATTAGGGAAAAAATGCTGGGCTCTCAGTATTTGTCCTGTTTGAAGGGCAGAAATGAAAAGAAATAAAGCCCTGATGGACAGAATGTTTGTTTGGGTAATTACTAACAAAGCCAGCTGTGATGTACCTAAAAAGGACAGATCAAATATCATTCCTGCTTTAACTACTACATCTGCTTTCAATATTTTTGGTCATTTCAGGGCTCTGTGCAAAGTTATTTAATGCTGCCGTTTGTTGTGTAACACCAATGTATTCTGTGATACCCGAGTTCTGCCAGTTCAAAGGAGATGGCCCTATGGAGCATCTTTTTGATGTCATGGCTTTTGCTAGAGGCTTTTGTTTAAAGCTTCCCACACACTGGCTTGTCTCTCCCGCTCTCTCTCCTGCTCACGTGTGTGAAACAGCAAAGTAATTTGCAAAATAAATTACAAAATCAACTGTTGAGTTTACAAATTGAATATGCATGAAAATTTTGCATAATATTACCACCTTCCTCAGCCTAATAAAGGTAAATATGTCTGAAATCTGTGTTGGTGAAAGAGTGGATATTTATATACTGTAGATATTAATTACAGTTGGGTTAATTTAAAGTTTCTGTTATTAATTCCTTTATAGTTTCACTGTCATTGGGATTAACTGCAGCCACCTACAAGCACAACCATTTGGTAATAATCTTAATTACACTGAGGAGACATTCTTCTTACAGTTAAACCAGTGCTTTAACAAGCATCTTCCAGTCTCTTTTGTTTATTCAAAATAAATATTAGCCTAGGGGGAAAAAAAAAAAGAAAAAAAAGAAAGGGACCAATACTCTGAGAATAAAAATGGGCCGTAGGGACTCAGACTAGCAATGATTTTGGTGAGTGCTTAATTTCTTGTTTGGTTGAAAAAAGACTGGATTGGCTATTGACAGGTCCCTATCAATAGGCAGACCCCAGAGGTCTGGCTATTTGCACATGGCCTGATTGACTTGTCCTTAATAGACATATAATTGTTGACAAATACCTTCCAATAGACTGTGGCAGGCATGGCTGGGCAGACAAAAGAGGCTCCTCTACGACTGAGACCGGAGCAGAGCGATTTAGGAGACACAGCACCTTATCTGGGGAATAACTGGCTTCCCCAAAGAACCTTCTAGAGCCAAACCTGTAAAATCCACCCTGTTTCCATCCCCTGGTGACTGACAGCTGGCTCAGACGGAAAAAGCAGCACTGGCCAAAGGCCATGTAGGATCCAGTCACGGTGTCCCTTCTTCCACACACCTTCAAAATGCATCTTAATCGTAACATGCAGCTTAATCACAACAGTGACCCTCTGCACCGAGCCCCGTCCCCTTCCCAGAGCCTGTGCTTTTTACAAAACACAACCCGAATTTTTCCTGTTATTGTTCGCTCCCTCTCAGGTATTTTATCCTTAAACATCCACCCCAGCTGTTATTAGGGATATGATCCCAGGGTAGGTGGCCTTTCTGCTGTTCTTAAGTCCTAATGCTTCCAACCAACCCATTAAATAATGTTATAATATGAATTTTTACAAGGAGAAAAGCCGAGTGCGGTGGCTGGAGGCGCATGTTTCTGAAGCATTCCAGGCTCCATTGATTCTTGCAGCCATTGTGGGTGGTTGGTGCCTCTGAAAACAAGATTCAGAAATGGATGCTTAGTGTCGGCCACCCATTTGTGAAAATTTTGGCTGACTTTCCAAGGCACCTCAGGAAATCTGCGGTGGAGCCTGCAGTCTAAATCCAAGGATCTGGGTCTAACAACAGCCTCATTTTGTGCAGTCCCTTCACACACACACAATTCCAAATGAGAGACTTAAATAATACATTTACTGTGCTATTATTTTCTGTGTTAAATAACAGCACAGAAAAGAGAAGGAAGAGGTGTAGGCAAAGGAGAAAAAAAAAGATAATAAACTGCATTTATCTGTCCTCAAGATAATAGTTCTATATTAGATACGTTGGGGCATTAATTACATGGATTTTTTGAATGTTTAGTACATTATAGGCATTGCAATACTTGTCACAAGACAAAAGGCCATTGAAATGATGCAGTACAGCCTTAGGCAGCCATAAAAGAACAAATTGTTCAAGTTTGTGCATCAGTGCGAGATCCAAAGAACCCTGGCTCCAAGAAAAATACCAGTGAAATTTAGAGATGTACCTACTCTGTGGATTTGCCCAGGAGTGGGATAAAGCCTGGACTCTGGCCTTGGTGTGCCTGCCTTTCCCTGTCAGCAGCAAGCGGGGAAATAGCTCCTGAAAGTTTGCCTGGCAGGATTTCTCCCCTTGGTCATTTTGGATTTAGTAGCATCTTTCCCCTGGGGATATGGTGCCTGTCAGGTAGAGGTTTAACACCCTTACTCTGCAGCATAAGTGACTCGCAGAGGGAAGACAGGGAGGAGGGGAAGGGGGGTCAGGAAAGGCTCTCTTTAAATCTCTAAGCTAATGTCTTCAGCCTCCCACCTCTAAACTCCCCCACCTTTTCCCTCCCAAACTAATAAAAACAAGCATTAAAAAAAGGGAGACAGCAAAAAACTCAGTGCAGACCGTGATCACAGAGGCAAGCAAAATAGGTTACAAATTAGTGTGACACCATCAAGGTGACACTGTAGACAACCTCTGACACCCGACACAAAGCTGAATGCCTGGTGCCAAAAAGACCTTGAGCCTTGTCTTTGATTCTTATTGATCAAATACATAGATTAAATACAGTATCAGATGACAAGGCTAAAGCCTGGGATTCTGCGTACAGCGAAGACCCTCAGACATGAAAGAACAGATAGACAACAGAGATAGAGAGACAGAGAGAGAGAGAGACAGAATAATTGTATTGTGAATAAACAGATGTAGGCTGAGGCAGGCAATTCTATCGGGCAGATGGGCAGGGCTTTTTGTACTTACTGCACTTCTTACAGGCCATGAAATCCAAATGTCAATGATATTAGGAATAAGGGACGACGTTTTTACCAGCATTTTTGCAACCCCCAAACATTCCTGAGCATGTGCATCCTGTGACCAGCTGCTCCAAAATGGTGCGCGCGCCTGTGCGTGCGTGTGTGTATGTCCATTAATTCAGAATTACTCCAATTACGAGCTTTTGATGCTCCAAACCCCTCTTCCTAACCCAAAAGAGATGGAGAGCCCTCGGCCCGTCCAATCAGATCATTTTCCCTCCCGCCTGCAGCAGATGTAAGCAATTTACTTTTTTATTTCTGCATATTCAGTGCGAGCGGAGCTGTTGGTGACTTCTCACCCCGGAGCCTGCAGGATTCTAACCCTATCAAATTAAAGCATTTTGCTCACTTATTCCCAAGCGCTCGGCTGGTGCTTAGCAGGCCTCCCGCTGCATAGCAATGGCGGGCGTTCGTGTCCGCTCATACCCCGAGCCTAATCAGAGATTATTAAGGAAAATATACAGTGCTTTAATTTGATGAGACTGGTTATAGGTACTGCAGTTAAAGGTCACACTCTTACGTGTATCTCCCTCAGTCACTGTAATATTTTCCCCTCGCTTGACAATCCTCAGCTCCAAACAATAGGCCAAGAAGACACGTTTATTTTTGTCACGCTGTGATGAGCTCAATAGGGACAAAAATGAATTATTTAAAGTTCGCATAAACAAACAACCCCGGGCCAGGTTCCCCTTGGCCCGCTCACCCCTCTGCATTTTTGTGCACGTGTGTGCGCGCACACGCTTGGGTCTCTCTCTTGCCTTTAAAGAACATGCAATAAAAGCCTTCCTCAGCTGGAAGGCAAAGCCATTTAGTTGTCAAGCCCAGATACGCTGGTAGCCAGTGGCTACTGCCTGCTGTCGGGTGAGACCCTGCCCATTCAATCCCTACAGAAGCAACTGAGTACGTCCCAGAGTCAGGTGCCTGAGAAGGACTTTTCAGCCTCTTCAGCTCTGAAAGCTTTCCCTGCCCAGTGGGAGGTAATGGAGCTATCCAGAGTGAAAGAAAACACACACAAGGCCTGATCCAGCAGGCTCTGAGCCTTCCCACCACCACGGTGGGACCCGAAGGGGTTCAGCTCAGCCCTGTGCAATTGAAAGGTTGAGGGAGCCAGGGAAGAGCCTCAACTCTGCTGTGCCCGTCTGTGCCATGGCAATCAGCTCGTGGCCTTGTCTAAATCCACACAGCTTCTAGCAGAGGCTCTACGGCTGCAGCAAGAGGGGGAGGGAGGGGACACAACAATTTTCTTCTTCTGTCAGCCTTAACTCTGCTGCCATTCGTTGGAAATAGCAAGGTGTTTAGGCTCTTGTAAGAGCTGCGTGGTGGGGAGGGGAAGAGTGAGCCAGTGAGAGATGGGTGGGTTAATTCTAATCTCCTTTCAAGCCTAATGGTTTGAGCATATGTGTCCATGCAGCAGACCAACAGCAGGCTTATTTACCTCCAGAATTTACATGAGAATTGCTTTATGCAGCTGTATGTAAAAATTCAAACCACACAGTGTCACTGTATCACACAGGTCAATCCAAAGCCCAGTGGCATTATAGCAAGAGACAAAAGCCTCACCACTTCACCAGGGTTTCCTTTAGGACTGAAAGTTGTTCTATTAAAAATCAAAAACAAAACTAGGAGCCTATTTCCACTGCTACCCCCGAACCTCCTCCCACATTCCCAAAAAGCTGCCAAAATTATGAGGACCTGGAGCCCGAGCCTGCCTTTGCCCCTCTCTGCAGGCTGCAGGGAGGGCTGCAAAGGATGTCAGGATCAGGCCAGCTTCATTTTGTGCCTGTGAATAATCCCGTTAGCTGATCCCCAGGCATAGACTTTTTATATACACATTACTGACGGGCAAAGGCAGAAGAGTTCACGGAGCTGCGGCTTCAGTATTTATCCTAAACAGGGGCAGACAGGCTCAGGCTGCTTGGGATGCTACAGGCATCCTGGGCCGTCTGGTAAATTGCTTGTGATTGCCTGGTTGTTGGTTTGTTTTTCTCCCCCCCCAGTTTGAAGGGTCTGTGATGTCTCCAGAAAAGCCACAGCTATACGTGCTGTGGAAATACCCATTTCTTCAGTGAAATGGGGAGTCCTGCATGGCAGAAGAAATCAGGATCTTGCAAAATCACTTCAATTATATCCAGCTACGCTGATAGTATCCCACCTTTTGCCATTCTGCTTAGGACCTAATTCTACCTGCTTCTCAAGCAGCTTTGACTGGCAAATTTGACTGGTATTTCATGGTCAGGTACTGCATTAGCAATCTCTGCAGTGGCACCCCCTCAGAAAACGCAGAAGTATATCAAGGGCCAAAAAGTTACCTGCACATTTTTTAAACTTCATACAAACTTTTTCTGTGGAGGTTTGGGACAGTTCTTATTTTAGTCTGAACCAATTATTCAGCCTTAATACCTGGACCCTGGTATGCTTCTGTCTTTGATCAGAAAGAACTTGCCTGAAGGCCAGCTCAAGAGAGGTTCAAAGTCAAATGCTTTGATTTAAACCACTCTGCTCCCATCCATGAAAGAAGATGAGAAGAAGCTCTCTGGTATAAGACACGGATAAGTGCAATGCAGCATGTCACATGCAGTATTACAATGCAAAGCATAGGAAAAGCGATATTTCGGGGAGCAGAGGGCTTCAAGCACGAATCACCCTAACAATCTGGTGGTTCTGGCAGTGCTAAAACACCCTAGGGGTTACAGAAAAATTCTCTAGCCTGTGAGAAGCTCCACATATTCCACAGTAAGGCAAGAAATAGAGATCCCAGAACAAGGACCAAGACTCAAATGTTTGTGGTCTGAGAGCTCCTGGAACATTTATAAGGGTCTTCTAGCAGTGTATGAAGGATAGGATGCTGCTGGACCGTTCCAGTTCTCTGAACAGTTCTTCCCTTGAGACATTTTGCCCCAAAACTCCAATTAACCATTTAGCTATGTGGTTAATAAGGATCTTTACAGAATTTATAAGACTTGTAGCAAGCTGGAGACTCCTGCCCTAGTATATCAGTGAATAGGAGCATGATACCTATTGCCTGCCATGGAAAGGGAACAGGACTCAGGCCCAGAAGTCACCCTGGATTCTGCACAAAGAAAGGAAGCACAGTCTTCTGATGGCAACAGGATTATTCTCCTTTCCTGCTTTCCTCAAGTACCTTGATGAGTATTTCAGTCTTTGAACCCCCAGATGCTCAAAAAGAAAAAAAATTCTCCTCAGGCTTCACACAGGAAATGAAATGCAGGAAACACAATATCAAAATACAGCCTTCCACTGACAGTAGCACCACTTTATTGCTGGGGTTGTGATCACTCCTTGGGGGAGAGACCATTTCCACACCATGTGCAGCAACACAGCAAGCACTGCCTGGGAATGTGGGGAGATGAGTTTCCCCCATGCCATTTAGAACTTCACTCTGTTGACAAGAAGTAAGAGAATCAAAAGGAGGAGAGCTTTTTCAGATACCTTTTTCCACTTCTGGTGAATGAAAGTAACTTTCCTTAAACTATCAGTGCTGTGGCCAATAAATTTAGTCACTCTATCCCTCTGGGTCTTTTCACTGGGGAAGATTTTGATGGCAAAGCCCTTCTTTTCTCCATTGATTGGTACCTGAGACATTTTTATATGTTCTTCTTTTCATTAATTTTCCCTATCCTTTCTGGTATGCTGGTAATTTAAAAAGAAGCCCAGAATTCATTGCAGCATAACACAACTCTATTAAATCAAAACAGATTTGATTTTTGCCTTGGCATGGGACTTGGGGCCTCTTTAGAGTGAGCCCACCAAACCCCATCCCCAATTCAAAACCAGGGATTTCAGCAAGGCTGCTCGGGTGTGTGAGCTATGCTGGCCAAGGACTCCTTTCGAGGTGTACCCTGATGGGGAATTAGAAAGCAACCACGATGAAGTGTTCCAGGGCTGCTACATCACCACCTCTTGTGGTGTCACATTGCCACACACCAGCAGTGGCATAAGCAGAGGAAACAAGTGCAGTGTTTCTGATACTGAAAGAACTCAGGCCACAAAAGGGGAATATTTTGAGGGCAAGTCTGTAAAACTCTTCCTTCCCCCATCCCTCCCATCAATAATCAGCATAAGGGAATCATGATTTAAAGATGATGTTTTCCTCATTCCGACTAACAAAACATACTCCTTTTCAGGCTCTGTAAAGGTCTGTTATAAATGTATAATCCCACATAGCAAAAGAAAAAATCAACATGCAAAAAAGCACACTGGGGCTGAGGAGATGCAGTATAAGAGATCAAACCATCAGAGAAGTAAAACACAGGGGAGGGAAAACAAGAATAGGCAAGAGACGGCACAGGAGGAAGAGAATAATTAACAAACAGCATATGCTATAAGGAGCGGGAGACTCCAGCTCATAAAAGCAAACACTGGGCTCTCTTGTCTGCTTGCACAGTATTTCTGGAGGTTTTCAGATGAGAATGATGAGAAACTAATTTCCAAGGTGCACCTCAGATGTTTGGTGCGCAATACCACAGAAGACCACAGCTTGCTGCCATCAAAGAAACGCATCTTCCAAGAGGTGAAATTAAACTTTAATACAACCTACCCTGTTAAACTATCCTGCCAGGCCAGCAAGGTGCTCATCTTCTGCTTATCAAATGCAGGTTCTGGGAGTGCTGCTCACTGTGCTGCTTCACATAAACCACAGCCTGCTGAACTCCATGTGCTGCTTCCACACACACTAGAAATGCTCCAGGTGAATTACAATGGGAAATCTGACACAGCTTGAAATCTGTCCAGGTGAAAGGCACTATTTGAAACCAGGGTGGAAGGAATAAGAGCTGTTTCTGAGTTCAGAAGTTCCTGCCATGTTCTCTCCCAAGGAAGGATCTCTTTTTTTTTGGTATGCTGTCAGTCTCCACATCTGGAAATGGGAAAATGCTATGTCAGGGCTGCTCCCAATATACTCAGAGGGCACCTTTTGTAGCCACTGCTTTTGTTAAAAAAAAAAGAAAGGTTTTGACTCACATGGCATGACCTTCCTCCAGAGAGAGAGAAATCCACATGGACATGACAAGAAATTCTTAAAACCTCTCCCAGCATTTATGAACCAGAAAGGGAAGAAAAAGAAGAGTCAGACAACCTTGAGAACACAACTAGGTCCATTAAATGTCACAATGAGTCTGAGTCTCATGGAGCTTTGGTCACTTGTGTTTCTTGCTGCAAAGCCTAATGCAATGTATGTGTGTGATGTTTTCTTCTACACTGACAGGCCAGGAGGAGCCAGATTTTTGATTGTGCCATGAAACTTTGGGATTCAAGCAGGGATTTGTAGTTCATAAGGATACCATGAAAGAGAGATGAGAGAAACAAGAACTGCAGAAAAGTGTGTTGGATTTTGGAAAAGAAATTAATGGATCAAAATATGGTTTAAGTGAATGGAAAGAGAACAAGGGAAGAAGGAATGAAAACCGCTATGGGGGAAAGGATGGGTTGAGAGCCCAGAAAGTTTCACAAGCTTAAATGAACATCTTCCTTTCATTATGTCTGAAGAGAGGCAATGTGATCACTAACTGAGAACAAACCCATGAAATTGCACTCCCAGTAGCCACTGTCAGTCACTAACAGAGCAGTGAAGTGATGCACCATAACATGGGGAGGGAATGGCAGTACCTACCCCTTTGTACCTACTTTCTGTACCATGTAGCAAAATTTTCTTCTTCTTAGAGTGGATAAAGGGGATTTAGGGAAGACCCGTCAGTCAGACCTTCGTAGCTTACTGTATTTTAGAACAAATTTGAAGAAAGACTCAAAGGCAGACATTTACCACATGGATTTCCTGAAGCAGGACTGTGCCCAGCTACCCTGAGAATTTGATAAAAATAATTGTAAAAATTAGAATTCTAAAATGTATCCAGCTTTCATTAAAGTATTTCAGCAGGCACCTCTTGGGAACCACCCAGTCCACTGGGGGAAAATAAGAGACTTAGAACTGGGAAGTCTGGGTTGGTGACCAGGGAAGGGAAGATGCAATATGCTGCAGGGGGAAATATGGGGCTGGAGGGAAAACATTAGGGGAGTTCATCAAAGATCAGTCTTTGGGCTGATCTCATTTAACGCTTCATTAATAAACTGGGCACAAAAAGTAAGAGTGTTCAAATGAAATTTGCAGATTGTACAAAGTTGGGAGGCACCATCAACACAAACGAAAATCGCAATACCGTGCAGGAAGAATTGGATGACCTTGAGGACAGAAGTAATAGAAATGGGATGAAATTGAACAGTACAAAATGCAAGGTCATGCACTAAAGGACTAATAATGAGAATTTCTGCTAGAAGCTGTTGGGAATGACAAAGGAAGAGAAAGACCTGAGTTTCCTAGTTGATTACAGGATAAATATGTGCCATAATATAATGCAACTGAAAAGGCAGATGCAATCCTAGGATTCATCACCTGTAATAGTGCTAATAACGAGAGGAAAATATTAATGCTACTACACAAAGCACTGGTGAGACATTATCTGAAATACAGCATAAATTCTAGTTACCCATGCTCAAGAAGGATGCATGCAAATTGGACCAGAGGGTGCAAAGAGGACTATTACAATGATCAAGGAACTGGAGAGTTTCTGAGAGAAAACGGAAAGACTCTGCTTGTTAAGCCTCCCTAAATGATGGNGGTGTCCATACCAGCTATATAAGGATATATATATGTCAAGGTCACCCAGGAAGACATGGATATAAACTGGTTTTGAGTTTATAAATTTGGAATAAAAATTTCTGAAATGACTTTCTAGTGAGTGTTATAAAGGGACAAAATCCCTGCCCCAAATACTGAAATGCATTCAGATAGTTTAAAATATAATCTGATCAGTTTATGAATGCAACAACATAAGATACAGTGGAGTCTGTGGGGCAGGAAGGTGGATTTGACATTCCAGACACATGTTAGATTTACAAGTAGTCTCTTGTATTATTCTTTTGAGGCCCAGGAAGTTGAGAAGAGACACCACTTCACCATTCAAAAGGATGACACCAGTGAACAAGAGACTTTACAACACAGGGATCTTTTGGAGATAACATTTAGCCAAGTTACTATCTCAAAAAGACAATGAAAAATTTATTTTGTGTGAATGTCATATCCTGAATTCATTTTAGGGAAAGATACTACTTTTTTTTTTAGCTGAGAACTGTGGATGAAAAATTGATTTTTTTTCTCATTGTAAGAACCCACTTGCCAGCAGTAAAACGTGCTCTTTGGGTTTCTCTGAAAATATGTCTTGACATCAATAATTTATTAGAAGTTCTAGATTTGGCTGTCTATGACATGTATCATCTCACTGGTGCTCATACAGCCCACTGGAAACAATTCTGGTTTTTTACAGAATTGTTTTCATGAGAAAGGAAATGTGAATGAAATGGTCAAATACTCTGGCAGTATCTGGGGCTCAAATCTCTGTGCTTAATTGAGATATATATACACACACCAACCCAAACGTTTGGTGACATAAACTCCTCTTGTCTCCCTCACCCAGATCATCATTTTGGCCACAGTTTGCAAGAAAGGATGAAGGTTGTGAAGGAGCACCTCAAAATAAAGCAGATATTTTTGGTGGCTGGGATAATGAACATTGACCTGATGGCTTTCAATATTGTATCCAACTACACTGTATGGTCTCCTCAACTTTAAAAAGGCACAGGTTTCAGAAACTTTCCCCAGTGAGCACCACAATAACCCCCTACAAATGGAATAATACAGCAACTGCTACTGAAGTACATTAGCAGGGTACTAATGGCATTTCCAATGCTGGGGCAGGGTATGTTTCTTGCTTCCTAATCCTAGATGGAATTTTTCAGGAAATTAGTTTCTTCACTGAAAAGCCTACCTTCAAACTGACCACTGTTATCTGTAAATTCTAATACATAAGGTCAAAAAATGCAAAAATATTCAGAAAAGTCTACACACACTCATTTCAACATTTTTTTTAACCATGTACTTTGCTATCTCTCTCCAGACAATATTTTCAGTCCAAATATTGCTGGAACACATTAGAAAATAACATGAAAACAACCCAAAGATTTTTTTATATAGGTCAAGCAAAATATTTTCGATAACCCAATGCACTTTGGAAGGGAGGATTTTTTTCTTGTGCAAAATACTTTTTTTTTTCCCCCAGAAATGTCAGCTAAGCCTGTTTTATATTTTTTTTCTTTAATCTTAGTTACTGGATGAGAAAAATCAGTTATTCAGCTGCTCTAATAGCAACAGTTGGAGGGACAGAAGGGGAGATTTTACACTGCTGGAGTGTGACACCTAAACTGGCCAATGCTGCTTGTGCTTAGCAAGTAATAAGGATTAAATGAATTTTCCCTTGTCTAACTAATGCCTGGAGGATGCCTGTGATAGGAATGGTATCAGAGCTTCACAGCAAAACTAATGGGGAGTAAGGCTTTCTGTAAAATATATAGGTATATCCAAATAGGCATGTAAGTACACAAACAGGTAACAGGTATATATAAATATAACCAAATGTACGTGATGCACATATATGAACAAATTCATACTTTGAAATTGTGTTCTTTTAGTATGAATGGTCTTGCTGATTTGAAACCTCACTTAAATATTGTATTAAGGAATGATTTTTAACTACAAGCGTGGCAGGCAGCTACAATCCTTTCTCTCTGCATTGACACCATAGCATTATCTCACTGTAAATTTGTGATTCCCTCTCTAAGGTAGCAGGAATGGCTACTGGTGTGTAAATGAGGGACGTGGGGATGTGCTGTGGAGTGCTCTGACACCTCACTGCTGCACCAGAATAACCTCATGCAGTGGAATTCAATTTGCCCATTTACATGGATGTGTCTTGGATGGGAAGTGTCACTGTTCTGCCTTGCCGAGCACCACAGCTCCTGCTATGGAAGCACAATGAAACCAAACAATTAGTTAGAATTATTGCTCTTAAAGAAAACTGATTTGCTTGTCTGTCTTCTAAGAAAAACTCAGTTACCGTATACTATCAGCCTGGGCTTGACTGGCAGTGATTTTCCTGGTCTAGTCTGCTGGGAACCTTAAATGAACATGAGCAATTATAAACCCAAAGTCTTCAGCAATTTGTAGGCATTATCTCAGGATAATTGCCCTGAAATGTTCATGTTGCAAAGCAAAGGTAGATAATTTAAAAATCCATCTTTCTCTGTCTGCACTATGAGTTGGGCGTAACACTCTTCCCTCCTGCGGGCCTTGTAGCAGTATAATAAAGCTTGGAATTGGCCCTTTGAAAATGCCTATTGCTGTCTTTTAGAAAGCAAAGAGGCCAAATCTGAGTTTAACCTTTTCTGGCTTTATTATTTTTGTAAAATGAAACCCAAGTCATATTTTCTGGCACAAACAGAGAAAAAGCAGAATATTAAAAGTCAAGGGAACAAACCTGCCCCGAGGAGCTCTGCAGAATAACATCCATTGCAAGAAAGCCTTCCTGCTCCCTGGGTAAGATAAGTGCCCCTCAGAAGGAAACACTGGGTCTTGGCCTCCTCATGGCTGTCCATGCACTAATAGAGCTTAATATTTTCTGGGAGTTTTACTTACAAGCTTCTTAGAGTGCTCCTAAGTGCTCAGCTCCCTCTCTACGACTGGTAAAAACCTCCTGAGAAGGGCTGAACATTTCTCTCTTCTCATGACTCACACAACTGCCTCATCTGTAGGTGGTTTCCTCAGTTCCTTGCCCCCATCCAACCGAGAAGGCAACTGAAATGCATTCATTGCCTGACTGATTTATAGCAGCTCTTCCCTCCATGGCAAAGAAGGAAGGAAAGCTGCTTCTGGCTTACGAGCAAAGCACAGTGATCTCTGAGCTCCTTCTGCAAAGAACTCGCAGGAAGAAGGATGCTTGGAGCCAGGAGGAACAGAAAGGCTCACGCTCTCCAAAGTTTTTTGGAAGCTTTTAGAAAGAGAAGCCATCACAGTATTTTTTTCTTGCTTTGACATAATCAAACAACACAAAAACCCCTCAGTGAAATTGGATTTTGTAAAGGCACAGAGCTCATCTCAGTGAAGAATGGTGAGTACTGACTTCTGAGAGAGGAAGAGGCCCCCAGAGCAGAAACACCTGGTACAGGAGGTATCTGGTACCTGTACTTCCATTTATCAACACTAAAATAGTCCAGCTCAGCATTTTCCAGGGAATTGTTATAAAAAAAAAATCATCAACAAATTAAAGCTGTAGAAGCCCAAACAAAAGATTGGGTATCAGAATGACCACATAAAAATGGCATTTACTAAACAAGAAATCAATGAAGTAACAGGTGTGTTGGAAATCTCCAATGAATGCTTTGAGTATTCTTCCACTACCCTTCAGTTTGGAGTCCCTACTTTCCTACAGAGGGCAGGAGAAAATTCAAGGAGCAAACACTATTATCAAGGAAATACCCCTGCAATATTCTGAGTTCCTATAAATTTAATTTGTTCTTGACTGTTCTGATCTTGGAAGAAAACCTGAATTTGAAAGACGGGTCCAGTTCATCACTTATGGCTCATCTGTGAACACCACAAGAAAACAGACTTGAAAACCTCCAGCCTTCTGCATCCACATCTCTTTTCTCTCCCTCCCTTCATTGTTTTTCATGCTCAGGTTATACTATAAAATTGCAAAGCACCAGCGTTGCCATGCTTCATCAAACCTTTTGGGAGTCAACAACACAGTCAACTCCCTCTGAAATGGTGTTTATTTCTTCTGAAATAGGACTTGCTCTCAAGCAGGGCTCCATCCTTCATGGTGCTGGAACACTGCAAAGCATGTCTGGAGTGCTGGGTTTCTCCAGCTGTGCCAAACACACGGTCAAATCAGTCCAAAGGGGAGCAGAAATGTATCTTCCCTCACTCCAGCACTGTCCCCTGCTGGAGCTGCCCAAGTGCACTTGTTTTCATAGGCCCTGGGGAGCTGGCTTGTTTCCCCTTTTTTTCCCCCCTCCATTTTAAATAATTGAGGCACAGAGTGAACAGGGGAGAGGGGAAATGGGAAAAGGGGAGTTATCAGTATGAGGGCCAGCTGAGTGAGGTTGGTGACCTGATTTCCAGCATACTGGGGGGACTCTGTGACCCCTGTAATTTTACTGCCTCCTGAGTTATCGCTTGTGATTTTCACTGGAGTGAAATGATACATCAGGGAACAGTAAGGATTCCAGCAGTCCACGGACAGGCAGAATACAAAGTACCTACCAAAACAGCTGCTGTACCTCTGGCAAAGATATATTTTTAATCCTTTGGAATGGAGACTCCAATTCCCTATCCAGATCCCCTAAGGCTTCATTAATGGAAAATGCCAGAGAAGACACCTTTTTTTATTATTATTATTATAACTGCGGGCTTGCTTCTCTGTGCAGAAGCTCCAGAGGCTTTTGTAAGGTAACTCTGAAGGAGATTAATCCAGACTGAAGTGTCCTCTCTTTGGAGTTATGGGATGGAGCTTGTGACACATGAAGACCCTTTTTTCCTTAAGGACCAAGATAAAAATCCTTACTTGCTCCAGCCATGCCGTGATCATCAGAGTCCCACCAAACAGCAAGGGCTTGCAATCTCAGGTAGCTTAGCAACAACACAGTGCCCTATCAGAGACTGGACTGTATTAAAAAACAGTTTCAAGTGAAATATTCATCAAGAAGAAGGTGAGGGAAGAAGAGATATTTCCTGGAAAAATAATGGAAACAGGATAGATGTGCCCTCTTTTGGGTGAAACTTCAACTTGCACTAACACCAGCTTTCTGCAGTGTCTGACCTGCTCTCTAGTTCATCATGCTGTCCTAAAAAAGTAACAGCAAACATGAAATTTACAGTATTTGCTACATTCTGCTTTGAAGTTAAAAAATGGTACCTTTTTAAAGAACTAGTGAAGTCCTGCTTCATTTCTAGTTGGAAAGGGGAAAGTTGCCTTTTTTTCAGATGGGTTGAAGAGAGCAAAAGGTAAAGTGACACAACAGAGAGGGTTATGTACACTTCCCTTCTCACGGAGATAAATGCATTGAAAAACTTCAACCAAGACACTTTTGGCAAGATTTCTTGCTTGAATTGAAAATCCATTTTCTATTTAAAAAGTTTAGGCAAGGAAGTTTTGATTGAATGCAGTATTCACACACCTTTTAAAAACTGCTACAAGCTGAACATGTAATTCCAAATCCCTCTGGAGAAGTCCTATAAAATTATTATCAAATAAATAGAATTGTATAGTAATGACAGGAAACCATCTGTGAAATTGACTGGAGAATTAGTTCCCTGATAGCAAATGCAGACGGCAAGGCAAAAAGTGCTGTAGAATTTTGTCCCCTCCGAAATGTGAATATTTTTAATCATTCAGTGAAAGATTTCTTTCTTTCTAACGGATTAATGTGTGAAGAGTCTCTGCACCAAAAGTGTGTGATGAATACCTTATAGTTTTTAAAGAAGAAATCAAATCCAGATCATATCAGTGATGACTTCTTTCTTATTCAAGTGCAGGGTATGATCTGAGCACTGACACTGCTGACGTGCTATTAAACTGCAGTTTGTAACATGGGCACTTGTTACACCCATTTCCCCTTTTTTCCAGCTGATTCATTTTATTCCAGCCAGCAATCGCTCAACACAGCAGCACAGGCCAGGTTTAACCAACTATCTACAGCTCTCCCAAAATAGTTAAACAACTCTGATGGCCTAATGCTGCCAGCTGGGAGTTGCTGCAGGGTCTGAAGTGGAGGCAGAACAGATTTCTGCCTGTCTCAAATAAGCAGAAGATCAGATGCTGCTCCACAGAGTGCAGGCAATGGGAACCTTCAGTCAAGCATCTTTGTTCCCAGAGTTAGTCCTTCAGATCGCAACTGAAAACAAGGTTTCTAATACAAACTTGTGTGAACTTTCCCTCCCTCCTGTTCCCTCCCTTGGCCTTGCAGAGCCTTTTGGCCATTTCAAGTTAGAGCCTTAGGGTTTAATTATTAGTATGACAAGCCAAGCTTTCAGAGAGGTGAAGGGGGAGTGCAGAGGTGAAGTGGCTGGAGACATCCTGCCTCAATAGGGCACAGGCAGCACTAAGGCTTTCCTGCTTTTCCAGCGACCCTGACTGTGCTTTCACAAACAGCTGGCTGGGGGCCCAGGTGGCCCACGCTCCTCATCGTACCCTCCACCTCCCAGCTCTCTTTGGGGGATGCAAAGCTTCTTTTGGGCCAGGGGCCCCACTGTGATCTGAATACAGGAGCTCTTCTAGTGCGTGCAGGAGCACCATGGGGAGCACTAGGTAGCTTTTCATGTGCACATATCCATGTGTGCACACACGTGCTCCCCGGGGCAGGAACCTCTCTAAGTTCTTTTGACCTCTTAATGCACCTTTACGTTTTGATCCTTTTAAAGTCCAAGATTGTGCCTTAGGTTTTGGCACAAGATGAGAAACAAAATAATCAACATCATTAGTAGGCAACTCTCCTCCATGTTGCCTACCCCCTTGCCTCTTACATGCTGCTTGCCCTTATGATATTACTGTATGTCTCAGACAAAACCCCACTATTTCATTGCCTTAAACAGGAAAATGTTTTCAACTCCCCTATGCGTTCTTGCCTAGTTCATGGCTTGATTTAATTTTACAAGGCAAGAGCTGGAACAATTATCTGATTCTTCATGTACAGCAGGCTTTCAGTGGTCATTTCTGAAGTTTTACTGGTTCGTAACCTCTGTAATCAGAAGACCCAGTTAAAAAAAAAAAAGAAACTAAGTGAACAGGCAGGAATCTGTTCATATTATCCCTTCCTAGCTGTCCAGGCTTTCATCCTCTTTTCTCCCACACATGCCCTTATTGCTCTGCTACTCACCCACCAATGAGGGTCTGTCAATGGCAGTGAGAGGTCAACATCAAAGCACTTTTACAGCTAGCAGCTTGCAGCTAATGCTGGCATTATGGAGAGAAATAGAGAGAGGGAGAAGCATAGGGATTGAATGAATGGCCCTCTCATATAGAAAGAGACCGAAGAATAGAACAAAACCTCCTATTCTCCCACTCTTTATAATACTCCTGGGCCGAGTGTGCGTATGTGGTACACAGCTGAGTTTGAACTGCATTAGCACTCTTTCAGTTTACAAACAAGAGGCCTAATTTAGAAGAAAAATCTCTTATCTGATTATTTCTTTGTGTTCACCCATGTGGTAAAAAATATCTGTACAGAGAAGGTAGGGGGGCTACAGAGGTGACTTATTAACTTCTTTGGCTGTATCATGATTGCGAAGGGCAATTGGGAGATCATTATTCATCCATAATTTTCAGACTTGAGGAAAAGAGGTAGTAAAACAGTCCCTCAAGAGATATTTCAATATGGATTGCTATTTTTCTGAAGAAGGCATTGGAAGGACTGTGGGCCAGTCCCACACCAACTGTATGACTGATGCCAGGCTTATCCCCTGCCCACATGGAAACCCCAGAATTATTTTTGTCCCATGCAATTGACATTGAGATTGGATGACTTCCTATAAATATGCTATGGCCTTGGTGTACTGGATGGAATTGCCACCTCCTGCTTCATCAATCTTCAGCAGAGAGGGGAAAAGGGAATTTCAAAACTTGTATGACTCCAGAGTTGTTACCCAGAGACTCGGGCAGCAGGTTTAGGGATCAATATTGTTTCCAGGACTGACAATTGGTATTATTTGGTTTTAATCCTTTCTCTGGAGTCTGGGACATACCATCCTTTGAGCATCACTGAAGTGCATTCTTTAAATTTCCCGTCCTGTGGGGAAATTAAGTTTTGGCAACATCTTGGATCCCTTAGCACTTTTTCAGTGACAAATCAAAGTTAGTGTATTTATCTTTTACTCATGCAATAAGGAGCCTCAGAAAAAAGATGCATAATGGTTACAATTATTTCACAACTCCATAGATTGTGGTATTCCCAAAAGAACTGAGTGTGATCTACTTGAAGTGGTCAAGTGAAGACCTATGGGGCCTTTAAGGGAGAGAAGCAGCCTGAAAGAAATACTAGGAAGAAGCTTCTCTTGGGTTCTCCTCTTTTGCATCTGGGGTAGCTACAGGGATACAAGTTAAAAGTCTTAGTGACTCAAAGTTTTTCCTCCTTGAATTCGGGATGCAGAGATTATAGAATGACTGGAAAAGTCCAGAGGTGATAAGATACTGAAACCACTCTGATCTTGGAGGCTGACCAGAAAAAAGTATCAGTGATCTTGGAAAACAGCAGGATTGGTTTAGGGGAGCCTGTTTGCTGGGGCATTTAAATGCTCCATGTTTCCAGAGACAGGCACTCCAAGTGTGACATGCAGTGAATACCAAGACTTGCCTTTCAAGCACAAATATGACAGATCTTAACCATGCAAGTATTTACTGCTTACTACTTAAAAGAATTCACTATGAGACCAGAAAAAAAACCCAGTATAAGTAAACTACAGCATAAATACATCTGTGCCATGTAACTGCAGGTTGTCTTGATGCTTCGAACGCCTTTTGAATACTAATGCTTTTCTATTTTATTACGGGTTTTTTTCATGCTGAGTTTTGTAAGAATCATTTGGTAAATTTTTGAATCAGAAATCAGGACAATAAGCATAGGACAAGTCCATTCATTTCCCCTGTGTCCTCTCCCAGGACAGTATGTGACAGGGTCCTCCTCTTGCAAAAAGGCCCATATTTTTTATATATTTTTTAAGATGATGAATGTGTAACTCAGCTCATTATATATAGATTTATTTTGAACAGAAAGCACTCTTGGTAACCTCAGAGAACTGTGTTCCAGCCATGTTGGGAAAATGGAAGAACTGCAAGTCCAGAAATCAATGAAACAAAGACTGCTGGGTCAAAATTGGTGTTAATTCGTGGATAAAAGAATGATGACACAGGATCTCCCAGCTACCCTTTCTGAGAGTGCAAAATGCTTGTCCCTAGGCTGTGATCTAACAAGGGCTGAAAGAATTGATTATATTACTGTCTTTTATTTGTAGCTGTTTCAGCTCCTTAAACTCAGCAGAAGGGAAGCAGACAGAGGGTATCACTATTATTACAATACTGTTTTCTTGCACACTCAGTCGAGGTTAAGTCTGACTATATAAATCTAATGGTTTGAAATCTTTGCTATGGCATTGATCTCTTTTGAAAACCCACAGAGGAGCAGTAAGAAGCAGTTTAAGCAAGGAGTAGCCTTGGGAGATAGTATACCAACTCAAAACTTCTATTTATCTTCTGGAAGATGGCTATGATGGCTCATTAGTTAGTGCACATTCCTAACTATAGACTGTTTCAGACAGAAAATAAGGACATAAATATTTAACCTTTGGAAAGGAACTCATTTACTGGAACTCCAACTTTATGAACTAAGGTTATAAATAACTCTGATGTACTGCAATCAGCATAGTATAATGAGATCACATGAATGGCTGAGTTGTCTTTAACCTTTGATTGTTTAGAAGTGCAGATATTCATTTGTACTAAGGATTAGTGATGATGAACACCGAAATGAAGCGGAGTATCATCAGGCAAAGGCTTGTCTAGAACAGATCCCTGAAGTGAAAGGAGTCCCCTCCCCTCCAGTTTCCACCCCCAAGATTTCTTTCATTCACGGTAATTCAGTTGTAGTCTGTCAAAACACTGAAAGGAACACATATTTCAAATTTATCTGTGGGGATTTTGTAATGCTAAAACAGGGCTTTTTCATTTTGCCAAAAGAGATCTCCTGAGAGGGGTCTGTTCAAGTTACGCACTTTTTAAGCAATTGTATTAAAACGCTGTGTGTAAAATACATTTTTTAAAGCATATTCTCCCACACAAAAATATCTGCTGCACAGTAGATGCATATTAGCACAATAAACAGAGAAAATTCAAAAAGTTCCATGTTTACAGGGTCCTTCCTTGACATTGTTCTTGCAATTCCAACTCTGGCAAAAGATGCCTGCTAGTAACCCAGGGAGGGTAATTCTTAATGGTCTTTTTTCTTGGTTAATTGATTTTCAAAGCAGGTGATTTAAAGGTTATTACATTGCGGTGTTTTATAGCCATGGATAGCACTTCCAGCCTTCTGAAGACTTCCAAGCCATCCCTGGATTAAATCTTACAACATGTACCAGTGAAGCAAACCACTTACTCCTGTGTCATTAAACCCTCAATAAATGCAGAAGGTGAGTCATAGCATAGTTATGCAACCTGTCCAAAAATTACAGCAGAAGACAGAGCAAAAAGACTGAGGACCATAAATGTCCCAAATATGCTCTTCAATGAGAAGGTTTGCAGGGTCATGCATTCCAAATACTGTCACTTTGCACAGCTTTACTCCTCCTGATGTGAAAGTATCTGCTAATTTTACAGGCTACTGCAATACACTTTACTGACCAATTTCATGATGAATCAACGGCATTTTCAAAATTACTGATCTTTGGGTGAAAATAAGCAAGTGACTCACCTCAAAATACAGCAAACAAACAAACGAGACAGAAAACATTCTTGACCAATCATTAATTTCTTTCATACAGAAAAATACAAACATGGGTTTCTTTCCCACTAGTTCTGCTCACTTTCCTTAATCCTTTATGCTCAAGATTTGAACTGTGTTCTTGAGAGCTGAAAAGTTTCTTCAGCATGTAAGGATAATAAAACAAACTAGCGTATGCTGCAAACATGGAATTTTTTGTCCATTAGGAACATCTGCCTTTTCCAGGAGGGATATCAGAAAACGTGTCCAGGCAGAAAGAGAAATTGAGAAGACGTCTGTGGCAGCATATGAAACAACCACAACAGGATAAATAATAAAATATTTACCATGACACAGTAAGGCTCTCTCACCATGGCAGTGCAGGGCAGCCTCTCCAACAACATACTTCCAGCATTAAGTCATGGAAATGGTGTCAGAAGATGGTTTATTGTAAATTACGGCCTGGATTGCCATATATCCACTACACCTCCAGGAATCTGAACTCTGAAGTCATTTAGAGGTAGGGTTACATCTAGAAGAAAGGATATCTTCCCTGGGAGATAAAACAATACAGCACTTCTATGTTTTACAGATGTAGAGAGAGAAAAAAAAAACCCAACACATTGGAAATGGACATCAAGCTGGGGAAAACTTTTCTGAAACCAGAAAACTTTTTCCAGAAAAGCCAATTAAAAAGACTTGTTTCTCGAGCATTAATACTAACCCTGCCCCTCCTTTGGCCTTTAAACTGTAACAGAGTCTGTTTCTGACTTTTATTTCATCTGCTCTTATCACTTGGACAGAAACACAAAGGCTTTGCCATCTATTTGATCCCCGTGGTGTGGGCTAAGGCTTGCACAGAACATGCCAGTGTGAATAATGCCAATAAACACAGTCAAATCACACAGCCACCTTTGTATTCCATTGACCTGAATACCTTTCCCAGGCTTTTCCTCTTCTGATTGCAGAACTTGTGGCAACCAAAACAGTAACTATTCCTGACCTTTACCTGAATTGTATCAGCAGTGGTGCCACACCAGCATCACATTTGAACAGGCTGAAAGGCCACATTCCACTTAAGGGTGAATAATTTAATGCAACGGAACAGTGAGAGCCAAATTAAGATTTTCAAAGTTATACATTTGGATGTTCATTTTAAAATACAAAACTTCAATTATTAATTTTTTTTTACTTAGGAAGGGATATATAGCTCCTGAGTAGACTTCTCTCTTCTTTTTCCACTCCCCCCTCCTGGTCTTCTTAACTTCAGTAAAGCTGATTATGGACTGAAGAAGGTGGAAAGCTCCACACTTCTCCTTAGACACACCTCTTAAGTGGCCCCCCTGTGACACAGTTGTATTTCATTGTTTCTCCTTACAGTATTCATGGAAAGGCTGAGTGATTTCCTCAAAATTACACAGGCTATTGGCATCAAAACTTTTAGACTAATCCAAAAATTACCATATTAAGCTGCACCCCATTTTTCTGGAACACAGCCACTATCCCTAATTTTCCCTGAGGAAATAAATTACAATTAAATAAAAATTGAATGAATGAGGGAGGAGAAGACTAAATATTAAACTATAAGCGTTGGAAGAGAATACAACTTTTTGGCTGATTCCACCACATCTATAAATTACAGCATAACGTAATGTATCATGTCTCAGATACAAGAACAGCACTGAAAAGAATAATTTAGTTTCTCATACACAGAGTTAATGATGAATTACCATTTACATGTTTCATCATTCACTGGTACACATGGCTATAATTCAGGAATCGTGACAGTACAAAATCTATTACTCTAACAAAAGATTTGTATCAGACAATTATCTTGATGGTTCCTGTCTTGTTCTTGGAGTAGCAGTGTATTCAAAGAGCTCTGCAAGTTTTCTGCCAGCTCTGGATGTTCTTAGATACCAGTGAATCGCCCTCCTCAATCGTAAAAACGTAGAAGAAAAACTAATGTTATTTTTATGAGTAACTTAAGAATGCTTGCATTCCCCTTTCTCTTTCTTCAGAGAGCCTGCACTAAACCACTCATCGAACCTATTCTTTCCACTCTTTTAGAAGGATTCCATGGGCTGCATTTTTACCTGTGTTTTTCTTCAACTTTTATGTGCTATACAGTCAGTTTCTGAGGACCTGGCAATTCTTCTTGCCTGCACAAAGCAACCGACTTGTTTTTCCAAAGGCATGTTGTATTACGGCATTAGAAACTCAACTCTAAAGGTCATTAATTCATGATTTAATGTTGTATGGGATAGTAATTTTATATTCCTCATCCTTGATATGGAACTATAAACCAAAAGAGACCTTCAAGTTAACTCTTTCATCCCTGAATGTTATGCATTTATTCATAGAGGCCTGTATCAAAGGCCATTTCTTGCACTAGAACACAAGTAAATATGTTATATGCCATAGGGACATGGAATAAAGCCGTGAAATATTCAAATCCTGAATTTACTATTGACTTATAGTGCAAACTTTCCCATGCCATTTAGCCTCCATAAATCTAGCTGTGAGACTTCGATGAACACAAAACAAATTATGCCCAAATCCAACTGGGCCTATCTGGTTTCTGTCATGGTTTGACATCACCTGCTTCATTTTATGGCTCAACTCACATTAGTAAACCATATCCAAACTCATGGAACCTCATCTGTGCTGCAAAGTCCACAGAGAGAAGACCCTATCTCTCTATTTAGGTTTTATGATAACTCCGTGAAGCTCTTCCTGGGCATAATTTTCCCCTCAATATCAAAATACATCTTCATATTTTGATCCTCCCTGCTGCTCCTTAAGGAAGATAGAAAGAACTTTTGCATGTGGTCTCAACTTCCACTTTCCAATGTAAAACTTTTCCTCCTGAAACAAGTATAAGAATCAAATGTACTTATTGACATTGTCTCTTATTTCCAGTGTCTTATCTAAGGAGTTTTCAGTGAGTCTGTCAGATTCCTTGATTAAATCATACGCCTCAGCTTTGAGCCTGTTTTTCCCTCAGTTGACATCTCGCCCTAAATACAGGCTTATGCTTAGGGCTACCTCTTCCTCATTCAACCTGTCAATCCTAAATTTATCAAAAGCCAAGATGTGGATATCCTTTTAACCTATTTACCCACATTAGATAATTCTTGACTTCTCCCCAGGGAATATTTCTAGGAAGCTTTCCATTCTTTTGTCTGCTTATTGGGCTTCAACGTTGTCACATTTATGCAATTCATTTGTACTTCTGACTTTCATTTCTTTCAGGAAATGACAACTCATTTGGGGAGGTCTAACTCACTGAAGACAATGTCCACAGGATCTGAAAGCTCTGCTGCACTACTGAGGCTGCACCTGTGAGGAGAGTTTGAGAGGTCTTTGCTGTAGTTGAAGATTCTGCTTTTCCAACAACAGGCTTGACTCCCTTCTGATTTACACTTGATTTGATTTTCAGTATTTTATTATCACTTTGAATAGATTCAGAGTCAGCTGATGATGGGACAGTTGGGACCTTCATTACTGCCTAGGTCTGGAGACAATCTCTACAGTTCTGCCCACAACTTAGTACTTGGAAAACCACATTAAAACATCAGGTAGTCATGAATACAGATGTTTGTCAGACTTACATAGCTGAAAAAAAACAACAAAGGGGTGACTTTTCTCTTCTTTTACTGTTTTAATAGTTAAATATACCATGGAAAAGATGCAGAAACGTTTGACCATCATTCCTCTCTTCCCTATTATCATAGTTTTTCTGTTCTGGAAGCAGAGTGAAAACCTTGGATTAAACCATCCCCCAATTCAAATCTAAACTGGATCCAGTTCAGGTGTCAGCCCACCTATTAAATATGCCCAGGTAAAATTAGGAATCCTATGGAATATGATTTAACCTGATTTTTCCAGTGGACGATATTAAGTAAAAGTCAGTGAAGAAGGGATGCATTTGTCTAAAGAGCAACTATGCTTGTTCCAAGGAAATCACATGCATTGCTTCAGGAATAAATCTGTACAAAGGTGTTTTGCTGCAAAAGTTTTCCTTCCTGTTAGAAGGTGTCTGGAGCCTTATCGGTCTCCCATACAGCACATCACATTCCCAGAATACACCAATGGATCACACTGTAAAATAGCACCCAGAGAACCTTAACTATAAACTTCATTGTGTTTTAACATGCAACTATATCTTTCTCATCTGGGCTTGCCTTCAGAACTATGATAAACAGCTCAAACAATTTGTACACAAGCTATTGCTTGTGGTGCCTGGTAAAGTGGTGTTCGGCTGCTATTCACACTCCCTCAATATATTCCCTAAGGAACAAAATAGGAAGTTATAAGAAAGTGAGCAGGAAAATAGGATTAGAAGGTAAAGCATGGACTCAGGAAAAGGTTACAGCCCATTAAGTGATAGGCTGTCACGGTCATGTGCCGAGTTAGCCCCAGTCACTCTCCTAAAGAGCACACACGTACACAGTTGGTTATCACAGATCAGCAGCAGCAACTTGTTAAATCTGAGCCTTAATTCCCAAACAAATATGCCCATCATGCTAAATGGAAGTAGGTATGTGCCAGTACACTACTGAGATTTTAAAAATTCATTGGAAGGACTAAAAATAGCTTCTAGAATACATTAAAAAAAAATGTGTTTCTATGCTGTTCTTTGCAACACCCGTTACTTCACTTGTGAGAATGTTGCAACACCGTCCATCTTTATGAGATTATAGACCAAAGAAAACACATGGGGAAGGCTGATTCTCTTCACGTGAAGGCTTCTCTGCACCCATCTGGCAATATAAATAAAGCTTAGCGAGGATAGATGACACTCAACTCCAGGCCCTTTACACTGCTAGACTGGTGCAAAGCAAGAAGCCAGTGTCTAGTGTTCGTCTGACAAGAAGCAAATCTATTTTTGTTTATAAAACTCTGTAGCAGATCATTAGAATATATAAAAAGCCCCCAGGCCCTCAGATAGTTGTGCCTATCAGAGGAGAGTGGGCTGAAATAGCGCTGAAGACTGTTGAATCTTCCAGGGCATTAATAACCAAGAACCACTAGAAATAACCATGGTAACAAACAGTAGCTAAGTACAGTACAATCACCCTGATTACCATAGAATTAGCACAAAACAAATGTTTATTTTTCCTAAATACGTATATTATGATGATGATGATAATGTTAGTAACTACCCCAAATTACAGAGTATTTGCCCAAAATGGCAATGGCATTGCATTAAATGCTTTGCTCTGCACTTGTTTTCAGACTTGCTTGTAGTAATTTTTGCAAGAAGTGTATTTATAACAGATTCTTTCCTCACTTTCTCCCACCCTGTTCCCCCTCCCTGACTCTCTACCAGCTCCATTAATTTGAATATCAGTTGGATTCATTGATCCCTTCACAGCTGACCACAACACTTTTCTGACATTAGTCATTGCACCATTAACCTTTTTATAGGGCTCTCTCACCTAGTAGACAACACAGGCTTGATTTTAATTTACACTCAGGGATTGTATAGTCAGGGAATTACATCACAATAAGTGAAAATATGAATTTAAACCAGGGCTGGTACTATGTTAAATGGAGTAGAAATGTTGGTTGTGAAATGGAAGGACTCCTGTTTCCTTTGCCTGAGCCCTTATGTGTCTAATCCAACTTCTTGGCTTAATTATTTCTGCAAATAAGTCTAGGATGCCATCTAATTTCTCTGCTGAACTGTCTCACTTCTGCTGTGCCGCTCCTAATGTTTGCTGGACTCTGGTAAGCATGTCTGGAAAGATGACATGGCCAGGAGTTCTAGGCACTATTTTGGCTGGGCTAGTTTATCTCCCCAGATGAACACGCTTCCTTTGGAAATGACTTAAACTTCGGGATAAGCAAAATATTCCTGGCAATTGCAGGGACCACAAAGAAATTCTAGTAACACAGGTCTATGGGATCAGGGTACTAGAGCTGGTGTAATAGTTAATGATTTTCCTTTTAAATGTGGTGGCTGGACCCATTCCCTTGCCAAGTGCAAAGAGGTCTCCACTAGGAGAGGATCCAGCCCAAAACCACATGGTTCTGCCCTCTGGGACAACAAACACCAGATCAAGCAGGGATTGACACTGAAAGTAAAACTAGAGGATCGAGGCAAAGTTGTTGAGTCTGGCAACCAGGATCTAGAATGAGATTGTCACATTGACTGACAGGCATTTGACAGACCTGGTCTCCTTGTCACATTCACCTTGTGTCAGTGGAACTGCATTAACTAAAATACAATGCCTCCAAATTTATACTGGTGCCAGTAAGAAGGCAAAAAAAACCTGCACAACAAAACAGGTTTTATACTTACAGCCAAGGGAAATGGTCAGCTAGTGCAAGTGAAAGTCTGAAGTTAACAGACTAGTCTGGTTTGCACCAGCTGAGAGTGTTTTATATGTATACATATGGATACTACACAGCACATATTCTATGGTTTTCATTATCCAGCACACATCTCTCTGCAACAAAAGCACACACACCACTAAGAGTCCCACCATTAGACACAGCCACTGTGTGTGTCAAGATTCCCAGAAAGTTGAAGCTCAAATCTAGTCACAGACTATCAGGCTCGCATCAGTGTGAGCCGTGGTGACAGCTGGCACTCGGCTGTTCTCAAACCCCCTTTTACAGTACACAGCATCATGCTCCGACACGCGATTGAAGTAATTAGCTGCCGAGCGGCTGAACGTACCCCGCAGAGCACGGGTGTCTCGTCTGACACATCTGGGCACAGAAAGTAATTGAAACAGCTGCTTCTACCCATATGGCAGCAAAAGCTGGTGGTAGAGAGCCTGCTGGCTAGGCTGTACCAACCTCAGACAAATTAGCCATCATTAATCCCAGAATCTGACCAGCATACACACAGCCACTAATCAAGACATCTGGGGGAGGGGTGTTGGGTGGGAGGGGGAGCGAGGACTGCCAGGGAAGAAAGGGGCCATTTAAGATTATTCTTAATGGCAACAAAGTGTGAAAAAAAGAAAGAAAGAAAAAAGCGCCTAATACTTTAGAAAAGAAAAACACCCAACAACCAGCAGACCACCACAGCCCTCCCTCACCAACACTTTCCTCAATCAGCTTGTCTAGGTGGCTTTGCTCACACTGTTCATTAGAGGGCTGCTAAAATAGCAGCATTGCTTTCTGAAAGTGTCATACTGATATATGCACATGTCTGGCATCACACAAAGATTATAAATAGCGGCATGTAAACTAAGAACCTGGGGTATTTTTACACTGTGGAGAATGCTGCAGCGAAGTAAAGGCTCAGGGTGAAAGCTGGACCTACCCTTGTAGGTAGGTAGTTGAGGTGCACCCTCCTGTTCTGCAGCACAAAGCATGGGGCATAGAGACACATGTGGGCTGTTCCCTCTCATACCTGTAATTCTGTTCTTGGCTCTGAACTTTGTCACCTGCAGTGAAGTCGTGCAAAACAATGCAACTCCTCTTGCCATTGTAAAACCCAGTGTGCAAGTGGGAGGACAGGGAAAACTTACACCTCATAACCACAGAAACACAGACTGCTGTGTAAGCAAGCAATCTGGGGAGGAACAGATCACATGATGCCTATTGTATTCTGTCTTATGTTTGCATTATTTTGTGTCTAATAAGGTGTGAGCCCTAACCTGAGTTTTTGCTGTTGCTGGGGCATTTGTGGTCTCCCCTTGGATTCCCTGCAGCCTCTTTAAACAGCTGCACTTACAGCACAGCTTTCATTTTCAGAAAGGTCACCAGTTTGGAGGGGTTTCCCCTGCCCACCCACTAGTGTTTCCCAAACTTACTGGAACACAGCACTCAAGATCTCTGCCCCAGTATCATGTGTTGAATAGTTCAAATGAACCAGCCAGTTTGAGAGTTACTGAGGGAACAGGCATCCTGCTAACTGCATATGTTGTGCTGCTTCGGTCGCAATGCTAAAAGACCTTTGCATGATGCCAAGTGCATAAGCATTAGCATTTTAGTTGGTTTCAGGAGCGTGCTTCTGATTAATCCTTGTTACTGTGCCTTGGCCGGAACTGTGGAACGGTCTGGGTTGTTTTAGCTTCATCCATTCCTCTTGGATGAATCTAAAGCAGAAGATTCGTGCCATGAGGGCACCTACTGCACTCCAGCTGCTAACGGGACTAGAAAGAGCCAAGTCAAAAGCAGCTCCTCAAAACCAGAATAGTGTGGAAGCTTCTTCTGTGTTGCTTTGACAAACCCTCTCCTAACAGACTACTTGCTAACACACCCATGATCTCCAACAGCACAACACTCCAGGGATATAGTAGTGTGACAACAATTGTTTGCACCACTCTGCTGTTACCAAATCTACTCTGGGAAACCAAACTATGCTGTAACTTATTCACAAACTGCTGATGTTCTCCAAACAAGCTTCTGGCACTGCTGCTTTCCTGTTCATTTTAGCTGTTCTCTGCACTGCTTTGGTAGTACAAGTGGGATCACTTGCACCTGTCCAACCAGCACCACATTCCAAATACTCTTGGGATAAATTTCTTCCGCTCTGAGAAAAAAGTGCTGCTTCCTTTGAAACAACTATGTATTTAATCCCAGCCCTCAATTCTCCAGCTTTCATATCCAGAGATATGACAGGTTATTTTACAGGGGAGAAATTCCACAATCAAAGTGGGAGAGGAGATTATAATCACTGAACTGCGCTGTACCTGCAAACCTTGCAGGTTTGCAAAGAAGGCTTTCTCTGGCCCCACCAGGTGCTTCACTATGATCTTAATCATGCACATCACACTTTGCCCATGTGGGAGGAAGAGTTTAAAACCACTTGTGTCTTACAGTGGAAGGAAAGACTCTGCATGTTCAGATATAATTAAGCAAGAGTTGTGAGGTTATTCAGTGTTAACGTTCTCTCTCCTCTGCTCACACCTTGCCATATCTGTCCAAGCCTGACTGTTCTTCAAAATCTGCTTTGTGAAGTGAGCACAATTCCTTAGAGAGATTTGTAAAATTTGGATGTTTCCTTAAGCAGACATGCAATGTCTTTCCCATTTGGAAGTCTGTTCTTATTGATATGCTGCTTTATGATTATTGGGATGAAAGATGCCATGTAAGTGCAAAAGTCTGTATTATCACATCACATTATGGCTCCACCACAGGCCCATCTAAAGGAAGATGAGCTACAAGACAGCAATTGCATTGGTAATTAACAGGGTAAAAGACATTGTGAAAAGACCATGAAAGGCAAACATGATTTCTTTAAAAGTGTTTTCTCAAATGTGATTCTCTCTAGTAACATACTGTGGTTCCCTTGACATCCTAGCCCTGGTTTGTTGTTTTAAACAGACCTGTGTTACATAAGAGAAGTTTCTGTCTGGAAAGCTTTGCTGACAGCACGTGTGTGATGACAAAGAAGGCTTGTAAACCCCAGCACATTGGAAAAAATAGTACAACGTGACAATCTTGGCTGCCTGAAGTGTCAATGCACTGGCCGTGCCCTGCCTGGCTCCTGAGGACACACAGCTTTGTGGGATGTGCCTGGATGGAAGCAGCGAGAGCAGAGCGAGGTGGCCCCCTGCGATTTGTTTACGGGAATGTTGCTTCCATCAGTCTGTGTCTAAGAGGGATGGAAGTATGGTGTTAATGCTTCCCTTGACACATGGATCAGGTAACGCTGCCAAAACATATCCCTCCCTTTCAGACATTCCACAGCTTCTGGATTCTGAAGGCAGATGTAAGCTGTGTCTTCTATCAAGGCATCTGCAATGTGGTCTTTTCTTTGGTTACAAATTCACTTTTTTTGTTTTTTATGATTGCTGGCCTGGCAGGCTAAGGCACTCTTTATTATCAAAAAGTCAAAGGCTGCAATTTTCCTTCCAAACACTCCTGCCTATTTGCTCTCCAAGTATTTCTTTTATTCTATGCAGTTTTATTTTTGTTCTTGAGCATTATAAATATTCAGCAGAAATTGTTTCAAGAGTATAAAATTGCGTTTTCCAAGAACCACATGAAACATTTTCTTTAACATTTTTTTCAGAACTACCTTGCAAGATTTTCCAGATACATATTTGCCTTTATGTACTGATAAATCTATCTGGTCTGATGGATTAACACTCACTATGCTCTAATTGATCCACTTCTGAAACACCTGGATTGGTGGCCACTTCATGAATTCCCTAACAAATGTCCTCATACAGCACTTCCCTTTGGATACATCCTAAACTGAGTGAATCACTCACAGATTATCAGGCCTTATAGTTTCACATATTTAGCTGTCCTGCCTGAACACAAAGTAAAGGAGATTTCTGTAGTTTGGTGAATCAGCACAAATAAGAATAGAACAAAATCCCTCAGAGGTAAATTAACAAGGCATTTCGAACTGAACAGATGAAACAGTTTCAAATTATATAACTAGTACTAGATATTTGTCTCTTTTGGAGGACATTCTGCAGTTCAAACAAGTCGACAACACTGAAATAAATTAACTACACCTAAGTATCAATCTGAGTCTGTAATCTTTTGTGAGGAAGTTTTTCAGCAAAACTTCTTCCCCCTTAACGAAGGAATTTAGATTTAATGAAGAGAGGTGAGTGCAGGAACAGAACAAAACAAAATTTGATTGCTGCAATCCTGACACCCGTGTAAAATGCCAAGCAGTGAAATGACACAGCCCAGGAGGGGATCAGGTGATGCTGTGAGAACTACCCAAAGAGAAACTGTGTCTGGCTTGCCTAAGTGATGGGAAGGCACAAAGAGTACTTTGGAAAGAAGCACGACAAAATTCAGGGAATGCTTCAAGCAGCAGGAAAACTTGGCTGAGAGGGGGATCTTTTAGCCTGCTGGACAGTCTCCCTGTGGAACACTTGAAATCTGACTTAAAAATATCACAAACATTGGTGGGAAATAGAGTTCTAGGTATGGAACAACCCTGAAATGGGAGAAAAATAAACCTGACACATTTACATTGATTTAAAAGCAACACTCCACTTATCAACCTGCATATTTTGTCTGCAGAAAAAAGTGGAAGAGCAGTTTTTCCTGGTCAAGAACATGAGAAAGGAAATGTGCGTTTCTCCTTTTAAAGGAGAAAATTTTGGAAAGTATGGATTTGAATGGTTGCCTTTTAGCAGCACCAACAAATACTCTGCATATGTAAGCACCTGCAAAGCTGCATTGGTACACACTTAGAAAAGGGATCTCTTCCTCCCCCCTCCCCTTTGTCCACTACTACATTTATGAAACTAATTACATTTTTCAACAAGAGGATCACTGTTTTCGTTCCAATTCCCTTCCCAATTTGAGCCCCGGGCATAGGTACCACACTGCACAATTAAAACAGTTAGCACAACACCTGGATTACAACTCTGCAGTCGATTGGGGGCCATATGGTATATTATTCTACGTCAAACCTTAGCCATGCATATATTCTCTCACAAAAATACACCCCCTCCAGTAGATACTTTAAAAGCCTGTGTGCTTTATTTTTTTTATATATGAGTAGCTGTTGCACAAATAAAATTTCTGTGCTGAGCTGCAGCAGACAATGGCCTGAAATGTTCAGTTTTCAAACAGACTTGCTCCCACATATTTAGGAAAAAAATAATTCAATTGGAAACATCTGCAGTTCTTCATATGAAACCTGTCCTGAGGGCATGTTCTACCTGTGTCTGCAGCTTCCTGTCTGACCATACCAGGTTATGAATTAATTATTAACCTACATCTTATGTATGTGCATGCATGGAGGGGTGTATTTGTTACCAGTCTGAGTAAATACTTCCTCACTCAGGTATTTTAAGTCATCTGCAAGGTCTATTACATACCTCTGTTAGAGGTGTGCAGCCTTAATTCTATGGAATTGACAGATGAATATTATATACCCATTGCAAATACAGTCTAAAGAGGCTCTATGTTACTTTTTTGTAAATTTAATGAATAGAATTATTCTTTGATATTCTATTAAAAGTTGTTTAGTCAGGATTTGAACATGCACTCACAATGATATTTACCTGCATTTCACACCAAGACACTGTTACATTTAAGTATTGCTCAAAACACTGAGGAAAAAGGACAAGGCCAACTGCAGAGAGCTGACAAGCAGCTCAGCACAACCACTGTATCCTGGGCTGCAGGAAAAGCAGCATGGGCTGCAGGTTGAGGGAGGTGATTCTTCCCCTCTTCTCCTCCCTGGTGGGACCCTACTGTGTCCAGCTCTGGGACCCCCAGCATAAGAAGGAGGTGGAGTGTTGGATTGAGTCCAGAGAAGGTCACAGCTCCAAGAGCTGGAGCACCTCTGCTCTGGAGACAGGCTGGGAGAGATGGGGATGTTCAGCCTGGAGAAGAGAAGGCTCTGTGGACACCTTAGAGAGGGACTTGGGACAAGAGGGAATGGATAAAGCCAAAAGAGGACAGACTTAGATCAGATATTTGGAAGAATTTCTTGACTGTGAGGGTGGTAAAGCACTGGAAAAGGTTACCCTCTGCCTGGCCATGGCAGGGGTTGGAACAAGGTAATCTTTAAGGTCCCTTCAACACAAACCATTCTATGAATTTCAGCAGGTTTTTTCCTTGAAGGAAGCTCTACTGCTTCTGAGAACACCAGTTAATTAACATGAGCTGCTCAGTCAGCTCACCAAAATGTGTATGACAATCCTTTACCTTGAGCAGACCATATACATTCCTGACTCTGACTGCTGAGGACATTATGATACTCTTTAGAATATCTATGGTCCCAACAGCTCAAATCACTTAATCCATAAAGTTACTACCCCACCTGAGAGAGAGACAACAGGATTGTAAATGACACCATTCATCTTTGTTTTAGCCCAAATTATGTTCCTTTTATTTCACACTCTGCCTTCCCCTGACCCTTAAGCATCATCACTTTTCTGTGTTGGGCTTCCATGGATCTCTTTTTCAATTTTTTTTAAAAATAGTTCTAAAAGAACGTTTTTAATTATAAACGGAGGAAGAAAATATATGATATTTTTGAGACCCCCTTGGAGCATTCTCAGGGTGGTTAGCTTATAAATCAAATTATTGAGGGTTTAATTGCACAACCCTTCTGTCTTGCAAGCCCTTACTCATCCGAGTAAGTTCAGGGAGACTTCCCAGTGGATAACTGCTCACTAACATGTGTGCACAATCTGGCATTACATGAATGTCACTCTCACATATTTTGTGGCCCAGTGTATTTCCAGTATTTGCAGTGTGTTAGATACAGTTTAATGGTAAACAGCTGCTAGAAGTGATTTATCAACATTATGGGCCAGTTTCTAACATCCTTACTCAGAGTGGTACCTAACTCCTCAAGGAGTCCTTTTTAAGGGAGAAGGAATCACACACTGGAAAGTATCAGAACCCAGCCCTAGAAAGTTCAAGTCTGCTGAATACTTTGGCCTAGTCTGCCAAAATACTTAAACACAATTTTAGCATATTCACATATGCCCTACATATCCCTCCTTAGCAAAGAAAGCACTCAAAAAATCAAAAATGCAAATTAATTTGTAAGTTATTTTTTTTCTGTGGGTTTAGTCTCACAGGGCACTGATTTTGAGAGAAATGTTCACATCTAATTAGAAATAAGTGTGCAGGAATTTTTTTTGATTCTTCCTCAGTCATCAGCAACTTGCAGGATTGACCCTGCCCAAAACCAATTTCAAAACATATTAGTGATCTAGAAGTTCAGTCAACAGCAATTCAGTTTGCCACTTACTGTTTTTAGAGCTATCACTTGTAGAGGGCTGGCATGGGATTAAAATGCCATAGATGGGAAATGCCTTTACCAAGCTGTGTAGAGGAACTTTTTTAAAGAAATCCAATATACACACATGTGCAATCTATCTGTATAGACAATGGGTGTGTGTATATGCACATACTCATATTTCTGTATCTCAGCAAACAAATCAAAACCCTTGCTTGCTCCTAACCCTATCTTGATTTCAGGAAAGAAGATATACACTCCACCAACCCCCCCATTTATGCCTTCTGAATGATTTAAATATTTCCTCTGATATAATTGGCTATGAAATCAACTGCTGTCCTGCCTATGGATTTATGGGAACTTCCCACTTTCCTACTGGACATTAACAGAGAATTAAATACGGACTAAAACAAGAGACAGGAGGTTAACACTTATGGCAGGGATCACCCAGCAAACTCACTGACTGAGCAACAGCAGTCTCAGTCCATCTCTTAGTTTATAGGTTAATGTCCCACATGTGCCCTTTCCTGAGCGATTATCCCTTGATTTCCCAGTGCATGATTAAGAAAACAAGTCTCTGGAAGTCAGGCAAACACATTTGCTTGTTACAGAGAATGCAGTTGATAAGATGCTCTGTAATAACAGACCTGTGCAGCCCCCAACAAAATACAGCAAGACATGTAAGAAAAAAATTGGAAATTTAACTTTTAGTGATAGTGACTGCATGTAGAGCCTGCAGCAGTCTCATCCAGCTGACCTTGCTTTGTGAACTACAAATGACCTCACTGAAAAACAACAGAGACCTTTTCTTGCTCTAGGCTGTCTCTTGATTGTATCTCTTCCTTCAGGTTACTGTAACTGCTCTTTTCCAGGGGTTGGGAAGGCAAAAAAAAAGAGAGAAGCAGAGTAGAAACACTTAGCTGAAGACCCAAAGGCCCCCCAGGCCTGCTTCTTCCTCAGTTCTACCATCACTCTATTAATAACAGACAACGTTTTCATTAAACGATGCACTTTCCCGCTCCAGGATAGACTTGAGTTTTCTGTACTGATCATTATAAAAGTCCCAGGAGGGCTCCTACAACCACACTGTCTTCACAACAGAGACAAGAACTATCTGTTCCTACACAAACCATACACTATACTGATCCCAAGAGTGAAAGAGACCTAATAACCCACAAGTGAAAGAGGTACAGAGCCTAGTTATCAAATTCCATCCTGCAGGATAAAAGCATCCCCCACTCAAACTTCTCATATAAGGTCTTTGTGGATAAAAGGTTTCTCCGAGCTGCCCCGGAATGGCAGGAAGCTGTTCCTCGTGCATGGCAATTACCCTTGTTTTATTTTAAATTGAAGAAACCTCCCTGATCATATTAAATCTCTTTCAGCTCTGGGTTTGTTGTTGGTGCATTTAGGAAACAGTCTCCTGTTCTGTTCATTTTAATACTTGAAGCAGTGACTTCTAAATAGGGCAAATTATTGCTTCTTTCTCTCTTTCCCTTAAAGAATATTATTGATATACATTTAACCCTGTGTTAGGAAGGCCATTACATTGTGCAAAGGGTTATATTTTAACACATGGTGATACACTCCCTAGTCTGAGTTGTTCACAGTCTACACAGTCACAGCATGGTAACAGCATCCCAAACTGAGCACAGTTATCACCTTCCCCACTCAGAAGGGATAATATTCTCAGTACACCCTCTCCAAAAGGTAAATTAAATACTATTTTCATTTTCAAAGACTCCCCCTGTATTCTTAATCTTTTCTTATGAAAATTGGATGAAGAAACTGAAAAGATCAATAGCTTAAACATGAAAGTAATCAAGCTATCATGAGTAACTGACTACAGGGAATTCCTCAAAGTACTTCCTTGGAGTTCTTGGCATAAAAGACTACCAAACCCATTTATTTCTGGAATGTTAACTAAAATCTGGCTACAGTATAGCCACATATGTAACAACGTTATTTAAGTTAGCACTGCTAGTAAAACTCAAGTTCACATTCCAAAAAAAAAAAGTTCTCAAGGATATGATCCCACTGAGAAAATGATGAAAATTTTACAGCTTAAAACTTGGTACTTGCAAAAATTACGACTATTGAAAATGTTCCATTAGCAGCTGGAAACAGATTGTGTGGCCACTGCTATAGATAATAATGCTGCAAGACCTGCCAAATTCACAGGCACTGCTAAGTCAGGGATGGGGAAATGAAGCTCCAGTTTTGGGTGGTCACCTTGAGACAGATTTTCTGTGTAGGCTGTTTCATTGGAGTACCAGCTAAAAAACCTGTAAACCCTTGAATGAGGTTCCATTTTTACTTACGTATTCCAAATCATTCAATAGGAATGGTCCAGGCAGCAGCCACAGAGAACTTGCTACCAGCTAATGCATCATCAGTAAATAAACCTTCCTTCCCTGCTGACCATTTTTATAAAGTCCTGGACTACAAAAACTACATACTCTGGATTTTTAAATGTCGTTATGCCTTGGAAATCTATATGACAAACTTTTGCCTAAAAATCAATTCTGAGTTACAATTTGATTAGCAGAAAATTGCTATCACATTTGTTTCTACATTTGTCTACCTCATGTCCTTTTCATTCATAGGCTGGCCGATTCAAGCTTTCTTTAAAAACTCCCCAAGAAAGTCTGTGACATTAAAATGTCCTTTGATGCTCTTTCACTAAGCAGTGAATATTAACAGTTATGGTGACCCTGTTCCCTAATGTGTCTCTGTTGGATCAATAGCAGTTAAGTGCCACTGTTTTACAATTAAAAAGGGGATCATTTTAAATTTAAAAGCTCATAGCTAATTTTCTTCTTGGCACTTAATAGCATAATTCATTTTTGAAAAACCACATAGGGAGAGCATATACTTTATTCTTTGTCGGCAGCCTTACTGGGGCTGGTTTTAATCCTCATTGTTGCATTATGTATAATTTACAGCAATGCCCAGTCAGGCCCATCCTCATGGCAGGAAGTGTCACACTCCTCCGAAATATGAGTTTGATCTGCAGGCACGAATTAGAGGAAGAATCCCCTGGTTTTAAACCTCAGTGAACACCCTTTTTCAGATGCATTTTGTAGTGACTTGTTTTCAATGTTTTATTTCTGCACCTTCTTGCTAGACAAGGCCTCAGCTCTTTGCAGGCTGAGAGGTTTGTGCTCTGCTCAAAGAAGCCAACAGGAGCTTCTGAATCCTGGGCAATCCAGCACTATGTGCAAAAAATACACACTGAGTATTCAACAGTGCCCTTTCTACCTGTCAAAAAAGCACTCTCTCTGTAGTTCTATGAGTTTTGAGGAGTTTGTTGATTTTGCAGTTGAACAAACTGAACAGAAGAATTGTGAAAATCCTATTCCCTCTTACCCAAGTCCCACGGGGGTATTTTGAGCTTGAACATATCCATTATGGACACAGTAGCTAAGAGTGTGTCTGCACAAAGTGTAAGCTTAAATCTCTCACTGCCATCATTCAGCCAATGCACAGGAACAATCTTGGATCACAGGTCCTGCAGCTGCAACAAAGTGGTTCCTAGAGGGGCTTACCTATGAGGGAACAGAAGTTGAGGGGAGAACAGTGTGGTTTCTGGTGAGTAGAAGCTTTCCTGCCTTCAATGTTTCTGCCCTTAGAGATCTAAGTACACATCAAAACCAAAATATTCAACCACACCACTTCTATTTCCTAAACAAAACAAGATTGTTTTGGAAAACGTTCCCCAAATATCAAAATATTCTACATCTTTTTAATTATTAATGCCTACAGTGTAAACAGATGGATATTAGTTTTCCCATCCCTTTATAAAGCACAAAGTAACAGAATTTGGGTAAATTAGGGAGTTTGTTGCCATTTTCAAGAACTGCGCTTTTAAAATTTGGTTCTTGTAGCTGGAATTTTGAACTCATAAATTCAGGTGGAAGCCCATCTCCAAGCAACACCAACTACTTTCAAAGTGGCAACATGGACACAGAACCGGCTAAAGTTTAGGACTCCACTTGAATAAAAAGGTGGCATTTCCTGAACTTCAGAGATGTGCCTGCTTTGGCCTCAGAGCAGAGAGAAGCATAAGGCTGGACAAATCTGCATCAGTGTTGGGGTTTGCATGTGATTACAGCCCTGGAACCACTAAGAGCAGCATTAAAGTGGTGTTGGAGAATTATTACCTGATTGTTTGGGTAACTTTGTGAAGAGAAAACCTACTCTCCTCTGCTCCCCTTTCCCCCTGAGTAATAATATACAAATGGTAAGAGATATTTACGGAAATCAGCCCTTCTGGTCCCCAGCTGACACTGACAGTAGCAGACAAATCAGCTACCCTCATTTACAGGTAAAGACTAGCTGGGGCTTTTAACATAAAAGCCCATATTCACCCTGAATTAAATAAATTCTCTTTTAACAAATCACTGCTGTGCATTAGTTTAAAAAAACCAAACCCAACTGGAGCCAGTGAGCTGCTGCAGTGTGATACAGGCACATGAAACAGAGGAAATGTTGGGGTTAATGTGAGCTGGCTCCCCTGGGGACCCTCTCCCCCAAATGGTCATCTCCGTAACCCAAGTCAGCAAGGGGACAAGGAGGCTGGAAATGGCAGCAGATCAGGTTCTAACAGAGTGTGCTGCTCTAACACACTGCTGTACAACACAATTAACTGCTTACACCAGGCCTTGCCTTGTCTCTGCCACGTTACACTTCTCACATTTCATGTAACAGTGTTTGCAAAGTGCTCCCAGTTTTCAATTAGCCAGCCTTGCCTTTGCCTCACACTCATCTGTGCCGTTCCAGCTGACTCCAGTGGACTACTCACAAGTTGTCTCTCAGACACCCTCTCAAATCATGTGTTTCAGAGGCACTGGTGGCAGTCCTGCATTTTTATTATTTTCTTTTTAAAGCCAGCCATTAGGTGTAATTTATTCTAAACACTTCTGAGGTATCAAATCAGGGATATAACTTCCCTTTGCTTTCCTGCCTTGGGTGTACAAGATATTCCTAACGAAATAAGCAGTAACCACTTCATCTGCAGAATAACCTTTCTGTGAGTGTCCTTCTACCTATTGATTTGCTGATCTCCATCACAAAATCTCAAACTACTGCTTTACACCCTGCCTCTCTTTGAAGTAGACTTATGTAATTGCATACAGATAAAAAAAATAAAGATAAATCAAAGACCCAGGAGTTTTGTCTCTCCTCTCTGTGCCCTACAAGGAAAAATCACAATCACATTTGCCCTTTTTGTGTAATTATCCTCTTATATCCTTCCACAACTATGTGAAATATATGCCTTTTAGGATGGGAGAAATGAGATGGAGCACTCTATAGCCTGGGTTTTCATTAGGTCCCAGGGGCTTATAAGTACCAGTAAGATTGTCAGTCGTCTCAGAAAACACACTCTGATTTTCTAGGACAGCAGTACTATGTTTATGAACCAGATATTCTATGGTCACTTGAAGCCAACTCATGTAAAACTTGATTTCAAACTCTCTGGAAGTTACAGAAGATTCCAACAGAATTACAGTTTATTTGAAAAATGCAGTCTCTGCAAGGTAGCAAGTTAAATGGCTCAACAAGTTGAGCATTGACTTGTAAACTTCAGATGACCTGAAATCTTTAAGCAGGTTTGTGTTTGGTACCCCAGTTTAAAACAACTTTGAGAAGTAACAAAAGCAATCTCTTGTAAGAATTTGATTTTTACACATCTCAACTCAGAAACCTCCAAGGATATGAACAACCCAAACTGTAGAACAAGAAATACTCTATCACACAAGCCCAGATGCAATGTGGTTCATATTCTCAATTTTCAAAGCTGAATGAGAAACTGAGCTAAAATAATCTCCCAAACTCCAACTTTTATTATAAGAAACTGGTCACTTCCAATTGCCAGACTTAGCAAACAAAGAAGTGAGAATGTGTCTTGCTTTTTTCTTTCCTGTATTTCTGATAAAACACTAGATGAAAAGGAGTCAAAATTACAATTTCTAAACCTCTCATGCCACAAAAACATCAATTGGGAATGAAGGTTAAAACTGTATTTTAGTATATCTAACTGTTCTGACTTTATAGTGGTGATTGAAAAGGTAGTTTGCAGTGATACTCAGTATGGCACAGGATCCTTTCTGGCAAGCCAAGAAATAAAAGGCTTAAGGAAAGAAACCAAGGGGAGCTTAGCTTGGTCCTTGGTCTGCTGCTGGAAAACCTCTGGCTCAAACCAGTCAGCCTTAGCTGGGAACAGCAAAGACCTGAAGCTGATTAGACTCAGGCAAGAGTTTGAACCAGGACTGGGAATGACTCCCTACACACTGCTAATTCGCCAGACATTTGGGCATGTTGATGGTAAACCCCTTCTCATGGTATTTCCATCATCTGCAATGTCCCCAGATAGGTCTACAGAAGAATCTAGACATGAACAAGCCATAAGTGAAAATAGACCCCTTCTTGAACATGAATTGTAAACAAAAGAATCAGTTGGAGGAGTGTGACCTCTACTCTTTGCTAACATTCCAGTGTCTGGAGAAGGAATCATTTTTGGTCCAATGCATTTTCAAAACACTCAAGAAGGTCTGAGATACCAGGCAGGCTTCAGACCTGATTTGGAGGCCAGAGGCCCCCCCGCTGATTTTGTGGATTTGGATCAGGGCCACAGAGAAACAGCAATTCTTCCAGCTTGCATTAGAAGACAACTGCCATTTGTAGGCAATGTGTGAATATTCAGGGTTCTTTATTACACTGGATCCAGTAAAGTTTTACTCTGTATTAAGTTATTGCAATTTTTGAAACTGAGCTACAAAGTTTTAATTTAAAAAAAAGAAAAAAAAATCAGTAAATTCCATATGGCTCCCAGGTGTTCCTCAACCTGGCCCCCAGTTTCCCCTTTCCCCCTCAGCAGAAAAAGAAAAAAGGGATCTGGATTTGTACACAGAGATACCCTTCACTCTGCCACCACCCTGATGTTATTGCAGCCAGCACTGCAGACAAAGGTTGGAGCTTCCTGCACAGTGTGGGCCCAGGTCTGCTTTCCCATTATACAGCATTTACAGATGTTTTCAGGAAATTTGCTCCAGGCAGGTGAAGAAAAGGAGTAAACTTTTTGGCTTTCCTATATATTAATATTTCCTCCCTTATCCCAACATCCATATGTAATTCATTCTCCATTCAACCTCAAGATGTCCACATTCCTAAACAGGCATGAAGTCAGTCAGGATTTTATTTAAGACCTTGTTAGGTTATTTTTAAAACATGTTTATGAGTTTTCTTTCATTCAGTTAATCTAACCACACAAAATGCTCAAGTAAAACCAAACCTTGGAAGTACCATCTTAGAAGGGACTCACAATATTTTCCTATTACTTAATTATAATGTTGTATAGTGTTGTAGCACAGAAACAATCTTAACATCTTTCTGAGTTAACTTACTCATTTATCTTGACAGAAGAAAAAACACAGTAAAATTTAAACTGATTTAGAGAGATTTTTGAGTAACAAACCAAAATGGATGGTGTCATAGACTTTGGAACAAAGGAAAGGGACTGACAAACTGAAAACTATACAAGACTTAGTTTGGTGGAGTATCTTTTTCCTGGACTGCAGAGTTTTTCCCACTAAGGCGGAACAACTTGACACTTAAACCCAACAATTATTGTCTGTTTTCTTCCTGCCTCTGCACATTCCCCAGGTTGTTCTGCATTTCCTCACTTTGCACACTTGAGTTACCTTCCAGTACAGGGCCTGTTCAGCCACTGAAACTTTTAAAATACATATATAGGTGACATTTGTCCAGGGTGAAGTCCATCTCCTCCTTCTGGTCCTTTATGCTAGAGTTGATGCCCCACAATTCCCTAAATATGGATGTTTGCCATGGCAACAACTGCAGCACAGTTTTGCAAAACTCGCCCCTTAAGTGGCTTAATGGAGATGGTATTTATTCCCTTTCTGAAGATTTAGCTTCAGTGACACATTAATACAAACATAAATGGAGCAAATATTTGTGTGCTTCTTGGGAATAACAAAGGCACGTTTATCTGATACACACAGAAAAGACATTTTTGAACCTCATTAATACATGAGTAGAAGTCAATGGAGGAAAATGGATCTTGTTAACTGGCTTCTTGGATACCAATAAGCATCTCATTTGCCTTAAACATATCAACCTAGCAACACTATTTATTCAATATAGAATAATCAGTGACATTAGAGAGCCCCAGCATTGCACACAGAGGAATGATTAATCTATTATTCATTCCACAATAAAGACTCTGAGGGATTTACCATATGAAAAGTGATATTCAGAAAAGGAGGTGGTATTTTTTTTTCCTCCTGACCTGTATGGGAATTCCTGTCCTGTGGGATGAATTCCATTGAATAACGTTGAGAGTTTTGGTTGTGGGTTTTGCCTTTTCTTCTTCTTTGTTTTTTGAAGTATCCTTCCTTCTGCAAGGCAAGAGACATTTCAGAAGACTACAGGACTGAGCATGTTGTATGACGGCACTTGCAGGCACATGTTTCTATGGATTGGATAACTTTTATGCCTTCATAAGAGATGGAACCGTGTTGATTTGGGAAGACACAGCATCTTCTTCCTACCTGGTGTCTATTTGCCAGGATGGTTAGCGTTGACACAATGATATATGCACATTCAGATAGTTGTGTCTGTGCAGACTCCTGTGTACAGGATCAGTTGAGAAAAATAACCAGAAATCTTACAAGACATACGTGTCCACCACTGCCAGCAGCCTGGTGTCCTTAACCAGAGGATAACCACAAATCTTACACTGCACCCCAGAACCAAAAGCCTCTGGGGACGCTTTCCCTGGACACTCCAGGAGAACATCAGCCCACCAGCTCTTGAACCAGAGCCCAGCCAAATACCTTCATAAAGGCCACTAAACTACTACACTGTGCACCTGCTTCACATAGTTTAGATGCAGCCATTAATTTTTTTCATCAACTGCTTAATAATTATTAAGAATTATTCTGCCTACTCTGCAGTAACAGCAATGGCCTGAGTTACAGCACACCGAGCCCTATACATGAACAGATGCACAGCTGTGCATTTAATTGGTGTCAAGATGGCACCTGAAAAGCAGTTATTTTAATATAGATTTAAATAACAGGACAGGTGACTTGCAATAACTACATGTGCACTTGTGTGGACAGCTTGGGATTGTGCTATTTCAAAGACCAAAACTTTTTTAATTTCTTTCTTCCAGCAAGTTTCTTCAAGGAGCTAAGAGGCCATTACAATCAAGGAGAACTTTTGTGTAAGTAAGCACTAAGTAAAAATTATAGAACTGGGATTTAGATCATGAAACTGTCTAAAAGGCAAGTTGTTATTTGATTTTGAAATGTAATTGAAAATAAGAATAATGAACATAACTCCAATTACTCTGGAATGGCCTTCTGCTCCTTGCAGGGTATGCAGTGATTAACTAGCCTTTTATAGCACTTCATTTTTTTTTCCCCACTGATGGAAGATTTACCCAAGAATCCTTGGGTAAGAATAATTTGTTTTGGCAAAGGTATTTGCAATAGAATGAAGGGAGGGTGCTAACCTCTATCTCAGTTAGCCCACTCAGCTGATCAGCTTCTCTGTGGGCTGCCAGGGGAGGCCAAGAGGGAAACTTGTGGAGGAGGATTCTCCATGCCAGTTTGAACAGGCAGACAATGCAGACAACTGCAACTTTTACCATTCTGCCAGCAGAAAATTAACCTTAGGGTCCACATCACAAGCGTATGGCCTCAGCACAGCTGTAAACACCACTGAGCTGAGTGTTTATGGAAAGCAAGTTGCACTTCTAAGAACCTCTGATGAACACTCCCACCTCACACTGGTGGACTCTGAATAAACAGATTTGTTGGTGCATTTCTTTTCCTTTCCATGTTAATTTCGGAGAGTCCTACTGACATCCATGAGTTATCTGTTGTCTTAGACTATATTAGCAATATACTAGAGGAAAAACAATGGTAGCTTCTCATCAGGAGCTCTGTTGCATCTTACCACTTGTCATCCATGTGTATCTTTACTGAGCTCCACAGAGAAAACACTTTTTGAAGACTAAAATAAGGGTGCTGTTTTTTGCCACAATTTAGCTTAAGTTATGCAGAACTCCAAGATATGCAAGGCATAAAGAGAGGAAGAACAAGGCCTTTAATTGAATTCAAGATCCATTTCAACTGAATTGCTAAAGCCCTAGAACAGAGGAGCAGTTTTGCATTCTGCTAACATAATCCACCTCCATCCATGTTACTCCCCATGAGTCACACACATATACCCTCAGTGCATAAGATGCAAGAAAACACCACATAGCAAGTAGCTGAATCAGCCTCTCCTTTTAGGCCTTATATTTGCTCATGAAAACAGCGAATATTGAGATAGGACTATTCCAACCATCATCTACAACTCTTTGTTAGCTATAAGAAAGGAAATGTCTTCACTCAGAAATTCCAGTTTTTGTACCAACAGCTGCTTTGGTTCCTCTGCTGCTGTCAATAACTGTGTTTACTTTAGACCTTTCTAACACAGCATTTCAGAAACTGTTTGCTGCTTCTCAGCCCACAGAAGAGTAATTCAATCTGCAGGGCTCTGGCTCCTGGAGGAGACAACACTGTTGTGTTACTGGCCCCTGGATTAGTTTGTGACATGGGCAAGTGAAATGACAGGGGCAATTAAGAAGCAGAAGGAAAAACTCCATTTTCAGAGAGTCGGGTCATCCAAGCTTTAAGTTACAGATCCTGCAGAACAAGGCAGAGAGGCACTGCTGGAATGTGACCCAGAGGGGCATTTCCCTGCTGGATGGCTCATGGGAAGAGCACCGGGATGTGCCTTTCCCTGCTCTCACAGCCCCCAGTGCTCCTGCTCTGTTCCCATTCCTCTGCACATGAACACAGCTCCTTTCCACTGTTTCTCCTTCTGCCTGCTCATCCCTCTGCCCACCTCCCTCCCTGTGGTGATATTCCCACACCCTCAGTCCTACCTGAGACACTCCACGCAGCAAATCCCTTTCCTTTGTCCGAGCCAAACTCCACGGCCCAAAATGGCACCCTGAGGGGGCTGAGCGACACAGGGGGTAATTATCCCCTTGCACAGGTGGGTGAGGGCACAGGGTGGCTCTGGGCCCTCTGCCTGGCGGAGCACTCAGTGCTGGCAGCTGGCACCAGTTACCCCAGCTGTGGAGGACAGGGGCCAGGTGAACATCCTCAGCCCAATCAGAGCTGTGGAAATGAGTTTCTGGATCATTCACCTCTTTCCTACAGAAATTTTCCACGCTGCTCCCCCAGCCCTGAGGGGAGAGGGGGAATCTCTCCTGTGCTGCCTCCATAGCTGGGGGTGACAGGAGACCAGTCCCTCAGAGCAGCCACTGCTGCTGTGGCAATGGGGAGAGCCTGGGGGTCGTGGGGGTCCCCCTGAGCAGGATGGGGCCTCTATCTCATTGTTCCCATGCAGGAGAGATCAATAGAGACGTAATTACCACTGCTGTTATTTGGCATAGCTAAAAAGGGGAGTGCAGCTTTGTGCCGGTTCTCCCATTGAGGATGCAGCTCCGCAAAACTACTCCTCTCATCCTCCTTTACATATTTATTACAGCTCTTTAGACTGATCCATGCAAACTAAAGGAAAGCGACCAATGGAAAGAGGCCGGCTTGTGCCAGCAATCCCCAGACTGTCAAGCGATCACTGAAGATTGGACAGGTCCTGATGAAATAAATGTTGGCTGCTGACTCTTCCAATTTTGCAACACTCCTCTGTGTCACTGGAGCAGCCTTGTCCAAGATTGAGATATTTGCAAACTGTCATCTTTCATAAATATCTGCCTTGAGTGACACTTTGCCCCCCTCCATTTCCCTTTGAAATGTACCTAGCTGGCACGGAGCCTGCGGGATTTCATTGCTTGTGATAGGTGATTAGCAAAGAGATGATTTCCTCCTCCCTCCCCCTCCTCCCCTCTGCCAAAGGGCTGAGTGACAGGTCCAAAAGGCGAAAGGCAGACTGGGGAAGCAAATCTGCCAGAGGCAGAAGTGATGACACTCCGAAAACACTTCATTCATCTTGCCAAATTACAGGCTGGGCTGGGGACTGATGGGGACTGCAGAAAGGAGGGGGGATAATCTCTTGTGTTTGCCTGGCATGCTCTCTGCTCAGAAACATTGCAAAGCAGCTCCTGAAGCTTGAAGGATGCACCCCAAACCCCTCCAATTTCTGCTCTGTAATGCAAACAGGCGAGCTGCTACCTGGCTCGTGTTGGTGGCTTTGTGACGAGGCGCATTAACTGCCTTAGTCATGGATGTCAGATCCCTTCAGCTCTCACAGGCTTCCTGCCTACACGTCAATAATGGGGGCTGAGAGGGAATTTCAAAAAGCAAAATTAAGCAGTGAGTGTGCAGCCCTCCCAGAGAGTGGAGCTGGTGCCTCCTGCACAGAGTGCCTTCCCCTAACTGAGCTGGTGGGAACCGCTCAGGGGGCAAAGCAGGGATTTGTGCTTGAGAGTTACCTGTGGAGTGTTTTGGGAAGGCTCCAGCCTTTGGAGGGGAATTTGGGAATGAGCACAGGTGCAAGTCAGTGATTATGCTGGTTCTCTCTGAGCTGTGATGTCTTCTGAACAACAGAAAAAAAAGTAATTGTGTGCTTGGACAAAGTTCTGCATAAAACTTCTTTATTCTTGAAGAATATCGGTTTGGAATGCAAAATCCAAATTGGATTATTTTTTTCTCTTTTTCTGCTCAAACCATTATCTAAGGAGTGGCATGGCGGGGGCTTTTGAATTTAATTTTGAATTTAGGGATTTTTTTCCCAATTTCTGCATTTGAAGTGGACGTCTGTCTCAAATGTAATTACCTATTTTCTTTTTTTTTCCATTTATATTTAATGGTTTACCATGGAAATGTTTCAGACCTGCCAATTAACTACTTCAACTCAAAGTATTTTGCGTGAATTGTCAACATGCCCCAAGTCTACTCTATTTACATTTTCAGACTTGACAATTTTTTCTAATAGTGAGTTTACTAACAAAGGAAATTATCTGTTTTCCTCCTGTCTTTGCCCACGGCCAATGTAAGCATCGAAGTCCCACTGAATCTTAAATTCACTCTTAAAAGTGAAGAGCAAGTCAGTTATTTCAGCTGGTGCAATTGAAGGTCTCTTCTGTCATCTTTAAGTACTTCAAGAGACACACAAACTACTCCTCAAGAATGGGAGAGAATGATTTTATTTTTAATAATACATGAGTTTTTATTTATATTTCAAAAGCAGCACACCAGATTCTGGTCTCTCCTGTGCTAGTCTAAGGCCTAGTGTGCACTCAAACACACACTTAATGCTAATGAAAAAACTTATTTGAATTTTGTTATATCATGACTTAAATCTCAAATAGATGCTGATACCACTTTTCATTTTTACTTCTGTAAATGAAGTCTGGGCTGGTTTTCTGTAGCATCACCTGATGGTATCTCTCAGGATATACTGAAAATGGAGACTAGGGCATAATAAAGTGAATTTCTAATGACAAAAGTAGACTCCTTATACAGTACACAGTCAAATGTCTACTCTGGACTGGAGAAATATAATCTAAAATTATCTTAGCTAATCATCCCAGAATCAGAAATGTCAGGGATGGAAATGATGAACTGCATTGTCTGTCCTGGAACTGTTTGATACAAGGATGTTTACTAGGAATTCATTTGCTAACAAACAGGATATTTTATAGCCATGCAGACTTTAAACAATATTTATACTCTATTAAATTCTATTCAGCAGAAGTAATCCTGAAGAATATAAAATATTCTAATAGTCGAGTCCAAACATAATATGGTTCCCTTTATCTCTTGAATACTAAAGATGTGCACAACTGGGACCCAAAATCTGCATTTCCCAAATGCTGGTTGCCCTATATTCAAGTACTCAATATTGTCAGCTGGAAAAGACAGTGAAGACAACAAAATGATTAGATTTTTTCCCTTATTATAAAAGCTTTTGCTTCTAAATTGGAAGTGCTGGAAAATGACTGTTATTTGGTGTTGGAATCAGGGAGTATCATCAAACATGAAAATAAAGCAAAAGAAGGATCAAAGTCAGCCAGCCCTTTCTGGTAGATCTCAGTACTAAAAAGTGTGCGAAAAAAATCTGATGCCATTTATTTTAAGAAGTTATATTCTATCTTCACTCAGCAATTTATAACTTCAAACAGCTAACTGAATATCACGTACAGTGTGAGGTAGGCTGGCATAACAACATCATATCCCTCCCCACCACTACAGACTGGGAAACCTGCAAGAAAAATTCAAATGAGCTTCTCGAGGGCAAACACTGGGTTTGTGATAGAACAGAGATTAAAACTTGGAGGCCTCTTGCTTCTCTTGAACTACCTCGCCACTGGGTACATGTTGGCACACACCCAGATGTGCAGTCACAGACACTGAACAGCAAAAGTAACCAATGGAGGGAGGGAGAGCATGGACTGCAAATTGCATGTCAGCACATGGACAAATAACCCAGGTCTGCATCTAAAGAGGAGTTCGGGTGAAGCTGAAGCACCTCCACTCATAATTGCAGTTAAAAGTAAAAATCCTTTTCACCTGCCTCTGTAGTTCAATTATTTCCCCTGCAAAATTGTAATTATAAAGGAGCAAAGGAATTCTTCATCCACAGTGATTTAGAGTGTTGGGGGCTTTCTCTTGGGAGGAGGAGCTGGGATGTACAGCCCTGAAAGCAGTGTAGGTGACTGGTGCCTGCCAGCAGAAGAGCAGTTAAGGTTGTAGTTCTCACCTTGGAGATGACTCCTTGGAATTATGGATGAGGTTCCTGCTGTGTAGAGAGGAACAGGATTTGTGCACATGTTTAAGATTTGCCAGTGGTCACCTCCAGGGGTCTCTTAGTCATATCCTGACTTTAGATGGCTCTGCATTAACGCAGTGAGGTGTCGAAAGATTTTAGTGGATGTAGCCATCCAGTTTCTGGAGATAAAGGAGAAAGTACAAAGTGATAAATGTCACATATGTGAGCATAAGACACAGTGTAACCCATCTGGCCACCTGCAAACACATGTGTTCTATCCATGACAAGTTAATTGTGCATTAATCAGGATATAATCTCATACTGCTAATGCAAGTCATGATGTAATTTTACCTTTACTACTTATACAACTACGGCCATTATTGTCCTGTAATAAATCGTATCACTCCAGGCTGATGAATGACACTAGTTAATGTCTCTCCACCTAATTTGTTATTTCTCATGGTGATGCAGCATTACTCTGATTTGGTTTCTACCCGGGAAAGCTGCTTTACAGTTGTCTTTATGTCTTCATTGGACTTCTCCAGAACACTTGCAATAGAAGAAAAAAGAAACAAAAAAAAATAGATTGGTTTTTGCTTTTTTTACAACTCTTGGCCTTCTCCTCAAAAGAAACAACAGATAACCCAGGTAAGATATTGAATATTTCAGCAGTGCCAGCAAACTCAGCCAACAAAGCAAAACCAATAATCAAGTGTCTGTGCAATGCTAACCAGTGACTTCAGTGGAACTTCTCCCTCTAAACATTGGGCAAGTGTTAAAGAGCTTTGTTGAACTATATAGAAAAGAACAAAGTTTTTTTGCATAGAAACATAGAAATAAGGGGCTGATTTTTTTCTAATATCAAACTCAGTGGAACACATCCTTCCCAAGTGCAACATTTTTCCAGTCTATAAGGTAAGACTCCAAGAAAGGGAGAGATACCTTTTTCCTTGGCTGGGGCACTGTGATTAATTTATGGTTTCTGAGTATATAATGAATTCAGTAAGAAAGGTAAAATATTCACAATTCTTTAATATACTGGTAAGAAAACCTTATCAGTTTACTAGTGAATCACAAATGGCAACAGGTCAGATCAAATTTCTCATGTGGCATAAAGATCATAAATGCAGTTCCCAGGGCTACCTCAACTTTAATAAAATGAAGTCATCCATGTGTTGCTTCGTATTAATATTGCAACCAGGTTTAAGCATATATGAGCCATGATTTTTCCTCAAGTGTTAAATCAAATTGAATCACAGGTTTTTATGAGTGATAAAATGATAATAGACCAGATCTGGTCAGCTAGGATAATAACTTGATTCAGTACTTTGGATGTAAGTGTTTAAGGTTTCCACAATAAAACTGTAATGTTATACCCTAAAGTGTGTTAATAACATTAAGTGATGTAACAGTGAAAGCGAACTGACAGAATGTAATACCCATAGGGCCGTCATAATAGAAATAATTTATAATGTAACAGCAATAAAATCTTTAATGTTATCTCAATCCAGTCCTGTCCCCATGTCTGGGGTTTCAGATTACACGTGATTTTTTTCTATGCATTTAAGTGTTAACTTAAAATAATTAAGAAAATGGTTTTCAAAGTGGAAGAGCCTTTCAAAGTTGCTGACCGGATAATAATATTATTAACTCTTTCCTTCCTACCAAATTCCCATGTGCCCCATAGCTGATATAAAAGGAAGTACATATTTTTTTTTTGCTTCCATTTTTTTTTGCTTTAAAAGCAATTTACAGCAATCAAGGAATATGCAGAACCCCCATATTATATATATATAAAAATAAAGTATCCCATTTTCACACCTAAACATAAACACAAATTATGTTTTAAAGAGTTTGGACAACCCAGGAAATGTCATCACACTATAAACACATAAAGTTCATGTATGAGGTTACCTGTAAGAGAAAGAGGAAGGCAATGAGATGTCTTCCATCCTCATCAAGGCAAACCAAAACTGGACATGGAAGAGCCTGCTTGGATATTAGCAAATGTCCTTACTGGCAAAGTGCTGGGAGAAATTCCCTGGAGAGCCCATGGCATCTTCTCCACTCAGACCTCTAAGAACAGAAACAATCAAACACCTCTAAGGTGTGGACATAATGTATTTTACCTAACCTAGTCACAGAGAGGTGGATCACAGAATCTCCTGTATATGACAAAATCATTGTCCCCATCTCATGCAGCATAAATATCTGTCTTGGAATGTCAATGCAAACTGATCTGTTAAGACAGGGGTGTGTAGGAGATAAAGAGCTTTTTGCTCATTATTCTCTTCAAAACATTTGAAAAGAACTAACTGGACAGAGATGTGCACAGATGAGAGTGGAAACATACCACTTAGAAGTGAACCAAACCCAATCTTTACTACTTAAACCAAGATTTATTTGTTTCAAGGTAAAGTATAGTTTTGTTCCTTCTTCTTGCCTGTGAAGAATATTGACTGTTTAAGGCAGAAATACTGAGGGCTTTCTGTAATGTATGCCATGCCTCAGAGGAGCCAAACCAGAATAAATTCAGCATCTGAATTCTCTTGCAAACCCATCCAAGCCAGGACTAATAACCTGTGTCTTCAGAAAATACTCCAGCATCAGACATACAAGATAGTTATAGTGCAATTAAGAAAAATCCTCTGACTCTCAGGTTCTCTCTGGACTCACCAGGGAATGCAGAAAAAAAAAAGGTAACTGGAACTGAACAAAGAAGCAGCTTATCATCTTGAAATATGCTGGGTTAATCGTCCCTTTAAAAGCAAATGTATTAGGAAAACATTAGATCCTTAGCCCTCTGTGACATAATTACACAGGCTTCTGATTAAACAGAGGCACTCATTAAGTAAAACATTTTATTTTAGTTTCTTGCTAGTTGTTGGTATTATTGGGCTTCCTGCCCAATTCCAGCCAGGCTACCATATGAACAGTGAAAACAGCCAACATTGTTAATACAATAACAACAACAACACTTGGCACTTCCATCATTCCCTTGATCTCAACATCTTAAAGCAATTTACAGATATTACTTGGTTGCACCATGTGACAAAATGGTCGAGCAGGTAAGATTGATCACACTTATTTTACAGATGGATAAAGCAGGGCAGAAAGGTATTTAAGTGGCTTTCCCTGGCTGCTGGAAAGTTAGTGGTAAGATCCAGAAGTCCTGAAGAGAAACCACTTGGAATTACTGCTCTGATGACAACTGAACTTTTTTTCTTCCCTCCTTAATTGCTGTTGTCCTTTATTGTAGCAGAAGAGGACTTCTGCTGTGAAAAATCAAGCAGGGATGCAAATCATAGTGAAAAGGTAATTTTAAGCATCCCTTATTATTTGTAGCTTAAGAAACCCTGGTACAATTTCTCTCCAAATAGATTTTTGGTGGTTTATATAAAAGAGTAAGGATTTATTTTTGGCCAGCTAAGATGTAAAGTTCGCGCTGGGAGATAAAGGTCTAAGTAGTAGAGGGGGGAGGATGTTTTAGTCCCTACTTCACCAAATCTGGCCCTTCAAACACATGTCAAGAGGTTTCTTTGCAGAACTTCCCATATTGGGAATGTGAGAACACTTTTACATGGGATACAGGCCTACACTTATAAATGTGCAACCTCTGAGCTGCCATTAGCACTTCATTGTCAAAAGCCCTCCCATTGTCCTGACCCATCTCTTCCCCAAGATACTCTTCCCCAAGTGGCTGTGAAGGGGGTTCTGGCAGACCAGAATCCATGTGTGGATTTCTGCACCCCAACTTAAAAAATAAGGCTCCCATCTACAGATGTATGTAAAAGTCTTCATCCTGAGAAGGGGCGAAACAGCTTTTGTCCTGCATCTAAAAACACCTCATATGCTGAAAGCTGAGCAGGTCCTACATTTGCTGCTCACGGTATTGCTTCAGGAGGAAAGTTTTGCAGAATATAGGGTTTTGTTTCACACAGAGAGGGTTTCATTCCTAAGCTTTATCAATATTTCCCAGTGGTGTGCTGGATAGTAAGGAGACTCACTGGTGGTTTGCCAGATTTCTGCCACAGCAAAGTAATTTTTTATCTCTTTACCTAAAAGAGAGAACTTTTATATCTACGAGCATAAAGTGTTAAACTCATCTTAGGCACTGAGGTTTAGAAACCAAATCTCACACAGGGCATACAAATATCATCTGTATCCAGACAATGTGGCTTGTAATTGGCACTGCTGTGAATTATCTGTTACTGATACACACCAACACCCCCTGGTTTGTAAACTCAAAATAAAAACATAACACCTACGTGTAAACCTAATGGAGTCAGTATGAGAACAAGCTTTTAGGTCTGGGTGTATGTAATAGAAGAGTAACAGAGGGGGAAACCTGCTTGCCACTTATTCAGCTAGATATGAACGAGTGGCTTCAAAAGAAACTCAGGAGTGAAAGATTAAAGGGAAGATGACCATGAACTCTCCTTTCCCGAAAGAAGTTCAAAGCTTCCTGATTTAGGTTCTTATCGCACTATAAGGAGGGGAGCAAGGAAGATAAAAATTTAAAAATAAATGATCTTTAAGAAATTATCCTCATCTGAGTGTCCTCCAATATGTCTGGTCCTCTAAGTGTTAAGTGAATTGTAACTAGATCCTAGGGAGACAGTTGCAACCTGGTTATCAGTGGCAGTAAATGGAAGATAATAGCCCCACTAGAGAGTTATGAAATGGCTTGTCTTTGAGCTGCCAAAGTGTTTAGGCTCTCTTTTATTATATTCACAGCAGTAATCCGATATGTCCTGACTTCTGTCATCTGTATGTAATGCTTATCAACTCTCTGCCAGTGATTCACCCCCTTGTCAGGGACAATTATTCCTCAAAGTGCTGAGGTTACGACTGAAGCAATATTATGACTGGAAAGAAAATATGAAAGGTGCAGCACATCACAGCAAGCAATCTTGAAGCTGACGTCAAAGTGGAGGAGAACATTGTTGATAAAAAAAATAAGGCATAACAGGAGTGTTGCACCGTTGCTCCCATAGCAGTCCTGAGCATTGCTAGGGTCATACGTACCTGTGACAATGGTGGCGGAAGATTTTCCCATTATTTTATTGGAACTACGTTTTCAAACCTCCCTGGTTAGGTGTCTCTCTCCATTTCCATTGTAAGTCCCCATTTAAAGCCATTTAAAATTAAACAGGCAGGCTGTGTTCTGTCCCTCTAAATTTGCAGACAGGAGTTCAGCACGGGAAATGAATTTTCCTCCAGAGGATCATAAGATGAAAAGCATAATCTAAGGGACAGAGGGCCCAATTTGCAGTTTTCAGGTTGCCTGAAATGACCGTGACACCTGTGGTAAAGTTCTGATCCAAGCATGTTCAGACCAACCTGTATTCTCACTCTCTTAGAGTCCTCAGGCAAAACTGCAAGAAGTTTTGTCATTCTTTGTACTGCTCATGGATTCATTAATTTCTGAGAGTGGAATAATCTCGAGCCTGTGGCTGGGGGAGAGCAAGAAGGCACTGGGGATGCTAAAGTCAGTGTCCTGGCACTGCTGGAGAGCAGAAGGCAACCTGTGAACCGGGGCAGGCCCTTGGGACACCAGAAGCTCAAGGCCATCGGGAGGGGGTGAAGGGCTGTGGCATTTTTTTCTCTTCTCTCCTAGCAAAGGAAACACTGGCTTGGGAACCTTTGTCAAGGGCAATGAGGAAAAGCAGCTGGTCAGCAAACATAATGGTGGAGACAGGGAGGCCAGAGGGGGGTGCCAGATGGTCCCAGGGGCCGTCCAGCTGACCAGCAGCACCACCTATGCCCTGCCTGCACATGTGGCACCAATCCAGGACGGGTTCTTAGGTGTCGGTCAGCACATAATTCACTTCACTGGGGGTTTCAGACTACAGAGTAGCAGAAGTGGAGGAAAACAATGCCTCTCTGTGGTGTTCTGATAGTTCTTGGGCTCTAAAAGTACAGTGCAAACCCTGTACTCCAGTCCATTTCGTGAACAAGTGGTTGAACAATTCCATTTCTCAGCTTAGAGGGTCACATGGGTCCAATTACGAGGTTGGGGAGGCTCCAATGAGAAGGCAAAACAAGTGGGGTAGGAGTAACAGAAGGAGGGAGGAGGCAGTGAGGGTTGAAAAAAATGATGTTACAAATCATCTGGCTAATCACAAAGTGGACTCATTTCCCTGGGTGCAGAGATGAGCCCAAGCCATGTCGTTTGTAATGTTTGGTGCTGCCTGCCCATGGTGGACGGGCACCAACAGGACCCTACAGGGGTCCCAGGAGTCATGAGCAGCAGGGTCAGCTGTGCTTCCATCGGGAGGGAAACAGAACCTCCAAAAGCCATGAGGAGAGAGAATGAATCACTGTGCCTTGTCTAATATATTGCAGTAATGTAATATAACAGCAATAACCCCCAGAGTACCATCTGGTGAACTTGTGACTAAACACAGCTTGTTTTGCTCAAGGCACACAAGCAATGGACAAGTATATATTTTATTCCTTCGCTTCACTCTGCCCAAGCACAAGTGGTAGCAAAAGTATTTCTGGGAATTTCAGACCATCTACAAATCAGGGCTGCAAGCAGTTATTTCTCCCCTCTGAAGCACACAGGCAGCTCGCTCTGCAGGAGGGTGCTCAGCAGCGTAAACTCCTGAGTCTCAGTTATGGCCACCAAAGTAGACAGAGAGCTGATGTCAGCTATTCACTACCTGTTTCTGGCACTGCAAAATTTCACTGGTAAAGTCCTGTGCACGGGTGGATATTTCAGGTGATATTTCCCAGGGATGCAGGAGGTCTGACTCACCCAGGAAGAATATTGGTGGCTAGTTGCTCTGACCTTGGTCAGAGCTAATCCTGCAGGAATGAGAAGGTTTGCATTTCATTACTCCCTGGAAGAAAAGAGAAGGGAGGAGCAGCAGCCCCCTCCTAACGTAAAGGCATGACCAGTGGCTCTGCCATCAGTTACAGCATTGCTTGCTTTTGGCATCATATTATGAAAATATCTATTCAGGGTGGAAAATAAGATCAAAGACAACATTTCCGTAGTGATGACTTTGGCTCCACTTCACTCTGCTCCCTCTCCTCCTCCCGTCCTTCGCGTTTCAAGGCTCTTGCTCTATTCATCCGCTCGATGCCCCCCCAGGTTTATAACCCCACATCAGCAGCAGCACTAATAACCCGTGATTCTTTTCCCCTATTGTGTTTGCCAGAGTCCGTAATCTGGGCACTACAGTAGCGCAGGCACTGAAAAGCTACAGTGTGTTCCTATGGCAACCAACTAATCCGCAGGTGGAAGGTGATTGGGCACCTTTTGCACCGGAACAATAATTTGAAAGATCTTTTTCAGTGTGCTGTTCTGCAGCATGAGTTCATTGTATTGCAACCCACCACGAATCATTATAAGCTGTCAGGAAAATGCAGCCGGGGCTGCACAAATCACAGCGAGGAGAGACACGTCTTCCAGCAACAAGCCCTTGAAATATTTCACGGCAGGTTAAGAGGCCAAATTGCGTAGAGCGAGATGTATTGTATAGGATAAAACAAAGGGCTTGTATAATAAGCTGATGCTGACAGTCTCCGAGTCAGGGAATCCCAGTGAAGTGTAAGACCGTGCATAAATATGAGTTTTCCTGAGCTGTGGAAAGAAAACAGCCATAATAAAAGGAAGGGCCGGGCAGAGTTCCCACATTCTACTCTTCCAAAACCAATTACTCCCACCTGGCTATTCCCATTTCTCCTAAAACATCTCCTGTTACAGAAGAGAATTTAATATTCTGTAATTGAAATCTCTAATCTAAGGCATTTGCTCGCTGTCCTCAAAGTCTGAAATCCTGGCCTGGACTTTCATAAGGTGAATAGATATTGTAGAAGTCTCAAATTTTCAGATACTCAGACTCAAACTAAGAAACCTTCCTGAAATACACAACACCTTTCTTCTGAAAGTCAGGCTTCTTTATCTTTCTCATAGTGAGTAGTCTGAACTTGAGGTAGGGAGTCATCTTCCCTGCCCATGGCAGGCAGATGGAATGAGATGATCTTTAAGTTCACTTCTGACCCAAACCATTCTAGGTTTCTGTGTCCTTTCCATGTAACCCGTCTCAATCCACGGAGAAACTGCAGCATATACAACTAGAGAGCAAACATCTTCATATCAATCTAAAGCAATGAGCCCTGTCATTTGCAGTCTATGTCTAATTTCTACTCATTTTTCTTTGAAAACACTGGACTAGAAATAGTAGACATAAATAGAAACCTCTTTAAAGCTCAGTTGTACAAGCAGATGCATTTCCCAGACAGCCACTGCAGTGGAAAGCAAGAGCAGATAGTGTAAATGATGCAACAGGAAGTGTCACAGGAAGGCAAAAAAGGAAACCTGTTAAAAACTTCAATAAAAAGAGAGAAATAGCACAGGCGCTTCTTTACCTCAGTTCAATCACGTCACAGAAAGAATGTCTTTATTAAGTGCCTGGACTTAATAAAAATGTCAAAAACTCTCATTGCATAAATCAGCTCTTTCAAGATTTGTTGGTGTGATGGAGGAGAAACCTTAAAAACAGAGGGCAAGCAGAAGTTTAGTTACTAAGCTGTGACTTCTGTGGTTGCAGCTTCCCTACATTTACTGGCCAGAGATTCCAACGTGGGTCTCTTCCATCTAAAGCAAATTTCCTGTGGGACAATGAAGTCAGTGTCTCATTTACAGCTGAAGAGTTTTATAAAGCAAGTGTCCACTCAAAGCTGAATCAACAAACAAACAGAACAGAACAGATACTGCTCTTATGATCTATTTTTTTACTCATCCTAAAGTAGAATGAGTAAAATGGATGAGGCAGGTTCACATACTCAGTCCAAATTGACAGAAGAAAAGCTTGAATGGGGTGGATCTCTCCCAGGGGCGTTATTAGGTTATTGATTATTCCACAGCAAATATCGGTGTCTTCCTCTTTTTTCCCTGTCCTGCTTTTCACCTAGCATATAATTCAGGAAATTTTCCCAAGGAAAGTTTCACTGATAGAGGCAAATGTCTCTGAAAATTTCTTAATAAAAAATTCCAGCAAAACATTAAAAAAATTTTTGACCATCTTTAGTTGTGAAATGTATTGATTGTTCCTCTCAAGTAATTCATGCCTTAAAATGACATATTTATGTTCCTTTCAGAGGCCTTGGATAGATAGCATTGTTTTTCTTTCCAAAGCACATCAAAGAGCCCAAATTTTGGCAGGCTCTCTGTTTGCTTAAAAAAAAAAGAAGGAGGACAAGAAAGAAAAACATCAGCAAAACAAAGCTAAGAATAACTGCTCTTTTCTGAAGAGTTGTGGGCTTCTTCACTTCTAGATTCATGTCAGGGTGCTCACTTTGGGGAGCTGCTGAGACAGAGCCTGGAGGCGGAGAGGAATGGGAAGATCAGAGAACTGGCACGGGAGGGAGAGCCTTTCGCCTCTTGATGTTCAGGCTGAAGCCAGACAAAGTCAGTCACAAACCAGTGTCATCATGATTTTTAAACACGTTCATGGGCTGTGCAAGGTCAGACTGCAGCCTCTAACCCAGTGGACACGTTTCCACATATCTGGTTCTTCACTAACAGTCTTCTGTTTGCAGTATCTTCATTTTGTCATTGAATAAATTCTAGAAAATGGCTCGATTCAGGTTAGTCATGACCTTTTTTACTTTAAGGACAGGTAGGTAAAGGATACATTTATTTTTTTTTTCCTTGAAAAAAATGGTATCCTGAGTAACTCCCCCTTCTGCTCAAATGTTCAAAGGAAATAGGTTGGTATTGCTGCAGAAAGGTCTTCTGTTTTGAGTATGTTATTGCCCCTGGACCCATTTCTCTTGATTTTATTTCTCAGCCAGTAATTATAATTTATTTATCACAGAACTGCATTCCTGTGGCAGGCTCTGATGTCTGTACTATTTGTAAAATATCATGCACTATTGCCTGATGTTAAATATGAAGGAATAACATCAAAACAATGCAAAAGAAATACCACCAGCTCTTACTCTGCGAGGCAACCTTTACTTTGATTTACTGTGTAACCCAGCTTGTTTATTAGTGTTAGAATTAGATTATTTTAAGGCCTAAAGTTCTCCTGGAGATTGTGGCAGAGTTTCCACAGCTTCCCAAGCAGAGCTGCTTTCCTCTGTATTGAGAATAAGATATGAGGAAACACTGGGAAAAGAAGTTATACTGGAGACAGTTGGAGGGAAATGCCAGGAGTGCCTGCTTTATCACCCAAACTGTTGTGTCACACAGAGCTGAAACGTGCAAACCCTTCCCATTGTGGCCTGTCCTGGGGTAAAACTATTTTTGACTTTAATGGGCCATTTAATGGACTGTTATCAACCAAGAGCCCATGCACAATGCTGCAGGACCTGGCAGTGTATGGCAGTTCTGCAAAGGGGTAGACAATCCCTGAGGAGGGTGTGGAGCTGCACCCTGGCACAGCTCACACTGTGCCCACACTTGAGGCTTTGGGGATTGAGCAGAAAGACACGACAGGGCAGCTCATGTGAAACCCCCTGAACTTCTCAACTCTGAGTGATAAACAAAACAAGCGTCACTTGGCTGTCTTGTAAAGGACTGGGGCAAAGAACAAAGAACATGTACTCTGGGGCTCATTGTGAGAACAAATCAGACAATGTGTGAAGTTAGACTATGTCCTATTGCTTGGTACAATTATGTGACCTTGTAACAAAGCCTGGTGAAGATGGCAGCAATGCTGCACATAAAACAGAGCCTGGTGGAAACTTGCTATTCTTCAAACTCCCATCTAGACATCTTTCAAGTGATTTCAGAATTTAGGGTGAAAGTGGATCTTAGGCCTTTTTTAAAAAAGCCATTTCAAATCCTCATTCATATCATAAATGCTTTTTTCTCCTTTTTTCTGCAGGCCACTGAAATCTCTGGGGCCATGACATTGTCTGGCACTGAATGCAGCCCCTTTTTATCATTATAAAGAAATAATGAAAGCATATGGTGGAGAGGCGCTCATATTTCAGTGTATGGTGCCTTCCTCCTTCTCCATAACCAAGCACTGAAGAATATATAGTACGATGAGAACATTAATTATTTCCAATACACCAACAGAAAATTCCAAATAACTCAAAGTCATCCCTGCTGCCTAGTGCAATTGTAAGTTCAAAGTAAAAGAAACCAAACATCTCCCCACTTTTGTGCATTAAACATCAGCAAGTGACCTGTATTTTATTACAGTACACAGCTGTTTTATCACATAAGTAAATAAATCACCATTGAACCAACTTTGGGAACGAAGATTTTGAATAATAACACAATTAAGTTTTCCCACAAAGTCCAAATAGCCCACTTGCTCATAGTTGCTACAAGCTGTGATTCCCACGTGAAAGATATCAACTTATTTCCTTTTCCTGTCAATCATCGGTACCAAGTGGGGCCCTGGTATGTCAGGTCATGACCTTTCACTCTGGGCATGAGCCTGAAAGCCACTAGTGAATCAACTAGTTTAATTATTTAGGCTGTTTTTAATAAATATAAAAATGTGGCCTTAAATATTTCACATGCTTGTTCAGTTTGGGCTTTCAAGTACCTCTCATCAAGCCCACCAGCCTGAAAGTGTGCTCTTATTGGTAGGAAATCAGTCAATTAATAAGCAAACCCAGCTTTTGGAATAAGGTTTATTTTGTTGATTTTGAGCTTCCTGGCTTGGGTATCACTTGCTTGTTGGTTTAGAGGACAGGCTTTTTGTTATCTTTTTTTTTTTTAACATAAGATCAGACTGTTTTTAATCAACACCAGCAATGGCCTAGTTGCTTACCTCCCACAAAATGATCCTTTAGTGCAGATGCCACCATAGGATTCCCAGTTTTCCATATATAGTCTATTTTCTACATCCTCTTCACCTATGGGGGAAAAAAAAAACCAGAAAAACAAACAGGAAGAAATCCAATATAGTAAAGTCCTTATAAAACAATACTTTAAAAATATTTTTGAGTAATGTTGACAGCTTTGCTATTAGATCCCTTAACAGTGGACAGCTTTATTCCATTTCAGGTCAAAGTGTGATGGCAACCCACCTTTGCTGAATTCCCCAGCAATTTTTTTTCAGTTTGTAACTCACATAATCTAAACACCTAGGCCTGAACTAAGCTGCTGATTCTGCCTAGCATTTTGCACCATTGCAGAAGGAGAAACTACAACCATGTCAGTGGAAAACAAGAAGTAATGCTCTCCATGAATGTCATGGGCAGTGATTTATATTCTACAAACATTTTTGCTTATTGCTCAACAAACCTTCCAGCTGGTAGACATGGGGACAGAATTAAATCTGAGAAATAAAATGATGCTGTTTTTTGCAAGAATAACCCTCTAAACTTGGACTGCCAGAGTTCACTCTGCGTTTGAACATTCCTGAAACGTGCAGGACTTTCCCAGCATCTCTTAGGTTTATTCTGTTCTTCTTTCCCCTAGTGCTCTAAGACTTCTCAAGAAAGTGAGTGTGAAGGGCTGTCTCTATTAATAGATGATAAACTAACTCTTATCTTTCTCCCTCCTCTCCCCCCTGCCACGGTCTTGCATCAAAGAGGGGGCTCGTGGAAAGGGAAGAGAGATGCTCTTACCCTGACTTTGCCAGTCACTCTCGTGGGCTGCTGGGTCTGGAGGAAATATCAGCATGCCAAAATTTGCTTCTCTTTCAAACAGGAGTAATAATCTAAATGATGGAATATATCACAAAAATGAGATTACCACAATGTAGACATCATCACAGATACTTTAATTGAATTATGCTTTGTTTGGGCCCGTGGAAAATATTTCACCTCGATACTGTTTGAATTCTTCATTTTGCCTTAATGGCTTCAAGGTGTGCACAACGGTATGTCAGAATTTACAATAGAATCAAACAAAAGTCAAATGAAGCATTCTACCTCCACTGAAGTGTCCTTGCCTGATAATGCTGCTTCTCAGCAATATCAGCAAAACTGCTGTGGTCCTGAGAAATCTTTCCAATTCATCTAAGTCTGCACTTGCTGATGAAAAGGCGCCTTCTGAGAAGTTTTCAATCCGCTTTGCTTGAGATGCATCAGGAGGAGCAGGTGTTTGTAACACGTGAGCAACCCCCGAATCTCCTGGTGGAGGAGAGATCAAACCCAAGCATCGATCCAAGGATCTACCACTCTGAAATCAGATATGGAAAAATGCTGAGGAGCAGCAGTGATTCTTGGGGGTTTCAAGAGCATTCCGAGTGTGCGGTATCGCCTGGAACATGCTTCAGTTTGCACTTACCTTATTTAGCTTTTCAAAGGCTGACCTTCCATGCACTAAGTTCAGCGACATAGCAGTCAACCTATTAATGTCCAAGGAAGCTGTGGACCAAATCAGACAGTTTAAATAACTCAGCTGTGAACACAGAGCCCCATTATCATTTCTGTGAGGCTAATCTGAACAGCTGATTCATCTCGAGCAGTTTACTGTGGACGGGAGGTCTTCCCTGCATCCATTTTAAGTTTTAAATCAGATGAGGGTGAGGAACTCTGCACTCAGACACTGCGTTGGGAGGTGCCTTATAAAAGGACAGACAGGCAGAGGGCCTTGCATTAAAGGCCCTTATTTCCCATCATATTTTACTAGCTCTATTCTGACCTGATTACTGATTTCAGTGGAATAAAAGTATGTAATGAAGTAGAGTTAGGAAACTGTGCAGCCTTTATTCCCTTACAACACACATCTGCTGTCAAACATGTCTCAGCTTTGCAAGGCTCTGCTGGGTTTAGTCACAGGAGGGCTGTGTTTGCCACACATGCCTCTGCAGCACTACAGGGACAGCACAACTCAAGAGGACCTAGCTGATGTTTTAGAAAACATACTGATCTTTTTCTTCCTTCTCTGGTGGGGGTTCCCACTCTTTCTTACATGAGTCTAAAGGCTGTTGAGGAGAAAAAGACTTGCACATCTTCAGTAACCTCTGACAGATCATGCTACCGAAATGTAACTGGACATGGGAAACGCATGAGAGTTCTGAAATCAGGCTGGAAGACGCCAGAAACAATTGCATCTCACAGTTCTTTGACTCTCTCTCATTATGACCACGCAAGGAAAAAGGCACTATAAAATAGCAATGATGTAATTACATTACTCCTTTTCCCTTGGACGATTATTTTGTCTAGTAGGCTGTTGCTTTTTAGACTTTATATGCCTCTTCAGCAATTCCATAAATAAGATTTTCATTATCAACATTGAAATCCCCAACAGTTTTCAGCTCATAATGAGGTTTTCACTGTTCTCAGGCAACACTTGGAGAAGCCTTTCAGATGAAAAGACGAAGATGTGAGACAGACTGAGCAAGGTGCGTGTGTTGCCAAAGGCATTACTTTCAAACAGTCCTCAGTCTCTCCACTCAAACAGGTGGTGATCAGGTTCTAGTAAAAACAGACTTCAGCTAATTTCAGTCACCCAGTCGCTGGGAAAAAAAAGAAAGAAAAGACAAAAAAGAACTGTTACTACAAGTTTCTTTACAGTCTCCAAAGAGGTCGACATAACATGTTTAGAAGAAAATTTCAACAGTTTCATTGATAAATTATGGCTTCCTGTAGGATATTTCTAATAGTCACCCTCTCCTCTCCCAAGTTTAGAAACGCTAATGCTTGGAAGCATGGAAAAAAAATAAGATCTTTGAAATGACACAATGAATTAATATATACAAAAAATTATTTCTAACATATATGTACACAAATCCAAGTATTGAAGATAAAGAGCTCCCAGAGTGTGGAGAAAAGAAGATAAAAGACAGGCTCAATCACAACTGCAGACTCTGAACAGATTATCTGAGAGGAGAAAGCAAGTGTGGTTCAGATTTTGTAACTGCCTCTTTACCACACAGTGACCGTGTTCTGGATTCTCGTACCAACAGTGAAATGTGGGACCAAATCTTACAGTGCAAGCCAGCCTGTATTTGAGGAAGACAAACTATTTCAAGTTTAAGTTGAACTTGCATACTTAAAAGCGTAATGAGCATTGGAAAAGGTCACAAGAAATACAGGAACCTTATGTGACACTATTTTGTAGAAAGGTCAGACATTCTCCTTCAATTAAAATGGAGATGTATTTATACCATTCATACTTTGCATTAAAAAGCAGAAGCTTGGTTTCAGGAGCTGAGAAACCACAACGACCCCTTCTGTATCTGACTTATTTTGAGATGCCAAAATAATCTCATGGAGGCGGAAAGGGTGAAGGGGATAAGCAGGCAGTGAAAGGCAAAGCAGTTCCATGGCTGCTCCAGCAGTTCCTAGAGACTGAATACATGGAGGGCCCAGACCCAGGAAAGCAAGTTTGTGCCCGTGAAGACTTAGAATAACCATATAGGGCAGTCTGATGTTGGCATTAATAGTGGTTTTGAATGTCTAAAGTCACAGCGAGTTTCATGGCTAGATGCCACGATGCTCTTTGAAGATTTAAGAAGCGTTACATTTCATTTGAGATAACATGCTTTTGGAATTGAATGGCAAGTTCCACAAATTCCTCTTGGATAAAATCTGAAGTAAACATCACAAAGTTTTGCATGGGTTTCTCACAATTTGTTTTGGAGCTTTTGTGTCAAAGGGGACTGGAAAATGGCTGGCAATCTTTTATTTCACTTATTAAACATAGTTTTTGAGCATGCAAGTCTAAGCAAGAAATGTTTGGAGAGCACGACTGTGCTGCAGCTTTTTCTGGAATAAGTGGCAGTTTTAATTAAAACAATTATACAAGTCTTTGTTTTCTTCAACTTGTTTGATTTAGTTGGTTTCTTTAGCAACAAACAAAGCTTTCATGGCTTCTTCACATTTGCACAGAATATTAAAGCTGCTGCCTTTGATTTCTCCTTAAGTCTTATAGACCTAAGCAGTCTCTCAGCATTTAAGCCTCGAACCCTGCTAAGATTCCAAGAGCAGCAGAGCTGAGGATGTGGATACTCCTGCATGTGGGTCAGGGCAATCCTAAGCACAAACACAGGCTGGGTAAGAATGGACTGAGAGCAGCCCTGAGGAGAAGGACTGGGGGTGTTGGTGGATGAGAAGCTCAACACGACCCAGCAGAGTGCACTGGCAGCCCAGAAAGCCAAACGTGTCCTGGGCTGCATCCCCAGCTGTGTGAGGGTTGGGTCCAGCTCTGGGGCCCCCAAGAGAAGAGGGACATGAATCTGTTGGAGCAAGTCCAGAGGAGGCCACGGAGATGCTCCAAGGGCTGGAGCTCCTCTGCTCTGGAGCCAGGCTGGGAGGGCTGGGGGGGTTCACTCTGGGGAGATCTCAGAGCCTCCTCCAGTGCCTAAAGGGGCTCCAGGAGAGCTGGAGTGGGACTTGGGACAAGGGTCTGAAGTGACAGACAAGGGGGAATGGCTTCACGTGACTCTGTGTTTCTCTGTGATGGGCAAAATGGGAAGAGAAAGGAAAATCTTATATTGCAAAAGGTGACTTCTGTCTGAGAATTTCAAATTTTGCAACCTCAATAACCTTCAAAACCATCTGATACCTTTATAGTTGGCTAAAATTTATGGAAAAATAATTTTAGAGTGATGATTCTTGTTTCTTTAAAGTTTCTTATTTTCTTCCTTATTTTTTGAAACATTTTTGATCAGCTCTACTACAGCACATCATGTTTTCCATTGACACATGTGTGATTATGTTTAAAATATCAATTCATTTATCTTCAGACATGTTGACACAAAAGATAAGAATCAGTATAAAAAAGAACTGTTTTAATTTTGGTGCTTTTCAAAAGGAAGGGGAGCTTAAAAATACATTTCTCTCTGAAAATGTGTGTTCAGATTTTGGCTCACATCCGAAATAAAAGTAACAGTGGTATTTAGTTTCACATCACTAATTGTGTATGGTTTATCCCAACAGAAAAAGCAAAATAAATGGCTGGGCATCATGGCAGGGCCTCAGAGGGGACAGCTGGGGTGGAGTGGGCAGAGTGGGGCAGGCAGAGCTGGGAGTACCCGAGTTTGACCAGCACGGAAGGTTCAAATCCATCCCGTGCCAGGGCAGGAAGCTCACAGATTAATCTCCTGCTGCCTAAAACATGCCTTCCCTTAAAATCCATCCTTAAAAAGATCTGTTTAGTTTATGCCTCTTGCTGGTTTCAACATAAACAGCTAAACCTCTATTTATTTATTTTTTTAGCTGCTTATCCAGAAATCAGTCCATTTTCCATTCTTGAAGCTGTAACTTAATAAAAGCCAAACCATTTCTTTGCAGGGAGTTACAGCTCCTCCCAGATGAACACATCGAGGTCAGCTTTCAGCCTGGCATAAATATTTTATGTTTGAGGACTGAAGGTCTCCAGGAATTTGGGGTTCGTATCGGAACGCCTGACGTAGCCTCAACCCCAGCAGCACAGGCGGGTGCTTGCTTTAATAAAAAAGCCCTTAATCTCATTTGGCTCTACCTCACTGGCAGCTTGAAGCACTTGAATCAAACAGTACAGCTGTGAATTGTGACACTGGCTGGACAGAAGCCCAGAAAACTTTTCCCAGAGAAAACCCTTGAGGGAGGAAAAAAAGCAAAAAACAAAAAGAAAAAAGAAAGAGAAAAGGAAGAAGGAGGAGGGGGAAAAAAAAAAGCTTCAACAACCTAAATACAATAGAGCCCAAATATAAAAACACATGGTCAAACCTTGCCCCCCGCCAACCCGAACCTGAACCAAACCAGAAAACCAGAAGATAAATGGAATTCTTCTCAAAAAGGTTATTTTGCAAGGTAGAAGGGCTAACCTGAGTAGCCCTGGGCAATGGCCCCAGTCCATATTTCCTGCACAGCAGCAAAGACCCAAACTCGAGCAAAGGAATAGGAAAGCTGAATGATACCACTCTTTCAAAATCCATTTAAAAGATAAGACAGCTTTGATTTCTGTGAGGAAGAAGAAAAATCTCCAACTGAGGAAATTAAGAGAGGGTTGGAAGCACAAGTGCCATAAACCAGACCTAGCACGAGTGCACTTGCAGGATTTAGAATCTTAGTTTTGCTTGAATCCTGATGACGATACCTTCCCCTAAAGCAAATAGCTGAGCAATGAGGAAAAACAAAACAAGAAAACCATAGAAAACACATCTGAATGGAAGGAAATGTTCTTTTTTAGAAGACAGCAGCAGTACTCTGGAGTCAGAAGGTCAAGAGGTGAATTTCTACTGAAGGAAAACATTAGAGCTGGATATTTCTCATCTGTCAGTCCCATTAAATACCATTTTTTAAGGACTCAGGACTGTGCATTGTGCCTTTCTTCAACTTAGCAGGATAATAAAGATTCTGTTGCCTTTTGCAGATGTTTAAAGACATGATGTGAAAGACAAATTCGCCAGCTAAAACCCTCAAGAAATGTCACTTCTGTGTCTTACTGAAGGAGCTCCAGCACATTTTCTACATAAACATCTGCCGGAAACATTTCAAAAAGGAGGCTGTTTAAATAATGGCTTTTGTAGGCTCCGTCTTTTTTTGGTGGGTTTTTTTTATGTTTTGGTTTTTTTCTTCTTCTTTAAAGAAAAGAAAATGAATTTGTGGAAAGTTCCCACTTCCAAAGCACTTCCCTTTGCAAACATGCTTCAGCTAGGATGATCTGAGGAAGCAGCTGTAAAATGAAGAAGAAATGTTGAAAACGTTCCTTTGGAACATTCCATACCAATCACACCTCAGAGACAGCCATAAATCAGCACTTTCTTTGACTCCAGGAAGTTGTTGCTCTTCATTGTCATGCTAACTTGTTTGTGACAATTATAGCAAGGCTCTCTTTACATAATAATTGGATTTTTCTATCAAATTGAATATACAAGGGGCAAAAAGGCAAAATAAACCCAACATTCTGTCACTAAGTGGTACATTTGTGGCATAAACAGAGAAAAGGAAGAAGGAATACAAAGAAACTCAGTTTATAGATTTCTTACTGTAATTTGACCCTTCATCTATGTGACTAAAACACATTTACCTGCACTTTTCCATCTTCAAATGTCTGCCAAGGTACTGGGCTCTGCAGAAAATGTGACTGGGCACCAAAGTGGGTTAAGATTTTGGATAGATTGATCTTATTTTACATTTATTAGAAGGAAATCTACACTGCTGGATGCAGTACTTCTATTTCAAACTGACTGAAACCCCTCCTGGGAAGTCCACCTGTTGCCAGCTCAAAGGGTGTTTCTTCTAACAAGGACTGTATATCTATTTTTTGATTTGGGGTGATGTTTAATGCAGTCATTTGAAAGCTTTATTAAACCTAGCAGATTTCACATAAAAAAAATATTCCACGGATTTTGGAAATGATACCATAGGTGTGCAAATGCCAGTGGATGATTGTCATTCTAACATAGAATGATGTAGGGAGAGATTTCACAAGAAATTTTATTATATGGAATATGGCTTTAAGATGAACATCAGATGTGTGACTGCTTCTTCAGGACAGAGATGGAGAATGATGAATCTACATCAATTTATCTGATAAGGTGTCCAGATCTCCCATCTCCTAAACTAGGAGACAGTGCAGGAAAAGGGCTGCCAGACACTGGGGGAAAACAGAGAAACTAAAAAATAATCTGTTATAATATTAGCAAGTAGAGTGGTACAGTGTATTTTACACTCAGGTCAAACTCAGGAGAACAAAACAGGTATTGTCTGGCTGGAGATCTGTGTAATGGCACAGCTCAAACAAGTGATGAGCAAAGAAAAGAATCCCCCAGTACTTCAGGGCTCAGAAGACCTTTCCCATCACTAATGCCCCCCCCTCAGCATCATCTTCAGATTTGGATTTACACACAGTGTATAAAAAATGTTACTTTTAGAAAGGTTTTGATAACTTCTTGGCTTGGGTAAGGTATTCAAATGTAAATGAAACTATTTTGGCAGAGATATCTCTGAGGGAGAAGTGTTCCAAGAGGCCACATATCCCTATCCTCTGGTTCTGGCTGCTCCTGGTGCTTGTCAGTGATGGCATTGTTACTTATCATCCTTATTTCTTGTGCTATGCAGAAAAGGTCCCTAAGTGTTAACCAACATACTCCTTCCTTTCTTCCTAAAAGCCACGAGAGGTGAAGACCTGATTTCCTTCTTGTTTAACATCTCTGATTGTCTCATAAAGCTTATTGAGGAAAACTGCTTTCCAAGCTTAAATAAGGTAGGTGCAGAAAACCAGCAATATTTTCCAATTGTTTCTTATCTGCTGGTGATTTCTTTCACAAGTCACTAACAATTGTCTTTCTTGATGATTAGTTGCTATTGTATATCAGCTTGATTTTTGTATTCAGATGCTTTCACAAAAAAGGTTGAAAGTTCAGCCTTTCCCAGTTTTCCCATCATGTAATAAAACATCTTCCGTGTGATCTTAGCTCCCAGAATCCCTCGTGGCTTTGACTTCACTGCTGGACACAACCTTGTAAAATTTGAAGTTCACTGGGTTTGGGAAAAAATAGAGCTCTTCATTTGTGTGCCCCTTTCAGATGCATCAAGAACTCTGTGTGATGTGATATCCTCAGGCTAAAAGGGAGGCTGATTCCTCTGTATGAACATTATAAACATCTCATTTAACATTTCCTTTAATTAATCCATTTGCTTTTCTAGAAAATGTATTTTTATGTTTAGTGATATGAAAAATGAAAATGACTATCTATGCAAGTTTTCAGAAAGTATTCCAGGATTTAAATGGAAACATGTCCAAATAATTCTGTGTAAGGGTAGCTTAAGTAACAAAGGATAGGAAAATCGATTCTTTCATCCTTTCCTATAAAGGAGCAAAGATGATCTTGGCTTCCTGCTAATTTTACTCAATGGTGATTGCTGATATTTACTGTACGTTTTCTCTTAAAAAACCCCTCTAAACTGTACAAATCTCCCTGCACCACTCTTTAACACAGCTGATAGGCACCAGCTGTACTGTAAAATGAGAAGTTTCTGAACAGACAATGATTATCTGTCAGTGGAAGATACCCTGTCCTGAATCACTAATGCCCCTCTGCAGGTTTGATGATGGGATATCAGAACAAGCTCAAGCGTGAGCTTAAATATTTGCATGCAATGAAAGCTGTGTCAGAAAGATGTCTGTGTTAAAATATTTGTGATAATGATTTATTTCGAGCACTTTCCTGCTGAGTTTAGGACCCGATGGTTTTGTGGAAAATGTTACCATTCTCTCTAAGATCTTAGTAAGTATTTCTGTGTGCAGGCCAGGCAGGGAAAATACCTTTCTATTAGCAGAGTGGGTGTGATCGAGACAGGTGTAGTTTGATCTTTCCCACACTGACCTTCACATAACTTCATACCTGACCTGAATGAAGCTCTGTCTCAGGGATAAGAAACAACTTGCTCATGGAGAAGAAAATGATTATACTGCTGAGTTATGTGATGCAGCTTTGTAAAATGGAGTGTATTTGGGGTGTGTGACTACAAAGCCTCCTGTTTTGACAATTATGCAGCATATGCGAAGGCCCATTTCATTTACAGAACCCACGGGGACTCTACAAAGCTTTCTGTACAAACACAGGTTACAGCCTATTCACAAAGGTGCTGCACTGGTTTTTTGTTTCATTAACTGCCATACTCTAATTGTTCATTTGTGGCTTCAATGCAAATCACAGCACTTTATCCCAGTAAGCAAAATTAGAATAGCTTTAGATTTGCACTTGCTGCTGTGTGAAGATGCCAAACCCCAAGTGTCAAGTTTGGTTTTTGTGTTGTTGATTTGCAGAGATTTTTTTTACAGTTGGGATAGAAATAAATCCAAGTACTTAAAGTTTGTAGGTTTATTTTACTATAAACAAGTTTTCACATTTCTGGGAGCTGAGGATGTTTACTTTTTAAAATAAGAGGAGAGTTGGTTCCCTCAGCCTGCATAATTCCTCTGGATAAAGGATGCTGCATCTGTGCAGCAGCAGTTTCAGGTCCCAAACCCTCTCCTGCATATCAGACCTCTGACTAATACACAGGATTCAAATGAAAGGACTGCCAGCACTACAAGCAACAGCTTTGCTGTTTGAGTAAAGGGCCAGGGTTGTAGCAGGGCCTGTCAGGGACTAAATATCTTTTGGCCTTTGGGCTCTTCTTGCATTTCAGTCAATATGAAGTTTCCCTGGCACACAGATAGCTTAGTGATGGCTGCATTAGTTTTTTAATTGCCAGATGTTTCAAAAACTCTTTGAAGGAGCAGGTAGAGAAGGCAGATGATTGAGAGTTTAGAAAAAGGAAAAGAAAAGCCCTCAAACTTTCTCAGTGTATTGATATTCTTCAAGGCAACGAGAGTGAGATGAAGGAGAGGGATAGAAGAAAAGCCATTACTATGCTTAGTTCCAGAAATTCTTCAATTATTGCTAGAAAAGCCATCTAAAAAGCACTTGAAATTGGTGATGTGTGCTGTTTACACTCTTTGGGAGAGGAGGAAAAAAAAATCAGAACAAAACCCCAAACATCTTGTCTAAAGAAGGTAAAGGTTAGAAATTATTTGTGCTGCATTGATCAATTTACCCGAGTTGTCTTTCGATGGATTGTATTAATGGAACTTCATTTTCTTTTATTCAGCTGCTGGCCAATTTCTTCTTGACTCTTAAAAAGATCAATGAACACATCTCACTATCTTTGTACAAAATGAGCCTCTATTTTTTCCTCAAAGTTTAAGGGACTTTATTATTTTCATTTGTAATGGATTTTTCTGCCTCCTTTTTCTTTCAGCCCCTGTTGTGATTTCTCTGATGTCTAGCTATTCTTCCTTTTTTTTTTTATCCCATGGATTTTGTCTAAACTACTCAGGTTTGCCATTCTATAGAATATCTGAAGGTAGGAAGTTATGTCTTTAGGTCCAGTCATGCACAAACACTTCAGATTACACACAGCTCCTTCTTTAATGCCGGTGTGAACTGGAGGAACCATCACTAAAATGAGACTAAAATGAGAGTGTGTTGTTTGAGGAAATCCACCCAGCCATGTCAGTGAACTGAACTGTATTTGTAAACAGCCCCAGCAAAATCAATCAAATATTACTCCACAGGAGAAAGGCTAACAAGTTATGGCCAGAGTTAAACTAAACCAGCAAGTGCTCTTTGGTTGTTTTTTTTTTAAATCTTTGTTGTTGTTGTTTATTATTGTTGTTGTTTGGTTTTTGTTGCTGTTTTTGTGTGTGTGGTTTTAACCCTGCGTTTTCATTCTGGAACATAAATGATTCGTCCTTAAATGCAGCTTGCCTGGGATGTGCTCTTTATTTATGCACATAAAACACACGTCACTTAGACAGCAATGCAGTGCCTTTGTATGGCAGTTGTTAAATTCCTTATACATTGAAATCTTAAACTCTGCTCAGAGATTCAGTGACGTGCTTAATCATAATTTTGCCATAAATCCAGTCTTTTTCATGAAATGCTGACAAATGAAAAAAAGCATATTCGAAACATGGAAGTCAATCCAAATAACCTTCCAGATCCATCAACAAGAAGAATTTTAATTCAGCCAGAACTTCCAACACTGAAAACTGTGGGTTTAGTTAGTATTTGTAAAAGCGACCTCCCTTCTCCACCAGTGCTTAAATAATTCCTGGGAAATGAAGTCGTTAACATGAAATTGTTACAAATTACTCTGAATGTTTTCCTTCAGAAAAGCTGAAATAATTCCATCCTCATTTTTATTTTAAATTTAAAAAAAAAGAGTGTTTGAAGTGACCGTTTGAAACTTATTTTTCTGTTAAAGTCTTTGTAAAAACATTTTAAAATTTACTAATGTCATTCTGTTGAAACTGATCTGCTCCCATAAGACATTGTAATTTAGGCAAAATGGCATTCACTGAGTTAAAAAGCTTTCAATGAACTGTATTTAGCCTATAGGAGCACTGGAAGTTACAGTCATTCCCATTATAAAATTTAACATTTATGGAATAGGCCCTTTGAAGTGCTCATTGTTTTGGCCCTTCCAGAGCTGTATCTGAAGACTGGGGCTGCAACTAGATGGTTTTTAAGGTCCCTTCCAAGCCAAACCATTGTACGATTCTATGATTTTATGATTGCAGCTTATAACCACACAACACCTAGAGGATTTAGCAGATTCTGTAAAGAAAAGGAGTAGAATAACAGATTTACCTTCTATAAAGCAATAAAAAAGCATGGTTTAAAAAACTGACAACGTCCCAGAATATCTGGAGTGTTTCAGAAGTGGCAAGAAGAAAAGAAAAACCCTTTGGCAGCATTGTCACCCTCCCTTTTTCCCATGCACAATCCTACTCCTATATGCAGCTCCTGCCTCCCTTTGGCTGCTGCGCTGCTGTTAATAAGAATGTGCTGTACATTTGGCAGACTTTCCACCTTCCACTTGCCATTTATTCCTTTTACAACCTCTCTTGTTATAGGTCTAGTGTAGCAAACTGCTGCTTTATGGGAATTTGCAGCCCACTTGACATATGGTACAGGATCAGTGGCCAAAATGGCAGCAGAGCACGCAGGATTTTACAGCCCAAGTTCATTATCTGTCTTGTTCCAGGACTCATTTTGGGCTGTGCCCAATAGGAGCCTTAACTCCTAATCATTTGATAACAAGACTGGCTCCTCCACACATTTGTTGGACATCTCCACGGCTTTCACTCTTCTTGGAAGCAATAAAAGACCATGCTGGCATTACCTCCCCATGAACTGCCACGGCTGAGAGGTGTCAGCCTTTGCTTTTTCCCTCTGCTGGGGATCCTGTGCCACTGAAACCAGGTTGCTGCATGTTTAATCATGCTAAACTTTCGGTATTTTTCAGAGTTGTGTGACTGATGGATCAGGTCAGGAAATCTCCCTTCCAAATGAGTTTATTGGGGCTCACAATGAGATGACTGGAAATGTGGACTCATCTCACCAGTGGCACTGCTGGTCTTCCCCAACCAGCAGTCACAGAGGCTTTTTGTCCTTATCACAGCAGAGAGGAATTGATGTCTGATGCACCAAGTGTGCATAAAATGGGTAAAATTCACTCAGATGTGATTTTTAGGTTCAAAATTCCAGCTTGGGTCTATTTTAGTTGGAAAGGCAGCAAGTTGAACTTCTTAACTACCTTTCTTGTTTTCTTTCTGCTCAAATAAGGGTAAATATAATTATTATTTAAATTGCACAACTACACAGTGTGTAAAAATCTCTTCCCTAGGTTTTCTCTGGCTTTCTTGCCATGGGTACTGCTGACACTTTCATTTAGACACTGTGCTATGGGCATTCTGTCCCTCACACTGATTGTCAGGAGAACCAAATGTCACTTGTGAATTAAAACATGCCAGTGGAGACACTCACAGCACAAATCATTCATTGCTCAATTTGATCCAAACCACAAACATCTGTCACAAAACTTCTGTGTTTCTAAAGGGCAGCACGTCTGTCTCCCTTCCACCACGACCCCAGTGAAAGGTTGGCTTTCTGCAAAGTGTTTGAGGTCCCATTTCAGCTAAAACTTCCCACTTACACAATGAGTCCACCCCACAAAATATACGAGCTGTGAGTAGTCGATTAAATAAGATGAGCAGTGTTTTGCATTAAAAAAAAGGTAAAAAAAAGGTTTCTTAATAAAAATACTTGGTGGTTAAGCAAAGTTAATGGCAGAGTCAGGTAATCTGGCCAGGCCTTTTCCTGGGATCATGTATATGTTGCATCCCTGGCTGCATCAATAGCCACAGATTCTGGATTGTTGCTTCCATATCCCCCAACTACTTATGGCTTTTATTCTCTTGCTTTCATTTTCTTTCAGTCTGGTTTCTCCTTATTGTTGTTGCTTCTTTGAAAAGATCAATGAACAGGTCTTGCAGTCTTGGCATAAAAAAGCCACTATTTTCCTTTAAACTTTAAAAGAATTCATTATTATTATTATTTCTCGTAAGAGGGATGTTTATATCTTCCTTCTTGCCTGTAGCCCCCCTGCAGCTAAACTTTCTGATGGTGCTTTGTGTTTAAAAGAGAATTAACTGCAAAGAATGCACAATTTGACTTAAAACATATTGATATTGTAAAATGAAGAGCCATTTAATGAATTTTTTGTCCCCAGTGAAGAACCAGTGTAAGGAACAGTAGGGGCTGCAAACAAGACTGAAAATGGCACTTTAATAGCAAAACGCATTTGTTTGAACAGTGTTTCCCTTTTCTAATGATTTTACAACATTATCTCTCCTTTGTTCTCTTCATTAGTTGTCTGTGACCACAAACACATTCCAGTAAGAAAGGTAAAAAATAAAACCATCCATCCAAATGCTTTTGACAGCAGGAAAAACACCTATTAGTACATGAAAGCACTCCAGTTGGTTGGTGTCCTGTTTTGGACACACATGAAAACCCACAAAAGCAAAATCCCAAATGACCAAAACTCCCCAGTAAGCTCTCTGCCTTGCAAAATGTTGCTTCCTGCCCATGAGAAGAAAGCAGGGCCTGGAGGAGGGGAAGTTGTTGACAGAGAAGATGCCATTAATATTTCTGGCATTGCAAGAGCATTGATACAACTGTTATTATTATAACAGCACTTACAAGCACTGTTGAACGTTAGGGATTGAAATACTGGTAGCTGTGTTTTAGGCTTTATTTATTAATGCCTGTAAAATGCTTTGAGATCTTCAATTACTGGACTTTTACAGAGAAAACTTTTATATTGTCTTTAGCCACAGTGGCCTCAGTCCTCAGCTGAAAGCTGATAAATACAAGGACCATACTGTCCTGTAATGCAAGTTAATGAAAAATAACCACAGACTTCTCTACCTTACACTGTTGTGGCTACTGGCACCCACTGGCTGGAGTTCATTAGGGTACATTGTGCCAGGGTCAATCAGAGCATCCCTTTTCTTATCATATTGCTCCAAACCCGTGATGCTTCCTGCCAAAACAGGAGTTTTCTGTCTTCCACCCCCCTGGCTCAATTCACTGAAGGGTCTCATTTAGTCCTGCTCCAGAGCCTGCTCAATTCCATGCCTTTGGGATACTCATAGGATTTGTTTCTCTGTCCCTGTGCCATGGGTGTTGTGAGAATGTTCCCAGGTTGGATCAGTACAAGCTCGTATCACACCACTCGTTCCAATCCATGCCCTTTAGTCGTGGGAGCACGGCCTGGTGGTTGTGCAGGAGATGACATAACCTGGTTTGGTAGTGGCACCTCTAAAAATCACTGCTCTTGTACCAGTTGTTAAAAATAATAGCACTTTTAAACAAGTGCTTTTTACAGATCTTACTCGGGACTTTTTCAAGATCTGTTCTCAACTTGGGGAGTGGCTGTTCCTTCCTCCTTCTCCCACTCCACCAAACTGGAGGAGACCTGGAGGTGCCCACCCCATTAGCTGAAAGCCATCCTGTCTGCACCACCTCAACCATTCTCTGTCCTCTGATCCAGTCAATATTTCTTTGGCAGCACAAACTTTCCTGGAATTTTTTCATTACTGTACATGGCAAAGCCAAAAGTCATTAATATGTGAGATATTCCATAGAGACTTTTTGGCAAACCCAAACACGGCACATATTTAATAGCAAACCGTTTCAAAAGGAGTTGAATATTTTAAAAAGAATTATTTATACTGTCTCCTTTTTTCTCCTCCCTACTTGCAAAGCCAAACTACCTTAACTTGCCAAAAGTTCATTTCTCCAGATGCAGAGCTAGGGGAAGGCATTTTAGAAACTAACTTAGACAAATGCCTCCTCTACTTTGTCATTTAATATATAAAAATTTGAAGACACAATGTCCAGGGCACAGCAGAAATGAGAAGAAAGCTCTGAGACTGTAAGAATACAGGGCAGTAGCTCTGGCATTGACTGTGGGTAGCAGAAGACACTGCTTGGATTTTCTGGGAGAAGGGGAGAGCCTTTTTCCTCCTGTGTTTGTTCTATGTTGCTGCTCTCTGTAACCATGGCTGGGGCTTTCTGCTGCACTCATGGAAAGGACAGGAGAAAATCTGTATTCAACATACATGCCTGAAGAGTCCTCCAGTTTGAAATGTTCTACCATTCAAAGGAGATTTATTGACCTTAAAGTGGGAACAGCAAGCAAGCCAGGCATCATTCTCCAAAGGAGAGAGGCATTTTCACTGCAAGGCTCGAGATGATGGAAACCCATCCCTACCTTTCCTGCGTCAGCTTCCCCTGGCACATCAGATGGCAAATCTACTTTAACCTGCAATTCCAGGTGCCATTTGGGGGCTGGATGTAGGAAGTGGTGAAATTTTATCTTATGTTTTACTTTTTTCCTTTTTTAAACTATATCCTGAGTTGTATAATATTAGCAAAGGCTTGAAAAAACCCTTTAGCACATTGGAAAAGATTAGTAGTCACCACGGTAATAAGATGACAATATCACAAAGTAACAACAGATTACTTGACTTTTCCAGCCTTTAACATGTCTGTTCAATCTCTCAAATTAATTATTGTTCCCTAATTGTTTAAGTTTTTTACTGAATTTTTAACGAGAAAATCTCAAACTCTAATAAAGCACACACGAAACAAAAAGCTTTGTGCAACAATCAAGGACATGTTTAGATCTTGACTCACACTAGGACATTTTATAACTGATTGATTAATGACAAATTGCTGTTTAGGTACAATGTGATTAACAGTAAATAATATACGATGGTTGTCATAGGCAATGAATGAACAGAAATCATATTTACTCCCCATCTACAATTCTTCATATCTACTTATAACAGACTAGTACTTCTCCTATAATAAATAACTATAACAAGGCCATAAATCAGCATTAAATGAAAGCACTCTTTTAGAAAGCCGAATTCAACATTACACGTTAGAACAAAGATTTTCAGCTTTTCTTAATAATAACTTGGTATTCGATTTCTTTAGTCCCATTCACACTACTGATTTTTCCTTAGCTAAATTCATTTAAAACCAAACATAACCTCATAGGATTTACCTACTAATGAAAACACCATCAAACACCTAAGCCTCAGTCGCATAAATGGCGTTCTTGCCTGAAATTAGCTCTGAGCACCCAATGTTATCAGCTTTTACACAGGCAATATGTTTTTTTAACATACTGAGGGTTGGTCTTAGGCTACAACCCTCCTCCTGACTTGTTGTGTGGGGTATTAATTCACTGAGCTGCTGCTACTTAAGACCACCTGCCTTAAACCTTCATGCCTGCTCAGTTGGTCCAGCTGCTTACTGGTTAAAATAAATAAATTAAATAACACAAAGTTTTATGAACCTTCAGCATGGTTGGTAGGATGCCAGTTGTGTCCCTTTGCCTAAGCAGGTGTCGTTCATGTGACACAGGATTGGGAAGGGAACATGTGTGTTTGATGCTAAACCTCTCAAACATTGGAACTCTGCAGAGGTTTAGCTGAAGGAGTGAAAAGGAATGCAATACCTTACCCTGTGGTCCATCATGACTGCAAAGGTTTGTGCTTGGACAAGGAATTTTGGGGTTTAACAGTCTCCTCATTAAAACAATCTGTAGATAAAACCAACACGCAGTGTTATCCAGCGCTCCAGGGCTCTCTCTGCCTCATCCAAAGGCTTTTGTTTATGACACAGACACCAATTGATTTACACTTTTTGCTTTCAACAAGCCTTTCTCGTGAANCTCTGGTCTTCTGAGACACTGGGGATGCATGTGTGTTGGATAACAAACCTTTGTGTTTAGTCAATAGCACCAATTTTGTTAGCAGTAGGTTCTTCAGACTTAGATAAACCTGAAAGGGCCTTCTTTTTAGTAGAAAAAACCCACCCAACTGTCAGCTTGACAGAGGCATGTGAATTAACTCCTATTACACTCAGTCTGAGCTAAAACGACATCACTTTTCACTCTCACCTCGAGACCTAACGAGCTTCAGCACTTGAGATGTGAAAGACCAATAACTTAATCCACTGTTTGAAGCAATCCCTATTTTTAAAGCAGTGCTGTATTTGATTAAGCCACTGTAACACTCAGCAGAGCTGTGTCAAGTTAAATTATATTCTTTAAAGTAAAAATGCCATTTTACATGAAACGTAAAACTTCAGTCTTACTGCATTTTTATAAGAAAACCAAGTACCATTTATTTACATCCAGACAGCCCCCATTAATAGCAATCTATAGCTGGCAGGTGCTACAGGCCTGGCTGTGTTCTAAAGGACTAAAATAGTATCTTCTAGATTTACAGATTAAAAATATTGAACTGTTTTCAAAGGCATGTACAGATTCCCTGAAATCACAGCCAGATAATCACTCTGTGATTATCACCGAGTGATTATGCAAGTCCCAATATGATTTACACATTGCTGCTGTTACCAAAATACTTTTAATCTCATCAGAACTGTCCTTGTTAGCTCAACTGAGTAGGTTTCCCACGATCCCACATTGACTGGTTTTTGCAACCTTGCCTTTCTGAAACCTGTTACCTGGGTCACTCCATTCTCACTCTCTAAATATTGGCACAACATTAGATTTCTTCTAGACCTTTGGAAACTCACCAGCGTTCCAAGGCATTAAAAACCGACACTAAATGCTCAGACAGTTCCTTGGCCAACTCTGTGAAAATTATTGGACACAGGTTGTTCAGATTCAATGTTATTAAAATGATCAACCTTGGCATTTTTGGAAGAGAAACTATTCCAGCAGCATTGTGTTCCTGTGTAACTACGTACCTTGGCTTTTGCTCACATACAGGACAGGAATGTTTGTGGAGCACTTCTGATTTTTCTGCATTGTTATTAAGAATTCTGTCATATCCACCCAGGAATACCCAAGCAGGATGTTCTGGGAGTTAACCCCTGCCCTGCAATCCATGCATGTGCACATGCAGACACACGCTCAGATTTTCATGTTCCACTGCCTTGACTGGGAGTTTTCTTTGTGCACTTTGGTTCTCATCATTTTTCTGTTCTTTCCAAAATCTAGGCCATGTGGTGTTACCGATTTACCTTTTCTCCTCTGCTTATATAACAGTGGTGATACTCATTTTCCTTCCAAGCTGGGTAATTGAACAAGTGTCACCCTTATTTCCTGAACACAGACCTGTGACTTCTGAGACAGAAGCAGAAATTCCAAGACTGCCTGTGGTGGGGTTGGTACACCATTCCCACTGAATTTCAAACCTTATGGGAACGAGATGATCCTCCAGCCTTCAGTCTGCCATTGCAACAAAGCAACACTATCCTGAGATGCTCAGAATTCATTTAATTTGTGACCTGAATCATACCTGCATTGAGATCTACAAAATAAAGATTGGCAAATACAACAGAGCTGAAAATGACCAAGAATGACACTTAGTCCATATCTAATTATTTGTTATAAAAAAAAATCAGCATCACCAAGACATTTACTGATTAATTTCTAAATTTAGAAATAAGAAGCAAGATTGTTCAAGTCAAAGATGGGCATCTCTGAGAAGAATTTGTGGAAAAATTTATATGACACACTGGAGTTATTGAGCCTTTGGCACCGGGGATCTCAATTGCTCAGTAAATTCTTGCATCAATAGCATCTTTCAAACATGCAGATGTTCTGAGGGAATAGAGTTAGAGTTGAGTGAGTACTTAGGCATGTAAGGTTGCTTTCACTCAAACTTACACAGGATTTGGAGGTCTTCAGGACTTCAAAATATCCTGCCATTTTCTTTGGGTATTAAAAGCAGGGTTCAGACCCATACTAGTTATTCAGATTTGCAGATATTGGCCAAACCATTCCAAACCTCAGCAACCAACCTCAAAGTATCTCCTAAATGTATATCCCACGTGCATTCTCTTTCATTGGAGAAGTACCTGATTTTGCCAGTGGACTGTAATGACGAAAGGAGTAAATTTGAACAAAAGTGCAATCAAATTTTTGTCCCCCCCTTGCTGACACAGAGGTGGGGGCTGAGAAGACAGCAGTAAATTCACTAACATTATTGATGCCCACCTGTGATTTCCCTTTAGCTTAGGAATTAACTCTCTATATAACGTGTCATTCAGGTGGTACACCGTGAGATTTCTGGGTGAACCAGCACTGACCATTTACCAGAATGCCTCGGGAAGCTGCACAAACTTTCTCTCCGTGCTGTGCTCATGGGAACGTGAAGTTTTCTCTCGCCGAGGTTAAAATGTTTGAAAAGTGGAGCCCTATATAAAATTCTGTTTGTGCAGCTGAAGTTCTGATGTTGTTTACCTGGAATGTTTCTATAATTCCTCAACTTTCGAGTTGCAGGTTGGTGATTTGCGAGTAGCAGATTGCACTCTCCTGAACTAAATCTAACAAGCGCCACAAAGTGAAAATAAACTGGAGAGACTTGAAATAAAAATCACTTCAAGAAATCTAAGAGTGTGGTGGGGTTTTTTGTGTTGGGCTTTTTTTTATTTTTTTTTTCCTCCCACTTTAAGCCAACTAAACTCCCAACACATTCTGATCATCTCGCCACAGTGTGTCTGTGCTGGTGACAACTGATTCATGTGTACATTTACATATCCCCTCAGTGCCAGCAGCAGAATACAAAATGGGTCCTCCTGCTCTGGCAGATGACACAGCGCTGGCAAATCAGGAGGAGCTGTCAAAAACAGCTGTCCATTAAAAGAGTTTGCTGAAACAACTAAGAGCTGTTTGAAAATGCTAGGTGGTAGGATTTAATTGGAGTAGCAACTGTTCAAAATTAAGATTAAAAAGGCCCAGTCGGCACGGGTGGGTTTCAGGTTTAAGGGGTGTTTTTATATATGGATATTTCCATTTGGGATATAAACAATTAAGTTTGCTGATTTCCTGTGCCTCTCTCTGCTCCATCCCCTGGGTCAGAAAGTCTGGGCATGTCCATAACCACTTTGTGGCACATTAAGCACAGCAACTCTCCACACTGGTCCCCAAGCAGGGTTATTGTAGAGATAAAGGGGAAAAGGAGAAATTCCTGGATTTTAAAGGCAGCCTGTGTGTGTGGGTGCAAACCCCTCTTCTGCTGCACTGCTGCTACATTATTAGCTGCCCATGTGGACAGGGGAATGTGGCAAGTTTTGCACATTGGGAACAAAATGTAGGCACAGACGGCCCAAGGAGAGCTCCCAGCAAGCAGATCCCATTACACCACACACCCTGCTTAAGGACCACATTTGTCTCAGCACATAAAATTGCATGCACATAAATGAAGGACTTTATGAAGTTTTTTCCCTTTAGTATGAATGCAGTCTTGGGAGAAGAGATCACTGTAACAGCCCAGAAAATTTCATTTTTCACTAGGAACTTGTTTTGAATATGCTGGAGGCAACACTAAACCCTGCTTTGGCTTAGGTGGTCTCTGAATCAGAAACTCCACTGTGGAATAAATGTAGCAGAATAGAAACCCAGGCAAACAAAATTGCTTGGCAAAACCTAGAGATCCTGAATATTCTCCCCTAGTTTGGTTGACTATTTTGTAAAAAAGAAAAATTTGAAAAAAATAAATTCTGAAGTCAATGTGTTTCATTTTGACAGTGCCAAAACAAAATTATTTTAATTCTGCGATTTAAAAGGTTTAACATTTCAAAATTTTGCTCTTTTTTTCTTCTCCAATAAAAATATTCAAAATCCCAGGAAAAGGTTTCCTTCAAGCTCAAATAGAAGTGTTTCTCTTTTTGACTCCGTTTTCCCCCCTCTCTCTGCAGCAGCTCAAGCACAGGCAGGCAGAAGATCTGCATTTAGTTCTTCATTTTGCGACCGAGTCCTCATCACAGCCTCGGGCACCGACTCCACTTCTGTGCTTTAGCTTGGCGCATCTGTAAGTGTGTCTGAAACATTTCGAGTACTTTCATTACTTGGTACTTATTCTTTTCCTCCCACAAGTAAAAATCTCCTTGTTTTTATCTTTTAGGAAGCAAATGCTATGGGACAGTGTGTCCTGCCCATCACAGGTCAGTGAATTTGGGCTCAGGCGCTGAATTGAGAGAGTCCATAAATATTAAGCCACGATTTATTCTTGCTTGAAATACAAAGATGTATGTCTTGAAAGAATTCAGAATAGTCATAGATGTCCTGTAGTGGTATTTGGCAAATCTTAGTGCCATTGAGCTTGATTATCTTTCTAATATGTTGGACCCCAGCTTTGGTTTGTTTGCTTTAAATAAAATCTGCTTTAAAAAGTAAGAAAAAAATTAAAACCGTTGCAGCAAATCAAAAAGCATGCAGGCACCAAAATTAAATTTCCCATTCTGGAAGGAAAATATACAAGTTGAAAAGGCATTAGGCTCAGTTTCCCAGCAGAAACCTTGCAGTAATGCCTGTGACTGCAAGTCTATAGCTTGGTGTACGCAATACATTGCAAGTAGAAGTAGCAGTGACAGCTGGTGGGTTAGTAAACAGATTTCATTTTGGTTTTTGTCTGAAAATGATACAAATTTTTCTTTAATATGATTCTTCACTGCATCTTCTGTTTCCATCCAACGATGAGGCCCTTTCCAATTTGTATCCAAGCTCTGTTAAATATTTTATTTGACTTAACACACATAAATGAAACAAACAAAAATCATTTTGAAACATTTGAGTGAAGTTCATAGTCAATTGGAATGATTAAAAAATGTAGGCCCTAACAGAATTTGGAAGGGGATGGACACAAATGGAAAGCAAGTTAATGGCCTCGTATGCACAGAGTGCCACACACAGCAATACAACCCAACACATCTTTTTAGAGTCTTTTACTTGAGCAGAGAAATATTTTTTATTTAGTATTTTCTGAAATTTCCTTGAGGAAACGCCTGCAAAGGAACTTCCTTCTTTTTGTTTTCATGTTCTTCCCTAATCCGCCTCAAAAACTGAACTGAGGTTTGATTATGGAAAAAAACTTGGGCAACAAAGCTAAAGAAAGCAAATGCCTAAAGGGATCCAAACCCCATAAGCTAAGGACACAAAAGTGTGAAGGCTCACTCTGTTTCTTTGCCTGGATATGTACAGGTAGGAAAGGAGAAAGAGGGATCACCAAACAGATTGGGCAATTTTAATTGAAAGAAAATTAAAATTCCTATTTACATTTGCATTAAAAATTATGCTTAACATCTATTTTACGACAAACCACCCACAAAGATTTATTGGCCAAAGGGTAAATTTTGGGTGAGACCCAGAACCAGCTCCCAGGAACAGAAACAGGAACAGGGTGGCTCAGGCAACTCTGTGTGTGCAGGGGATAACCTAAGGGCAGCCAACAGAGATCCACAATGAAATCTGTCCCTTCATTTCTCCTTTCCATACCCAAATAATTTGTGCATACAAGCAGATATATGTAGATCAGCTAGAAACATCCAAAATATCATAGAGCTTCACTGCTTTGTTTCTACCACTGCAACCTCTGGCTGCAGAGGCTTTGCAGAAACAAAAAGACCCAGAACCCTCAAATATAAATAAATAATAAAGTGATTCTGGATTGAAACTCTCCTTGTGGCTCTTGTGGGAGGTTGGAGAGTGTTGAGGCAGGCAGGACAGATCATGGTATCGAAGCCCTCATTAGTTTTGCCATTAACAAACCTTTCCTCTCCTCCCTAACCAGCCACTAAATATGGGTTTCATGTCCTTGGATGCTTCAGAATCCCACATTTCCTGAGTGTTAGCAGTGCATGGGCCAATAAGTGAAAGAACAGCTTTAATATGAGTCTGTAAATAAATCAATACACAACTGCATTGAAATCTAATGCATTGCACAGACACTGATATAATCTTGCCATTAAAACATCACTTTCTATTTCCTTTTATTAAGGCCTTTGCTTTTAAAGATCCCCTGCTCTGCATGCTCTGTCCTGCCTCCTGTTTCAAAACACACAGTTCCCTAAGGAATAATCAGCTCTGGGTACCCCAAAAGATTCCCTTTACAGTGTTTTTGTTGTTGTTATTCCAGTCCAAAAACATCCTTGTGATTAAGAATAGCTCAGTGTAGCTAATGACAATAACCACGGAGATAGAAAAAGCTGCTATCTGCAAAAAGTCCCAAACCCACGATTTTAGTGCCACCACGAGCTGATTCCACTGTGCAGTGGCACTGCTATCCTGCACCACACATGTACCCCTAAGAACTGGGACCCAAGTTTCAATCCCAGTGAGAAGTAACTCTGTGTGTTCATGTATGTGAGCTCCATGATGGGAACAGAGATCTTCCCTCCTCAGCTGAGATAAACAGAGAAGCCTCAATAAAGAGAGAACTCTTAATTAAGAGTCTTTTCCCTATTTCTGAGTAATATTGGCACTTTTAATAAGTTTAGAAAAGTTTTGGGAATGGAAGATCTAGAAAATTACTCTAAAAAGGTTCAGTGAGAGGAGATGAAAAAGGGAATTTAAAGGAATTAAGGGTGTACGAGTTGACTGTGTTTTGACCACAGAATACTCTGAGTTGGAGGAGACTCACAAGGACCATCAAGTTGATATTTTCTCAATAGGGAGCTTTAGTATTAACAAGCCTGATCATCTAAAAAGTGCCAAACAAATGCAGTATTGGATGCTCTCTCATAGGTGTGTTTCAAGATTATGACAGAGTGAGCAGAGCGACACATCCCTGTGGTGGAAGCTCTCAGATTTCCTTGGAATGGTATTAAAACCTCTGCACACCAGGCCACTGGTGTTATCTACAGGGAAAAATCCAAAAGCAGTCTCTGTGTCCAGCCACATACAACAGGGTCAATTGCAGGGTAACCAGGATCTCAGCCAGGGCACAGGCAGCTCCAAACACAGCTGGAAACTGAGGAACGAGGAAGGGGGATATAAAAAAAATGAGGGATCATTCTTAAATCAAAAGCTATGGCAGGTCACACTGCTCACTCATCTGTGTGTGCACTTCGTGATTCTCATTCAGTCCTTCTGGATTCTCAAACAAAGTGCGGACTCCTAAAAATATTTGGAACTATTACAAAGCATAAATTATAAATGTGTCGAGAAAATGGAAAAAGGTGTCTTGGGCCTACTTAGAGCACAAAATGATCTCAACCATTATTCAACAATGATATGAAGATCTTTTATTTCATTTCTTCTTAACAGTTCCCTGTGTTTGCTATCATTTCTTGCCCAGCACCGTGTCAATAATTACTAAATTAGCAGGACGCCTGTACAATTTCAGCTAAAGTGTTATTACTGACAAGTCAAACAAAGAAAGCTGATCGAAAAGATGGGACTCCATCTCCTTATTTAAATGGACCGTGTTCAGAGAAGAAGATTGAAACTCCTTTTTCTTCAAAGGAAGAAGGGAAAGGTATAGTTTACATTTTGTGCTGCTCAAGGACAGAGAGTCAGAGGAAATGCCTTTTTAATGTAAACCTCTTTTCATTTCCAAGGGACAAAAATGAAGGTTATTTAAAAGAATCATGCTTGGTGGAAGAAGTAATTACGTATTTTTTTCAAATCTCAGAAGAATAATGCTTTTATATTTCCCTGAGATGACCCAATTCGCTTTGTGATGTGGTCCCTTAAATGTAAGTGTGTTGACTTTTTTGAACCTCATTGTTTTTAGTGTCTAAAGAAGCTCTTCTCATACCACAGTGTTGATTGATTTTCATCCTGTGCCAATGGCCGAATATTCATACAGATATTGCTGGTCTGTACAACCCACAAGTGAAAATGAGGTATAATATCTACTCCTGGCTATCTCCAAAATACTCACTTGTAATGACATGTTCAATTTGGGTTTTTTTTTAAAAAAAAGTACTGTTCCAAATTTCTTACTCATTTTAGCTGGAGAGCTCCATAATCTGGGAGATCCTAAAACAATTCCAGGATCATTCAGACCTTTTTTCTTTTTTATTTGATGGTATTTCTTTGTGGTAATTTTGGGTAGAATAAATGTGAGTGCCTATTTGCATCCCCTAATGTGTGAAACAGGATACCGTTCTGTAACCCTCCTCAGAGGTATCTCTGCCTTTACTGTTTTATGCTCATCCCCCAAAAAAAACAAGAGCTTTCACTGCCAGGATCGACAGCTTTTGTGTTTTTTAAATACAAATCACCTACTCCAGCACTGTTGAAAGTGTTCAGGGGCAAGATTTTTAGGCAGCAGCCATGTAAATGTGGGAAAAAAAGAAAAAAATTATTAGAGAACCAGAATCACTCTAATATGGTAAAGCAGAAAAGGAGACAAATTTCATCACTCTCAGTCATCCAAAAGTATGTGCTACTCCTCTAAATATGGAATTTATTTAGTTGTTGTCACTTGTCATGTAAACAAGCCAATGGGGACTACTTAAATCTATAAAATTAGGCATTAGGTTTTAGGCCCTTTTATGTTTTTTGATTAGGTCTCACTGGCTCTCTGGGCACTGCTTTAATGCAAATTAGTAAACAAGGATAAAGTTAAATACAGCATCTCACTGACATTTTTAAAGCACTAAAAAACTATTTTATTTCAATTTGCTGGCAAAAGTTTTGAGTTGAGCACTCACCAGCTCCGAAGCAAGACAATTCTATTGCCACAGAGCTGAACCCAATTACTGATTTCACTCGCAGTACACCCTTCTATTCCTTAATTCTCAATCAAAGGAATAACTAGTTTAATATCTGTCATCTGTTGCAATTCCACAATCTCACAGGCCAGGGTCCAATTATACAAACTGAACCATTTTCAAGGCTAGAACCATTTAGAAATCATCTTTTTCTCTTTAATCTGAAATGTCCTTTTTTTTTTTTTTACAAAATTTGTTTTTTCAAAAGTTTAATTTTCATGAGAAGATTGAATACAGAAGACTTTTTTTTTCCTAAAACACAAGTGTTTCAAAAATATGACCAACTGAAAGCAAAGAAACAGATTTATACACAGATTTTTGGAAATGAGTGGCAATATTGCATTAGACTTCACTTCAGAAAAGCACCAATTCTCAATGCTGAAGGTATTTTTGAGGCTGGTTGCAAAGTGATCTAGTAATGGTGCTAATGACTTATTTATTATTTTCTTTTTATTCAAAATCCTCTGTAAGACCTTTAGGCATGCATTCTCAGTTCCTGAGGATGCCATAGGAAATGCAGAATGAATTGAAAAAATAAGAGCAGATCCTGAATCAGATCAAACTTGAATTTTCACTGTAACACACAAGGAGAAGGGTTATTCTGTGAAAATGAAAGACAGATACTGGAATATCCTTCTTGCAGAATGCACAAATTAGTCTGTGGTGCTCTAGGCCACAAGCTACTTATTTGAGGATAAAAATTTAGCAAGAGACAAAAAAATTACTGAAGATGTACTCTTGATTCAATTACAGAAAATTAAATACTTTAAATGGTTCTTAATCTCCCCAGAAAAAGGAAACAGCTTTTCTCAATGAGTAGATTATATCCTGTTATTTATTGGGGCGTTTCTCTCATTCTCTCTCTGGTTCTGGTCACTGCTAGAACCAGTGTGGGGAAGGAGGTGGGATTGGTCTGGTCCTCCATAAGCACATTCACTGCCCCCTAAGGAGAGCCATACCTGGGGTAACGTGGCCACACCTTCAGTAATGAGGAACCACCTCACACAAGGACAAAGGAAATGCAATCCCCTGCTATTGAGAGAGAATGGCAGAAAAGGCACAGCCACTCAAACTGGACTCACAAATAAAGAATCGAAACCCGCGTGTTTGTAAGAAAAATAACGCCATCTAGACAGCTTTGCACGAGGTTCATACAGAGTCATTTTAGGCAGTGGATGTCTACTTAACCATCTGCAATATCATTCCAATAGAAATGTTTTCCTTATTCCTACGTTCCCATCCATGCAGGAAGGAAACAATGATTGCTCATGCTAGGATGGATTTTCTTTATAAGCAGAATCGTGATGGTGTTTACTTTGGCAGGGAACAAATTTAATGCCAGTTAAAACGTTTTTTGTTGACTTTTACACTCATTACATGCTGTTGCAGCAAGTCATGAAAATTATTAATAGAAATACAAATAGCCAAATGTTGTTTAAAATCACTGTTTGTTGCCTTTGAGTCAAGTAATCAGATCTTTGTACGCAGAGAAGTGAGATATTGAAGGAAAATTTGGCATTCTGAGGAACTAGTTCATTGCAGGGTATTTTGCAATATTAATGCTGTGTATGGAGAACCTGGTATGAAAGTTTAAAGAAACTGTAAAGATTTCTTAGCTTATCTCTAAATTATTATTTTTTTATCACTGAGAGTCCTGAGGGAATGTTCATAACTTCAAAGAAATCACAGCAAGAGTGTGACGCAGTTACTTCCAACTCAGAGTCTGCTTGGCCAAGATTTATCTCCCCCCACAAGGCAGTCAACTGAAGTATCTCCCATAAAAATGTTGTTACCCTACAAATAGGTGTCGGTGGAAAACAGGAATCTCATAAGGCCCATTCACATCCCAGACAGGCTAAATTGCCTCCTTAAGGTGCCTCTCTCACTCCATTGACTGCTGGAGAGCCACAGGAGAGTATATTCTTAAGCACCCTAGTTAAGTGCCCAAAGTGAGGTGGAATAAATCTGGGCCTCGTGGGTGAAGGTAATTTTGTACCTGTGCCTGATTCATGTCCAGCTGTTTATCTCATGTTACATATGCATTGTAACTGGTTTAAATGTGCACTTTTCTGTACCTGGGCCCATTATTGTGTATATTTCTATCCTGTTGCAAGTGGAGTGGTTGAATGAAAATGGCAGTTTGTCCAACAGCATTTAATTCAAGACCATCCACTTTGTGTATGTACAGGGGGATTCTATAGCGTTCATGGGCCTAATCCTGCTCCTGTTGAAATAATGTTGTGTCTTTGGGAGGCAGAGACTTGGTCTACCCAGTGCTGTGCTGAGTTCTCAGTAAGTACAATTCCATGGTGTCTATTAAGCAGGTGACCTCCCTAAGTGGTCAGCTTGTTCTGTTTGGTCTTCCTTCAAAATCTATAAAAGTCTATACTGAACATATGTCCACACGTACAGATGTGTGAAACCACACATAAGATTTATTGCACAAAGTAAATTCTGCTGGCAACAAAAACTCACAGGAAAGGACCAAGTCTTTCAAATATTCCCTCTTTTAAACACCACCCCCAAGGAGAAAATGTTATATCACACTTCAGTTTATAGAAAAGTGATCCCCCACAGTTTGCAGAGCAGGCATGGGTCTCCACAGCTGGTGTTTTCCTGATCCCACCATTCAAACTGCTGCATGTCTAAGTTTTCAGTCATGAAAAGTGGACTCACGTGCTTAATATTGTGTACACTGCCTTTTTCTTTTACAGTAACTCAGAGTTTCCCACCTTCTGGTGGGAAAATGTTGGTTTAGTTGCAAAATCCTAACTGAGAACCAATTCTTAGGGAAGATGTAAATAGTGTGTGAAGACAAAACAAACCCAGAGCCCTGATCTCCGCGCCTGGTGTTTTTTGAAGCCTTCACACATGCTCCAGCAATGCTCAGCTGGACTTACAGCTGAAGGACTCCTTCACAAAAGGAATTTTGCAGGACCATCCTCTAGCAACAAACCCAATATTTTATCTGCCTGGGGCTGGTGCCCCTTCTGTGACATTATTTTTTTGGAAAGGGTGTGGTTCTGGCCATTTTGTACAAAGATGATTGATCATTTGAAGGGATCTTCAGCTCATGTGAACTGCTGTGGCCTCCAGAAGTAAAGCCAGCTGACACCTGCTGAGCTCCTGGCCCACTGAATTTCAATGGATGTACAAGTTTCACTCCCCAAAACCCAAATGCTGTGATGTCCTACATCAAACGGTCAATTACGTGTGGGCAGCTTCCAAACAAAAGTTTTTCTAATTGTTTCAGATACACCATCTGTTTCTGATCAAAACCATGGTGAAACTACAAACCCTCATAAACATCACCCTAGATTTCTCTATTGAATGAAATGAGATTAGTACTGAAGAGTAGAACTTCAAAGGGCTCTGAGGTGCTGTTTTTACCCAAATCTACATGAGGCTCATGGGTCTTCCCAGACAAGAGGTCTCAAGGGAGCAGCTTTCATGCTAGGGTTTTTTTAGTTTTCACCTACAGGGAAAATACCATTAAAATGGCTTTTTCCAGTTGTTTTTTGTTTTTCTAGAGAAAACTAAGCAGAAATGGTTCAGGATTTCTTTATAATTTTCACATAAAACCAATCCAAGATCAGTGGTTAAACAGATGTCAATAAATTTTCTTTTTTTTTTTTTTACTGTGGGCATCTCTTCCCATCTAGATAGAAGTTTTGTCTTTAACTTCAGGATATTTCTTAATATACTGACCACAACAGTGTTTACATTCCCCAAGCAGGACTCCCTGCTTAGCCCATTCTTCCACTCAGAAATACACTTCAGTGTAGCTGGCATGAGACAAAAAAGAAAACTTCCCTTGGACCAACACCAAAACATTTCAACAAAGCTTCTGATCAAAGTGCAAGAAAGAAATGAGAAACAAGAAAGGCAATAGTTGCAAGAGCTCAACAGCTATTGTGGAATTTCTGTAGGGAACCAGCAACCATCCTTAAAGGATCCATATTGTGGCCTCAAAGTACGAGCAGCATTTCAACAAAATGCCAAGAAGAAAACTTTCATCAAGGCAGTTTAACCATTCCTGTCAGTTCAGAGGTCAAAGAGGCAGGATGACAATACATCCCAAGGGGAAGGGCTTCCTCTACACAAGGGGAAGAGCAGGTGGGAAGTAGAGATGCATCTGGTTCCACAAGTCTGGGTACCACCAGTGCAACCCAACAGCGTGGGTTTGCAATGCTGTATGAAGGATATGTCTCTCTTTGTGACTGTGCCTGTCACATTACGGGCAAAAGCTTCCCTTGGCTGCTGTGGTGCAGCTCAATTGATCAGAGCTGAATAGCTCCAGATGTAATAATGTGGAACCTGTCCTGTTATATATATTTAAACCTGAACCTAGTGGATGAAAAGAAAATCCTTTGAATAATGAAAAAATAAAGAGAAAAATGAAAGAATAAAGACAAAACAGTATGACTACGGCTTAAACACGCCAACAGTGATCACAAGCCTGGCAATGAAACAGTCTTTACTGGCCATGATATTTTTATTTTCACTTAATCCGAAATATTTCCTGTGTGTAATTGCTTTGGAAGTTACAGCTCTAAGGCATGACACATTTTTGTGACGGTAACATCAACGTGTAGAGAGAAACATTAGTGCTCAATGTCAAGCACACTTGAGTTTCTCAATACACTTGGAGGAAGATACTCATAAAGGCTCCTCACAATGGCATGGAGGACTAATATTCCAGACAATTAGGCTTTCTGCTTCAGATGCGACAATTCAAATGCGGATGTCTTTAAAGCACATTTTCATCCCCTTTATTGCTCACAGGAGGAAAAGAGATGCCTTTTTTGTTTATAAAATGTAGGGCTGAAAACTGTCTGAACAGATGTTGGAGACTGTAATGTCTTGCTTTCACTGTTGCAGAAACCACCACTTGGTCATCTCATGCCCCTTTCCCACTAAATTTCAAATAAATATGATTATGACTTCAATTGTCATGGTTTGCAGAGGGTTATAGGGGTAGAAAACATAAAGCTGGAGTCAGCCATCTGAAAATCTTCCCTTTCCCTTCATGACATTTCCTTTAAAACTTACAAAATGTATGCTTGCTAAATAAAAGTGAAGGTCTTTGCCACCTGAATCTAAATTGAATATAATTGGATACTTGTATGTCAAAGCACTCAGAGACATAAATCCAGGTATCAGCACATCAATAGCAAGGCAATTGGGTCACAAGGTAACCTATAGTATATATGATATATCTTCTTAAAGCTGTTCTCAGAATCCAAGGAATTCTTTTGTTAGGCACTGAGTGGATGTCTCTTATTAAGGGGGTGTTTATAATGGTGGACAATGTGATTCAGATATAGAGCCTACACTAGTCTTCCATCAAAGGTAGAGAGAAACCTAATAGCCTAAAAAAAATCTCTGCAATACTTCAATGGCAGAACATTTGAGCAATTTTTAAATGCAGTTGTGAGCATCAGAATGTTCCTGAACCTGATGGAGAGCACAAAGGTAAAGGAGACCTTGAAACGATCAAAACCCACTTGTCCAAGTAATTATGCAGACTATTTCTGACGTTTATTTTTCCTGCGTAAACTAGTTAAGAAGCCTCAGCCAGCACAAGGAGGAACCCTGGCCTGGTGATATGGACAGAGGATTTCATGTTCCAACAAGGGATATAAAATGAAATTATAATTGCAGGCAGAAGTCTTACAACATGTTCTTATGAAAGAAGAGAAGTCAAGAATAAAATTAAGTGATGAAATCCTAAACAGGAGGAAGTCTTTTAATTTTGCCTTGTCCCTAATTTAACAAGCTCCAAGTTTAATCACAACTGGTAAGGCCAGTGCTTACTGTAGAACATATCAAATCCATAATCATTTAGCTGAAAATGGGGTTATGATGACAGGGCAGCAGCCTCATTGCTAATGCTGGCTACTAAGTAGATCAGAAAAGCCAAGTACCTGACTCTGCTAAACTGAAATGTGCAGGGTTTTTGATACAGTGACTTCATTTAGCACAGCCAAGTCTACAATACACTCAGACACACATAATTCTGCTTTATGGCTCTCCTTACTGCACCATATGCACAGACCTCCCTCCCATCCCACCAAGCTATATAGATTTTCTAAATGCATGCAAATGTATCCAAGATGGCTCATTTTGTTATCAACTCCCCAAGTGCTAACATTCTAATCATTAACTAATTGTCTCTGTGCTCTATTGACAACTCGGCCACCTTCTTGCTAATTTTTGCTGACATGATGGAGGCCCTGAAGAACTGGGTTAACCTTTCAATGTCCATTGAAGATCCACAGGTCTGATGACGATTGATTGACCTGGCCTCTATGTTAGATAAAACCTCATCAGCTTTCCAAGTGATTTGTGTAATGAGGCATCAGTAATTGACAACAGGTAAGTGAACTTAGAAGTCCCCTTCTTTATTTCTCTGCAAAAATGAGTGGAAAATTCAAGTACCTGTAATGAGTGCAAACTTGTGAAAGTTGGCATAAAATAGGGATGCACGTGTGTGCATTGTAATTTCATGTATTTTTTTTCTTAGAGGTGTAATGTTCTCAAAATATACGGCACTTGGGATCTCTTCTTACATATAAGTGATATGTGTCTTTTATAAAACCATATGTAAGTATATATATATATATTACACAGATATATTGTATTTGGTTTGTTACAGAAGCATATGCTCGCTTGTGTTCTCATAAAATCTTCTGCATGGTTTAGGAGTCTATATCGTCCCCATCAATCTGGATTATGATAACATAAAGCTACAAAATCTCTTCTGTTTCCAAATACTTCCTGAATGTTCAAGGACCAAGCTGTAGCTGGCCAGCCAGATTCGTGGGTGCCCACCTAACCCTTTAGGGCTTTCTTAGGACTGAGAATGAAACACCCCCAGATGAGCACAGGATGGTTCTTTCACTAAGACTTTAAGGCTACCCAGCCCTACACCTGTTTTCCCAGTGGTGCTGTGGGGACAGTGGAAGGTGCTGCAGCCTCATCTCCACTTGAGTCAGCACTGCTCCTCTTGTTTTAAGTCATTTATACGTGCTTGCAAACAACTTTATTTATGGCATGACTCACCTTTGTGCTGTCAAGATGTACCCCAAATGATTAAAACCATTCTAATAATAAAAAGAGAACAACTGAATTTGCTGTACCATCAACCTCTGGGGTTGTCTTCTTTTAATTTTATGTTAAATAGCTATAAAACTATACACAAGGGACAACGATACAAGATGAAATAAGAGCAAATATTATTAACAAAAAGTGAGTCTGACTCATCACAGCCAAGAGAGCATAAAATGTTCCATGTGTGCAGACAGGCACAGGCAGGAGATGTACACACCATATAGTGTATCTGTTCAAAATTATTTGATCAAATTTAAAAAAAAAATCCCACACAAAATTCTGGGGTTTGTATCTGAGTTCATCCGTGGAAAGACAGAAACTCTCCTGTCTCCCCTCTTTAGCACTGGGTCCCTGCACTTTCTTAATTCCTTTTGATTTTTTGGTGCCAAAAACGCTTGCAGTTTCCAGATCACTCTGATTTGGTGTCCATGTGGCCATCAGTGCTTTTCGTCTGATGACACAGACAAAACTGGCAGCTCTTGTCAGAATGAAGCCAATACCATCTCACACACGTATGTGCATTTCTGTTTGATTATTTTGTGAAGTTTTTTTTTGCATCTTGAAGGTTTTCAAGAGTTCATAGACTTTCTTTTCAAAGCCATTATTTAGCTTTGGCATTGTATCACGTAAAGTTCGTCTGATTATAATGATAATCAAAGAAATAAACTTCTAGAGGAAATAAAAATAGAATCCTAGAATTACAGAATATCATTGAGATCGGAAAAGAATTTTCAGATCACCAAGTCCAACTGTTCCCCCAGTACTGCCAAACCCACCACTAAACCGTGTCCCCAAGTGCCACATCTCCACATCTTTTAAATCCCTCCAGGGATGGTGACTCCACCACTGCCCTGGGTGGCTGTGCCAGGGCTGGACAAACCTTTGGGTGATAAAGTTTTCCCCAATATCCAATGTAAAAATCCCATGGCACAACCTGAGGCAAAAAATCTCAAAGGAACACCCTGCTATTGCTCAACAGCAGCTCCTACCATAAAGGAAACACAGAATACTTAAAAATGCTCCCTAAAAACAGCATTGGTTGAAACGAACCATGATGGGTAAAATTCTGGCACAACTGAAATCAATGGCAAAGCTGTTGTTGACTTCAGCGGGCAAAGGATTTCTTTGATGTTTCTTATGTACCACAATGGGTTGTTAAAGCCCAGTCCTGATTTTATTGGAGGAAACTACAAATTCCTTCAATTGAATTGCTTGAGGGTTATCACCCAAAAATCAAGAACCTGATAAAACAAGAAAATGAGGACACATCAACCACTTTCTTCCAGCCCATTATCAAAAGTTGACAGCCTCATAGATTTCCAGTTTTCCTCCTTATGATGCTAGGTGTAATTTTGTTTTGAGATACAGCTGGTTCTATTTTTATTTTCATTTTAAACCAGCAGGCATTGCTGCTCTTTGGGGATGGCCCTATTCAGATATACATACATATATATATATATATATACACACATACATATATATATATATACACATATATGCACATATATATGCACATTTATATTTGTAAACACTCCCCTCTCCAAAAATCCCAGTATTTAAAAAGCACATCTAATGACATCTTCTACCCATCATTTAAAAACTGAAGTGTTAACATAGTGCACTGCAAATAATTCTTGTTTAATATTATTTGTTCTATAGTGAAAAATGTGCATGTGAGTGATGTTTAATATGTAAGAACATTAAAAAGTAATCAAATCACACTTTTATTTAAACTATTGGAAATAGCAGCTAACTAAAAACAGAAACATGAGGACTTGATGGAAAATATAGCATACAAAGTACTGTTTTTATTGATTAAATATGTTGCATCTTCTATATTAGATGGTATGCAATGAAGCAAATCTAATCCATGTGATAATGTTTATGTTAACAACCAATAGTGAGACAGGACATTTATTAGTTAACTAAGAATTCATCAATTTTATATCACTACATAATTTTTTTTTAATTAGTACAATAGCAATGGTTTATGAGAAAATGTTGATAGTTGAAGTGACAGAGACTTGACATGGGTATGGAGCATATGGGGACTGTTTTCAAGAGCACTTAAGTGATTTAGGAGTTTGAGTCTGCCTGCCTTTCAAGGAAAGCTTTTCAAGCAGCCTGTAGCACAGATCTGCTCCAGAGCACCCACAGCAAGGGAAGTCAATGGAAACATTCACCCTTCCCTCAGCTGCCTTAGATCTATCTATACCTCCTTCCTATAGACTTGCTGCACTTCCCTGTTTTAGGCTGTGCTGAGGAAGTTGTGACTCTTTGGGGTAGGCATGGGTCTGGTGAGGGAATTCATCACATGGCTTGTACCTTGGGCTAATTCGAATATTAAAAGTAGCTCCATGCATGCCATTATTTCCTTTGCTGCACTTCTTCTCTCTAAGCTCCACCCTGGAACATTTCCCCTCGGTGAAATCCCAAACAGTGCAAAGGAAACCCGGGAGTTACTCGGATGGTACATCAAAGGGCTATAATTTCTTATCTTACCTAAATCAGCCTCCACAAATCTCAAGGTTGAAAGAATCACAGAGCAAGGTGAGGACCATTTCTGGTTGTTTCCACATTAAAACGAGGTAGGTGTGAAAATTCCACAGCACTAGTAGGACCAAGGCTCCCAGTAACTCTCCTTCCTCTCTGCTGGTTCCTATTACCACAGGCACAGCACAAATCTGGCATCCATTACTAACGACAATAAGTAAACCTGGTGCTTAATCAATCTAATAAAGAATGTTGTTGCCTCGGGCAATTGCTTATGTATGTTGCCTACCCACAGGACCACCAAGCTGAGCATCAGCAGAATTCCAGCTTTGGCTCAACCCACATGTGCTCATGTTTTCCTGTTTCTAATGTAATTATTTTAAGTTATTCACAACACTATTAGTTTTTCATATAAAGGGTGTTTTGGTGGTTAGAGTTTTCTTAAAGGTGATCTCTTCAAACCTTGTTCTCATGACTGATCTTCTTTAGCACTTGCTCTGAAAACAAACACATGGGTACACAAGGAATTTCTCCTCTGTGTGATGAAGGTGCCAGCATGGGCTGTTTCTGATGTAAACTGGGAAAGGAACTGTCTCCTCTGTCTGACATAAATGACTTTAGGCACAAGACTAGAAACACATCAAGCTCCTGTGCTGTTGTACTTTCTTCTGAATAATTATACATGAAAGGAGATCACACTCTTTCTTCTGCTGCTCCCACTAACCCCAACCTGGCTTTGACCAGGAATTCTTGCCTGAAACCTGAGAAATCTTCAGGAAAAACAGTTTTTCAAAACCTGCTATTGGTTTCACTAACAGCTTGGGTCTGTTTGCAGTGACAAGTGTTTTCTAAGACATTCCCAGCTGGCTCTATTGCAATTCCCACTCCATTGTCCATACCTTCAGCTCTATATTCCCTTACTCCACATATTCTTCACTGAATACAAAGGCTGGAGCTCAGTAACAGCAGCTTCTCTAGATCCACCTTTCTGCTATACTTCTCATCTAGATTTCCTCTGATCTGAAAGGCTGAGAGAGCTTCCTTTTCATGATCCCAGTGGAAGTGACCTAAGGCTGGGGGAATACTTCACTCCTGAAATTATTCTACTGAAGTTTTGCAATTAAGAGGCCTCTTACAAAGGCAAGGAGAAGTTTGGACTCAAGGACAGTTTCTTGCCATTTCCTAGTGGATAAGAATCACAGAATCATTAAGGTTGGAAGGGACCATTGGAGGTCATCTAGTCCAACCTCCCTATTCAAACAGGGTCTCCCAGACCACGTTACACAAGATTGTGCCCTGACAGCTTTTGGATATCTCCAGAGAAAGAAACTCCTCAGTCTCTCCACTGCTCAGATCCACAGATCTCAGCTGCAAGAAAAACAGGATGGTCTCCAGTGGGTCTGCAGGAGATGCAAAGCATCAAAGACTCTAAAAAGTCCACCTTCCACCATCCCAGGGTGCTCCAGGCCCTGTCCAACCAACCTGGCCTGGGACACTCCCAGGGCTGGGGCAGCCACAGCTTCTCTGGGCACCCTGTGAAGGGCCTGCCCACCTTCACAGTAAATTATTTCTTCTTAATATCAAATCCAAACCTTCCCTCCTTCAGAATAATGTCATTTCCCCTTATCCTATCACTGCATGCCTTTGTAAACGGATCCTCTCCAGCAATAGAGAAAATACTACTTTAACACACTTAGAGAGAGAGAAACTATGAAAAGAGAAAACTTCAGAAGAACACAGATGAACTTTCAAGCATGTTGGTATAAATGACTTTTGCTTCTCTATTGCAAGGCAGAAGGGGAAAAAGTAATCAATATTCAAGGCTTATTTAAGTCAATCCAAATTTTAATAAACAACCTATTAATTTTTTTCTTGAAAAAGACTTTATTGCCATTTAATATTTATAGGGCCACATGACAGTTCTGTAAGAGCACAGCCCAATTACTTGCATGAAGACCATGCATTTCCAGAAGAAAAAAGAATCTCAAAATATTCAGCTATTTGCAAATGACTTCTACAAATACCTTAACTCCCAGACCACTTTTTATCTTTGCAATACTCCTCATGGTGCTTTATTTAGGCAAGTACTCCAATTAATCTCTAGCTCAGCCAGCCACATCCTCTTCTCTAAGTTTGTCTTTAACAAGAAATAGTTTTCCGTATGAAAATTCCATGGCTAGCTCATAATTTCCTTATTGTCAACAAATATTGGGCATGTTATATAAACTATGTTAAATTTACTGCTGACATGGGATGTTGAAATACTGTTTTAATACAAATTGCTCCAGCCAAGTATGAAGATTTAGTGATGAAGACATTATTCCTATAGATTATCTCAGGCCACTTAGAGAACCCTGTAGGAGACAAACCATCCTCCTCCCCATCACACTGAACAGTTCAAAGCAAAAGCATGAAAAGTTAGAAATTTTCCCTTCAATTTTTAGGATTCCTCCACAAGGGGCTTTATAATGTAAACCTACACTAGAATGGCTATGTATTATTTTTTATTTCCCTTTGGTCATGCCTTTTTCACTAGGCTTTCATTTGTATCTCATTATTTCTAGTGATTATCCCCAATTCAGAAGTGAATTATGTCAGCAGGGAAACTTCTGTTACGTTCAGCAGACTTTGAATTGGAAAGTTAATTTTGCATTTTCCTATGCTTACATTTTAAATAATTTTGTTTAAAAATAATTGTTCTGTAATGCCCACAGCACACAGGCAGGAGATGTATTTAAATTGAAATTATTCCTAAAGAATAGTACTTTTTTATAAAATGCATATATTAATGTTACTGATTAGTATAGTTTAAAGTTTACATATACATGTGCATGGAATAGCAATGTAACTACCCTGATCCTTTTTTATTTTCCTATTTTTAAAGTCTAGTGGGTTCTTTTTTACTAGAGGCAGTCTATAGCAGGTATCAAAATCTTATTCTGTGCCTAAGAAATGTGGAATTGGCTGAATTTCCTCTGGATTTTCAAAAAGAAGCTTTGTGTTAATTTGTAATTTTCTATTTAGCAGCCGATAAAAACTGACAAATGGGAATTTTCCCTGCAATTTGTGCTTTTCCAATGTTATTTCTGTGGCTGAAACCTATTAATACAAATTGCTTTAAAAACCTCAGCTTCCATTGATGCTGTTTGCACAGCCAGAGCTTTCAGTATAATTTTACTATTTGATAGATGTGCAGGTATTTAACTCTTGTCATTTTTGTTTTGAAACAGACATTCCAGTTCAACAGCAGCGAAATGCCCTTCCAAAAAGTTTTCCTACCTTATTTTTTTGATAAGGCCCTTTTTATTTTTGTGCAGCTAAAGAAAAGGGGGAAAAAAAATCCCTTATGTGTGTTGTGTGGCTTTTGGAGGGTTGGAAAGAAAAATGTGAGCGGCGTGGGGAGCAGGGGGAATCTGTTTCAGATGTTGTGATGTGAAGGTTTTTCTCTCTCTTCTCCCAAACCCTGTAGATGGAGCCCTCCACTAAGATCTTGCTGCATCTCTAGCACAGATTGACTTCTTTTGGGTTGATGATGATTGATCGTGTTGTTTTCTTCATTACTTTAAACCTAATCAGTGCTTGGTGTAATTTGAGTAATGATTGCTCATTATTGGCAATTGTGAAGTTTAAGGCTTTCTTCATTTTACCTCACACGACAGTCAGTTGGGAGATCCTTGTGCATCCCCATTTGGGCAGTGTTTGAGGAAGGGAAGGGGGAACCATCATCAGGGATAGGTGTTAGTGAAAGCTTTCTGTGAGTTTATTACTTTGTGTCCTCCTGGCAGGGGGCTCCTGGTCCTACCCCCAGCATCAGATCTCATAATGAAAAAACCTATCATTCAGGCCCTACTGGAATGCCTCAAATAAACCATGGCATTTCCTGATATTTTGCCTTATAAAATTATATGGATGGATTTAAAAATAAAAGGGTTTTTTATTTCCCCCTGCCTCCCCCCTAAATGGAGAGAAGACAATGAATGAGGATCACACGCAGGCCAAAATGATATAGTTTCTCATTACCCAAATTCTGCTGTTAACTTTGTTATTTTGAATTAAGAACAAGGGGAATTACTGCATAATGGAGTGTTTGATTTACAGGTGTTAAGCTTGGTAAGCAGAGAAAAAGATGCTAAGCTGTTCCATACCCGGAGGACACACCATGGGAGTCTGGCTAAGCCCTCCATTTGTGCTGAAATTATGCTAAGGACATAATGAAAATCTATATAAATCAGAAGATTTCAGATTCATGGTTCTGGGAGTAAAGACAGATTTTCTTCCTGGGCCTAATTCCACAGGTACAGCAACAGCACTACCTAAAAGTAGAAGATTATATATAATGATTTATCCAAACATAGCAATAAAGTTAAAAATGGATCTTTTCCATATTATTGGTAATTCTTACCAACTGCTTCAACTGTATTAAGCTAAAAGTCACATGTGATGTTTTATCAGTTCAAAAAATTGCTGTGTAGTTGGGATAAAATACATGGTGCTTCCATTAGATACCACAGTTTTATCCACTCTGCTTTCAAAGCTCTTATCCTATGCTTGCCTCGACACTGAGAATATGATAGCCAATAATTTAATTAAAACATCGGGATTTTTTTTCCCGTTGTCTTTTACATCCATTAAAAAAAAAAAAACCGAAACAAACAAACCTGCGCAAAACACCAAACATATGAACCTCAATTTGTTCTCCAGCAAACCAGCTAATTCTGGGGTGAAAAGGTGTCCGGAGCTATCAATGGAGCTTGCGTGGCGCATTTCTCCCTGCCTGTAATTCCACGGGGCGTTTGGCAGCGGGGGAAGCAGGGATGCTTTTCTCTGGGTGCCTTCCCGAGCTGACAAGTGAGAGCCACGAGCGTGGTATCAGTGACACACTGGGGAACGGAGGTGCCTTCGGAGGAGGAGGTGACGCGTGTCCTCCCCGACAGGATCACACTCAGCCTTGGGGGCACTTTCAGTGCATGCAGCAGCACTGATAGAGAGAGTCTTAGCGACAGCCCAGGCGCCTGCTGGAGGGGACAAGATACCTCATTTGCTTAAGTTAGACCAGAGGATCCCAGCATGGAGAAAGCTTGGCTTTTTTTTTATTATTATTATTTATTTTTTTCCCTTCACTGTTTTCTCTGGAAGGAAATACTCCCTTCTATGACTGTGCAAGTGAAAATAAATACATTCTGATATTATAACATCACAATAATGTGATCGTTTGAATTCATACCGAGAACAGTAAAAACAATATGCTTTCTGATTGAATTATTCAGGCTCGTAGCTTTTAAGTTTCAATTATAGTTACAAACACTGTATGCAACAGAAACTGAACAATAAACAGCATTTTCTAGCTGAGGTATAAAAAGCAGTGAGTTGCGGAAAATGATTTTTTTAAAGATGAAAGTGTAGCCCATCATTAAGATCAAATCTATGAGAGGAGAAACTCTGCTGCTACAGTACTCTACTCCAGATGTAATCCCACACAGACTTCCTTGGCTCTGATTCTGACTTAGGCAGTAATTACAAGCAACAAAGAAAACAGGGTCCTGATAAGTGTATGCTCAAATACCGAATTTAGATGAAAAGTAATATGCAAAGCCATTAAAAAAAGTATAGAAAGCAAAAAGATGTTTTAAATTCCTCTGAAGAAATGCAAAAAATATTGCATGCTTTAAAAAAAACAATACCAAAAACAAATGGTTTGTCACTGCTTGTAAAAATGCACTAATTTTAGGGAAATACTAAAGGCTGAGTGCATGTTGGTGTCTGTGTGGCTTCTCAGATAAGGATTTGGACTGAGTATTTATGTCTTAGAACACTTTGCAAAATATGTTATAGTCTTATAGGCCTATGTATGTGGAAACAAACTATATATTAGAACACAGGCATATGTGAATGAAAATAAGAAAGAATCACCCAATTTAATAAAGATTAAAACCATAATAGAAAAGCAGGGTATTTATAGCCCTAAATTGACTCACTATGTTCTTACTCTAATCCATGTTACTGATTGCACCCCCCTGAACAATTCTGTGATCTTATGTCTTCATCTGGGGGCTGATGCTACAAGCATGTGTGCAGGTATTTATAATTTTTTAATGGTACCACAGAACTGGCTGCATTGCCTTGCTGGTTGACATTGCTGACCTAATGAGGCAAAACCATGTCTTGCTGCTTAACTGGATGCACTGTGAGAAGCCAGACTTAAGTCAAATGTTGAAGTTGCTCTTTCAAAACATACAGAATGGAACCAGCTCATGTTTTAGCAGCTCTCGTGATTTTTCTTCTTAACTCGGGACAAAAAATATTATTGCCAGCTGCATGAATAGTTATTAGAAAATTCGCTTTTTATAGGGATTGTATTTTTGGCTACATTTTAAAATGCAGAAGTGAAGAGGTCCTCTTCTGAGTGAGAATCAAAATTGGAATTTCAATCAGTTGAAAATTTGCTTTTTTTCCCCAAAGCCACTTTTTAAGGAAAACAATTCATGGTCCAAACTGTTCAATTTGCGGCAGTGCCCAGAAATGTTTCTGACTGTGCAGGCACATCAGAACCTACTGTTTCTCCCCACTGAGCTCCTGGAGATCCCAGAACTATTAACTCCTGAGTACTGGTCGGACTGGTTTTACATGGCAATGCAGTCCTTTTCTCCTCCAGTTCTTGGCCACTCATTTGTGCTCTGGCAGAAAAATCATGAGAAAAGAAAAGTCTCTGTGTGACTGTTTGTTTTATTGGGTGGATCTTCTCCTTGATCTAATTCTGCCAGGGCTGGCAGGAGGTCAGTACCCATGAAGAGAGGCAAAACTTCTTTGCTGGAAAGGTTGGTTTATATTGAGTGAAGATGTTCACCAAACCACAGTCTAATTGATCTTTAATCTAAATTTAAGTTCTTTAATAACACAATGCCATTTACCTTCAGTTTGAAAGGGGACAGCAAACAAGGAGGAGAATCATAAATGTAAGGAAGGACAGTTATGTTTCACAGCTTATCTTGCTTTGCAGTTTGATTTTACACAAGGAAATAACCATGGGAGACATTAATATGGCTGAATCTATATTTGTCTTTTTTAACATGGACTTGAGGCCATTTTTTATAAAGGTAAATAAAATATATGACCAGCTTACATTTAAGTAGATGGCAGATGCATGAAACTAGGCATGTGAGGTTTAGACACAAGCACAAAATTAAATATTAAAAGCAATATTTCCTTTTTAAATGAATTTTGTTTTGAGCTCTAATTTCTTGGTAAGCAATAGATACATATGTAGGTCCATACACATACCCATAACTAAAGAATTTCTAAACCCAGGATTTTCACTTTTTGGCATATTTTTCATCATTTATCATCATGATTAGTTTTAGATTAGAGCAATATGTATTCCCATTTTAAGTTGTTTTGCAAGAGATTCAATATTAATTGCACGTGTTTTCCCACATCAACATGAACAGAAAATGAATGATAAATTCACTCTCTATGGATGTTTCGAATACGGCAACATTTGAGGGTTAATGGAGGTAAAGAAAAATCTCTCTGAAAGAATCATTGGCCTTCTGCCACAAAACTCGAGAGGGAAACTGGAGTTGTAATTTCCACTTCTGAGGGAACTGAAACAAGATAGCAAAACTCCAGGGCTCCAAGCACGGCACATCACCCTGCACGTGAAGTTCAGGTCCATGTTCCCCCACGAATGGACAGCCCCGAAGTTGTATTAACTGATGGAAACTACGGTCTAGTGGCCACAGTGGTATTCCTCTTTTATTGGGACATATTGGAAGGAGAGGTGGATAGATGATACCATATGTCAGAAATAATTACAATGCTATTGAGTCTCAGTATGACAAAGAGGAAAGTAATGACTCTGGCTAAGGCCAGAGAGACTATAAAGCAATATTTTTTGGGGAAGAAAAAAGAAGGTCAGTGTCTGGGAAGATCACCAGAACTGGGGCTGGGTGAAAATAGCAAATTTTGAAGCCAATTCTTCTGGTTTTCAAGTAAGACAACAATGTACATTGCTGATAATTTGCAAGAAATGTCAATTAACTGTTTGTGCATCCTGGAAGAAGCCAAAAGTATCTTTTCAGATGGATTTTCACATTCCAGATCCGACTGAAATTAAATGGGGTATCATCCAAAAGCCAAACCATACTTGCTGCCCTCAGTGTGGATGTTGCTGAGATTTCCAAACATCACAAAGAGTAACCCATAAGAACAGATTGCAGGAGGATTAGATCTTGAGGAAGCAAATTTTGAAGACTCAAAATGAAATAAAATGAAGAATCAAGGCACAGCCTCTTCGCTGCAAGTGGGGCAAATGTGTCTGAATTGATTATTGAAAAACTCATGTCGGTTTTGAGTGCATTTGATGTGTTTCATTGAGCAAAGAGAACTTAGCTAAAGGACAGCATGGCTGTCCTGAAAGATGATTAACAAGGCTAATTTGCATGAGAAATTGGTGTAACCCTGGAACAGGAAAATACTGCAGCAACACAGACCTCAGAGAGACAAATGAAGCCAATAAGAGGAGCATTAAAGAGCTGAGCGTGATGTTTGCAAGACTTATTTAAAAATCAACCACCAAACTGACTGGAAAGTTGAGAGGCCTCACTAAAATACACTCTGGATTTACTAAATTACTCCTGCCAGAGGATTTTTTTGTCTCTGAAGTTCGGAAGCATTCCCAGTGGGGAGAGCAACAAATATGAGCTATTTACTAGGAGTCGACTAAGGCAATATGTACTTCCCAAATCTTTCTTTAAAATGTTCAGTCCTATCTAAAATGACAGCAAACATTGTCCAGCACTCATGTTGAGTGCAGAGCCAGATCAGAAGAACGAGGCCAATTTGTACCAGATGAAGAGCCAAGGCTCTGAGGGACCTGCTGGTACAGGGCTGTGGCTTTGGCTGCTCTGACTGGAAAGCTCCCACCCCGGCCACCGAGGAACTTTGCTGATAAAAGGATTTGGGAGCTTTTCTGGACCACTGGTGCCTCAGTGGCAGGAATTTCTCCAGCTGTAGGAGATAGCCAGAGTTTTTAATTCTCAGAATTTTTAATTCTCATCACTGCCTTGGCAATAAAGGCAAGTTGTACAGAAGGAACTGAGCCATTTCTGAAGGACTTTATATGGATCATGTAGCTGTCTCCTATAGCAGGAGGCTGCTCTCACTGTCTGAAGTGGTCCCATTCACTCACCCTCCAGTGTTTTTCAGGCCTGCTGTGTCTGTCCAGTTATGCCCCTGGACACTAAAAGAGCTGCCAAGTGAGTCCTAAGGCAGGATTACTCCAGTGGGAGAGCAAACCAGTACATTCCCCAGCCCTTCTCCCTCTCCTCCTTGCTCACCAATGCTCCCACAACAGACATGGTTTACTCTAGACCAAAGGGCAACATTTTGTGAAGCTTCTTGGTCAAGTCCTGGTAACATATAACTTGCAAGCATGTCCTTTGACCCTCCCTGAGCTTGGAACAGTTCTCTCTGGCAACTGAGAGTATTTTTCCATCCTGATGATGACTTAATTAAATAAATAAATCTTTGAGGCTGATATGGTTGCCTCTAAGTTTCATTCCTTGGCTGACTGCCCCTTCTTCTCCAAAGCACTGTCAAGTATGGATAGGACAGCAAGGGAAAAAGAAGACTCTGGTCCCCAGTACTGTTCTTGTCTTAGAAATCAAAGGATATAGCTTAATTTGGAGCTATAACTGTAGGGAAAAGAAATATATAGGACTATGACTACCCAGAGGTTAGTTCAGTATGACAATTAAAGTGAAGGAAACCACTGAGAATCTGCTCCTTTTGTAAGAGACACCAACGCCTTGCAATGTTAGTGGGAAGGAGCAGCTCAAAGAGGAGCACACACATTCGGTTTCAGTCCTTTAGACAACAGTGCTCCAAAGGGGAAACAACAATAACTGTTTGCTTTATCCATATTGGTGCAATACAGGCTGTAATATGGAATGTCATCTCTTATCTGCCATGAAAAGACACTACCACCATAAACACCTGAGTGGAACTGATCCCCTGCAATCCCACATCATCCTGTGGGATACAGGCCTTTCCTTGGTTGTTTATTTGCTCAGATGATATGCCCTTGAGCAGCATGTCAGAAACCTGAACACTGATTAAACCTCACAGCTGACCTAACCTATTGGGAAGAAATGTTCATGTATTAAGCCGAATAAATTCTTCCCAGTTATAACTGAGAAACCCAAATTCTATTCAAAACAGGCCAAAGACAGAAACCCAGATCTGAGCTATTTCCTCTCTTAGGAAGGCTTAAGTTTAGATCTGAATTTTGCTATATAACAGAAACAGTAATAATGCTGCTTCAACATAACTGAGAGCCAGTTCCTTGGGGTCAGAAGGATGTCGTGTGATTTAAGATAAAATGGGACTTATTTCATACTAACAATACATATTTTATTCCACTGATTTGGAGTTGTTTTTGTTTGGGCTTTTTTGGAGTTTTTTTGATTTTTTTTAAGAGCTGACTCTGAAAAGGCAAAAAAAAGAAGCTTTTTTGATGCATGTCAACTGTGAGACCAAGCATTCCTACTTGTTTATTTATGAAAGACTTTCCTGGCTGACTCTTAGAGTCCTCCTTATCAGTTTAATCATAATTAGTTTATTATTGCTCACTGTAAAGTCTAGGAAATCAAACTCCAAGTACAACATGATTTAAAGAGTTTGTTTTATAATTCTGTTCTTGGCGTCCTCTCCCTGTGCTTTCAGATGGCAGGGAAAACTCCTTGGAACTCAACAATATTCAGAAAATTGTTTTGATTAGTAAAACTGTTATCCAGTCATCTAGCTTGATTCCCAGGTGATTGACTTAGAGATAAAGTTTAAGTCCTGAAATGTTCAGCAACTACCAGGTGTACAATACAACCACCTCCAGAGGATTCAAGCATTTTACAAACCATTTCCAAATGGGGCTCCATAGTTAACCCAGTTTAAAACTCAAGCCACTCCAACAGGTGGAAGCAGTTTTCTGCTACAGATCTTCTCTGTCAGGTTGAGAAGGGTATTGTTTGAATCATGAGCACCACAAAGAACAGTAAATGTCCCTGTTTAGAGTTCAAAACACTGAACTGAGCTGGTGTTTTGCATTGTGGTGCTGTCCAGAAGACAGTGGTATGTGCTACAGGAAAAAAGTCCTATTTAACCTGGTGCCCCAGTGTTCCCTTACCCAGCTAACCCAGGGGACTGAAAAGTAGGTATTTGTGTTTTGGTCATTCTACTCTTCTTTCATTAAATCCTCTAGATTAGTCTGCCCACCAATGTTTTTGGAGGGTGGCAATCAGGGCTTACCAAATATACCAAGGGCTGCAGTGGATGCACCCTGGGATGCTCCTGAGCCTCAGGAGTTGGCAGAAGATGTGCAGCAGCTCGGTGACTCAATCCCACTTCTACTTGAGACAAATGAACCCCCTATTCCAGTATTTCATATCAAAGGATCAATGAAATTCCGACCCTAATCTGGAACCACAGGCATACATAGGGTTAAAGTTGTCTCTAAATGTTATTTTAATATGGATTACACGTGGAAATTTTGATGTAAAGAAAGAAATGCTGTAACTGACAAAAACTATTAAAATAAGACAGAGTTATCAAACGTAACCATTTATGGCATGAAATATCTCCTCTGATATATCTTCTGTATTTCCAGCAGCAGTGTACATACATATTAAAAAGGAATTTGCCTGAAAGCATGTGATTAGATAACCCATCTCATATTTAATGTTAATTTATGAGCATTAGGCAAGTTCTTATGAAGCCTTTTTAAACCAATTCATTGGCACCGAGATGATCATTTATATCAGTCCTTGTACTCAGGTAGTAAAATTCCATAATTCACTCCACTAGATAACTCTCTTAGCAGAAGGCTTCGCTAACGCTCAATATATTATCATCAATACTAAGGAATATTATTTCTCACTAACAGCATTATTCATGATGAATGAAGATGCCCTGTATCTGCTACGGGTACCTTTGATGCTAAATAATCCTTTTCTCTCTGAACATAAAGGCTCAGAGGAACACATGGATGCAGCAGTTTTGTGTTTTAGTCTCAGCTCTGCCACTCACTCCCCTTAGAGCCTCAGGTGGATCTTTTAATATTCCTAATATTGGGGTAGCCCCTCAGTGACAAAGCAAAGCTTGACTTTGTTGCACTCAGAGGATCCACCACTTTGTCTTGACTATCAAAGCCTTTTGGCAGACACAGAGGAGTAAGTCAATGATGACATGGAACACACCTGCATCTTGGAATTATGGGAATCCAAGACACATGGACCTGAGGCTTCTGACACAGGGAAGAGTTACAAGAGATACAGAGAAAACCTTATAGTCTTGGTATCCACACACAGCTACAAAGAGAGCAAAAACTCAGCCACAGCCCAATTCTGCCCTTGTTTTCGGGTGGTATTTCCAGCAAACTGGTTCATGTGAGCCTGACTGGGAAGTCTGACTCATTTGATAAATCATTTCAAAGTTTCTAAAATATTGGAGATTGTGAAAGGGCAAAGTATTATTAGCATCACAAGAGGGTCTGAAATACAAAAAGCAGATTTGGATTTATGGCTTTGATTTCTTTGCCAAAGCTGGGGTCTGAACATTCAGTTCAGTTTAGTCTGCAGATAGGGACCCACTCTGACATTTAGATTTGGTTCCTGGTTTCAGACTCCAAATCCATTCAAAGTCTCGGTCTCTTTAATATTTATTGCAAAAGTTCAGATTGGCTTCACCCAAGGGCCCTGCGGTGCTGCCGCAGCACTGTGGCCAGCTGGCACTCCAGCCCCACAGTCACAGCTGTGCTTTATCCTCATGGCCCCACGTTGGCTTGAAGAGCTAAACTGAACCCAGAAACTTCAAGGAACAAAGGAAAGAAAGACACCAGAACACAAATGTCAATGTGGGGTTCAAAACGGCATTTGGTGAAAGGGCATCTAGCAATGCTGGCATGAAGGACATACTACAGGCTTGTGAAGCCACACATCACTCAATAAAATAATAAATAAAGCATGCCATGAAATAATCTACATTACAGAATAGTCCTATAGGTGGGATAAATCTAATCTAAAGTTAGCAGTCTCTTGGGAAGTGTGTCTTTTCCTAGAGTAAGGAAATGCCCATTCCCTTTCCGGTGTTGCGTGGCACTCGATTCAGATAAGGCATCAATTAGCATTTCTCTTGATGAGTATTTGACAAACCATTATTTAAACTATTTCCACTGCCAGGTCTTTGGGAAAATTGCACTGAGTGCCAAACAGTCTGTTAAAATCTTGCCTAACAAGTCTGCACGTTCCACACTTGAGAATTTAAGCAGATGCTTTATGTGGCTAAGAAAAAAGAGCTCCCTCCCAGCGTTCACGGTGGAATTTCAGGTTGCTTTAATGGTGTCCAAATTCCTTCCCACCAGACACATTTCCTACCAAATCATGAATAAAATACTTCTTCTGCTCAGGCATTAAAACACAGAGGAGAAAACACATCAGCTGTGATGTCTTAATGAGGAAGGCTGAGAGACAGTGAAGGTCCACGAACATAGAAGCAAGGATGCGTTTTCTGGCATGTGTCTTCTGTAGGTGCCTCTTATAATATCAGCTACCATACAGAAGTAAAGTTCAAAGATGTAAATATTCTATTATTCAAGGGATATTTGAAGTTTGAATGCAAATCATGCTAAATAATATATTACAGTTTTCTAGTACTTAATGCATTAGAAAAAGGGCAGAGAGGCAATGGCTGATACCAGGGAAGACAACGATTACAAAGTGAGTTCAGAGCATTTGGAGCTGGGTGAATTCTGTTTGAGAAAATCTGTTACCCAAATCCCAAAATTCTTGATAACTATGGGCAGTCTCTAAAGAACTTAAGTTACCAGATAACTGAAATGTGATAGGAACAGCTATTTCATGAGATTCTGACATCAGGGGCTTCAACCTTACAAGAGCAGGTTTTGTGAGATACGAGGCAGAGGAAGACCAGGGAAGAAAGGTCTTCTCTTTTTGAATTGAAACTAAAGATGAAAGCATGGGACAAATAGTACTCAGAGACTGAAACTTCACTACTTTCTTGTCATATTCACAAGGCTGTTTCATTTTAAAAATAGAATAAGAGACAGTAAACTGAGACAAAATGAAGTAAAATAATGGTTGCTAATTACTAAGACCCTTCTAACTGAGGTTGGAGAACTACTGGTGGCTAAGATTTACACTGTACATTCCAAGCATCAACCTGTGATTTTTTTTTTAATAAAATAATATTTTACTCAAAGTTACATGTATATTAAGAGGCCTGTTTCCTCTGCAATGTCTATCCATAGCTTTAGGTAGTTTTATGGGGGTCTCTGTTGACTGTGCCTTCCCAAGTTGAGGCAATAGCCTCGGAGCATATAAAATCACTCCCTGTGTGACAGACATGGCTACAACACTGTCCTTCTCTACCAGCCCCCCACATGGAACAGCACTCAGCTGCTCCTCTTCATCTCACTTTGTGCTTATACCACAAAAGACATTAAACAAAAAGCTAGAATGAACGCAGCCAGACACATTTTAGATCCTTCAGACAGTATGTGTCACAGTATCACCTCACAGTCATCTGGACATGAAGAAATCGTCATTATCAAGCTGGATATTTCCTTGAACAGTTATTTAAACCAGTCAGTGCTGCCAAACTCTCTCTTTTGCACAGCTACGTAGTTTTCTGTTTCCACAGCCAACACCACTGGGAGAAATCAGTGTGTTAACATGAAGGGATATTGTGACTAGGTAGAAGTCAGTACACCTCTCTGTTCCAGATTTCCCATTTGCAGACTGGTATCAACACCTACATATTGTCTGTGGCCTGAGGAACAAGTGCTGTGGTCCCACAGAAGTGTCAGGAAAGTCAACACTTCCTACCCTAGGTCAACTTTGAGAAGGAAAAATCCCTCTTGCCTTATTGCTCTTTACCACAATTCCTCAACTTCAAGGGTAGTTTCTTCATGGGTTTCCTGAAAACTGCGTATTTTTGTGGTAGGCCAGAAAGAGATGAAGAAAGTTCTGAGCTGCTCATTCTGGTGTCTCATGTCCCAAACCCCCTAATTCCCATGAACTCAACAATTTTCCTCTTATCACGTTGTAACTGACCAGTCTGTAACAGGTCCTGAAGTTTTCACACAAAAAAAAGGAGTTGAGAAGTTTCCATCAGAAATTTTTTTTTATTTTTTAATTTTTTTAATATTTTGAGCATTTTAACTTTGTGCTGAACACGTTCCACAGATCAGTGTTGTGTGTTTGTGTAAAACTCTGGATCATAATTTTCATTTTCACACCACCTATCAGCTCTGGATACTTCCTGAGCTCCTCAAACCCAATACCAAAGAGGCACCGTTCAGTGGCATGGATGAAAAGGTTAATTGTTTCCTTTTGCTGCAATATATAACAGTGACATCCAAACCAGAGGAGTCTGAGAACCACTGGTAAAGGATGAAGTTTATGGTAAGTGTACTGAGGTACTGCCGGCCCAGAGACCCTGCACAAATTAACACTGGTTTGCAGCTTCGCTAATGACCGGCTGTCACACTTTGCAGCTGGAGATTTCTGCTGCCACAAATTTGGAAAGAATTTTTGAGGTAGAAGAGAAGGGACAGGCACAGAGACCGGGAAAGCTTAGTTATTGCAAGAGACCATCATTTGGATGTTTCCTTTAAGAGTGAATTATATATGATAATGGCTTCATTGTCATCAAATAGAATACAATTAATTTTATTTTTTAGTATGTTATCAGCAAGCAAACCACCAGTATTAGCTAGATACCATCTGGGAGTGACAGTTTCCTTATTACAAAATATGTAAAAATATGGACTCCCTTAAGGAATCTGTTGCACTACATCTGCTCCGATTTTTGTTATATGCTAATGGATTTTAACCCAGCATATGAAGCATGTAAAAAAAATAACAGAAAATTTTCAACTAAATTACTTGTTTCACATTTAAAGTGTCACAAAGACAGAGACAGCCACATATGCAGCCTTAGCTACAGGGGACTGGGAAGAAACAAAGAAGTAAGGAAGAGGCATTTCTTACCTGCTGTTTTGCTACCCAAGCCTCCCTCTCCAGAGGAATTCTCGCTGCCCACATAATTAAGGCCACTTGGTATGTGAGGGAAGTATTGGGACTATACACTGCTAAATCTCCAATAAGCTTAGGTGATAACAAAAGATTGTGACTGCTGAAGCACAATTATCTTCCTTATTTCCCTCTGTTCATAATATTTTAAACAATCACAATGATTAAAATGGGCTATTACAATTAAGAGACTATTCTCCAGGGGAGAGGGGTGGGTTTTCATGGTCTTCAGACATTTCCTTAACTTCCCCTGCAATGATCAGATCTCAGGAATCAGCTGGAATGACAGACTACTCAGTGAGGGAACAAGGAGCTGCCCAGATTACACTGAGAACATGGCAGATTAAAGATCCTTTCTGCTGAAATATTGGTGTCATTGTTTTTTGAGAGAATGACCCATTAACAGAGCTTGAAATAAATGACACAGGGCAGAGGAGGGCTGGGGGTTTTCTGCCTTTCCCCCCCTCCCCTGTACAATTGCACAGCTCTGTAGCTTTAGGCTAACAGAATTTTTGCACTTGTAAAGCAGTTTGGTATGAATTGCTTTTCCGTGGATCTGTGTCCCCAGGCCCTGCAGTGTGAAATATTCCAGGCATTACTTTTTCATTAGCATCAACACAGGACATTTCTATGTATTAAGCACTAAAAAATATTTCATGATCTGTTTACACTTCATATTAATTAATTAGAGCTGGGGAGTTTTTGACTGCACCACAAGGTTTTTGCATAAGTTTTCTTTAAATAAAAGAAATGTACTGCCAGCTGTGGAGTCCCAGAGATTTTCCAGACTATTTGGAAAGACTATGTCTTCTTTTGCTTGTGTGTGTATAAACATACATATATAAATATATACAAACATGTATGGCCACATGCATAGGTATTCACACATACAAGATATTATTATTTACAGGTGTAAAGATGTAACTCACAATGGATCTCCAAACTCAGTGTTTTCTAGAAGAAAATATTGTGAGATTGTACTCAAAATGTGACCAACCTAAATTACTGTTCACAGGAGGGAAAACTACTTTACCCCTTTAAAAACCAGTTCTTACATGCTTTATACAAGCTCTCTGGTGTGATAAATTGAAAGAGCTTCAAAAATAAAAACTAATTAAGTTTCACAACACATGGGCAAGCTGGTTAGGTGTTCTTATACCCACTAATAAACCCAAAGGGTAGATTTAGTTGTAAAGAATCTGACTGACAGAGCCAGAAAGAACTCAAGTGTCCCCAAGGTCTGTCTCCCCTCTTCTAACAACCAGATCACATTGCTTCCAGACAAAGAGAGAATTCCCTAATCAAGACAGATATATAAATCAAAACAGAATACTCTCTCTTTTACCCTTGGTGGCCCAAGTTCTAGATTTGCAATTTCTAAAATTTCAAATGAAAAAGCTATGATAAGAATACTACTAATAATTTTTAAAATGGAAGACAAAATGGACATGGGAAAGATATTTCTGGATAACGTGTGGGACAGTTTTCAAAGCATAAAACTAAACTGAAATTCATTCCAAGCTCTAATACTGCAAGTTGTATTTTGGTTCTTCCTATTGTTGCATGACTTAGTACCTGCTGAGTTCACTCTTACTGGAGCAGGTTAGACAGTTCGACCTAAATAAATCCATAAGTTTAGACACATGAGTGTCATAACAGGAAGCGATGGTTTATGGTAGATGTTTCTGGCTAGACATTACAGCTTGCCCCTCCTCGCCAAATGGGTGACTGCCGTCTCCCTGCAGAGAAAGTGCAGCTGGAATGCCGACAAGGGATGGATTTCTGCTGGGCCCAGGGACGGCATCTGGGAGCAACAGTGGGATTGACTCCCCTGGCTGGCAGGGAGCACACAGCTTTGCCCGGCTAACCCAAAGGACGAGCCTCCAGCCCCTGTGCTTCTGAAGAGGGACCGAGGAAAAAGGAAAGTGAGTAAGTTGCCCTGTTAATGGTATAATGAAAGCAGCCCTTCAGCGCCTCGCTCCCCTGTGCATTCAGAGGGAACAGACCCCTGTAGCATTCATTTCCATTTTCAGGGAAACACTTTACAGTAAGTGGCAAAGCCGCACTGCCTGCTTTGATACTCACTGCAATAACAAATACTTGTGCTACATTTCTCTGCATTAACAGGGCACCAAGCCTCTCTCAGTGAGCTGAAATGGACTTCAGTGGGCTTGGGCAAGTGCTCAGATCAAAGCGATTGCTTTCCCTCCAGGGACAGGCACACCCAAGAGAAGCCCACCCTTGGTATTTTGTTTTGTTTCCTAATGTTCTGGACAAATTTCCCAGGGGAGCCAAAGTTAAAACTCATGTTACCTTTGAAAAAGAAGTGAGTCCTCATGGAGGGTCCTGTCCAGACACCCCAACCCCTGCACTTTCAGCACTTTGATTTAGAGGTGCTCTCAGAAAATAGCTACGTGCAACCTCAGCAGCCCTTCTGAGATACATTTTCTCATTCCAAACCAGTGCCACCCCTGGTTTCTGCCTTGACACAGTCGAGAACACCAAGGCTTTCTGAACCAATAGTTGTCAGTATTAACTTTATGGTGCATTGATTCTGGATTTGAGCAGTCATAGCTGAGTGCAGGGTGGGAGCTGAGGATTCTCCAATGCCACAGTCAGGCGTGTGTTAGAAAAGGCCAAGGGGGACTTTATAAAGAATCTCACGGAATTCAGAGCCAGACTATCACTCCAGTATATTTCTAACAAGACGTACTAGAACAGATTTAAGTGGTACTTAATGTTTCTCAACCTACAGTACTTGCTGTCAGTAGGTGCTAAATAAAAACGACTTACAACCTAGCCCTGAACTTTGTGAGCCAGCACAACTGAGTAGGGCTCGCTGAGGGCCCCACAGTTCAGGTTCATGGAGATACAATTAAAATGCACAAGACAGATGCTCAGTGAACTATAGCTCTTACTATTTCACAAACAACCTGAATGCCTCTACTCCTGACCCCCGACAAAATTTTTTTCCCTCCTGATACTCAATCCACTCGTATTTAAGATTAATGACCAGCCATTTGGTCATGGGCAGTTTTGCCATTGTAACTTTTTTAAGCACCGCCATAGTATTTTTCCATATTTCCTCCCTAGCAGTGCTGACTAAATGAGAGACAAACATACATCAACTAAAGAGAAAAGTCTTGGCCAACTGATGTCCAAAAGGGAGACAGGATAGTAAAAGAAATCCAACCACTGTCCCCAAATTCCTGAAGTACCCATATTTGCCACACTTCCTACCCAAAATAGATGTCTCTTTGTGCACAGTTATGTGGAGTAGCTCCGTTTTTGGGCAGTTATAATTCATGTGAGTTTTTTGCCCAGTATCCCCATGAAGGAGCTCTGGCAACCAGAAATGTATGGGGGAAATCTGGGATCTAAATATATCTAATACTGCTGAATCAAGTCAAAACAGGGTCAACATTACAATGAAGGGAACATAGGAGGGCATGGGATGCTCTTTAACAAAGAGATCTGGACTGCCTAGTTGGGAACAGAGCAGCATATTTCCCAGGCAGTTTTGGCACTTGTGAGGACATGGTACTTGAGCTAGCCATTAACTTAGATTATACTTTTATTTCCAATGTCAAAAATTCCTTTGTGAAGGGAAGAGGAAAGTTTTTTCGTTGGCTTCTTTCCATGTGTTACATTGTACTGGAAACTTACCATTTCTTTCCTGCCATGAAAATTTCACGTATCCCTGAAACAACAGTGAGTATGCTGTGTAGTATAGTTCTCTGTGAGTAGCCAAAAATGATTAACAAAGTCTATGTTCATTATACAAGACATCTAAAAAACCCTGGATGTCTGTGAATCCCAAGCTCCCAAACCAACTTATATATTCTCTCTTTTCTCTTCTTGGTATTCATACACTTAATACTTAATCACCGCATGACTCACAATAGATGAGAACACTGCAATTCCAACCTGGCATTGACCTCCAAGTGTTTTTAAGAAGACACTAGTGAAGGAACTACTCGAAAGGCAGACCACAGCAGAGGAGGAGTGAGAGGTCTGTTTCATGTCAATGTTTCAAATTACCCCAAGGAAAGGAACACAGCTTTTCGCTTCTGGGAAGCTGGCTTTGGCAAGTGGGCAAAACAGTGCAGGAGACCTGATATGATGTCAATACCAGATCAAAGAGGCTCATCAAGTCAGCTAGTGAGTGAGCTGGGAGCCCTGGGAATTGCTGCTGGATTCCCTCTTGCTTTGGTGCTTTGCAGATTTCTTAAACTTAGCAATACAGCCAAAGGTAGTTCTTTTCCTTGTCCTTGCAAATTAATAGATGGTTACTGAAGATAGAATTTTAGAATCTCCCTGTCTTTGATTGCTTTAAAAACTCAGCTTTCAGAGCACATTAGCAGTCCCCTATAGCCACACTTTCCACCTGTAGTCCCTGTAGTTCAGGGACTTTTTCTGCTTCTGCTCCCTCCCTAAAGTTAGAGAACTGGTTAGTTAAGAACCATCAGAATTGATTCAAAGATTTAACAGACAAACTTCAGCAACAGCAGTAGACTGACAAGTTGGGCTTTAGAAATGCTAAGTCGCTTCTCTCTGCTTTTGAGAAAAGAGCTTGGAAAAAGCAACTGAAAGACTCATGTCAGTATCGCATTTAAGAACTCAGCAACCAACAGTTTAACTTCGATATTTTAACAACTGAAATACTCATGTCATTGTAGTTTGAGACATAAAAGCAAATTGTATTTCAGATGGAGTTATATTAATTTATAAGACATGCTGTCAAAGAAACTGCTTTACACAGAAAGCTTCACTTTAAGTTTGTTTCTGTTTGTTCAAAAACAGGCATACCTGGATGTCTTGCTATTTAAAAGACATGGGGATATGATCTCATTTTGCTGTAGATCTATGGCATGAGATTTGTGCAGGATAATTCAAAACAAGTGTTCTCAAACTCTCTCCTGGCTGTGGATCACAGCTTCAGGGATTCTGAATGGATTGCTAATTGGTGCCTGACAGGCAATCATGTACAGCAGACACTCCACAACTCCCCACTCAGAGAAAAATAGGTAAGTGTACTGTGTATACACAGTTCCCTTATGGTGTGATTACAAATGAGAGAAGGAAAACAAGTTGTGCTCAGAAGGAGCACTCAGGACCACTAGAAAGTGCCAAAAGCAGAGAGTGAGAGCCACTGAATACAGAAAATCCATCTTAAAATGTCAAATTGATACAGGCTGAGAGTGACAATATTTGGGGGTGGCTTAGGGGGTGGGAATTGTTCGTTCAGCTTTCAAGGGCTTGAATGTCCAATAAACTCTTTCCATTCATTTCAGTGGCCTCTGGGCAGGCTCTTCAGTGCCAACCATTCCTGCAGAGGAATGCTACCTGAGTTTGGAAGCGAGGGTCAGCAGTGGGAGGCTGTACCCCTTCTGTAGGGCAGCAAATGGGGCACTGGGCAAGCAGATCTCTCCTGACATCTACAGCAGGGATGGCAGGCATAACCCTCAGCTCCCACTCTGCACTTGGGGGGAAAACTACCAGGCATAGGTGGCTTAAAAACCATGGCTGCTCCCATCCACTGGCTCTCCTTTCCAACGCATCCTCCTCCCATTTCTTCCTGCTCTCTATTCCTTACTTCCCCAAATCTCACTCCAGCTCTGTTCTCCTGGGTCAGTTTCTAAGTGCTCACCTTGCCCTCTGCTTTTCCTCCCATTTTCCTTCTAACTTCCAGCTTGTTTACCTCCTTTCCTTATCCATTGCCCCAGTGATTAAAGATTAGCAGAGTTGACACAACAGAAAAGAGTGGTGCAATAGGAAATGACAGGTGACCTTTAGCAGGGCTGCCCACCTGCCTGTTGCATATTTGATACTAATGAAGCGTTGCCAAAAATAAAAAGGATGAAACAATAAGATTACTTTGTTTAAATATTTAGAAATCCCATAGATACCCACATGGCTGCCCATACTAAAATAAATCCCGAGCAGCTTCTCTACGTTTAGTAAAATTATTCTGTGTTTATAGGCAGTAAAACCAACACCAGAGTCCTGAAGATTGATCTGAGCTTACAAAACAAACAGGAGTCTGCGTGCGCTGAGGGATCTACACTCAAACAATTGGGACCCCCAGGTGATTGTGAAATTTGGAGGTAAGCCAAGCTTGCCTTTTATTTTTTGTGTTGTTTGTTTTCAACCACAGGTGTTGTGGTGGGGTTTTCTTCTATTATGGTTTTTTTTTTTCTATTTTTTCCCCCAGCAGGGTAATACACTATTCCTTTAAAAGCTTGTGTTATTTTAGTGCAAAAGGGTCTCCCTCCTCCACTCTGCCTCTCAGCCTTGAGGTTCACATTGCACTGATAGCACTAATCTCTGAAGAACCTTTTCAGGATCAATGATTATAGTACTGCTAGCCCCTTGTTTTGCAGACTTTTAAAAATAAAATAAAATAAAAAAAAATAGCCAGCACAATCAGGACACATTCCTTTTCATCTCCGTCTTTCTCATAATTTTCCATGGCAGAGTTCATGTCAAAAATGCTTGGTTTCCACCCTCCGCCCAATTGTGAGCTCTTCAAAGGGAGAGAATAAAAGTTGGAGCCTGAATCCCAGAGCAAATGCTCCTGCAGCCATGCTCGAGCCAGCTTTTGAAGTCTTTCGGCTCACCTCTTGATGCCAGGCAGGCCCCTATTATTACCAATGTTGTTAGCCATTTCAGCTCCATTTCCAGGCCTACATGGACAAGAGAGCAAGGGAGGCTCTTTCATGTCAGCCTTTGCAAAGCTGCTTCAGTGTTTGAAGGATGAAAGTCACTCTTGTTTGTTCTTGCTGCGGTGCACAACATTTGGCTTAAAAAATAGAGGATGTTGCCTTTCTTGAAGTGGACTGTGCATTGCTGGACACAATCAAGGCTAATGGCAGTTCTGCAGTCAGGGGGTTCAAGGCTGGTTCTTTTTTTTTTCCTCTTTAAAGAATGTAAACAGCCAAGTGTAGCAGCAGCAGCAGCGAGATATTTTTAATTTAGAAATGAAAAATACAGTTGTGCAGATAGCAGGGGAAAGGAATGGGGAGGGACCAGCCATTTCCTCGTGGCACAAGTACAGATGAGAGATTATTTTAATGAGGTTCAAGTAATGAGAGGCCTTAATTCATGGACACCGAGAGGAAAAGTTTTTCCCGTGTCCTAGAAGCAGCCAAAACAAAGCTGACTTATCCCAGACACAGAATTGGTCGAAATCCTGCAGAGAGTCTCTGCCTGGCTTTGGTGCACGACCTGGGGTTCCTTCCTTCTGAAGGAAGGTTGGAGGGGAAGGATTAAAACTTTCTCTCTCTGACATATCAACAGGTAGAGATTTCATCATGCTAACCTCTTTTTCAGGTTCATTATGTCTTCTCTCAGTCCAGGAGTTTCTAACCAGACTTGTGTTTTGAAGGCAAGAGGGGAGAGGACCACAAAGAAAAGGGGAAGCAAAAAGAACCCCCCTGAAGTTTAACATCCTTCTCCAGGGAGTGAAACCCTGACATTCTGCGGCTGACACTGTCCTCCAGCAAAACTGCAGCAACGAGATTGCCAAGATAAGAGAACCCCAAGCAAGCAAGCAACTAAATAAATAAGTACATGGAGAAAGGAAGTTTTTGTTTTGATTTCTTGTTAGTCATGATATTTCGCCTTTTATCGCAGCAAAGTTCCCATCCACCCCCTCGAAATCCGGTGCTATATATTCTTCACCAGTAACAACAACAATGCTAAGCAGTCTGAGAGCAGGGAACGGGCGGTCAAATGTGCTTCTTGGTCCAGCTGTGTTTAGTTTTCAGATGCCCATGTGTTCCTTGTTAGGCTGTCTTCCAGCCCTCCTCTGCCTTCTTTTCTATTCTTCACAAGCCAAAACTATGAACCAATTACAGACCACAGAGTCAGCTATTTACCCCCTCCTGCCTTTACACAGCTATTTCCTGCCTGCTATCAGCAAAGTCAGACAAAGATGACAACAAGCCCAAGGTTTTTACCATAAGTTGAACCATAAGTGGGGACCTGAAAACACCCTAAAGCTGTTATATTTTATGTAGGGGAAAATTTGAAAAGGATTATCTGAGGAAAGCAATCAGCTTCAGACTGAAATCTATCTTACTGGTGTTTATATGATAAAATAATTGCCATTTAGGCCTCTATCACACTTGGAATATGAATCATATGTCTGGAGGGCTCTCCTGCAGAGGTTCGGGGGCAGAGCTTCCTCCTTCACCGTAGTAGCCTCTCTGGAGGTGCACATGGGTCTCCGGGCCAAAGAAAACAGTTGTGATTACAGAGTGATAGAGGCAGCCACATGCTGATTCAAAGACCTATAATCTTCTCCCCTTCCACCCTCCCCCTCCCAAAAGCAACAAGTCTGTAAAACTCATTCACTTGCCAGAGGCTGTTTATTCTGTTTAATGGCCACCTATCACCCCTTCACTCATTCTTTTTAGATTTACTAGACAAGCACAAAGCAAATTAGTGCAAAATGCTTTCAGTCAAGTGTCAGGTGGAATCAGACTTGATGAATACTATACTGCTGGGCTTTATAACTGTAGAAACACGTATACTGACAACATTGTCTCCTTCAATTAAAGCTATGCTGCCTGTTTTCTGAATCCCTTATAGAACCCTCCTCCCCCAATAAAAGAAAAAAAAAGTCAGATTAATAACTTTCTAATATCGCATTTTAATAAAGTAATTCTGACACGCACTGTGATGGCGCAAATGGAGAGATTTCAATGCTAGAATTTTTATGATGTGTTTCAAAAATGTGTTCTTCAAAGGAAATATTTCAGTGACACACTGATCTGCAGCAAAGTGTGGATGTGTTCAAAAATAGCACCGTGTCGGAACCTTGTAATGTAATATTTATAGTATAAATCTTGCTAACTTACCATAGAAATGAGTCTCCATTGTTGCTCATCCATAAATACACAAGGCCAAAGGGGTGGGGGTAAGGGTGGAGAGGGGGCTGGTTTCTTCTTGACAAGGCAGGGCAAAGGTGTACTCTCCCCCTTAGAGCTAATGCGTGGAGCAGTCCACACACATCAGGGGAGAGCGTAACCCCAAGGGGAGCGCATGGGCTTCTAGCAGCGTGACTCCCATTAAAGTCAATAGGAGCCATGTGGCTGAAACCCACACACAGATCTCAGCAAATTCACCCCCTGAGCCAAAAAACGTTCCTCTGAAGATGGATTGTATCTGATGGGCACAGCTCAGAGTAATGAGCTGATGATGCCGTGCTGCCCCGGGGATGCAATGAGCCTGCGAGAGCGTCCAGGAGCAGACAGCTCCACCAGAAACAGGCACAGCGTGACAACAACCCCACCGACGGACTGGGATAACTGCTTTGAAGAGGGAGGCACTACAAGCTTGCCTGGAAGAATGATTCCAGTCAGATCACTGTGGCCACACAGGGGCCACTCTGCTTGGAGCCTGCGTGACAGCGATGCTCCTCTGCCAGTGAAAACAGAGCGTGGTGCTGCTGACTGACATTTGAATATGGTTTTTTCCAGCAGGTAGAGCAGGATGGTGTTACTCTTATCAAAGGCCACGGTTGTAGGAATTTTCATAACAACTTTGGGAAAACAGACATGGCAGTGAAGCTACAGAGAAACATGTGTCAAAGCATTCTGATACTGTGGTGGTATAAGATATGAGGGTGGTATAAGGGTATAAGAATGGTATAAATAATATATTCTTCCACCCCAAGAAGGAAGGATCCAATCCTCTGCATCAAAACCAGCTTATGTTGCCTTTCAAGAACTAAAAAGATTAAACACAGATACTCCTACCAGATACATTAAATAATTAAAGCATCCTCATTTCTTGATGATATGTTTGAATTCCAGTTAAACTGGCAAAGGACTGTGAAGCTGGAAGATAGTCATAAACAAAAAGTATGATTATTCTCTTCCCTCTTCAAGGCACTGGATTTCACAGATAAAGCCTGGTTCTGCACTCCACTACAGTGCCTAAAAGCAACCCAAAATAGGGATGAGAGAGATGAATAAGGACCTTTATGCAGGTGTATTCCATGAATGTCTTTCATGGATGCCAAGTCGAGGATAAAATCTAATTTACAGCTTTAAATTGGAAACATGCACAGACTCTTTGGAATGCACGTTATTAGTAAGTCAGCTTAGAAGTCTGCATTAACTCATGCCCAGTTGCAGTAAGGAGAAAAATATCATAATTATTTCCTTTACTGCTCTTTGCTCTTTCTGAGGGCAGAAAATGCCCACATAAATTTAAGTTTAACTGACTGGCGCTGACCCATTAATTTTGTTCTAATTCCCCCCAACCCCAAAGTGATGGGCAAATAGGCAAACTGGTTTCCTCCTTTCAGCATCTGTACTTTTAAAGTATAACATATCCATTTTTTTTTCACCTTTCCAAACTTACTCTTAGTTTCTGGTTCCCTAATAGAACTACTGCATGATGAGAATGCATTCAGGGTGAACATGTGAAGTAGGGGAAGGAGGACAGAAGAAAGATCACCTTTGAAGGTATTGCCTGGCACGATGCCTCTTGCTCTCAGACCACAGACTGAAAAGTGTAACTCAAGGCACAAAGATGTGGTCATCTATGTACAAATGCCCTGGAAATCAGAAACTTTGATACATAAGAAAAATGTGTGAAACAAACAGAGAAGGAAAGACTACTCCCTGCCTCATTTCTTTTGTTTCTCTAGAGGAAAATACAGACACAAAGGACAGTATTCATCAACTCCATTTCAGCCACCTCTGGAAGTTTATCCATCTGTGAGTCTTAGTCATCTAGTCTATGTCTGTAGCCAGTGAAGGGAGACATGATAAAGGTTTTTTTCACGCCATTTTAGTTTTGATACCTAAACTAAATCGTAGAAACATTGAGGCTGGTAAAGACCTCCAAGATGATCAGGTCTTACCTTCGACCAAATACCACATGAAGTGCTATATCTCATTTTCTGAACCCTTTCAGAGATGGTGACTCCCCCCCTGTCCTGGGCAGCCTGTTCCAATGCTTCGTCACTCTTTCAGTGAAGAAATTTTTCCTAATATCCGACCTGAACCTCTCCTGGTTATATCCCTTTTAAAGGCTTTACTTCATCCATGGTGGCTCCTAAACTTCTACCTAAATTACTGTTCCAGATTTAGCAGAGGCACCTTCCTGTTCTGCCCATCCTCAGCACTGGGCTCGTCCACTGAATTCATTCAACCACAAGGTGGCAAATCCTGTACCAGAAAATGGCATTTTCCTTTTTCCAGCAACCTGCCTTAGCAGCCTACACACAGCAAATCCTGCAGCACAGTTGCAGCAGATATAAATCAGAATAGTTTCACTGACCAGCCTAAGCCTTTGAAGTGTTTCAATCTATTTCCGAGGTCAGTGAAGAACGAGAAAATTTTTCTAAAAATTTGAAAAATGCATAATGGAAATATCTACTGAGGAATCCTGTGAAAACAAATCTGTAGCACTTCCAACAATTGTCTTCTCTCCGCTGTGTTTTAATTTCCTATAGTATCTATCACAGGGTTTTACTAATTCCATAGAGAGCTGAGAACCTGGCATTTAATCCTGCCAGGAAAAAGCAGCTAAGAATAAAAATTCAGCTTACAAATCAAAGGTGCAGAGTCATCTTTCCTACTAAATAATTCACCAAGATTTAATATGCTAGCTTTAAAAAACAATTATGGAAACAAAACCTGTTTCAATTTCCTCTTTCATTTTAAGATGTGACTAATATTAAAGAAGGATCAGAGGCTCATATCTGAGGTACTTAAACCAGACTCCTTGTGTGTCACTGCTGTCTCACCTGGGGGGTTCTTTCAGGTTGTTTGAAGAAATGAAAGTAGTTGGCTTTAATTACTCTTGCTGAAGGGTTACAGTGGGAAAAGTAGGTTTCAGGAAGCAGGCTTTCTGTTCAGTAAAAATGCTTTCCATAAGTGAAATAAATGGGATAAATAATGATTAATAAATAAAAATATAAAGCAATAGAGGGCAGTTATTAAAATAAGAATTGCAACATCTACAAGAATGAGGAATAGAAATCATTCTAACTCTTAATTGCCATGTCTGTTCACTGCTCTGGTTTGGGTTACTGTCTGTGAATTCCAGAAAGGTTTTAGAAAAATCTTGTTTAATAGTTTCTTGCGCCTTCTTAACTGAATAAAGAACATGTAATAATAGATTTTAATCCTCCAGCTTTTTTATTTTGTAATATAAAAAGTCTGACAATAGCTTGATTAATAATAAATAAAAGTCCAGAAACCCAGCTTCTCCCACAGAAAGGATGTCAAGCAGAGCCTGCAGTGATTTACCTCCATATTACTGGTAACAAAATATTCTTTGGAGATGAGGTTTCAGAACTGAACAAGAAAGACCAATCAGCAAATCTATTTTTTTAGAAGCCAAATGATGATGAATCAGTATCAGCAACACAGGCAAAACAATAACCATTGGCCAAAGCGCAGCATGGTGCCCCTGCTGGCTGCAGGGAGTCTCACCCCACTCATGGTTGGTTCACCCTTGCTGGGTCCTTATTTTGAATTACTACCTGTGCTTTGACAGCAGTCTCAAGCCTTCTGTTCCCAGTGGCACAAAGAAGCCACAAAGATGGTTCCTGCTTGTGGCAGCCCTCAGTTCAGACCAGAGGGAACAGCCCCAGTGAGAAGTGCCAGTGACGTTACTCAAATTAAAGCAAAGGGAAGGATGAGGCGCAATGCAGTGACTAAGAGTGCAGCTGCCACCTGGCCAGGAGCAGCAGAGCAAACTTGGGATCAGACTGAGGTTAGAGACTGGCACAAAAGCTCAGGAAAGCTTCCTTCTTTTCCTGGGCTTTATCAGATATTGGCCTGCAGGTCTCTGCAAGGAAAACATATGACTGGGGAGAACTGAAGAGATTTCCTTCTTGGCTATGAAAGGTGTGAGACCTGGTGACTCAGCACCATAGAGGGATACCAGACACTGAGATTAGCTCAGTTGGTTAGAGCATGGTGCTCACAACACTAAAGTTGTGGGCTCAGATCCCCACACAGGCCATTCACTGGAGAGTTGGACTCAATAATCCTTGTGGGTCCCTTTCACCTCAGAGTATTCTGTGATTCTGGGACTGGCAAGACCTACAGGAAGGCAGAAGAGGCCACAACATAAACACTGAGGAGCCTGAAGGAGGTCAAAGGTGGACAACCAATCTTCAGGGAAGTGGGGTAGGAGACAAGACAGCATATCCGGATGGATCAAATCCTCTGGATATGGTGGACTGTGCAGTGTGTCACTGGTGGGAAGAGGGTGTGATCTCCCTTCTTGGTGCAAAACTACTCCTCTCGTTAAACCCACGTCACTGAAATCAGCATATGGCTTGCTGTCTCCAAAGGTTGTTGTACTGACAGCATTTCCTAGTGTAACGTGAAGCCATAATCTGCTGCTGACTGGGAGGGAAGAAAAGCCAACGCTTTCTGCTGGCTAACTGCAAAACTGAGAGTCAGGAGTCGGAATAATTTTTCCAGCTAAACCAGCGGTTCACTCCATACTGTCGATTACAGCACTTGGACTCAGTTCTCAGTGGTAAAAGGAAAGGGTAACAACATTTTCTATTGTTGGGTGCCTTGAAACTTAATTAATGTTTTTGATGTGTGATGACCCTCAAAGGGGAGATGCCAAACATCACAAAGCACTTGGCACCTCTTCTCTCTCTCTCAGTCTCCAAGTCAGCTAAACATCTTGATTATCATAAATCACACAATAATCTGTGTCTTTTCTGCCTGTTACTGCTGGTGGGTTCATGACAAGAACTGCATAAAAATGATTCCACTTTCCCAGACTCTACAACTCATATGGCAGGCCAAGAGAGAACCTGAAAAGAAGTGAACTCTTCTGCACCTACGTCACTTTCTCCCTCTATTTTACAGCTCCAGAGAAGTGTGTCGAAGCTCACTCCCTGCTACCTGGTTGGCAGGTCTCACTCAGAAATTATTTCATTTATTATCGGTACATTTTCAGAACTGGATGCTTTTACACTTCCAAAGAGTAAGCGCCATAAAGTGGTTGAGAAAAATGCATTGACTGCCATAAACCAGCCTCTGTTGGATGCACTAAATATGTCAAAGCAAACTCAGATGGTCCTTTAACTCAGTAGATGTGGCATCATAGGGGAAAGTGCTTCTCCTCCCAGCAAGCAAGACTAACAGCTCAAACACTTAAGGACTCCACCTGATTTCTCCCTTGTGAAACAAAATGTAGATTTTATTACCTGCCGTATAACTTGCTCTATTTATGGTTTGCATAATTTTTCCTCTTTTCAGATACATTTCAGCTTTATCAGCTTCAGTGGCTTTACACCTGACAGAGCAAAGCCTGAACCATGGCATTTCAGGATGTTCAGAAACTAGAAGGCAGAGGTAAGGTTTGGTACTGTGTATTTTTAGGCCAAGTTTCTACTTCTGTTACTGCTCCTACAATACCTCCCTGGGCCTTCACAGCTCTCATTTTACCCTCAGTACAAATCAGGATAATCCCTGCTTTTGGCCAAGACTCACTACCCAATCCAAACAGCCCATATACTAAATCTATTGCAAAGTACGACTTCCTGAACATTTCAAAGTTGGATTACAATACCAGTTGAGCACATGATTTAAAAATAGAAGGCAAAAAACCTTAAGTATGGTCATAGAAAAATGACACCACATCTTGCAATGTTCCTTTAAAAAAAAGAAAGAAAGGGGAAAAAAAGCAAATACAATATGGCTGACTGCCAGAGTTTTGTGTTAACTTGAAGTGCAGAGGTGATTTTTAATGCTTGAAACATCATTCATGAAATATTATATATATAATTTGTACTCAAAATAACACGCAACCTCTCCAAGGAAACATTAAAATAAATAGCTTCTTTAACTCTTTTGTACCTTGATCGTATCTTATTTTGATGAATCAATAAAAGAGAGACATAAGATTGATGTAGGACAGATCAGTAGGGCAATCATGTACTTTATTACATATTTATGAGTCTGAAAGATCAAAGGATGTTTTTATGCACATAACTTGGCAAATGCGTTTCGCCACGTTCAGATATATTCCAAGTGACTTTAGCAGGAATGTGAAAGAAGTTGGCATGCTGCCCACTGTGCTATTTGGTAAGACTTTGAATGATGGTGGGATTACAAACCATGATAATAAAAACACATACAGCATAACATCGATGCATGTAAACAGTATATACAAATGCATATGTGTGATCATATAATGTGTGTATATACAACATATTGCAATTTCTACACACGTGCATATATATGAGAACTACAGCTTTGATTCAGCATCTCTTTAAGACACTGGAAAACTTCCTTTTAGCAGACACCACATCAGGCCTCTAATGCAGACAAAAGAAGGGAAAAAAAGAGTGTCCTTCAACCAGAAAACTTGAGGTTATGGACCGCCATGCACAAAAATCAGGACATTTTGATGTTTACAATTAGATTCTTTCATCAACTGAGGACATCCACTCTTCCTTGGGCTGTCAGGCTACTACTGCTACATGGGTACTAAGATGGAAGAAATATCTCCATTAGCATCAGAACCTGTAAATCCACCTCCTCCCCATGGACAGTTCACATTTTAAGCTCAAATTTGCCCTCTTTTATACATTAAATGCCTCAGCATAAAAGAGCAGAGCATCCTGCTTTACTCAGGGCATGCACTGTCACCCAGCTGATCCCAGGTCCGTGCAGCAGCACATGTGACCTGGAGAAAGGGGTGAACAGCTTCCCCATCTTTCCACTGCTAAATCCATGACTGTATAATGAAGTGGAATTCAATAATTCTCATTATCCCTGATACACAGAAGCATGGAATAAATCTGTACTACAGCTACAAAATGGTTTGCAGCAGAGTTAGAGCAGCCCAAGAAGGTTGAAACCTTTTGCACTACTACTATTAGAATTGCAGGGACAGGGACTTTGAGTTAATGACTGTTATGTCTGGAAGGGAGAGGGTTACTGAATTTCATGAGGTCTGAGAGGTATTTGTGATCTAGAAGAGCATAGTTTGATCCCCAAATTTGCTACGGGTTTCCCAAGTGACCCAGGACAAGTAACTTTTTAATATTGTTTGGAGCACATCGATTTCCTATTAGTTTAATCTCAAATACTGCTGTTTTCAGAAATACTGATTACCCACAACAGAGCTGAGGAACTGTGCTTGAGATCTCTGCAAAACCTGACCCAAGGTGGGCCTCAAACATGGCTGAAATATTCATGCACCCAAAGTCATCAGATCCCCTTTTTATGTCCTCAAAATGAAACTGTCACTCATTTCTTAATTGCAAAGTGATAATAATACTTCCCAGACACAGAGGGGATTGACTAAGAAAGTAACTCTTGTGAAGATACAGAGATTGACAGAAAAGTATGCATCTTCTTAAAACCAAGAGAGCAGGCCTCGTACCGTTCTCCTTTTACAATTTTCTTACTATGATTTAAAAGTTATTGGTAAATTTTTTATTAAATTTAGCAGAACTTGATTGATTCAAAGATGCTGCGGAGGCCTGTCAAAATGTGCTAAAATATACAGTATGTGCCAACACCCCATAGGGAACATCAGGATATTACCTGCAGCTATGGCAGGGATGGGCTTTGGGATCTGTCACTGCCTGAAAGGTGCTACCAACAGTTAAAAGCAAAAGATAGTGAAAATAAGGTTTATTTTATTTTTTATTTTAAGGTCCATGCCTGTTATTAGAGGCCCAGTGCAGAGGAACTGGGGTTGGAAAAGCCAGCTGCCTTCATCTCTCCTACTCCATTCTTGATTGAGGTAAATACCACGTTCCTCAGGCTGGGTCTGAGTGTGTTACACAGCGGTAACACACTCGATGGTATCACAGATCATTCCAGGATTGTCTTGTCATTAGGGCTGGGATGGATTCAGGTTGGTGGGTCTGGCTCTTAAAAACCACTCAGTTTTTCTTTCTGCTGCTCGCCCTCATCTTTGCTCTCCTCCACCTCCCTCGTCCCTTTGGGACTTTGTTCCAAAACCCTCACAGCTACCTCTGTGTCTGTGGTCCTTCAGCCATTTGCACATTACACATTTTCCAGCATGACCCCACTGTCTTTGAACCTCAATTCTCTGTTTTTAATTTTTCTTTCATGTCACTGTGAGTTTTGGTTGTCTCAGTAATGCTTTGACTTTGGTGTTTACACCCTTGCAGCACCAGCAAGGTGTCCCCATGGTCTGGGGCAGACATCACTTAACAGTTCTCTATTAGTGCACAGCTTGTTCATTCTTTGCAAGTCATTCTCTCAAGCTTCCTTCTCAAGCTTATTTATTTCTCTCTTTTCTGAACTATCTTCCTTTTGTTGGCATCATTGTCACTGAAGGGCCCAGAAAAGAAGCATTCCAATATCTGCACGATCAGACTCTATTTGCTGTGCCTTCCATAAGGACTATTAAGGAACCTCTCATCCTGATATCTTCCCAAGAGGTCACCTTACTGACTGTCCTAGACAACCCAGGCTCTAAACTCATTTCTGCTGTGCTATGCCCTACTGGCAGATTTGTTGTTCTTTGCTATTTTTCTCAAGCTTTACCTGTGTTTATCAATAGTTCCTTTTACAAAGGTCTCCTCAGTGTCTCTGGGATTGATTCAATGAAGCCTTTAAGCTGCTGTTTAGAGTTTAAGCACATGAATAAGCTTCCATTTGAAGACAATAGGACTAAATGGCTCATAAGACAATATACATTTAAGTGGGTTTTTTTGTAAATTAAGCTGTAATTGTTCAACAGTCTTGTGGGATTTTTCCTTTTTAAGGAAAAAAAAAGCAACCCAAGCAGCTCATCCCTCCATTTCAGACTGCATTGCTGGTTACCCGCTGGTAGCAAGACTGTTATTTTCAAAAACTACTGATGGATTCTTTTAGTCCAAGTGTTTATTAACATAACAATTATTAAAAACCCCACCTCACCACATCCCCAAGGCACACCCGGGTCCTTCTGTGTGTGGAACTCAGCAAACAAGAGTGTTAGGAGACAGCTGTGAGCTCCAGCAGCACCAGACAACATTGGATTGCAGCAAACTTAACAACTTTGTTATTCCAAATATTAGCACTACTGATGAACCTTTACTCTGTTTCAACAGACACATAATTAATTCATTTACAAGACCTGCAGGAGAAGGTTTCTCTCCACAGGAAGGGGCTTTGGCAGATTTGCTGGCAGCGTTTCAGGTGGGTGGGTTCAATTTATAGTACTAGCCACGAGCTTTTGTTCTCATCCAGGAAAGTGCCCTGAAGTTAGTCTGGGCTTAATTATTCAGTTATAAATCCTTTGACTGCAAGCTGATTTAGCCCATATTCTCTCTGAGCTTCATCAGGGCACCCTTTTGCAGGGTGACTTTAAGTAGGGGATGATACAATGGGAGCATCTCTGCTCTCTCCCACCCTCCGTGGGGGCCACCAAGGAGGGCAGTAGGAATGGACCATGCTTGGATTCACTCCTACATGCCCCCAGAATGATTCTGGATAGTGGCATGCACCATGAGAAAAAACATATCCAGGACCATTCTCACAGCTCACCAGGACAGATTATGGATCATCTAGGACAGGGATAGACAAGGGAAGACAGTGAATGCTTTCCAGTTATGAGATAACCACCAAAATGCTCCATGAAGAGCAAGTTGGTGTGAAGAATGCTTAAAAGCTGCTGAATCTGGCAAACCAACATGTCAGCAAACAACTATATAAACAGGCTTTCCTGTTGCTGTCTTATTTAGACACAAAGAGAAAGGAGAAAATTAAAGATGGCAGCACACTGATATTGTTCATGGATGCTGTCATCTGTCACACTCTCCAGCCTAATACTCAGCTCAGCTAGCTAGAAAGCTGCATCCACATAACTTGAGGTGAGAATTTAAAATAGAGGTAGACTGGTTCACAAAGCTACGTGGACATGTTTACTGCAGTGTAATAGTGCCTTAATTTGAATTAGTTAAAGTTAATTAGAAATGGATTTAATGACTTAACTTCGAGTAAGTTGCCATTATGCCAAAGCAAAATTATCCATACAGCTTTTATTTAGCTTAACTATCTCCATTTAAAACCTCTTCAGATCATGCCAGAATAACTTTTCGTGCAGAGAAATTCCTACACAGAAAAAGCCTCAACCCTCACTCAGCTGGAAAAGACAGTGGCCTGATGTAATCCCCGTTGTCAATATGTTTATTGTCACGTACAGCTCAGGATCAAAGGACATGCAGCTAGCAGATCTAATTAAAAAGTGAGGATGTAATAGACAAGCCTCATCTTCTGCTCAATCAGCTCTTGCTTAGTCGTGAGATCAGAATTTCACACAGGCTAGTGTAGGCCTAGAGGTCAAGAGATTTACTCTTCATCTGAATCCAGAGAGGCTCCTTGTCTTGTCCTTTGCTTCTGGAACAAGATCTCCTGTCTTGCACAGCAAACCTGGCCCAGCCCAGCTGCAAACCTTTCACATTGTCCAGCTGTGATATGTTTAGCGATGATAAAGCTTTCCTGGCCTCCAGATTTGTTTTCAGGTTTGGGTTTGATTTTTTCCCTTCTTTTTCTTTTTTAATCAGCAGCCAAATATACTGGAAAGTTTCAAACTGTGGCTTGCCCTTCTATGTCATCAAGTCTTATGAAACTCTCTATTCTGAAATAACTGCAATGTAACAAATTCTAGTTGTTTCTGTACAAACCCATTATGAACTCATACACAGCAGACCGGGGAATGATAACTCTGCTCATTTTCGTCTTGTTTAGGGAAGATTGTGTTAAGTGTAGTCAAAATAACAATGTCTTACTTGGGCTGGCCTGCTGGCAAGGTCTGAGGTAGGATCAGAGCATCCTCAGTGACTGAGTTTAGACTATAAATCATTACTGCCCCTCACTGAGAAGGGTAACTGAGTGACCCCAAACAGTTTAGATGAACTTGGTTTATTTTGCTGTGTGATAGACTAGGATCATACCTGTCCTTAACCTTTAGGAGCTTATGTGTGTTTCCATCAGAGTTTCTGCCACTTAGAACACTGATCACAGAATTACAGAGTAATTTAGCTTGCAAGGGATGCTGGAGGGTCACCTGGTCCAACCTCTGTCTCAAAGCGGGGCCAACTTTGAAGTTAGGTATTAAAAACGCTTGCTGTCCTGTGAAATCATCTCTCTGGGGTTTGTGAAGACTAATCAAGAGAGGCTGATACCAGACCTGTGAAGTCAGTATGAACCTCATCAAGGCTACAGAGGTGCAGAAAGATGAAGGTTTCTGCCCTTAAAGTAAATAGAAAAGCTTCCAGTGAGCAGGAAAGGAATTCAACTCCAAGCCTACATTAGACCAGGAAACATAGTGCAAGACTTCAGTTGCAATATAAAGCTCATTTGTTGTTCTTTGTCTTTCTTACAACTTGATTTCCTGACTAATTATGCTCAGCTTTACCCTGAGATGAAATAAAAAGATGAGATTTCACATGAGGAAGAAGACATTACTTCTCCCTCACTTTCAAGTTTACAAACGAATTCAGAGCAGAAATACTGAGAAGAGGTGCAAGAGCGATAGCACATTCCAGTGAAGGTTGTTTGCAGTAGACTAGAACTTTTTTATGTCTGTTTGCGCTGTTGGATTTATTATTGCTTCATGCTGAAAAATAGTGAGAAGCTTCCACAGGGCAGTTCAGCCATTTCTAAGAAGGATCACACCAGTTGTTTTGAACGGTTTTGAATTCTTTTAGTGAAATTCCACTAATGTGCATTGGGGGACTGTCTCAAAATGTGGTAGAGGCCAGTGCAGGGACAGAGAGGTATCGTTCACTGTCTTCATGAATATTCAACAAAATGTGGCCAAATTATAATCCTCTGCAAATCACCATCTGCATATGCTCGGTGGAGGTTTGTTAGAGGATAGCAGCACAATTCCCAGAGCATTCTGTCTTAATTGCATATATGCCATATCTCCCACAGGGCTGAATGCCAACCACATGGGCCTGCTCCATGCCCACCTCATCCACTGACCTAGATTCTTCCACAAAGTGCACCTCAGGAGGGGTTGCAGCTCAGGCTCAGTTTACACACAAGGTAAAAAGTGGGTATTTCCAAAACTTGAGACTCACTATGAGAGAAGAGGAGGCAAGTTCTAGACGTAGCAAGAAAGTACAAGGAAGGTGCAATTAACACAGTATTCAGGTTGCACATTTGAATAAGAGATTAAGATGGTAATAAAATATTTTACTCACATTAATTTTTCCTGGTGATAAAGCATCTGGGATGAGATGTCAAAGAGATGAGCAGATGTCTAAGCTTGGCTGCTCTGAGGCAAGCCAGTGCAGCAGTATCTCCATTAGGAAAGAAGCAGAGGTGGTAACAGCCAAAATTATTATTACAATGGAAATTATTTGGATATGGATGAATGTGAGTTCAGAGGACACTGCCCTGAAGAGTTAAAAAAAAGGAGAAAAAAATAAAAAGATGGCCTGAGAAGGTCACTGTAGGAGCAAACAGAAAGTGAGTGGGAGAAACAGGTTCCAGGACAGTCTTTAAACCAAGATTTCAAGACAGAGATTATAATGAGCTCTGTCAGATGTAGCCAAAATGTCAAAGAACATATGAATGGAATAATGGCCTTGAGATTTGGCCCTGAAGAGCTTACTAGAGACCTTGGCAAGAGCAGTTCCAGTGGAGTGGAGAGAACAGAAGCTAGAATGAAATACAGAGTATTATTATACACTGCAGTGATTGGCACCAGTGGGATCTGTTCATCCCATGGACCATTTACTGGGACCTGATGGGCTAAATCCTTAACTTGGCTTAACTCCTTCAGAAATTTCATCAATTTACATCCCTCAGAAATTCCATCCAGAGAAGAAAAGCTAAAAACATGGTGGATTTATAATTTCTTTTGAATTTTGAGTTTATTTTAAGCCTTCCTATGTGAAGTAATCCCCATCTCCTGTAATGAGTAATCCTCTTCCCCAAAGATCTCGGAGCACAACACTTTCTGTTTCTTTACATTGTCTAAACAGTGCAAAATTAGGCAGATCTTAAGCTAGCTGCTCTCATTACACAGTTTGATGAATCTGAAAGGGGAACTAACAAACTCGAGGATGAATCATTAGGCATTTAGTCTTATAATAGCTTTCTTCCCTTACCCACTCCTCTTCCTATAAATTTCTTTTAAAACATGAAAACAAAAAAACCCTACTTGCTATAAATTAGCTGAATTATTAATCTCTTCTCCCTTACAGACTTTGCACGTTGGACAACAGCCAGGGGATCGCAGTACCATGTGCTGTTGCAGGTATTCCCCTCAGAGACAGAGCACATACATATTCTTAGACCTGCAATAAACCCCAGATCTTTCAAGTAAGTATGAGACAATCTCCCTTAACATATCTTTTTTAAAATCATCTCTGGTGCTTTGAAACCAACAAGTTTGAACAGATCTGGAATCAGATCTATTCGACCATCTTCAGTTCAGTGACATTGGAGCTGGAATTCTATGGAAAACGCAGTGCTTAGACTTAAAATTAGCAAAAGCTCTCCAGAAGGAACAAAAAAGGTATAAATTATGTCTGATTGAACAAACACAACTCCACTGTTGAACAGCCACTCAATGAAGAGGGCAGGGAGAGGCAATGGAGCACGGTAATGTGTAATATTACTAGTCAATGGGCTGTGTGCTGCAGTGGGCTCCCAAACGCTGGAGGTGTCAGGGAGATAAATAGCAGAGTGTCCTCCTCAAAAATATGATTAATACCCTCCTCGGTCCACTGCTGAAGATGTAGTGGGTGCAGCTGGTTTGGACAGCAGTTGCATAGAGGAAAATTCCAGGACGATTGCAGCAGAGCAGAGAGGGCAAAGAGTAGGACAAGTAGTCAACTGAGTGGGAGTGCTGAGCCCCTACAAGGGGAGAAGTAGGCCAGAGCTGGCAAAGGTCTTTTGGCTGCTGTTTAAGTAATGTTTATAGAACTTTCATGCATGCACAACTGAGTTTCGAGTTCATGATCTTTGGAAGAAAAAAGGGAGAGAAGCATGTTCGAGTTCATTGTCTCTTGTAATAGTCATGCCAGAGGTGTGACTCAAGGAGTCGTTCTTCTCTCCTAATCTGCCCCCCTGCAAAGCCTCTACGTCACAAAAAAAGTCTGGTGGAAAACTGAGACACATAAAAAAATAAACTAAAAAAAATCCCTTTTTTCTCTCTCTCTCTCTCTTTTTTTTTCCCCTGTAGCCAACTAAAATTTCCTGAAAAATCCAGGAGTGTGTCAAGTGAGGTTTTCACACTGCATCGTTTTCAAGGAATCCTCTAAAATTCTCAGAAAACATCCTTTCATGCTTCTGTTGTCACAGCACTCAGGGGAGACTGTCCAGAGCTCAAATTCCCAACATTAGAATCTGAACACACTATAATGTAAGTAATGCTCCCGAAATCAAACAAAGGCAGAGGGCTACGGATGGCTTTATTTCTTAGGGCAGTGATCCCTGCCTTTGTTGGTTTGCAGGCAACAATACCAAGCAAGCAATATATTACCAGCAATGCCATATTATCTACCGGCTTGCATCCACAATGAATGTCTCAGGGTCACCCCTGAAAGCCTTGGGTGGGGATGAATGCCTCGGGCAATCAGGCTCCCATCAGCAAGAAGGTGCTGCAAAAGCTGCAGGCACCAGGCTGATGCTGAACAGAAGGACACACGTGTTATTAACCACACAAACACGACACGAGCAGGATACACATAAGTACTTCTGTTTAACTTCAAATGACAAAAAAATAGGATGGGGGAAAGGAAAAGTTCCAGTGGATTATTGATCTGAAAGACAGTGATTAATAATCACCAGTTTAGTATTCTGCATCACCACTGCCTGTCACACTTCCCTGGAAACAGGATTAATATAAGAAGATATTATATATGTGAGCAAGGCACTAAGGTAGCACTGTATTGATCTGAACTTTAGAGCTGTTCAGTGCCATTAACAAAAACAAAAAGAATGCAGGCCCTTGCAAAAAGGAGGATGGTTGACAATAAGAAAGTAGTTGTTTTTCCCTCTACAGATTGCCAGCAGCCTGCTTGTCTCTGCAGTTAGAGTCAGGAATCACCAGCTAGAGAGTCCTGGTAATCTCAGTGTAACGTGCCCCAGATCAGCCAGCACAGCCACAAAGGCTTTTCCTCACTGATTGCAGAACTGGTCCCTGATTGCAACCCAGAAAGTTTCTATAAGAGATTACACCCCCACAAGGACCCGCTCCCAATACTACAGGAACAGCACTGCTTTCCAAGAGAATTTAGAGAAAGAAACATTACATAAACTGGAGAACTACAGTGTTCCTTCACAAAAAAAGCCTAGCCTGACAAACACAGAGTGTTTCAAGAAAGAAGAAAGGAAAGTAAAATAAAGCTGGTTAATGCATTTAAAGACACTTTCAATGAAATGAAAATCATTTAACTGCTTTATTAAACCACTGTCTCAAATTCATTTTGTTCTTTTCCTACCTTTTTGTTTCTGCATAAAGAGGGGGCACCACTATTTGTTCAACATAATATTAAGCATACTCTGCTACTCAATTAGTAAACATGTCAAGAGGTGGGTTAGTTATTCATGGTTCAGGGCCACAGCCCCCTTTCAAAAAGAACTTTTTTTTCACTCTAATGAAATGATGGATAATCTGGAAGTAGGTGCTTTAAGAAGATATTAATCATTCTCTGTGGTAATGTTAATCATGCGTTCCATCATCTCCAGATGCTGTGCATCACCTTCCTCCGAGATAAAGGGCACCCAAGCCAGCAGAGTCCTTTTGATCACCTTTCTCACAGTAACTCTCATAAGGCATTAAAAGAAGTCTTCACATTTCAGGGCATCCTTAAAAATGAAATAGAAAGTGGGAGAGTGAGGTAATGGAGGGATTCATGGACTTCAATCTTGACCCTGTCATTACTTATGCTGCCCAGATGGGAAGTGCATAGTTCTTTCGTCCTTTGTCCTAATCTTTGACATTTTTCAATGCAATGTTTGGAATGAATGAGGTATGAGAAAAACCCTGATCACAGGAAATAGAAAATTAATTCGCAAAAGATTTCAGGGAGGGAGGTGAGGGGAGAAGAAAAAAAAAAAAAAGAAGAGAAAAGAAAAAAAAGAAAAAAATCAACCTTCACTCTCTGTGAAGAAAAATCCAGCAAATCACAGCCTACTATTCCATTCTTAGAAAACATTAGCAGAAGTCAGGTCAGATTTATCTCAGTGTACTGTCTGTGATGTCTCTTCCAGTTAATAAAACACCCTACCACCACTGAGACTTCTGGCCAATTAGACCATTTTATGACTAATCTTTTATAGCTTCTCTTTTTTTTTTTTAAGTTACGTATAAACCTGGGGCATACCTTAGATGGCTGAAATGTCTCCTTTTGCAGACTTAGATGCCTCAGAGACCCCAACATCTAGAGAAGAAACTTTGAAGGTATCCTAAAGCTAAAAAGTAACTTTCTATAAACTGTTGAATAAAGATAAACCGCAGGGGACCGTACCCAGTCAAAGGCAGGCGGTGTTTCTGTCACAGCATGTAAGTGTTAAGGAGAAAAGAAGTTGTGTGAACTTGAAATGAAATAATCCAACTTTCTTAAAGCCATGTTTAAATACTGAATCCGTATGCAGAGGAACTGCCAGCCTCTCTTAGACAATCAGTGATCCCCACCAAATGTCACTCACGATGTACTACTTTATGAGGTAAGTTAAAAAGGAAAAAGAGGACATTTCACAGGAAATTTCATACCCGTCACACCTATAGATGTTTTTGAAAATATTTCAACCAAGTTGTAGTCACCACTCTCTGTGGTTTAGATGAAATTTTGAAGAAATACCCTTTTTTCACAGACTTTAAAGTAAGGCAGACAATCACCCATCCACACCACAGATTTCATACAAATATAGTTTGCTAAAAAAAGGTATTTCCTAGAATACTAAACATCTGCTCAAAGTTTCTGCATCTTGATCCAGTAAAGAGAGTTTGCTCTTCCTAATTCTCCAAAATGGTTCATGTTGCAACCCCCCATTTTTACCCCCTTTTTCACCCTTGCCTCCTTGAAAGGAAAACCTAAATCACAGGGCTGACACTGAGCTGTATCTGTGGCATCACCCTGTGGTCAGTGCCCTTTGGGCAGCTGGGGTAAATAACTCACACCTCACCGAGTATGATAAAAGTACCTCTTTCTTATGTAGGAAATACTCCATAGTCTTGTCTTTGAGACACCAGAGGGAGGAACCACCACTCAGAAGCTCTGCCACTGACATTAAGGAGTTTTGTTATGTGCATTGGGGTGTGCACATGCTATGCTCAGTTGCCCTGGAAAACATGTATAAACAGCATTATCCAACAGTCTACAGAATTTATGTAACCCAGTCTCCTTTTATAATTGTTCCCCAGTAATACCTGGAGAAACAAAGCCACCCTTCCTCTGATATAAAGCTGCCTCACTTACAGCATGCACTGATTCTGAAGCTTTAGGCCAAATTATATCCTAATGTACTGAGGATCTTCGCAGTGAATTTATGTAGTGCAAAAATCTGATCCATCTTTATAGCAATTCATGCTCTATTTTGCATTCCCCTGTGTTGCCTTCCAAACAGTACACACCATATTAACATAAGATCACTGGTACAGGCCCTTTGTAGATGGCAAAGCTGAGAGACTAATGGATGTCTGAAAAGTGAATGTTTTTTCATTCCTTGTGATCTTGTTAACATATGTGTATTTAATGGTGGTAGCATTATTTCTGACTTACACTATTGCACTACATTACAGTTGCTATTAATTATGCTTGCTATTGGGAATGGTTGCATGTTTGCAGGGGTTTTTTATTCATGGCCAGTTCTAATTTACTTTTTGTAAAGACAGCTATTGTAACACAGAGTTTTTACAGTCTACACAGAGCCATGGGAAATGTACTTATATTTACAAGACAGAAATGAGAAGTGATGTCAAATTTAGGAAAGGAACCAGGATTTATTTACAGGTAAGAAAATTTCTGACTCCAGAATGCAGTACTTCATTATTCTCATGAAGCAAAACACAATATTAACAATAGGCCACAATTTCAAAGTGGCTTCAACTCTTCCTTCACTGAAGTGTACACAAAGCTGTTCTGAACGTTTTAAGAGCTGGGACATCAAAATGCAGGTGCATTAAACGGAGCTTGATCAGGAAAATTAGCAGCTACAGAGCTGAAGGGTATTTGGTTGATCCAAGGTGAATATGTTGATATACATCCTTTGTGAAATCCTGGAGTGGTTTCCAGGAGAAACAGGTATGTAGTCTCCCACTTTATTTCTTCTGGGAAGTTAAGTACTCTTTCATTATTGATAAGATAGAGAGCTGCCTTTTCTATTCATTGCACTCAGCTCTCATTGATAGATGGTATATAAAAATTTCATTTTGGATGGTAGAATTCAAGTGCAGTGATACAAAGGTGCTTTGTGGATACAATCTATAAATCTTGAAAAAAAAAGAAGGAAAAAATAACGCTTTCTGTCATCATGGCAGCGGATTTAGATCATGAAAGTCACCCATAATACTAAGCCAAATGCATTCACTGAGTATTTTGGTTGATAGGGTCAGGAAATACAGAGTTTGCTAAAGTTCATCAGACTTCTTTTGTAAGCATGTGTGGGCACATGGAAAATAGGAGCTAAAATACCTTCCAAGACATCCTGGACTCTACCCGAGGTATTGGTGAACAACGTTTTTTGAATTTACAGATTAAATTTTTGCATGCAAAATAGATATCCTCATCCTTATTAGCGACTCTGTAGAATGGAAGATTATTTATGAAGGGTGTGGGCAAAATCTGGATTCTATGTTGTTCCTTAGGCTAAAATCCTGTTATTTTCACAATTCATTTCCTTGAAGAAAGAAGACACAGTGTGCCAAGGCCATGCAATTTCATTTTAATACTTTGAGTTCACTCGTCTTGGAAATACCTCTCACAAGAGTTTGGCTCTGAAAGGTGGAAATTGCCTGAAAAGTTAATCTGAACTGATTGTTCACCACTTTGAACCAGTATCTCACAAGAATGGATGTTCTATTTTCAAAGGCCTGATATTCCTGTGATGAAACATAAACTCGACAAGGAAACACAAAGCAGTCTGCTGGAACCACGTTGCAGAGACAACTGAACAAACAGCTGGTTAAAGGATTAAAGCCAAAACAAAGGACTGTTTGAAGGTCTCCCTAAGTTTTAGATGGCAATGGGAATCTTTTGAAATGGGGGCACAGTGGAGCTGCTACAGAAAGAGAAAGGTTTGGGACCTTTCCCGTTTCAGAGGTACTGAAACTGCAGCACTGTCTGGTGAGTCTTTGGCAACGACAGAAGGCAGTAAGGATAATAAGTTAGATGAGCATTACACCTTCATAATTCCAATTCACTCTTTTAAACAGAAACCTTCAGTCTTTGGAAGGATCCAGAGTGTTTCTCTCTATTAACTGATTCTCATTGTTATGTTACAGTTAGTATCACCTTCTCCTCTTTAGCCCACTTTGCCTCTACCTTTAAATGAATTACTACTTTTCAGCACAATTAAGTGTTTGAAGCAACCAGGAGATACAGTTTAAGCACAGTAAAAATGTCCAATTGAAAAGGCTAAAGATCAATATCAAAGGTCTAAAAGGTTAGACCAATCCTATCAGCTTCAGGGGAAAGCTGGTGCTAAGCTACCGTCCAAGACAGAGCTAATGGCCCACAGATGATCTTTGTTCAACCTGCTTTCTCCTGTTTAAAAAGAAATCCTCCCTTTATTGAACACTGTAATTTTCCCATTGCTGAAAATGCAGAAGCTTTAAATTCCAATTTTAGTTGTGCTGAAAGATGGGAAATAGTTTCTTTTAAATACTTTTCTTTATGAAAGAAGACAATAAAGGCTGCCTATTGGCCCTCATTATCCCCACCTCGATTTGACTTGCCTACCTGCTCCACTGCACTGGTTCAAGACAATTAATCCTAATATTCAACCCTCCTGGTGTAATTTCTCATCTTGGCAGGTCTCTTTCTATAATGACTAAAGGGGAGTGGCCAAATTCACAAAACCTTTGGGGTGAGCCGGATACATTTCCACAAACACAGACAACAATTTGATCCTAATATGTTAATGAAATGTTGTGTTATCAAACCAAAGCAAGCATTTAAAGCCACTGCCCGAACAGTCTGGGCAATAAAACACAGAATACTGGTCATTACATTATGGACACAGTAACACACAAACAGGGAAGACTGTTAATATGGAAAAAAATACATCATAGGCAACTATTGTTTTGAAGAAATATTTGTATTGCAACACCAAAAACTCTGCATGAGACTCTCAGCTGCTTTAGCCAGCACAGCTCCCCAAACTCGTAAATTGGCATCAATAAAACAATATCTTTATTAGCAAACAAGTCACATCTATCTGTGAAAGGGATGTTTAATGTGGATTACGGTCTGAAATCATTTCCTAGGCAGAAAGATGTTCATGTGGAGTTATCCCACTGGTAGTAACAGAGCTAGTTCAGTTTTAGCTATTTTAAAATAGAGTGGAATGCAACTGGTATTCTGTTCCTCTCATCTGTCTTGCTTCCTCCCTCAGTGGAAGCAGCAGCACCAAAAATGCCAAGAGAATAGGCCACTGACAGTTTTTTTCCAAAGCCAGTGCCTTTTAATCAAATAGGTGGCCCCACAGAGGTAACTGAGGGGTAGAATACTCTTATTGCTCTTCTAGTCACTCCAGCAATAGACTCTGGATGTAAACTGATAATTAGATGCAGTTTCTTTGCTTCTGGAGAAGAGTGATTGTAATTTACATTAGGTAAGATTTAGAGCTGCAGTCATACAATATATGAGGAAACCAGAAGTTGCACTGGGTTCCATAAAGGTTTGGAATCTCTATTTACAGACTTACAACTAACCTTAATATTCTATTTCTTCACTTTTTTCCCCTTCAAAATACTAAAAGAAAGCATAAGCAAGGCTGAGGAAATCAAGATTCACCACAACCAGTGATAGCTTCCCTGCAGGTAATGCAGAGCTCCCAAAACTCTTGGAATGGTTCTGCGTGGCTGGGTAGAGGTTATTTCTGACTTTAGGAAGGGAAACTCCTGTGATCTTAATCAGGGGCAGCACTCACATCTAACCATGGAAGATCTAACCAGTGAAACTGCTTTAACTTAGTTTAAAAAAGTATTATATTGTCACAGCCATTGCTTCCGTGGCCATGGTTTCATGGTATGAGCTTATCCATCCATAGTCCACTGGCTCCTCTTTGTGCCATGGCTGTCGATAACTGCAGGGTGAATGGGATTGGGAAACGGATCCATCAAAAGAGAAATGAAACTTTTTTATGGCTCTTTCAGGCAAATCAGTTCCTCAAGTCATTTTATCACATGGCTACACAGACAGACACACCAGCTCCAAGCACAGTAATGCACAGAATGGAGAACAAATAATAGGAACTGCTGGATTGTTTATTTTGGCATTGTGACTGTGTAAGTGCAAGCTACATCTGCCTTTGGGCACATACAGAAAGATAAAAGAGGGAGACAAATAAAAATACACTTTCATGTAGTACTTATAAACACAATTTAAAGTATTTTTTTTATCAAGTCTTACTGGTATTAGGTAGTAAATATTGCTTGAATCCATCCACATCTACGTTCCCCTCAGATCTAAACTAGATGTTTGGAAGTTATAGCAATTTCCACTGAAACCAGAATTTAGAGGCAGTAGTAAGTTTTATTTTATTTTTGTTTCATTTAGTTTTGTTTTACTTAATTTTATTTCATTTTTGCCTGTTAATTCAACATAGAAGAGGTAACATGTCAGTCTTCCCAAAATGTTTTTGTATTCCCTGAGTTTGCTTCACAAGAATAATGGTGTTTTATTAGCTGATACTGATCATGAAGCAAATGGCACTATATTGGCTTAGCCAGGTAAACATCAGAATTTATCAGAATTTAGGGCATGCTATAATAATAAAAATTTGATTCAAATCAACTAAACCACTTTTTTTTTTTTGGTATCATCAAAGGGAATAAAATCTCCCTTTCCTTCACACATTATAAATTTAAGGCAACTCAGGAAATTGCTCATTAGACAATGAATTTAAGTCATATGTGACCAAAGGCAGAGGGAGCTACTCCTGTTCTGACTGACTGACTTGGCTATATCACTAACCCCCACAGTGGAATCTTTGCTGGCATTGGCCAACAGACTTCTGGATCGAGAAATATTTGTTCCAAAAATTCAAAAATTATTTCAAATATTCATTAGTCTGGTAAAAGTTGTGATCTGTTCATAAGAGAATCTGGGAGCAGTAAAAATCAGAAAAGTTAATTGAAGGAATTATTTATTGCCCATTATTTGGTAAATTGTTCAACCACTGAAGCTATGTAAGGAGCTTTGAAACCTCATATTGACAAATAAGTCCTTAAATATATTAGCCTAATAGCTTGATTTCCAAATTAACTGCTATGAAGTTACCTGGGAAAAGTGATTCTCTGGTGAGTCTTTTATAGTGAGAACACTATTCTACTGCCTCCATCTGATAGCTATGTTGTACCCTGAGGCATGTGGCTTGATTTAGACTAGATGCTAACTACAAATGTCATTTTCATTCATATGGCCCTAACTCAGGAAAAAAATTAAGCATATGCTCAAGACCCTGAGAAGTCAACTTCTCACATGTTGAACATTAAGCATAGTCTTATATCCTTCGTTAAATTCTGGACAGAAGGATCAGAATTATTCAAGTGCTTAAGAGCTGAGCATGTTTTTATTTGCTTTGCTCAATTAGGACTATAATGATCTCATTCTGTTTTGCAGATTCTGAAGCTCCCTGCTTCAATAACCATTATGGCTTTTTACCCAACAATGACAACTAGAAATTTTTGAACTCTCTCTAGGTTTAGCTGCAATAGTTTACTGTCCATCAATTCCTCTACTGAGGCTTCAGTTTTTACACCACAGGTGAGTGGGCAGCTGTAACTCTGGATTACACAAAGGTGGTGAACATCCCAAGCTCTGATGACCAAGAGCTCTGATTCATAACCCTATTGGATTAATCTTGGGGCTGCAAAGGGTTACTGTCCCAGCTGTCTGTCCCCCTTTACCTTCCAGGTTACTCTCTTGGAAGTTCTCTCTTCAGCTAAACCCAGCAAGGAATGGGAATTAAACACATTTTGTTTTTCCTAAGAATGGGAAAGTGTAAACATGATGGATCCCTCTCAAGTCCTGAAGAAAACTGTATTTCCAAAACCTGGGCTCTGTGTCCAAGTCCAGCTCTTATTGTTGGATGTAGAAGGAGATTGATCAGTTCCAAAAGGAAATGGAAGATCCTGAAGTGCAGCCAAAACAGCTTCCACAGCTTAAAACTTTGTGGTTTACAGATCATTTTCTTAAGTTTAAGCAAAATTTATTGTTCTATATGCTTATGTTCCACTCTCATCTTCAGAATAAAAAAATTCTATCAAGTTATAGACATTTATATTATAGAATTATATACTGAGACTAATATACAGAATCATTATTTCACTTCTCTAACAACCGAGCCGGCCAGGAAAGACTGCAAATAAAACCCTGCTGCTACATTTCTGCACAAATCTGTTAGTCAATACCACTACAATACATTTTTGTTTCTGTGCTTTGAGGTGTGCACCTTTTGTACTCTGAGAATAACCTTTCTGCTGCGACTCTGGAGCTTTATGCTCTGCACAGCTACTCCCAGCACCTCATGGCTAATTGTGCATCTCCCCGCGCTGCCTCTGGCTGGAAACATGAGGTGACCTCCCTTTAAGCCTGCACGCTGCTGTTTGGTGCCAAAGCATCATGGGTCATGTTGTCTCCAGTTCTGCAGTGACTGCAGACATGGGGATCACACTTTGCAGCCTTTGCCACACAATCCCACAGAGCACAGAAATCTGGTTTTTCTCCTTTAAAAGGCTGAAAATCAGTAATAACTAGACTGCAATCAATGGAGCTTTACTGCTGTGCGCTGTGTTAACACAAGGTGTGAATCTGCCTTCGGATCCGGATTCCGCAGAGCGGGATGGCGAGCAGGAACGCTCTGACTGCTTTGCCTTCCCTTGCCAGTGGCTGATATTAACTCTATATATTTTAAGCAGACACTTGCAGTTTCTCAGATGTCTTCTCTTTCTCATTTATTAGTTGAGTTATATTTTAATGGTGCTGAGAGATTTACTGTCAATGTATTAGACGTATTCATTTCGGTTAAGGCAAAATCCTTGCACTACAATCCAAATGCTGGACACATCTGTTAGCAGGCCAAGGAATGACCCTGTGTTATTATTATTTTTAAAACCTCACAGCTCACACATTTGAAAATCGCATAAAAATATGTAGCTTAGCAGCTCTGCCTTCCCTTTGTACTATTTGCTCACATCCGGATCCATTTTTTCCCTTGCCTGAAGCGAGGGAAGCACAGCCCCATATCAATCGCTCCCTACGCCAGATCGCATTAGGGAAACCCCCAACTTTTCATTTCAAATCGGCAGCATCTTTCCTTTGATCCAGAGACCACAGCTGGGGAGCTGACATGACTCTACCTCGTGCTTCCCCTGCTCCCAGCCCCGCACCCGCCGTTGTTCTGTACCCCCAACCACTTCTAGCAGAGTCACCTCTGCTCGGCTTCAGCAGAACCTTTTCCTCCCTGTCACCGACAGAGCAGCCAAATTAATCACATTCAGCCCAGCTAACATTAACAATCCGTCAAAATGGCCAATGAAATGCTTCATCTACTGTAACTAGAAAATCCACCTGAAGACCTGCTGATTTGTCCTGGCACTTCTGACTGTAGGACAAAACAGACAGGAACCACCCTTTTCCCCTCGTTCTCTTTTCAATATTTTCTACTTCCTCTTTTGCTGCCTTTTTTCTTTAAATTCTATTTTGTTTGTTTGGTTTATTCCCTTAGAGTAGCTCAGAATTCACTGAGTGTGAACAGCAATATTTCTGCTTAAAGAAATGCTTACAGAGTGTTCTCTGACAGTACGTGGGCCTTCAGTGTTGACATCAAGCCAGGGGTTGTTGGAAGTTCCTTTGCAATAATCTCAGTGAGTCAATACAGTGACTTTGTGATGCTGTGCCCTGCTGTAACTTTGTCGAACTCTTCTCTGTTTTTTACTTCTAACTATTCACCTATCAAAGAAGTAGCTGGATGCTGTGGCATTAGGACACAAGTATGATCCAGAAGATCAGAACGCATATTGGAAACTTTTTCCAGGATTTACCTTCCTATGGACAGTCTCTAAAAATGATTGGGTTCCTTTGGTAGTAGTAGCTCCCCAAATCTTTCTTTTTAAAGGTTTCCCATCTCTCAGAAATTCCAATCTATACCCTTTGTCATCCTAAATGCTTTTAGACCCAATGATTTAAGGACAGGGGGAGACTTTCAAGATGTGTGTTGTATTACCTGACTCGTAAGGTTGGGCAGAGTCACAACACAGGATCATATAATTACAGCAGGAAAATTACAGAACAACTATTCCATTGTTATTTTTAACAGAGCCAAAGTGCAACATATTATTGGCCAGCAACATCAAGTGGCAAACTGTTAATGCTTTTAAGGCCTTTATTCAACAACACCCATAAACATATTTCTGACATCTGCATTTAAATATCTATTTGACTTCAATAGGTTTTAAGCATGTGCTTAGAATTAACCTCTGTGCTTTTCCTGACATGGAGCTCTGTGCAGGTAAAATACCTATTGTATCATCACAATCAGGTTCAAAATCCAGGTCTTTCCAACCTCTGGGTCCTATTCAATACGTAAGACTAGAGGTAAGGAGGTAGGTATGCACTGGCAGAACCAAGAGTTTGAGGTTGTTGTTGGGGGCTGGCTTGTGTTTTACAGACTTCCAGATGTTTAGAATGAGAAGCCCTTGTGCAATTTCTGAACAACTCAATGTCATGGCAAAATCCACCCTAAATACAGAACTCATGCCTTTTGCCACCTCTCAAACAGCAGTATGTGAAGTGCTGGTGTTCATCCAAACTAAATGATCCTGTGAATCTGTGACTTCCCTGGCAGTCAGAAGTGACACTGAGCAGAAGAGGGACTAGGACACCCAGGAAAGAAACACTTGTGAGGAAGACTTTGGGTTTCTAGAGAGAGAGACAAAGAACTGCTCTGTTACATGACAGAGAACTTTAAGATTCACTTTTGTCTGTAGCTTTGTCTTCAGAGGTCTGTCCCATTAAAAGAGAAAATTAAACTTAAACTGCCACTAATATGCCCAGGAAGTGATCAGAGAACTATGAATAATGGGGGCAGCAAAAAACATATACAGTCTGTTTATTTCCAGAAAGTATAGATTGAACCATGAGAAACTAGTCCCTCTTATTTGTGTGGGGTTTTTTCCTGCTATGCTAGCTATTAAAAGTAAGCAACTTACTACTACAGCACAGGAAAACAAATTAAAATATCCATTTCCTACTGGAAATTGTCCACCTTAAAATGAAAACCAAACCATGCCTCTCTTCCCCAATAAAACACTACACCATTGCAACTGGAACTAATTTGCTGGTAGCCTCAGAAATGAAGCAAGAGGTTCAGCTGCAAGGAGGGAAGAGTGTCCCCAGCCAGGTCAAAGCTGTGGTAACACTGCAAGGCAATCCAGGAGGCGCTTGCACAGCTCTTGGCTGCACAAGGTGGGTAACAGTGGCCCTTTAGCTCTCCAGGCTGTCAATCTGCCACGAGTCACACACACTAAATCCACTTTGGTATTTAAACAAGTGGCATTATTGATTCTTTTTGCCTTTTCCCCCCATTTCAGGGCCACTACAGGCCACTGAGAAAGAAAAAGAGACACACACATACATGGACACAGACAGCAAAACTCAGGCAGCACTTTAGTGGTAAGTAACAAGTACCAAAACCACTGACCTTGCTGCAATTTTTTAAATCAGGGGATAGTAATATACGTCCCAGATAACACTATATTTTCTTTATTACCCTGAACTGTACTTAATTGATATAACTCTGTGGCAGGATTAGCTTTTTTACAAATACCTGCATTCTATTGTATGGCCATTCCCTAAGGAGAGCACTGCTCATATATTTCTCTTAATGTGGCTTTGCAAATTGGTCATTGCCCAGTAATATGCTCAGCAACAGTACTTAGATATGTAGAATTAATTGATTTTTTTTTTTAAATATTGAAATCACTGGAGTGGCTGATGGTCGCTTAGATATATAATTCTTAACCATTGACTGGTAACATCTTCTGACTCAAATATAGTTATCAGATGTATTTTGCTACTTTTTATATATATATATATCTCTTCAGTTGTAATGTGGAGATGGAAAAACATATGATGAATTAAGAGAGAATAACTTGATCCTTAATTTAGAAGGCAGGCTGCTTTCTGAGGTGAGGGGAGGAAGAACTTAATGAAAACTCCAAGGCCTTTCCTTTCCTTTGGGTGAGGGCATTTACAGACTACCCAAGTGATAGCACATTTAGCAGGTTCAAGGAGAGCAAAGGTGTACCTGCTCAGCTGCATGAATCTGCATCGAGATTTCAGACTATGTCAAGGAGATATTAAAGAATATGCTGTGAACATAAAATGTGTAAGAAGATAGAAAATACAACAAATCCCAAAAGTACCACAGTCTCTTAATGCTGTAGTGTGTAAGTGGAAATGAGATTCCATGGGCCAGGATACAGGGTCGTTAGGAAAGCTGGATGCAAGGTTTGCCAGAATAACTCCTACAATTATTGACTCAGCAATGCATATATCCAGGGTCAATTTAGGTCTGATACAGACATGCTAAATATGAAATGCAGGGTATATTTCCAGTGACAGGGACAAACTCCTCCTCCAGATCACCAAACCATGCTCCGTGCAGTGCAAGACTAGAGGAAGCACCATTTCCACATGAGACAAACAGAAGGGTATGTGCTGCTCTCCATTCATACTGCTTTGCACTTCGCAGCATCAAGGGAACACTGTGTGCTAGCCAAGGGGGTGACTACATCTCTTACTCCAAGCTTAAAAACTGCCATCTGCAACATTTGCTTGAGGAAAGCACTAGCGGCTGCCACCACAAAATGTACATGAAATGTAGCCCACAAATACAGACCCTTAGTTAACCACCAGATATATTTCAATGGCCCTGCTAAAAAGGCAGTTCAGAAATCTGTGGAATGACCAGTACCCTGCTTTGCCTCCTAAACATAAGGATAAAATTATTCCTTATTATTAAGGGGAAGAAATAGCAGTGCTCAACAGCATACGATGAAGCTGCAGTGGTCTGCATATTGAGAGGGAGATTACACACATGGAAAGAGGGGCTGTCTCCTGACAACAAAACATCTGTGATTTAACTGGCGGTACCAGGGAATCACATCAATTTTGGATGGTGAATCATATGCCTTCATGGAGCTCAGAACTGCAGGCTTACAAATGTTATCACTCTATTAGTGATTTTCTTGAAAGTACTGAAGTCTTCTTCACATCCTCAAGGCAGAGAATCATAGGATTTTCAGGTTGAAAGACCAAAACATTTCTAAGTCCTCACAGCTACAGGGGTAAATGAAAATATCAGGTCTGAAAACATCAATCAAGTTTAAATGTAAGATTCAGAATCCACAGGGCAAAAAACCCCATGACTATGACATCTGTTAATTTTTATAGCCTACTTTCTGAAGAGAAAATGTATGTGCTCAGAAGGTGTTTATGCTGGGGAAAGGGAAGGACACACTTGACAAAAATAATGATGCTAAAACAAGCCTTGTGAAAACAGGTGGCTGTGGAGAAGTGACTGTGTCTGTTCCATCAGTGGCCTAAGGGAAAAGCACAAGCATGGGGACACACAGTATTAGGCACAAGAGCATCCACCAAAGAAACTGCAGCTACAGGAAAATCTGTTGAAACTGGCAGTAAATTATGAAAAACAAATCATAAGGAACTAAGTGTTTCTTTTGTGCCAGAACTTAGGAAACTAATTGCTTTAAAAAAAGACTCGTGATTTCCAAGCCAACCTCATAATTTTTGAAAGTTTACCATTGGCAATGAGACTGGAAGCAATTTGCAAATACCAAGCTGAACAGTACTGCTCCAATATAAGTAAAAGTTACAGAACCAGAGCACTAAACCTTTAGATTTACACTGAAAAATTATTCTTGCTGTGGTAACCTAAAGCATCTCTGCATGTATAAGTACAATTCAATGGGCCAGGGTGAGGAATAAAACAACAAGAGAATTAAAGCAGCTAAAGAAGTGCAGGAAAACACTACTGTGGATAATCAGAGAGATTCTGCTGCCAGAGAGACTTCAACACATCTAATTGATACTGAATCCATGAGGTTTAAATGCAGTGTATGCAAATTAAGACATGTCTATGTTCCATCAAACTCATCCAGAAAAATTCACGCATACAAGAGTCTCATTTGTCTGCAAGGAATGCGCAGACATGAAATCTGGCCTGTCTGCAGATTACATTCCCAGACACATGGCCAAGATCTCATTTCTGTTTTTCATAATCCAGTGTGTGTGTATTTATTTATTGGTCTCTGGATATATCACAGATTGGATTCTTTCCTCTGCTCTAGAAGCTACACATCAATCTGTTGGGGAAAGGCTGCCTTACGTGTAGTTTACCTTGACTAAATGTAGACCTCTGAGGCTGAGGAACCACCAGCTGGTGCTGGGGACATCTGTCTCTTTGAATTCATAGAACCTGGCTGAGGACCCCCAGTAGCCATTGCTACCCTCCAGCATGCTTTGCCTGCCATGGTCTCCCTCCTGAGCTGCAGGCAATTAAAACACATTAGGAAAGATTGAAGATACCTCTAACATATTCTTGTGTTCCCCATCCCTGAACATGTCCAAGGCCAGGCTGGAATGGAGCATGGGGCAACCTGGTCTAATGAAAGGTGTTCCTGCTCACTGCAGGTAGGTTGGAAATAGATAATATTTAAGGTCTCTTCCAATCCAAACCAGCTTGTGTTTCTGTGTTTCTATACTGTAGGTTGTCTTGAAGACTGACAACACACAGAGCTTCCAGGCAACATCCCTATTTTGTTGAAGGAAAACTCTTAATCCCAAGAGAGTTACAAGCCAGTTTACACCACCTGCAGAACCAGTGTGCAGCCAGGCTGGTAGCTCCTTGAACATCACTAAGGAAATCACTGAATATATCATGTCCCTCAATTTTAAACAGTATTCTTTTCAAAAAATATTTGCAGTTGAGAAAGTGATTAGAGTTCAATCCTCAGTCCATTTCTCTTTCCAAAAAGTATCAAAAAATTGCCAACTATGGCAAAGAACCCCCCAAAAAACGAAATTAAATTAAGACAATAGCAAGCATCTGTGTGGTTTTCTTGTCTCCCTTCAGTGAATCTGCAGAAGAGGCATTGCCTGCTAGATATACTAGAAGCCTTTTGTTGATATCATAGTGCTGACAAGTGTAATAGTGACAGCAACATCATGTGAAATTATAACAGGAATCTTCCTTTCAGCAGTAGGTCTTGATAAATTGGACATACTGATTCCTGCTATTTGTTGCAAGGTAGTGTGGCATCTCTCCTTTTTTCCCTTAACAGGCGCTAATTATTGAGCATCAAATAGCGTAAAATATAACAGCTGTGCATACTGTCAGTGCTATATGGGCTGCTGAAGGTGTCTGTGCGTGCATATGCCAATGTGTGAGCAACTGACAGTGGGTGGTTTTGCTGTTTGCTTTATAAATGCATCTGAATAAACTGGATTATTTTGCAAGACAGTGGAAATTCAAGTGGTTTACAGCTGAGTTAACAAGGGGAAGTCAGTTTCTAGAATGCCTGTGATGACTTTGCTGCAGCGCTGGAGGAAGAAGAGTATTTCAGACTGCTGGGCAGGGCTGGGAAGCAGCTAAGGAACATGAAAGTTCTTGAAGACTGGTGACATTTTGTCCTATTCTGAATGCCAATCTCACAAATCCCAACTAATTTATTAAAATGTTTTCAGGAATCACAGATAGGAAGTTCCAGCACTTGAAAAAGAGGAGAAGAAAAGAAGAAGGGAAAAAATATCAAGAGAAACCAAAATTCTGATGTACTATTTTAAGCTTTTGTAGGCAAGTGTTCCAAATAGTGGGAACAGTTCACATAGCAGGTGAAAGTTTGCTGCCAAAAGCTTTCAGTCCAAAGAAACTTTTTCCTTTGTGAGATGATTTAAACTGTAAACCATAAATACCCTGGTACCTCCCTGACCAAGATAACAACCTCAAAAAAAAAAAAAGGAAAAAAAAGAAACCCCTAAAAATATTACTGTGACCTGTTTTATGGTAAGGTCAGGCTCTTAATCAGTTTCGGGGTAAAGCTCTTGAAACGAGAATGAAAGACTTTCTCCCTGAATAGTTTGCTCTCCTCAGGTTATAGTGAAACAAAATATGTAAAGTTTTTTGCTTCTGAGTGTTAGAGCTGCTCTTTTAACTTTCCTTTTAAGTTGGAAAAATGCAGTGAATAGAATCATTCTTTTCAACTCAAAACTTCTTCATGAAGGGTTGAGTCTTTTTTTTTGTGGTTGCACTGGTACTAACACACCAGCTTCAGATGACCTTTACAAGTATCACATGGAGGCTTTATCCTGATTAAAATGGTTTTCTACACAGAAGGGGAAGGCCTGTGACACCACTCCGAACAAAACCTCTGCAGGACAAGGTGTAAAAGGATAAAATATATTGCTTCCTCTAAGAGGAATGGAAAAAAAGACCGAGAGATTCTGAATAAGAGAGAGACATGAAAACCTGTGTTTCATTTTGATTAATTCTGCACAGTTCTTCTTTAAGCAAATGACTAATGTGGCCTTTGACCCACCAGGAGAATTCTTTTAGCTCCATCCTTCAGGAAACCCAAAGAAACAGTGCTAGGGTTACACCTAATGCTGACCTACCTCATCCATCTGCTTTCAGTGAGCAAATGTCAAGTTCATATTCTTTTCCCATCGATGAAGGGGTGGGGAAGGGAAGAGAGAGGGGATAAAATTGCTGTAACTTAATACTGGCACCAAGATTTATTTACTGTTGATCACAGCTGGTGAACTTTTTGTATCTTGCATATGTGCAAGGCTGTTTGGGTCAAGGTGCATATGCCAATGAGAAAAGAGCAGGGGAAAAGTGCAGGAGAGGAAGGCCTGAGGATGTAGCAAACCAAGGAGTGAGAGGCTGCAGAGGAAATTTATAGTTATGTGGTCTGAGGCCAGAGGGAGGCCTAAGCAACAATGCTCCCTGGCCATAAACCCACACTGGCTGGTAATGGGTGTTAATGGTGCAGAGGGGGGGGTTACAGAGTCAGGTTGGTTGGGGGGAGTGGACATTTGGGAAGTGAGATGATGGTGGGGCAAATGAATCAAAAGAATGGAGGTGGTGATGTTGTGCTTACAGCTGTGGGCTGTGGGTGTCCTGCTTCCACAGTGTCCTTCCAACTCGCAGGAATACAAAAATTAAGAAAAGACAAAAGTAAAAAATAATGCAGAAAGGAAAAGAAGGATGAAGGAAACATGATGAGGAGCCCAACTGGCATTTTGTGCTGCTAATGTGCACGACATTTCAAGAACTGTACTTTGCATTTTTCCTTTTAATTGTTCTGCCCTTTTGCTCTCCGTGCACAGTGTGTGCCATAGCTCTCTGTCTCTCTGAGGGCAGCAGGGAGAGGCAATGGATGTGCTCATAAGCACTTTGGGTTCACAAATCTGCCATTTTCAATTAAGAGATGAATAAAGGATGTAGGACAGGGGTTTATTTTTGGTTGCATGTTTTCAATTAAAGTATTTTCTTTCACTCTCTTTTTTTAATTTTTTTCCTGCCTTTCTAGTAAGTCTCCCCTCTACCAAATCCATGCTCACACCATTATTGAGTCCTTCCAACTCCAGAGCTTGCATCAACACCTGCTGGACTTGGTGGAACAATTGCTTTACAGGCATTTACGGCTCTGATTGTCACCAGGGACTGGGGATGCTGGCTCAAGGATGCAAAGACACTTGAACTCCAGTCCCCATTACTCTGCAGCTTCTCAAGGAGAGCCAGTTACTCACCATAATGAGATCACAGAACACCAAGCTTCCTTGGATTGTGATTGCCAGCCCAATCAGCAAAGAAAGCAAAATGCCCTCCTTGAGTACTCTGGAACCTGTCTTTCTCTTTTGATCTGAAATAATGGACTAACTCAGGATCCACTGGCTTAAGGGACCACTGGATCAGGCCCAGGCTAACTTAGTTAAAAGGCAGGCAAAAGTGACTTCTAAGTAGAGAAGTTTCTTTTTACCAATTCCAATATGCATTTTCTTTTTCTCTTGTTTACTAAAGGTTCATTCAAATGGCTAAATCTCATTCCTTTTCCATGAATATCTGATGAAGCATTTTAACTGAATCTCAGCTAAACATGCATTTGATCAGTATGGGGAAAAAACAAATATGCTCCTGTTCTATGGATTTTTTTTTGCACATAAACGTTCCTGGAATATGCTTGATGCATAGAAGTAATTTGTATTTATGTATAAAGATGTTGTACAAAGTCAGTGATAACTTTCAGGGTTTGTCTGTAAAACAATGAAATATTGAACTAATTGCACCATATTCACTGTAGAATTTTTAAGGGGAAAGCACATTACCTTGTTTTAAATATAATTCATGGGTTAAAAATGAAAACCACTTAAAAATGTGTAAGCCACACCAGGCTACACAATGTTGAGCACACTTTACTTCTTTGGGTACTGCTGGGACTGTCATGAATACCTGATATTTGGGCTTTTATGACAGATGGAAAATTTTTAAATCAACACCAAACCTGTGAGCATAATTAACAGCCAATTCTGAACTAGATCTTTTCAGCTAGGGGTACAACTTACTATCACACTCAGATTGTTAGGTTTGCCTTCATTCTGTAGAACTACCTAGTTCAAGTTATTTGCAAGTGATAATCACACTGAGATTCGTTAGAGCAGGAGAGAATATTTCCTCTGAAACAGAATGCACGTGCTACTTCATAAGTTTATTTGGGAGCTTTGAGGTTTCTGCGACAGGTTGCCAAACAATATCCCCTTTAAAGATAAAGCACATGTTAACCCCTAGGAGAGTCACCTGGAATAAATGTTGCTGGTATTTTATCCATACAATTGAACTCTTTTTCTCTTTTTTTTCTTTTCCCCCCTAAGAAGCACACTGGTCAAAAGTACCAAGTGCCTCTTGTTAGAAGTTATCACTTCAGAAATGAATTTGCAATCTGTAGCACTGCAGCCCTTGGATCGGATCATGAGTTCCTAACCTCCCCGGGTCTGGCCTTTGAGCAGAACTTGAGAGAAGGAGGGGGGGAAATGAGAGAGAGGAAGAGAGAGAGAGCAAAAGGATGAAGAAGAAAAGCAAAATAAATCAAAAGCAGCTTTCTTGGTAACACCAACATCTCAAAGGCCAAGTGTAAAAGGACCAGGGCTCTAATGATATCAATTAGGCTCAATCCTCTATGTCATTTTAGATATATTGTACCCGCTGAGTATACTTAAGTCCATATGTATAAGGTCATTTACTGGGTCCAGAACATAACAAATTATAAGCAAAAGGTTTGGGTTTTTTTTTTCCTTTTCTCCCTAACACTTTCCACTTTCTGAAATAAATTACAGCTCATAATGGTTTCATGTTGAGAACTAATTTTACTTAATTTTTTTTCTGCTGTACCAGGGGAAATGATTATTATATCATTGCGTATGTTCATTGCACAATGAACTGCAAAAAATGCTTGTTAGATTTCCTTGGATATCTTGCCTCAGCTAAGACAGGTGACTTCCTTTTGAGATGTCACGGTATAATTGGTATCAGAGGTGCCAAAGAGATAGTCTTTACAAGACATTATCTGCCTTGGCTAATCTTTCCCAGTGTCCCTCATTACACTGTGGGTTTCTTCACAGCAGCATAATTTCATATTCGTTCTGAAGGGAAATAGTAAACTGCTAAGAAAAGCAGAGCTCGAGTCTTCAATATTGTCTGTTTGAATCTTTTGGCAGGCCTTCAGAAATATGTCATCTAGTTCTATCAGCAGCATCTCAGGATGTGGTGACCACCTAAAGGCACACTTGAAGGCTGACAATAAACTTGTGCTACTCCCTACACTTTCTGTAACAACAGGCTTCATGCTGGATCTGCCGTCAGTTTGCAGTCCCTTGGAGAGGAACTATGCCAATCTGGGCAAACACAGCGGAATCTTGTTACATAAATTGAGTCAGTTCAGACTGTAGCTCAACTGTGCTTTTCATGATTAGGCAGAAATGTTGTTTTTACTGAAGATATACAACTATTGCTTATTCTGTTGAGTGGCACTGCCGTTTCCACTGGAATCATTAGTGGGAGGTTGTTTCATCATATGCAAGATGGGATACCTGAAGCTATGCCAGACACACACATCTTACAGAGCAGTGTTTGCTATCGCCACTGGGTAATACATAGTATTGTTTTCATAGGGGTTACATATGTGTCCTGCTCTCACCAGACATCCTGTGGGCACCCCCTATGCCAATTAGCACCAATGAGATCAATGAGGTATTGATCAGTGGAGAGGAAAATCAATAGTGTGGTGGTCAGGGCACTCACCTCAGCTGTGGGAAACCCAGGCTCAAGACCCTGCTCTAATGAATGTTCAATTATTTATGCAAAGTAGAAAGCTTCAGCAGAACAGATTGAGGAAGTCCATCCCAAACAAAACTACCCACCTGGGGCCAGAACAGTCATTAGGGATGGAGAAGGTCCCTCAAGCCCCTGGCCAAACCAGAAAGTCTCCCCTGGAACACAGAGCTCTATTTTACTTTAGTAAAGTGGTGAATTTCCAACCCAAGACTGAATTGAAGTGAATGGGAATTTCAACCAGCTCTGCAGGTAACCTGTCCTACTGATCCCCACTGGGCAGGGTGCCATGATGCTCTTGGGGAGAAGCAGGAGACAACCCACACTGTGGATGCAGATTGTATAGGGTGCAAATTCCTCTGCACTCTGCCATGGCTACACCAAAGATTCTGGGTTCTGCTGGAACAGTAAGCAAGGGTTGGTTCAAGACCCTGGGTGTGTTGATGTTTAGACAGCAACAACTAGTTGGCCAGGGGACTCTTGATTACAAGTCTTAGCCTAAAACTCAGCTGCTATGAACTTTTTTTATCATCAATCCTTGCCATTAAATCTTGCTTTCAGCTCCCAGCTTGGCTTTTTCCATCTTCTTGATAAATGTTATATAAGCCTGAATTTATTTTTATTCCCACTCTCCTTCCTTTAGTTTTCTTCCTCATTGAAGGCCTACACATCTGTTTCATATTTGTTAAAGGTGAAAAGAAATACTATGTTTACCTTCCTCTCTATTTATTACATTTATTATTTATTAGAAGTAAAAGGAGCAGACAGGAAAAAGAAAGAAAGCAGCCTTCAGTTTGGTTCTTTAAAACGTGAAGCTTCAAAAAATTATTTTTTTTTAATCCTGAGGATTTCCTTTTATGTCCCTGTTTAGTAGTGATGGCATCATTTTGTGCCTCATGTCTTTTGTGCCTCTAGCCTGTAAACAGCTTAGCTTAGGGACTGGTCCCTCCCTGCACCTAGTCCTGGGACAGCACAGGGATTACCAACCTCAAGAGCCTTTAAGTGCTTCTGTACTAAAAGTAGAAGAGAAAATGGATGTGTTGCTTTAGTTCCCAAAATCTCGGGCCAGAACAAGCCCTCATTACCCCTATGATCAGACCTAAAATTACAGGACAGTGTTTGTTTTCCAGCACTTACAGTATAATTTCTATCACTTTGCAGTAAAAGCACATTTGGGAGGTACCGGGGGGGTTGGAGGGGGAAATGAAAGGAGGAAATGGACAAAAAAGACTACCTGACATCAAGTCACTAAGATTTTAACCCAGCTAACAGGTGCAGAGATACAGACAGACAAACCAGACAGGGGTTCCCCAGTGATCATTTGCCTGGCCACTGTCAATTCCCAATGCCTGCACCCAGCCAGCACACTGAAGGGTAGCACAGGGATCAGGGCAAGGTGGTGGCTTCCCAGATCAGCATAACCCTGTATGGAGACATCTGGAGACATCCATGGAGACAGATGTACCCATGGTAATTAGGGGCTTCCAAAGTGGTGCCAGTTCTTCCCTGCTACATGATGAGCTGAATGTCCACTGACAATTACAGACTGGATCTGTTTCTACCTGTCTGTCCATCTCCCTCTCACCTCATTCCCCTCGGTGCAAAGGGATACTTGCATGTCATGCCTACATCAGTCCTGATACATGGCTTGCCATAGTTTCACTCCTCCTACTGCAGGAGGAACGTCCCTAACCTGGACATTTCATCATCTTAAACTCCCTAAACACGAGGGCTATTCAGCTCTTGTAAAATCCCAAATACACTCTGCAAAACCATCTACCTCAATGAATATGGAAAGCAGTGGACTGCCTGGTGGCTCCACAGTTAGAGAAGTGCCTGGGGTTTGATGGACAAAAGGGATGGAATTCAAGCAAGGTGGGAGGGTTCTTATTCCTTGTAAGCAGAGGTGTCAGCGGAAAGCAGGAACTGGGCCTCAGCTGTCAACCCTAAATTATAAATCTTTACTAACCTGAGTTAACAATTAACTGCACCAACTGAGGAAAACAACAGCAGTGGAGGCACACCTAGCTATGGTTTTTCCAAGATCCTACTTCAATACCTGTAGCCCATCTTCTTGGAAAGACATGTCCTCCTCTAATGTACATGGAAGAAAATGAAACTTTATGTGTCTATCATTCAAAGACCCATTTCCTTCCTTTTATCCTACTTCACATCTCAAGCCTGTAAGAATATTTGTTCCTGTACTGCTATTTCCACTAATTGAATATGAATACTAGAAAAGCAATATGAAAGCCAAGCAGTGAAGGGTCTCTACATGCCTTTTAATTTTTTTATTATTTCTTAAAAAGCTTTAAACTGAAAAAACAATCTGATAAATTAATTCTCAGGTGTGAGTATAAAATAAGACGTCCTTTAGGAGTTGGGAATTAGCCCAAGAGCACCAGAGATACAGTGGCAAAGGGCATGCTTTAAGAACACCAAAAAAGATTTTGTAACAAATTAAGCTGGGGATGAAGCTGTGCCTGATGTTACAGGCCATTATTATGCACAGTTATGAAACACTTGTATGCATTAATAATAAAGATCAGTGTCGCCTTCTAGGGAAAAATTGAGCATTCTTTTAATTAACTTAAATTTTTCATCAAATTGATTGAAAAGCTCTCATCCTTTTTTACTTTCATGTAGCCCTACATTTTATGCCGTAGGCTGAGAGCAGTTTTATCTCAAATACTCAGTGTTTTTGAAAGAGTCCATGTGTTATGAGTTTAAAAAAAAAATATCACAGCAACAACCTAGAAACAAGCTGGGGCATGAAATGAGAAAAAAAGTCGTAGTGGCTTTCAAGTAAATCACTTTTTAAAATTTGGTGTTTATCTTAGAGAGGAAGAAAGGAAATGTCTTTTCCCTGACACTGTGGCAGGGCTTCGGAGCTGTCCTCAGGCACTGGGGTTGAAGTGCCACGGGGTAAAGCCCTGAGCACATGGCATCCAGTTGGAAGTGGGAAGAGCTGTGAGCTCTTGAATGGCTTCTGCTCACTTTGGTTTCTTCTTTGGGTGGAAGTGCTGAAAGCTTCTGATTCATCTAGTATGAGGGCATGAACCCTTCCCAGAGTATCTGGATGGGGTATTGCTGGATCAGTTTTAGGGTATTGCTTAGAGCACTTGTACATCAAGCCTGGAAAGCCACAGCAGTTTCTCTGGTATAATCACACTCTCTGCAGCAATGCCATGGCAGGATGTAATGCTAAGAACTTGGACTTTCTTTAACTGGAGCCTCCTCACAGAAATGTTCAGTCTATTTCCTGCATGGAAATCTCATCCCTAGATGATGGGCAGATAGTATGTAAGAAAACGTGCTTCACATACACTGCTCCACTCATAGGTACTCCTGCACAGCAAGGTCTGGAGGTGACACTGAGTCACGATTCCCAATTGATCCTGGGCAAGCAAATCCCTCAAACCAAGAGGATCCATAGCTACTCACTTAAGAAGCTCAGGCATCCATTGTATCATCCCAGGTGTGTTGGGGTCCTCTCTGGGACATGACTACAGAGACAGGCACAGACACCCCTGGACTCCCCCAGTCCTCTCTCTCTGTGCTGGATGGATAGTTCAGGCTCAGAGGGTTTGGCCCAGAAACATCGATGCAATAGGGTAAGGCCATTCCAAAGCCCAGATACGAGGCATGTGCCTGTAGGTATGTTATTGGTGGAATGAGAGACCTGGGCATATACTTTTACACCTATTCCTTTTTTTTTTTTTTATTTTAGGATGAGTGCTTAAAGGGAAACAAACAGCTCAGACTGGTATTTGCATTACATAGCTCAGTATCAAAACCAAATCAATGGAAGATTTTCATTAAGATTAGCGTCAAACCCTTTAGATACTGAAAGAACTGAGGGGAAAACAAGAGAGAGTGAAAGGGGAAAGGGGAGATGAATGGATAGACTAAAGTATTTTCTTTATTCACCACTGAAATATATTAAGCTTCACAGCTTATGCTTCCTGTGAATCTACGCAATCACAGTCCTTTCCTTCCCATTACCTATTAACATTCTACAATGCCCGAAAAGAAGCATTTGATATTTTAAAACATGGCCTACAGTCATAAAACCTGAGCACGTGAGAGCTGCCAGGATCAGCACAGCACAGGAGCTATCGGCCTGGGTACTTGTATGGGAAATTACTTTTTTACTGGAAACCTCCATGGAACAGCTGTGCGCGTCAGGCTGATTCTGCAGCTGACATTTCTATCTGAGCTGGAATGAACCAATATCCCACGCTGGTGGGAAAGGCCACAGGAGATGCTGGATCCAATTCTCCTCTCACTTTTACGGGTGTAAAACAGGTGCTTAACAAGATTTCATAGCTATAATGCTGGGCTGAGGATCAAGCCAATTCTTCTAGAGGAGATGAGAAAATCAAAATCCTGCAAACAATTCTGACTACAGTATTTCATTAAACTTTTCATAAAGGTAGAGATATGAGAGGAATTCCAACCTCATTTGTAATCAGCAGCAATGTTCTCATTGACTCCAATAGGGCCAGGAATTGCACCTATTAAATATATTATTCTCACAAAATTCTAATTGAAGCAATTACATCCTACCATCTTAAATCCCACCTGGATTTTCAGCTGGATATTGTATTCTTCAATTTCTGGCCTTATACCCTTGTCTAGTGTTTCTGTGCACCATTAAACAACTGCTGCATTTCATATCTGAAGCAGGTGCAATTACATATCAGGTTTTTACATGTGAAAAGTACTTTAGGATATTTTAGGGTGAAAGGTACAGTATCACTACGAGATATTGAGACTTTCTCACAGTTAAATCCACTTTACAGCTCCACACATTTCTAAAGCAGTATAACTTAGAATTCAGCATATACTATTCAGTGTGAAAGAGACTCCAGGAAAATAATTTTGATTAAAACACATACAGTGCAAAAATACTTTCATTACATGATCATTTTAAGCAAAATTTTCAAGCCGCTTTTAAAAAGACTTTTGTTGCCATGTTTGCAGTTGCTAATAAATAGCTCCTAATCTATATTTTTATGCAGGCCCATTCCCTCTTTACCTTGCCATTCTTTTAATGTGTACAGCACCTTATACAGCAGTATCCAAGATTAAAGTTCCTCTCATTGACACAGAATGAAGGCAAATTATACCGTTTGCAAGAGAAGAGATAATAAAGGGGGAGTCTATAGAAATACTTTGATGAATTATATAGTGGCAATTTTCTGACATTAGTAATGTAGGGCAGAAGACAGTGTTTCTGATATATAGATGTAAATTCATCATCCAGACTGCATTAAAGAAAACTACATAAGATTCCTTGATTCTTGGATTGCTTACAAGAGCAATCAGGAAAATGTTATAGTCTTCTCTAAGGAAGCTCCCTCAGTGCAAAAGGTGAAGAATTACATAGATGAAATAGGTACCCTTTTGTGCTAACCATCATAAAAACAGAGCCAAGAGACCTGCAGCAGCCTACACCTACATATAGAGGGAAGGGCTTTGTACTGTAAGCTGAATGACTAACCACAGCTGGAAAAATCAGTGCCTTATTTTATATGTACATATATAAATGCATATACCTACACATAAAAATAGATACATAGATATTTTATAAATGTCTGTACACATGGATTGGTTTACTGTGTTAAAAAAAGAGAGCATCCAATTCTCTGGTTTTAAAATAACATATGAAAGCCCAGCTTGTGGAGAAGGGCAGCAGGACACAGTACAGATTACACACAGTAAGGCCTAGGAAAGGGATCACAGCAGTAGGTCAGACAAATTTTGTTTACTGATTACCTTCCACTGAAGTACTCAAAATGCTTCATCAGTCCAGAAAATGTATTTTAACAGGATAAACTACTCATGTGATAAATGACTATTTTAAATCTAAAATTTAGGTAGACAAAGCATATTGCAACATCCCTACTTTGGGTCAAGAGCTCGGTGACCTTTACATTTTTGTTGGCTAAAATCACAGAGAGGAAAATTTTGAAAAGCAGTACTTTTGGGGAACTTTCTTAGATGTTGAGTGTTCAGATTTTTGTTACTCAAACCCTTCTATCAGATTGCTGCAAGAATGGAAATGTGTAGAGAAAAAGGAAAGAAGTAGAAATTAAAGGTTACCCTATAAATGTCAATAAATGTGTTTCACCAAGGGCATAAAATGGGGGGGTTACAAAAACCACTGAGGGTTCAAAGCAGCTTGAAACTCCCATCAGATACTAAAGCTTCATCAAAGCCGGTGGCAAAGCCTGTCTTAATCCTTGGTATCTCTACCAAGTCTGTGCTCCTCTGGCATTTCAGTGGCCATAGGGTGACAAGCAGGGTGGAATGATGTCCATTTATTTCTCCGTCAGACCTTGTCTCCACACTTATGTCATTCTCCTAAGCATGTCCATGATTTGGTCTCACCACCATAGATTCAGCAGCTTTTAAGACAGGGAAAGGACATAATTTCTTACAGACCAAAGACTTCAGCTCAGTGTGACCTCCAGGAACCCTCAGTGCCCTCATTCTCAGCACAGCACAACCTGAGTGCAGTGTAAACATGGAGCTTAGGGTCACATCCTGATCTGCATGTCCAATGGGGTGCACAAACACTCTACACAGCAGAGAACAGTCCCAAAGCACACAGGATTTTATTCCTATTTATTTTCTTTTTTCATTTAACTTCTTTTTCCCCCCTCCTACACCAGTTTTGGCCGTTAGAGAAAATAATGGGTTTGTGGGTGGATTCAAGACGTCAGACAGAGAGAATAAGCACTGCTGTTCACTTTGTAGTAAGGCAGGGAACAGTATTAAAGCAGCAGAAATCAAGGAGTAGGGCTGCAGCAGCAGCAGTAGCTCATCCAAAGCAATAACAACGCGCAAAGGCAAGCCATGGCAACTGAAGGAAGGCTGGAATCTCGCATACCCATGGTCTTGTTCTTATTATTACAACACAGCGTGACTAAAAATATCAAACCAAACAAAAGAAATTCCTGCAGGCAAGGGGTAAGAGAGGAGGCCGACCACTGCTGGAAATGGAACTTATTGTTCACCTAAGTAGTACAGCGGGGAACAGAAATCACAGAAGCAAAGGCCAAGATCAACAGCAGGAGCAGCGCTAAAAGTAACAACAATGTTCCTGAACAAGGAGCCACAGACTCCAGAAGAGGCGAGTTAGAAAGGGGCTTCCCACCCTCTCCATCCCTCCAACAAATCACCCACACTGAACACAGGCTGTGTGGATTGCTCTGCTTCCCGGCAGGGGGATGCTGCAGCATCCCAGCATGGGTCTGGGGATGGCTAAGGGATTATGGGCCCTTCAGGTGTCAGCTCTCAGGTGACCCAAAGCTCTCAAAGATGGAATCAAAGCCCCTGGAGGATCCTGCTCAGCAAGGTGTCTGGGGCCAAGGCAGGGGAGGGCAGCACTGCTAGGCTCCCAGCTGAGCTAAGCTGGAGGGAGGCTGAAAAGCAGCTGGATGCTCTTCCATCTGGAGAACCCACAGGGCCAGGCTGATGGCAGAGAAGTGCAGGACTCTGGGGGAGCTGGGAAGCCCAAGACTGTCAGTGCCCTGGACACACCACTGGCTTTGAGAGTCTGGCCCCCTGTTGGGGCACTGGGACTTGGTTCCTTGCAGGGTGTCTGCTGCCAGCAGAGATCTGCTTAGTTTCTGTGGTCAGAGCACCTCCATAAAACACTCCTTTTTTCCCTGTGGAGCATTTTCTGACAGAAATCTTTTCATGGGGTGCTACCCGGCCAGCCCTAGCTCACAGCAACCGTGCTGAACTCTGGATGTGGAAAGAAATATGCAGGAATTATCTGTACAGCTAACTGGTAATAAAACGATTATTAATGGCCATATTGTTGCTTTGCACTCCTGTGATACCTTCTAGAAAATCCCCAAACCGTTTCACAAGTTAATGAGCCAAAAAGCCTTCCCTGCTGGACTGCAAGGCAAGAATTTTTACTACCTCCTTTTCTTTCCTAACTCCTTCAGCCTTGATCAGTTTTCTTTGGCCAGTCTATTCTCCAGCATCACACTTACAAATCCTGTAAGAAAGGTATTATTCCCCTTTCCATGCTCCCCTCCATAACTCTGCCCAGGGACAGGAGGGAAATTTGGCTTGCAGCTGTCTCATATGATGAGAATTGAGTGGCTTGTCTAAGACCCAGAAGAGGAAACTGTGACCTGGGGTGTTCAGAGGGAGAGTTTTTATAAGGTCAGATGCTGTGGAGGATTGTGGAGGCTGCAGGAGAGGCAGCTGTGTGAGGCAAGAGAGGATTGGGAATACGTGTAAGGGGACACAACCTGTGGAGTCATAATCTCAGCTGGCATAAACCAGCATAGCTCTGTTCACTAGAACTTCAGTGCAGAGCTCATTTTGAGGAAGAATACAATAGCTAGATAACACAGTGCTCAAAAATGCATCTTCCTTTAATTTAAAGGGATGAACTGTGCTGTGACATGGTGACAGGCCTAGATTTTGATCTTTCCAGGACAGAACTGCTGTCTGTTTTCTACATCTGTATAATTTTCCCTTTCAGATTCTCACTTAGTAATGAATAAATGTTTGTTTCCCATGCTACAGCTCCTTTTCTATTGCTTCAATTTCTCCTACATCAGACTGTTCATAAAGGATGCTCCTGAGATGGAGAAACAGGCCTTGACACCTCAGAGGTGATCCTGTCTTTAAGCTTCCACTGCTGCTCCACCTGCTTCATTCCTTCTTTTTTAGCATTATACCATGCATTGAATACATAATTTTCTCTCCCTCTGCCTGTCAAACACACATCTTTTTCTGTGCTTGTATATCCCAATCTATAGAAATTCCCCCAACTTGTGCATACATCAGCCACACAGTAAAACAAAGGCTTTTATGTATTCAAACAGATGATAGATGGATTAGAAAGACATAGTTAATGTGACTCGTACTTTCAATGGAGCTTTAATTGACTGAAAACACATAGTTCACGTTAAGTCTTTGTTGAAATTCCTATCAGTAATATGCATATTGAATCATGAGAATAAACATAAAATGTCACAAGCCCTTCTTTTTACCTTGTGGTGGTTGCAATTTCAATCTGTGTGTTATAACCAGGGAGAGCAGCGTGCCACACTGGAACAGCCGAGCCTCTGATTCATTTCTGAGCATTGGTGATAGTGCAAGCTACAGTCTGCAAGAACATTCCTTGCCACCAGGCTGGTATTAATTTCCTGTTCAAAAGGGGCTATATTGTCAATGTGACACTTTAATCAGCTACCAAAGTGACTCGGGGAATGCAGACTTCACAATCAATGTCAATGTATTTCATGTAGTTTCAATACCGCTTAGTCATTTTGCTTCAGAAGCGCGCAAGGAGGGTCAATACATTTCATTAGTTTGTTTCATCTAAAGGACAGTACAACATCAGAACTTTGATTATATTATAGGAATTGCCTTAATGTGACACCAGATTCCCTGATTGTGCAACACCAGACACTGAAGTGCTAGAGGGCACTCAAATTATCCTTCACCCACGCATTGCCAAGAAGCGCCCGTGAAGGATGCTACAAATGCGAGAGAAGATGAGGATGCTGATAATTTGCATAATACACAGTAGATTCTAGCTCCTCTAAATACATGATGAAACTTGAAAAAATATCCTTAATTTTCAAGGGTACCAGTTGCCATTAATCACATATTTGTTACTTAGAAAATCCCCTTATAAAAATTCTCCGTGTATTTAGGCAGTGCATCGTTTTCACCCGGTTATTTATGATTCATAAAAAACATAAACTAAGTACAAATATCCATTTGCTTGTCAAGAATTAAAAAAGAACCTAAGCCACCAAAAAAAAAAAAGAGAAACTATAAAAATAAGAATGTGAACCCTTATATCAAGGTGAATTTATTCCAAGGCAAACACATGCAAGTATGCAGATTCTTAGTATTTGTATGACTGTTTTGCTAGGAGTCTGATTAATAGGATGGGGGACTATTCATCTAACTTAAAGAGAAAAATAAGAAATAAGAGAAAAAAGAGAGTAGGAGTTTGGCTGAGTGAAATTATAGGAAAATCACTGGAGAAAAAGAAAAGTTCAATATTCAGCATTTGTATGTACCACAGGGAAGGATGTGAAATGAGCTTCACTTTAAAATGAAAAGAGATAAGCCATACTGAAGGCACATTATTGATCTAATTTCTTGGTTGATGTAAACATCTCAGGTTTGTCTACTACATCAGATGAGAATGAAACAGCTTGGATGTTTAGGTGGTGTTTTTTTTCAGATTCCATATGACAGATGTCATTTCACAAGAAGCTCAGCACTGACAATTTCAAATATTTGGAACTGAAAGCTCTATACTAGTTTTTTCCCAGCCAAAGATCCGGCCCCAATTTCACCCTCCTCAATGTTTCTAATACCAAAATGTGTTTGCAAATAAATGAATATCAACAAGGTACCTCAGGGAATGCAGGCATTAATAGCCCACGTGTGTTTTCTGAACTTTCTGAAGTTTCTACATTTGTGCCCACTATTTAGACTGCTGAAAGTCCTTCTGAACTTTGCATATGGAACAGGAAAATTCCATTCAGAATAAGAAAAGTGTCTGAGGCAATACTTTCAAATTGAGTTTACAGTTTTTCAATCCAGTCAGTTTTCCAATTAACTCCCTAAAATCAGGCAGAAGGATGTTTTGCTGTAGCCAGAAGGTCCCTCTCAAGAAGAGAGAAACTTTCTTCATAGTTTTCTCACATTATTTGGTGCCATCATGGGCAAAACAGACACTTGGTAATGAAAAACACCAACCAAAATGAAAGGAAGCCCCTATCATGCACCACATTTCCCCCTCATAACCAAACTGGAAATCAAAGAACAAAAATTATATGATTGATAACACTTGCAGAGGCAATAAATACCACTATACAAATCTGACTGCAAATTCACTAAATCTGCTGCTTATTCTAGTTCTTAAAAGAAAGAAATTCATATTAAATTACTTAATTTTTTTTCTCTCCCATTTGAAAAAACTTAGCTGAGAACAAGCAGAAAAGGAGTTACAAAATACGATGGTGACTCCAAACCAAGGATGGGTTAACCTCAGCAGGTTCAGATGTCTCTATTCTGAGAAAGTATTAGGGAGGATTTTTCAAAATAGTTCAGTGTTGACCTAAACTTACTTCAAGTGAAGTCAACAATCAAACTCCCTGTGGAAGAAGAGTCAGTGACTTTGAAAGTGATACTCACAAAGAAAAATACTTCCAGTGGCTTTGATCATGTAATTGAGATAGGAGTTTAACAAGATCAAGATTCTCAAGATTTCTTCTTGGACTTAAATATTGACTCTTACATTTAATTACTGACTAAATAACCTCTGTACTGCTGAATTTATTAACCGTAAAGTTCACTTTGGCAATAGATGTTACTCATAGACTTTTCATGTTTCAGCTCAAAAGTAGTACTAATTACACCAACCCCGTGTGGACTCCTTCAAATAATCAGGTGGGAAAGCCCACTTGGTGGCTCTGGAATATATAAATATTGTAAACTGAGAGCTGAAAATGTTGCAGCTTAGGACATGTTCAAGTATTCATATTCATAAAAGAAATTAATTATGGAAAATTCAAGCCCCCCACTTTGTATCACTTTAGATCCCAGAACTCTCACATCTGATATAATTTGGCACACTTAAAAAGGCCAGTCCTCAGGAGGAACCATAAACTGTTTTGGAAATGCTGCTGGTGAGGAGTCAAATGTAACATCACTGTGAATAAACCTAAGGAACATGTGTCTGAACTCTCATTACAATTTGATCTCATCAGCTCCCCTCAAACCTGAGGCTTCTTTGAAAACCACGCTCAAGAAAATTTTTCTGAAGTCTACAGCTAAAACCCGCTGGTAATTAAGATGCTGTTTTAAGTGATGCTTCTTGCAACTCAAGACAACGCTTTTTCATTCAGTTTTGTTATAAAACATCCCTGTGTCCATGTTTGTACCATGAATTTGCCAACGTGAGTCAAAAAATGGCTTTGTATCTCACTGCTGAGTCGTGCTATCAGTGATCTGATCTCACAGACTTTAAGATTATCTTCTCATAAAACAGTTTTACAGAAACAACAGATCTCTCTCTCTTTTTTTTTTTAAAGAAGTGTTGCATGGAAAGGGTGGGTTTCACATAAAGAGGTACAGACAGTTTTATTTTATGTTTTCTTATAGTACTAAAAAGGATTTCTGCAGTGTGCAATATCTGCGCAAACCCCTTCACTATTTTAATAAACCCTAGTGCCATAGATGTTAATTTTAGCTGGATAAGAATTTGGCCCATGTGTAGACATTTATATTTATAATGTGGGATTTTATTTGGGGTTTTGGGTAGGAAATTTGGGAGATTTTTGTAGAAAAGGTCTTGCATTTATGAAGGATCTTTTCCTCCCTTCACTGTTACTATTGGGATATCCTTGGACTACTATCTTAGCAATCTGAGTGAATAAAAAGACAGGAAGATGTAGCAGTCTACACTAAAATAAGCATCTTCTCTTATCAGCAAAATGACAGAATTTGAGAGGACTTAGCACCTTCAATATGCTTAATAAAAGCAGCAGAGACTTCATATTTAATTGCATATTCCCTTTGATGCACAGAATTTATGGTGAAATTCCACCACAAATAAGAACAAACTAAGAAATCTTGAACATACACACACATTTAATACGTCAAAATAGGAACTGAGATTCTCAGATGCCAAGTTAACAATTCAGGAAACTTTGGGGATTTTTTTCTTTGAAAGCAGGTGTAATAGATTAGGAAAGTAAACTTAATGTTACATTAAAAAAAAAAAAAGGAGAAAACCCAAAACATCCTGGAAGAGAGGAATAGTAATGGAAAGGAATACTTCTAGCATAATTCATCAAAACTTTTTAATTAAAAAAAATAACCATATAAAATCAAACAATATGTGGGCAAAATTAGCTTTAATTTAATTAGTAACTGCAATCAAGCAAAGGGTATCAATGGGCTTTGAATAGCAAAGACCTACTTGGAAATAGAATTGCCTAGGAAGAGATGCCTGAATTTAATCACCAAAAAGCCCCTAAACCCATTAGGATAAACCAGAGATGGGACACATAGTAAAGATGTGTTCTGTCCAGGAAAGCAGAAAACTTCAGGGATGTGAGGGGATGAACCTCTCCCAGGACCCAGAGCTGAGTCCTCCAGTCTCAGAACTGAGGCCTGCCTTGAAGGCAACCTCTGTCTACATACCAACAGGGCCCAAATGTACCTTAATGCACTAGATCTCAAAGGGCAAAAGTAATCTAAAAATATGAGACTTTTATACAATACTTTTAAAAGTTCCAAAATACCAAGCAGGTGTAGATCACACAAAAAATTTGATCAATTCACCTATTCCAAAAAGTACCATTAATACACAGTAGAGACATTCCCCCCACCTGAAAATCTTGGACGATATATGTATATCCCAATCTATAATAAATCATAGCAAAGCTAAATTGCACGTTTACAATACTTTGAAATAATGTATTACATTTTTAGCCTCCCAAAATAATAAGTACCTAACACTGACCAGGCACAGATTTTAAAGTGGGATGTTGTCAACCGACTTCAAGAACTTACAAATAGTTGAAGCAGATTTGCTTTGTTACTTTAAAAAAAAAAAAAAAAGCAAGCAAAGTCAAGACCTTTCTTGCCAAGATCTAACCTAGAGAATATTTTGACAGCTAAATTATAAACTATGAGAACCAGGGGAGTTGTTATGGACCATCAACTACAGTGAAGTCAGGGAGTGTTATTCAATTAATCATTTTACTCATTAGAGGTAAGTAAAAGCCAAAATAAAGTTAATCAAAGTCTTTTATACCCTGTGTTTAGAGCAGCTCCCTGTGTCTTGATGGATTCTTCTTGTACCAGGAACAATGTTTCAAAGACAGATCAATAAACAGAGATTCCTGAAGTTTTGAAAATTAACACCTTTCTCGAGTTATAAGTCACTCAGGAAATAATAGCCAAAAGAACTGAAGAAGTCAACACAAGTTCAGTGCGACTTTAACATGTGTGTCCCAAACTGCTGGATTTAAGTCGTCCTGTTTTCCCAAGCAGCTAATTTTCCCTTTGTGAAGTACTCACAGAAGGTCAGGATCAGTTTAAACATCAAAGCTCTACGAATTTAACAGCTTCATGGAAAACAGAGGAAGAAAACTTGCCTAAAGTAAGACTCTCCAGCGATGCAACATGGCCCACCTTCAGCCCAGGCCCAAGGGGGTGTTTGGGTCTCAGTCCTGGGCTGCACTGGCACAGGAGCTGAGCTGAAAGGACGGCTTGCCTTAGACACACAGGTGCACTCACAGACTCACACACTCCTCCCCAAGGGTAGGCTGTCCCCGAAAAAATACCACCTTTGACTAATTCTATGCTTTCAACTCTCAACTGATTTTTTATGGATTTCTGTAGGCATGTTCTCTTATGTTTCAAAACATGGTAGGAAAGACAATACAGGAAGTATGAACATTGATTGTTAGAGAATAATCCACAACTCAAGGCCTCTGGAAATTTATCAATAAAAGAAGCTCAGTGGAAATAGCTCTCCTTTAGAAGAAAACAGCCTGCTTCTTTTAATCCATTTCTAAGACAATGGTGTTTTGACAACTATTGTTCAAATGTCTTTTCAACAGTTGTTACTGTAATTTCATTTCTATTTGGCAGGCCTGAACACAATATATACTTTTAGAACAAAATTAGTAAAAAATTAATTCTGAACATAAAGGCACTTTTGACTAATAACCTGTTATCTTGATGACTAATGAAAGACATTCATGACAACTGCAGTTTTGATTCCCTTGGGAATTTTAAGAGAGGGCACTTACAAAAACACAGCCAAGTCTTCTTGGCTTGAAAACTGAGCTAGAAATCTAGCAAAATCAGATTCCCCTCTTTAGCCAAATCTAGAAATCTCAGGGTAATATGGAAACAAAAACCCTTGTGCCATCCTTCAGTATTGGCAAAATCTCCAGAGAGTGCAGTGATGGGCAGTGATGGAACCTTGCTGGAACAGAGGGATCAACATGGGAGCTGTAAATGGAGGCTCATGTGCTTCCCTAGTCACTCCTTAAACCCATCTGCCAGAATTATTGCCTTCCATTTGCTCTTGCATCAAACAACATATGAAGCATTGTTCAGCAAATCAAAGGTGTGTCTAACCCCTGAAGATAAACCCCCTCCACAAGCCAGTTGATGCCCTCATCATGCTGAACTGATATTGAGAAACATTTCCCAAAAGTACTCAGCCAGATTCTCAAAGCAAAATGCCCCAGCGTGGCTCGGCACTGCCTGACTCGTGCTGGGGGGACTCCACTCATTTCTCTGGAATTGCATCAGCAGTAAAATCAAAGAAAACAATAAAAAAGATTTTTTTCTTTACCTTTGCAATCCCTGCTGTTGTGCTTTAGTGGCATAAATTATTAAAAAAAAAAAGGCTAAAATTTAATACTATCAAGCAAATGTGGAGGGTATGGAGCATTTTCCACACACGACATTTGTTTTATGAAGCGGGCTCCAGGAGTTACCTTCTCCATACAAAGGGAAAAAGGAGCAGAAAAAGGAACTGTGTGACTTATTTGACCATCTCTAACATCACAAAAGTGCTTTCTCAGTCTTATGTTTCAGGTTAGAAAGTAAATAAGATTTGAGACTATAATAATTGCTTAAATACTTCTACCCCAAAAATGTGTGGTAGATGCTCCACTGGAGGGAAGATATGCTACAGTGATGAGACACACCCCCTGGTTCGAGCCGTGTGCTCAGCTCCATCCAGAACACAATTTCACTGTCCTTTAAGTAGATTTATTGCTATGCCAAAATAAACTGTACAAGAAGAAGCGACAGACAGAAAGCAAAGAGAACAAAAATAGCTAAACTCCTCAGCGTCTTAATTCACCAATGCATTTTTTAAACTTTTTTAGAATACAAATTGCTACTCTGCTGGCACTTGGGTTACACCTTAAAATATCCTGAAGAATGTTCTTTTTTAAAACAAATTTATGCTTCAAACCTAAGTATAACAATGTTCAAAGTGTATGTCTGGGGCTAGTTGTCATTGGGATTAATGGGTTTCATGAATTTCATGGCTATCTGACATTCACTCCCTTCTTTCTTTGAATTCTGAATAGCAAGGGCTAAAATATTATTTTAAACCACAAGTGTTGACCTTTCCGAGGTGGGTCCCAATATGGAAGGTGAAGGGCAGGTGTCCTGCTGAGATAATGTCACTCCTCAGCTTGCTGGAAACCATTGTGAAGAGCACTCCGAGTGTGACGTTCTCCCAGCAGGAGCCCCGCAGCCCAGAGTGCCCGACTGCTGGAATGACAATGCTGAAAGGTGGTAGGAGGATGGCAACAAAGGCAAAGTTTTACATAGGGATGGTGGCGAGATGTAGTACAGCTGGTTAAAATAATTAATAAATACTAAACTGACAGAACAAGCAAAATTCCAGTCCTACCCAAAGGACAGCTTCCAGAAAATGCTGTGAGTACAATATTACATCTAATATCTGGTCTAATATCCAATCCTTGAATCAGCTGCTACACAATCATACGCAAGTCAGAGCTGTTCATATGAGAGTGAAACCTGCAAAACTTCATAAAAGTCAAGTGGATGTCAATGGGACTATCGTGAGCTATTATGGGAAATATATTCAAGCTATGATACAATGCCAATAGACAATTCATGACTAAATTATCCTCTGTGATTTATTTGCCGCTGTATCACGCTTTGTGGCAGGCATGAAAAGCTGAAAGCTGGGAGATTTTCCAGGTTCAAACCTAGTTCTGGAACTAACACAGGCTGCCTGTAAGCTTGCATTAGACCTGGAGGGAATATCAAGCCAATTTCTCAATCAAATTAACCCCAAACTTCTTATCTGGTTTCCTTAAGACCACCCTCCATTATATTTCTGAGTGATATTAAAATATGAAAAAAAAAACACTATCACCAAAGCCCTGTAGCAGACCACAGGTGTGTGAGAAGAACAGCTGGAAGGGAAAGGCTCCCCACAAATCTAAGGATGGAGTGCTGCCAACAAAAAAGTGTGGCTGTAGGTTTGTAGACTTGTAGTGACCCAACAAACCCAGTCACTGTGGGCTGAATTTGCACGACAGGGGCAGAAAGGAAGAAACAGCAACACTTACTGGTTTTCTATTGTCAACCTGCCCTTCCTTTCTCAGATACTGTCACCTCTCTCCAAGGAGGCATTTTGGCTGGTATTGAGACCCAATAGCTCAAACTGAAGCCCCACACCTTTGGCAGCCGGCAGGGACACAGAGCAAAATCCAACCCACCCTCCTCAGAGACAGGCAGGATCCGTATGGCTGAAGGTGCTAGCACTTTCCTAAACTGTTTTAGTCCATCTCTAATGGAAATCTAATGGAAATCATAAATTACTGAAAAAGGTCCACAGGTGCTGAAATTTACTACTGTGTTGACTGCTGGCAAGGTCTGAAAGTGAGGAACAATGCAAGATGTGCTGGGAAAATGAAATATTTATGACATTCATATTCTCCCTCAAGCTTTAAAAAAAATTCACCCAGCAAACCTTTTGCTTAGTGACCAAATAATAAAGCCACAAAATGAAAAACAAAAGAAATAGTAGGGGCAGGGGAAAAGAAAAAATCTTGACCCATGTGGATGTTTTTAGAAGGATCATTGCAAAGGAGAGCCTTCTCATAATAGGTCATGAGCTTTGTTTATTTATTTATTTATTTATTTGGAGTATTGTAACTTTATCTGAGAGTAAGAACAACTTAGCCTTAATGAAGAGAAGAATGGAATGGCTCATCATGTTAAACTCTTAATAATCAATGACATTTCTCAATATGCTATTCAGTACAGTACATTGCTAGATATTATATGCACAGAGAGGAAGTTGAGATAATTTTTTCCACAAGTAAATCAAATAAATGCTTGTCGTAGTTATTGTAGTTTGCATGAGACGGGAATGACTTGGAGCAAGGACAATAAAAAAGCAGGGGGGAAATTACACTACAGATTTGATCTGGCTTCCACAATCAGTTTGGCAACTGGTTTCATTGGGAACAGCTTCAAGCCTTGCAGGAATTAATGAAAAATAAAGGTTGGCTTTGAGTAGAATAGGCACAAAAAATAATGTGAATGGCATGGAAGGTTTTGATTTTATGCTTTAGACATGGGCAGGTGAAGAACAATCACTTCTAGATTTTTCAAGTACAAACTTGGGTATGAACTTGGTGGCAGTCCTGTTTTAAACAATTCACACCTAGTCGCACCTTGCAAGCTTTGCAATCACACTGATGTCTACCATATGTGCAGAACGACAATTTAAAAAATGGGGTGACACAAGAGCTAGGATCTTTCTCATAAGGTGCAGGTCTATTTCTATAACATACTTTGGGTTTTAATGCTAAATCTTTAAAGGTAAGCCTGTGCTCGAGAGTCAAGGACAAGTTGGGTTTTATGAAACACAAAGATAGAGTGTAGTGAGTACAGAGAGACAAGTAAATGACCCTGCCATCAAACCCAGACGCAGAGAGCCCGCAAGAGACAGTGTGTCCTTCAGCATGAGCTGACTGTCCCTCCAAGCCTGAGAACATTTTGGATTATGACTCTTGTCTTCCCCTCCCTGGAATGTACTGTACCTAATGGATCAAGCCTGATTTCTAAATGACTCCACAAGAGGTCACCACAAGACGAACAAATTGTTGTCATGGATTTTGTCATGTCATTGCTTAAATATCACAGACATTTGCTATGAATCTGCTGAATTGGATGGGAAGGACTTCAAGGGAAAAAGGGATGATGTTGTGGCATCCTGCACCCCATAAGGTCAGAGAGGCAACGGTGTCAGAGCCTCACTGTGCAACAAATGGTGTGAGTGATGTTACCTGTGTGTCACAGGATCAGCCTTGTATCCCCTGTGGAGTGAGAGCTTTGAGGACACACCTGCACTGCACAACAGCGTGTGCCAGAGAGACACCCGATGGCTTGAGCTCCTTCTGAGACTGCAAAAAGTGCAGCCACATAGAGAGGCAGATAGCGGCAACACCTACACTAATTTGCTGTTAAGAGGCAGAACTAATGAACGTGTTGCTGTTGCAGCCACGCTGAGCTGGCGTCTCTGACCGTGCTGTGAGGACACGCGGCTCTCTCGGGGCTCCGCGGGCTGTGCGATGCACGGTGCCGAGCTCTGCGTGTGCCCCTGGCAGGGAACTAGCTGAGCCTCCCCGAAATATCATGGCAGTCTCTGCTCTATCCGCAAGCTGTCTCCTCCAGCCCACTGATAAACACAGCAAATTAAAAATGAAGAGCAGGCGCTTGGTAAGGGTTCATATTTTAGACAGCTTAATGAGAAACTGTTGGAGGTCAGGGTGACATTAATCCCCAACAACACAGGGATAGACTTGGAAGTGGCTGGAAACTTTCTCCAGCCCCCACTCAGCAAAATATCTAAGCTTGGGCTCACCTAGAAGCATTACAGCTGTCTTATTCATATAGTTCATATGGCGCATGGAGAATATGTGCCTTTAAAAAAAATGCACTGTCTGGGATCTAAGGAGACAGATAAACCAATATGTTCATTTTTGATTTGCTTGTGACATTCTAAAGGTTCAGGAGCTGTGAAATTCTGAGTCTGGAAACCGTTTCCCAGTGCTGTTTTGTGTGCTGATTTGATTTGTACAAGGATCAGCCTGAGACAGGTCACGGAGAGCAAATCACTTTAGTAAGCTAAACAGTAGTAATAATTTTAAGTGCTATTTTCCCCTTGAGATTAATTTTATTTTCTAATATAACCAGAGGCCAGTCAGAGAAAGAGGAGAAGAGAATGACATTTGCCTGGACCCTAAAAGAAAGCTTAATGACGGAGAGGGGGTTCAAAGATAATGGGAAATGGGGAGAGGCAACTGTAATAACACAGGAAGACTTTACATTTATGGAGGATGAAATTCACCCTTATGTACAGGGCTAGGACAAGGATCATAAACTTTAAATGTTTACCCAGTGCAGAGGTGGATTTCACCCCTGGTTACTTGTCTGTCCTCCATGTGTGCACACACACAACTGAGCAAAACAGACCCATAGCCCAGGATAAGTCTCTCAGAGCAGCTAACACAATATTATTTCTATTTTATGCACAAAGAAACAGTGTCAAAGAAGTACGAGATAACAAGGATTACTTTAAAGATGCCAATTGAAAGGTGTGTCTATAAAGAGAGAAGAGGAAAGCTGGTATGGAATCAAAACAAGAAAATCAGTAGGAATGTCCTTGCCTCTGTATGATGTGTTACCTGGATGGACTACAAAGCTCCTCACAACCTTTCCCTGGTCACTAAAAAGCAGCCTATTCCCAACATCACCATAAACCTGACATCTCCAGACAAAAAGGACAGGGACTGATCCCTGGGTGGAACAGCTCAGTTTTATTCATTCTCCATGTGCTACACCATTTCCGCAGGATGCATTTTCCCATCTTAGTTCTTCATAATGTCTTACCCGTGCCCATTTACTGCTTCCCATATAAACACAGACACTTCCTCAAAACATTCCTTAAATCCATTGTCTGTCAGCACTGTCATAAAACCTGCTCAAGGGTTGACTAATAATTTGTGGAAAAATCTTGTAGCAACGGTAGATTGCGTGGCCCTACAGGCACAGCTATAACCAAACAGAGAATTCCATAGGAAGAATTCCTGTATTTCCTGTAGTTAGGAGTCCTCTAATTTGTATGGTATTTCAATCAGCCTCCAAGACAGCTAATGAAAAACTCTAAGTAGCTTCTGTGGGGTGTGGGGTGTGTTCTATGTCCTTTAGTGATGTTAAATAAACCAAAACCTTCTGCAACTCAATGCTGATTTTGGTAAAATGCTGCATGAGAAGAGCAAAGATTAGAATTATTTTTTTAAAGGCATTATTATTTTTTAAAAGGCAATATTTCCTTAGATATTGAAGATGAAAAAGGTGGAATAGAAAATGTAAAATTTTGTGAATTAAATTCAAGACTTTTTTACCCATAGGGAAAGAAGCCAAAGCAGCAACACATATCACAAAGTAAGAATTCCAGTTTGAAGGAAGTACCTTTGACTTTTATTTTTAAAATTAAAAAAAACAAAAAACAAACCCAAACCAAAATCAACAATCAAAACAACAACATATTTATGTCACCTTGAGACTCAAAATATAAAACCAGCCTAACTAATGGCCCAAAAGTTCATTTTTCACACTCAGCTCCAGAGTTACATCATCTGAAACTCCCTCTGGATTGTCCGTAAGGCAGCACAACCACGGAGGATTAAATGTTAATCAAACACCAACTACAGTTTTAATCTTACAGGCACTTATACACATAAAAAGCTTCCTATATGCAAGCAACCTTTTTGAGTTCCAAGCATTTACTTTACCTATATAAAGTTATTTACATGCACAAGTGTTTGTAGGTTCAAGGCCTATAACCTGAAAAGCACAATGATGTTTTCAACAGTCCCTCTTGAGCTCCTTCACAGAAGCAGTTTACTTTAGGAAGGAAAGGAGTTTCTAAGTATCTATCGTTTTAACTAGTGTTCTTCATCCAGCCTCTCTCTGATTCCTCACAACTCACCAGATTTAAAAATACGGTATTTTTTACAACTGTTCTACTGGAGATGCAAAGCATATGGTAACTTTTGAGTAAACTGTGCGCCCTTCCCTAGAGAAAATACATTTAAAAATAAACCTGCTATAGAGTCTAAAAAAAGGCATCACATTTACAACACACAACTAAGTCACTGCTGTACAATAAAAAAAAATTAAGACAGCTCAAACAAGTACAACTTTCCTAAGCGAATGAGGGGAATAACAGGGAATTGGACCAACAGAAATCTAAAACTCAAATTGACATCGCTAGCACTAAAATTTCCCTCCATTAAAGTCTCTTACTGTCATCTTTCCCCTCTTGTTTATTCTCCAAAGTGAATCTCTTGCATCCGAAATGGCCCGTCTGTCTCACCCAGGAGCTGCTTCGGTGACTGGATGTACATGGATGCACATCTGCATTGTTGGGAAGCCCAGGCCTTTTCCCATAGAAAATGCTCTTTGGATGGACATTTTTTCCACTGTTACTAAATATAATGAGTCCTGGAGTGGAACTTAGCAGCTTCTTAGCATTGTACAGCAATTACCAGGAAGAAGTAAGAACACCATCATTTCCAAATGAAAGAGGAGGGAATTAGATGAGCATAATGTAGTTCTCCACTGGAATAAGGATGGGACACTGGAATTCTATAGCATCTTTTTTTACACACACAAATGGTCTCTTCTGAATTTCAGAGATGCTCGAAGCAGCATAAATAGACTTTTGTCAACTAAAAATCAGCTGGTCCCTGAACTGAAGTCAAAAGAGTTTCCACTACCTGAAGAAAAGACTCTATTTCTTGTCATAAATATCCTGTTCGGGTTTGGAGAGCATGTCGGAAAGAGGGAAATAGAACAGAGCCTATCCTACCTAATAAATAAAGCAAAATATACTGCATCGGCCATTTAGATTGCCCCCAAAGCAACTCCTTTCTCCTTTTCTCCTGAGCTTGAGCCTACATGAGAAAAGAGTGACCCCTCATTAATACCCTCCTTACAGACTGCTTATTGTTTTTACTTGTTTTATTTCCTTGCACTTGGAAATAGAAGCAATAAATTTCCAGGGAAATGAAACTCACTTATCAGATTTTCCAAGCATCAAGTTTCATATTAGGAAAGTAAAAAAAAAAATAAAAATAAAGAAAAAAATCATTCTAAGGGGACTCAATACAGCTGTAAACCAATATGTGGAAGCTCTATGAGAGAATAAACCCTCCTGGTAGACTCGCTGTCTATAAGCCTCAAGTTTCAGTCAGAAATTTTCTTGAAAGGGCCAACAAATTTACAGAGCAAGTATTTAGTGATTCACAACCCAGGCCCCTCAAATCAAATCAAGGCAGCTGACATTTAACAAGATCGAATATTGTCCACGACTGAAACAAAATGTGGATGGGCAGTGATTGTGACTGTCCTTCACAAAACATCTTTACCAGCATAATTGCCTGGGCATTCAGATTTTATTTTCCTTCCAAAAAGCTTTTTTTTTTTTAATCCAATATCTTTATGGGAAAACAGCAATAAGAAATTTTTCAACTAAAAAAGTTCTGCTTGCACCTCAAAAACATTTTTTTCATGTTTTCAAATAGACAGATATTTTCCCTAATGCTGTTTCACTAATCACTGCCCAGTTCTTTTCCTCAGTATCCTTTCAACTGACCTTGCTGAGATTTGAGCTCACACAGAGACCGGGACAGGATCAGACTGACAGAGAAAATCTTGGATCAGGTTCTACCACCAGTTATAACATTATAAATCAAGATTAATACCACAAAACTTAGTGCAATGAGTCTAGAATTAAATCCCTCCAGCAGGAACTTAGTTGACACAGAGAAATCATCCCACAGGGCTAAATAAAGATGTTGGGGTTTGGGGTGCAGAGCAAGGCTGTTTCAAACTACTGACCAAAGTGAAAGAAATTTAGAGGCTTTTTAGAGATGTTTTAAAAGGCCGTGCCTGGCAGGACAAATTCCTATTGCTCATGTTTATGTGCAATTCTGCATAGCAATACAGAACGAAAGAGGCTGTCAAATGTCTGGGTGCAGTGCAGGCAGGAGCACAGGGGTGCAGGCAGAGGTGCAGGCAGGACCTCAGGGGTGCAGGCAGGGTCACCTCTGCCAGCAGCTTTGCCTGCTGCACTTTATTCCCTGACAGCCGGCACTGACCGGGCTGCTGCCTCCGAGCAGCTTTTCCAGATTGTCAGACAAGCCTTAAATACCACATCAAAGTTACTGCTGGATTTCAATGAGGAGACACTTCAGTGTGTCCCAATCATGCCTTAATCTTTTAGTGCTGGTTTTTCTCTCTCTCTGAAGGATCATGCTGGTTTTTTCCCCTCTCCCCAAGAGCTCTAACTGAGCCAAAGCAAGCATCGCTAAGTGATCAAAACAAGTCTGAGCAAAATAATCCCTTTATTTTTTTTTCCTGGTGACTACCACGAGGAGGCACTGCAGCCTGCTTTATGGAAGGATTTTTTTTTTAATTATTAAAAAAAAAACGGAAAAAAAACCAGGCAGGAAAGAAAAGAGAAGAGGAGAGGGAGGAAAGAAAAAAAAGAACCAACCACCCTGGTGAAGTGTCTATTCGACACCAGCACGGCTCTGGTGTCATTCCCTATTTAATGGCTGTCAGTGAGGGGGAAAGACAACGTGGTGGGTAATTAAAACCAAATTGCAGGCAGGAGATGACTGCAGAAGGATGATATTGTCATTAATACTGATTTAACATGCACCTGGGTAAGGTGAGAGAGAGCAGCTAGGGAAATCGCAAAGGCACCAGGGTTGCCTAATTTAAAGATGTAGGTTTTCTAGCCGAAGCATGTTTAAAACCCGAATAAAACCATCATATTATGACAGCGGATATAAAACTGAAACAAATGTGCTACACATGTCTGTTAAAAAGAAAAAAAACTCTTCAACCCTGTGTTCACAGCAAAGCAAGCGCTGCATCCTCTCTGAAGTTCAAAAGTATTTTTTTTAAAGACGGTTTTTTGTTGGGTTCTCTCATATCTTGGTTTCTAATGTGTTCGGTGCTTCCTCTGCTTTTACAAAGCTGACTGACAAGAAGGGACCTTTGTTAGATGGAGGGGGGAAAAAACCCCACTGAAAAATCCAGTCTGCCTCACAGAATAAAAAAAAAAATTCTGCTCCATTAATATTTCAGTGAGTAAAGATCCCCCACCTCGTATTTAGTGCAGGGCTGGAGTGCAATTCATTTGTGAAGAAAGGAAACTGTGGAGTAGCTACTGAGACAGAAGATAAAACAAGGAAAGTTTGTTAATGATAACATGTTGCAGACTACAGAGTTTTGTGTCCCTGCCCGGTTTCATTCCCAAGGCTCAATCCCAGATTCGGCAGGGCTGGGAAAAGCTGCTAGTCTGATCAGCATACTGTTAAATGCAATGTAAATCAGCAGCTCTTAATTATAAACCCAACTACTGGGCTTTTTCTTAATGAAACAATGTAGTTCAATGCTCTGAAAATATTTTTAGGACTCTTAAAAGTGGAAAAGTAAATTTTATAGAACTTATACGCCTCCCCCACCCCTTCTTTTTCTTTTCTTTTTTTTTTTCCTTTTGATAATTCACTCTCTGGACATCACATCAAGTTCAGATAACTGAAGGGGGGGTTGCAGCCTTCACAAGCAACATATTGCTACACAGGGAAATGTTCAAACTGCAGCTGAAATCGGGGTAGTAACTGGTAAATCTCCTTTTGCTTTCATTGTAAGTGAAATGCGTGTGTTATGGAATTACCATATTTTTCCCTTACTCTTAAAAACTGAGTCATTAAAGAAGTCATGAAGATACACACACGTTCCACAGAGAAAGCACATTCAAAGGCAAGACTTCAAAAGCAAGAAAATAAAGCCAAAATAAAAATAAAGGCAAAGATAAAACAGCTCAGGTAGGGAAAATAAAGGTGACGGGTCCTGACCCAAAGCCTCTTGAAATCCATAGTGAAGTTCTGGAAATTCAGTAGGCTTGATCAAACTCCTCACAAACATTATTATGACAGGATTTCAATTTCTCTCTGTTTCATTTTCCCTTCTTGCAAGAATCTGAAAGGTACAATTAGATTTTTAATTAAATTGCAGAAACGTTTGTCACTTTCTTCTGCTGATTCGTACGATTTTTTCCAATTCACAATTACCTGTGAAATAAACACTCCTCTGCCTCTCCCCACACTCAAAGCTGCCAACAGGGACCAGCGAGCTGGCTTTGGGGACAGCAGCGAGCTGGCTTTGGGGACAGCAGCGGGCTCGCAATGCTCGCTGGCGGGAGAGAGTTCACAAAATGCTCATTTTCAGAGAGTGCTGCAAAAGGAGTTCAGCCCCGAGTCAGATCATACTCAGACACCTTGAAAGGCAGGTGTCAAGTATGCTGAATTCACGAACCCACATAAAAGCAGGGTGAGGAGTGGCAGATGTAAAGCTAAAGGACCAAGCCGCCTGCCCGTGCTCGGTGCGTGGCTGTGCCACGACACGGCACCAGCCCCGGTGTCACCGGTGCCCGGGTCCCTTCCGCACAGCACCGGTGATAATTCACCATCTAACGGGGGGGCAGCAAAGATAAAGCCATCGCTCTCTGGAAAGCACTCAGCTTTCGTGACAAGAGAGGCAGGGGAAGGACACAGGCACGCAGGTGCTGTTTCTCCCCGGGCTGGACGCAGAACAGACAAGCTGCTAGAAAAGACTGGCAGGAAAACACAAGATCTGCCGAAGTGAGTGTGAGTTTCACTGACTTGTACTGAATAGACTTGGAAAGCAGCTTCAGTATCAACAGTTTCTAAATTAAAACCTGCTTAGGTGATCGTCAGATCATGCACTTGCTTGCCTGTTTCACTCAAATATCTTTTTTCCCCATATTCTAAAAACTGGAACTCCAATGACACTCATAAACAACATATGTTGGTCGGATGAACATAACATCAGCTTTTTTTTTTTCTTGTGTGTCTGTGTATGAATATTTTATGGCTCAGTATTTTCCAGATCCAAGATCAGAATTCAGCTATCAATTTTCTGGACCCTGACACTCCATTTTCTTAATTGATAGTAATTTAAAAATCAAGTGACTTATTTGCAGTCCACTTTCTTGTTTAAGAAAAAAAGGAAGCAGACATCTTTATAATAGCTGCCTAGAGAAATGTCATGACAAATTACAGCATAGATCAGAAATACTACTTAGCAAAGAGCTTAATACAAGCAGCTTAATGCATAAATATGAAAAACTAGAAGAAGGATAAAAAAAAATAGAATCCTAATCTCTTTTGCTCAACTTTGAAATCTCCAAGGCCCACATCCTAAAAAACCTCAGTGCTTTATTTCACTATCACAAGCAGCCCTCCATAAGTCAGTAACTCTAATACAGTAGGTGCGTGGATATTCACTATGATAAGACCTAAAGCACATTTTGTAGTTAGGAATATTGGTTGCGTTTTCCCTTTCCTGTTCCTTCTTTTCTATCACTTCTAAAATACATATTCTGTTATGATTTCATCTGCCTAAATAGAGGGATTCAGATAAACTACTTCCACTACTGCATCAAAGCATGATCTAAACGTTTGGAAATGAATCAATTAAATTTTCCTTTTCACTTTGAAAAACTTGCCAGAGGAATACCTTTCTTTCCATATTAGCTGTTTGAGAGTTAGAGGGATTTTCTCCATATTCAGGTTCCTGCAAAAAGACCTGTCCAAGGTCAATTAATTTTGAATTTTTTTATACATAAAATAAATCATTTTGAATTTGATTGTTTAATCACAATTTTGTACAGAGTACACCAAGTACTTTCTTCTCTGACATGAGGTGAAAGCAAAAGAGCCTCTAATGTTTTCTATGTTCAGTTCACTCTGAATTCAGAGAAAAAACACCAAATGTAACTGAGTCGCTTTCCAAATCTCAGTCATCTCTGCACTTCCAAACAAAGGGGGTTATATTCAATAAGCTCTGTGCTAACAAGGCTTCAGGTACCAGTAAAAAGTTGTGTGTTCATCAAGTATCCCCATGAAAGGAAGTGATCAATCTTCAAAGCAATTGATAATTCATGGACAGAAAACAACAATGCTCAACCCAATAAAAGCAGCTCTTCTGCAGTGAGTTGGAAATCTGACCCCGTTCCCAATAGCTGACTGCAATAAAACACGGAAAATCATAAAGCAACTACCTGACACTTAATACTGGGCTATTATTAGAAAACTATTTTCTTGTGGAAAGGAAAAAAAAAAGTCATTTTCTTGTACTGCTACAAGAAAAAGGCAAATAACATCCCTTTCACCTTTTAAAAATACTAATGCCTCTATATTGAGTTTATTTGCAGTTGAAGTAAGAAATACACAGGACAAATCTTCCCTAGGTGCAAAGTGATATTGCTCTGTGGGCTTCAGTGTAGCTATTTTCATTTATTCTGGGTCTGGACCTCGCAGAGAAATTTTTAAAATTTTTTTTTATTATTTTTTTTTTTCTTTCCCCAGAAAGGTAACAGCTGCCAGCAGCAAACCCAGAAACATCCAGTTTCTGTTATATTTTGCTTTCAGATGAAATGGAATGTCTTCAGGGAACCCAGAGGCATGCTAATGAGACAGGTTCAATGGAGATAGACACACTGAGGCAGCACCTTAGCCCCTGGTCTGGTTCCCCTGCACTGCTGAGCCACGGCACAGCGGCTGGAGAGCTGCCCTGAGGGGGGCATGGCAGGATTGCCATTGCAGAGGGATTCTTGCTTATGAACTTTCATTAACACAGGGTTAATTTCTAAGGACACTGAAGAGTCAAAATGTCTTGCAATTGTTCCAGGACCGCTACAAAGAGCCATTTTTGTTTAAAAAAAATTATATATATATAATTATTTGGATTCATGCAAATGTATTTTGTTTGCGAAGAGGAATGTTGAATGTTGGACTTGTTTTAACTCAGCAAATACTGTAATATTAATGTATTCACTGAGTGGATTAGGAAATTTATCTTGTAATTTGTTGCTGCTACTAGTTGTCATTTATGATTCCTGGAAAAATGAAATAAGATTTAACTTCAAAAAGTTCTTCTTTATTATCTAATTAAATAAAGGTGGCAGATTAATTGCCTAATTGGTGCTCACGTATAGATGGAGACATATGGAAAGGATTTAAGATTAGACATATGGAAAGGATTTCTAAGATCTGTAAGACTGTGAGCGGCATTTTATCAGATGTTTTGTATACAACACGTGACCTGCACAAAATGCTGCATTCAGCATATACGCCAGATTCATAAATGGCTACATCTGAAATTCAGCCTCGTGGACATATTCACAATCAGCAAAGATGCAGACTAGTAATTCCATTTTGGACACAAACTCAGCAACAAGGAAGAATCCTAAATGCACGCTAAAATGCCGTAATAAAGAGTGATTTTTAATTATTTTTTTTTTAAGGAACAGACTCCACCATTCATAGTAATACTGACTTAAATACGAACTCTTCAAAAATACCCATTCAAGTGGGTAGCAACACAAAAGTGCCCAACTTTGGGCAAAATATCAGCGGGCTGAGTTTAATGTGCACACAGAAGGACAAGTGGAAGGTGTGGGGATGTAAAGCCACTTTGTTTCAGTATTAATTCACAGGGAGATGGTCTACACAATGGAACTCAACGCCACAACATACAAACAGACCCAACAGATCCAACCACGCTCGCAGCAAAACAAGAAAAAGACCGAGTCAGACAAGAGAGAAACAGTTACGTCCTGTCAGGTTAATGGGTTGCAATATCCCTGCCACATCTGCAGTGGGTTTAGAGGATTTATACCTGTAGTGAAGCAAACGATGACCATATTGCATTATTGTCTTTCAAATAAATACAATATATTCTTGAAATACTGCTTTGGTCAAGTGCCTGGGATTCTTGTTCGACTCTGGCAACTTACAATTGTAATGCCTGTTTGGAAATTATAATAGAGCAACTTGCTACGAGAAAAAACGTGGATTCTTTTACCTCCAAAACAACAACAACAAAAAAGCCGATGGGCATCACTACCCTGAAACTGACATTTGAACTTGGGATTTGTCTAAATGTAGTGATGAAATCCTAAAACTCTTTAAGCATTTATCAGCTGGAGAACTGTTCACAAGAGGCCAAATCAGCAAAGACAGCACTCTGTGGAAAGCTATCACCTAGAACAGGAAATATTTTTTCTCAAATACAGGTAGAGAGCTGTATGACAGCTCTTGGAGGTGCCAGAGTGGGAAGCGGCAGGCTCTCTGACTGTACTAAGAAGAAGCCTTATTTATATTTTTCATAATTACTGATATGATGTAAGAATTGTTTCCATTTGTGATCTCGGACCATAATTCTGGAATGAGCGTAATTTCTTACAGCCTCATCCCCTCAATTTACTTTTCTGGAAATAGCAAAATACTCAGTTTGTCAAAGTTAAAAGCCTTAACTCTTCTTAATCCTAACCATAACCTTAACCCAGCCTCAGCCCCTGACTCAAAGAGGCCTGGGAACCCAGCGCTGCCTGTAAATCAAAAAGAATAATTCCTTCAAAGCTCGTGATGCTTTGCTCTTGTTTTATCTCCAGGAATTTGCTAAGTCTCACACTCATCTTGGCTGCTGTCTCCCTGCTTTTTCTAATGCACAGCCTCACTCCAGCTTAAAGCAGGCAACAACATCAAGTTTCCCCCCCAGAAACTGGACTATACCACAGCTTGTCACACTGGGCACTTCTCCTGACCCTAACCCTAACTCTAACCTAACTAAGCATGGGAACTGAAGAGAGACTCCCAGATTAGTCACGCTTTTTGTTCACCTGTCTGAAAGCTGCAAAAGACCACGGCCCCTCCTGCACTAAAGACCCCACTTTTCCAAACCTGGACCTTATTCCTAAGCTTAGGTAGGCATGGGAAACATCTGCCAGCCTCCAGCACAGAAGGGGAAAGCAGAGAGCGCACAAAACATGGAGTTTCAAGCCAGCATTCCCAAAGCAGTGCAGATTATGGCAACCATTTTATTAAAAGCATCTCAAATGATATATTAAATAATTTAGTGCTACTTACTTTAGGAAATCTAAGAAAACATGAATAAACTAGCCTCATAAAAAACTAATTTTATGTAGTGAACAGTGTGTGCCAATTTCCTTATGGTTAGTAGGAGTATAAAAACATCTCGGTATACTGTGAGGGACTGCAACAGGCAAAACACATATAAAACCACACTAATAATGCTGATAATAATTTCTGCTTAATACTTACATAATAACTAAAGAAGGAAAGGGGAAATACATATTGGCAAATCTTATTTTTGAAAGGTTATAACCCAACCTTCATGATCATTTTTATGATAACCCCAAATTTCCTTCCCAATCCTACAGTTAAAACAAAAGAGAAGTAAAAGATTGAATCAAGACTCTGAGTTCAGAGAAATACTATATACATTAAAATAAGAATTAATAATGCCTCAGAGGATCTTTAAACCTGCTGACAGACTCATGTTTCCCCCTATCCAGATATGTCTGTGTATGTTGTTTCCTATGTGAGCTTTAACTAAGTGTGTCAGGTACCAACTCATATTTTTCTTATTTCCCATCACGTGCATCAGCTGGTCCTTTTCTCTAACAAAGGAACCACAAATTGTCACAGAGGTGACTCACAGGAAATACCTCTCGAAGATGAGTTCAATGTAAAAAAAATAAAAAATAGAACATTTGAAAAGCAAAAGTATCCCTCTTTTCCTCGTGGCTTCTGATATTGCAGATCTCTGTTTTCCTGCAATCCCACCCAGGTTGCCCATTCCCAATTTACAGGGCCCGCACGCCTCTCCATGCACCAGCTGCGGCAACTGAAAGTAATTATCACTCCAGACACAATAAGGTGTTAAAGGTAGTGGCGAGCATTTTGTGCAAAAAGAAAAAAAAATTAGGAAGAAGGGAACCTGATGAAAGGAGATCAGTGTCTGTTAGTCTTTTGGAGAGGAACGGGGGAAAGCAAAGAGAGGGAGCGAAATAATAAATAACCCCGATCCTTGGGGAATACTTGCATATGTAGCAGACAATGAAATAAAAGTTTTCTTTGAAGAGTGAGTTCCTTTTTGGATGAAGTAAGCGGCACCAAAATGAAATCACAGAGTTATGTTACAGTTGATGTATAACTGATCAAAAGAGCGACAGGATGGAGTTACGAGAACAGAGACTGAGAAAAACAGAATTAAAAGAAAACATACTTCGAAAAATAACCCCGGGAATGGGAATAGTCACTGCCAGAGAGCTCACGGAGGTTGTGCCTTAGGAACAGCCTCACAGCCCATTCAATACCTGTCCAGACCTTCTTTTGGGGGGTGGCAGGGAAAGAGAAGAGACAGCACGCGTGGGAGGGAAGATCTTACTGGAAAAGTTGTCAGAGGCAAGGCAGGGAGGGCACAGAAGAATAAGAGCTCGCTCCCAGAAACGGCAGAGAGGTCGGACCTGTTCTGGCTCTCTGTTTCTTTCCAGGGGATCTAATTTGCAGTGAAGCCCCTGGGACTCCTGTCACCGGCACTAGTAGGAATGAGATCACAGCCTGAGTATTTGTTCTACATTTTCCAAGAAAGTAGATTTTAGTACAGCAAAGGACTCACACACGGATCTCTGTGAATAACTAAGGTATGCATACGCTGAGAAATGCTACTGTAGGGAAGCTGTAGAGGGAAGGGATTTTTTTAGCTCTGTTATATTTCTGCAAGGGGTACAGGTTTCATTATTTATATAGGTAATAGCTGCTCATTCTGATCCCGCTTTCACCTATTTTTTCCCTGAATTCATTCCGCTGATGGTTTAATGCCTGCTGAATTGTTACTGGGTGTATTCCCCAGCCTTTCCAGGCACGGTCGACTCTGCTATGTGGCAATGTCCAGCAGCTATAGGTGAAATTGGTGATTACCCCTTCAGCTGGCACAAAAGCACCTGGAACATGGACTGTAATAAGGAATATTCAGTCTTTACACTGTGTAAATCCACACTTTAGCTGTCTACCCACCAACTTCTGTGAGAAGTTCTAGATGCTGATCAGTCTCCTGTGTATTAAGTGAAGCACAAGTAGAATCAGACACAGAGCAATGTGAAGTGTTTTCAAAGAAATTGCACCCAACATGGCAGTTTTATTAGAAGCTTCCAATTCAACAGAGCTCAAAGCTAGAAAGTAAAAAATAAAGAAATTGCAGTCCATAGAGCATTCAAAGCAAGCACTGGTTTGTATAGGTGTAAACTAAAGTACATGTTTTCACACAGATTTTCTGCATTTGAATAGCTCTGACTTCAAGCTACACAAACCTTTCCACTTTTCTTTTGTACTGGAAATTTTTGAATGCTGTAAAATCCCTAGCTTTGTAAATGTGACCAGTGACAAATTTAAGTGAAGAGTTGTGATTTGGTTTGAGTTTTGTTCACAAATCTCTGCAAACCAAATGACACCCTTATTGGCAGAGCAAAATAACCTTTCCAGTGCCCCTTGCACAACATCTTCCAGCCTCATGGAGCCAGAAATTAGCTCAGATGTTCCCGAGTAAAAAGAAACACCCATGACCAACCGGAAAGCGTCATCACATAGAGCACAGCAGGCCTGCAGCATCGACTCTGATGTGCTGTCCTTGACACATCTTGTCTCTGGGTGGTGGAAGAAAGGTGATATCAAGAGGTGAGTAAGGGAAGGAGAGGTAACATATGTCTGTGTGTGTGTGTGTATATATATCTGAAAATCTAGTACTTCCTGAAGCAACTTTCTGCTGCTGCCTGCCTTATTTCTAATTAGCTCCTTGATCAAAAGTAAGACATATCACCTTAGAAGGCACTCAGCTGCAAGTGAAGCAAGAGTGGATGGTGCTCGCGAGACTCCTTTGGGGAGCACAGGAACTGGCTGATTACACTGTTTCTTTAGAAGCCTGTTTCTTCAATAAAAATCCTCCCTCATTTTCTCCACTCACTTAGTAATGTCTGTACCAAGTGTCAGAAATTGATCATTACGTATTGGGACAACAGGATGTGACACCTGGAGACAGCGTTTAGTGGTGAATAGGGAGGTGCTGGGTTAATGGTTGGAACTGATGATCTTAGAGGTATTTTCCAACCTTAACAATTCCATGGTTCTAAAGACAAGCTGACAGTTGTACGTGTTGCGGCACAAGCATTACCAGTTCATTTCCATATAACTGGTACTAAATGTTTATGGGATAAAGGAGTCAAATATGCCATATTCAATGGCTAGAAAATAATTTAAGCAGAATTTTTAAGAAGAAAAGAATTATTAGGACATGAGGCAATATGCAGAAGGAAATTTTAAGTAAAAATAGAATTGTTTATAGCTATTATTCATTGTGAGACGGAGCTACTTTTTACAGGCTAAAGTAAATAAGAATGCTGGATGGGATGAAAAAAACTCAGTGAGGACATTTCTAGAGGAGGCTGATGCTGCTGATTTTGTTTAGGGGCCTATCCCTTCAAATGCTCGTACTTTTAGGTAACTCATGTTCAAGTGATCAGTTACTTTTATATGCACACATTGATACAACTGGCCTCAAAGTCACCTTAGGTAAATGTGGGAACATTAAGTGACCTAATTGTGGGTACTAAAAAAGCAGCTGTTGTGGACTCAGAACTGTGTAGGAGCACTTGAAAGCTATAAAAGTGTAACACAACATAAGCATTAAACGATACCATGTTGTTAACACAAGCCATTACACTGATGCCCTGCAATGCTTCCCTTGCCACTTCTCTGGTATTATGAGAATGTTTTTCTAGACCTTCATCATTCCCTGATGCAAAAACTGCTTTATGGAAAGAATAAGACCCAAAGCATTATGTGGCATTTTTTGTTCATCCACCGGCATGAAAGGCATCAACACCCTTCAGTTCCCCCTGACTGAGATGGGGCATTTACCTGGAGAGGATACTCAGAAAATCCTCAGAGCAATTTCTTCCCAGCTCTTTTGCTAAATATTGAAATCAAGGAAAAGATTCTCAGAATTATACAGAGAGAATTCCAAAATTCCACTGATCAACAGCCGGCAATTCTGATATTAAACTGTTTGTGATCCATCACTTCAGCTTTTTCTGAAATTGTCTCATGGGGAAACACTACAAAATAAAACTTCAATACTCCCATAAGCTCCAAATAAGGCTTTTCTCTTTGATTGCCTCTATCTCATCTGTCTGCTTAGATTTGTGTGTCTAGTTAAGTGAATACAGAAGACCATACACTTGAAATGAAAACTACACAGAGTACACTCTTGACTTGTTACCATAATTTACCTCCTAAGTGGAACCTCTTATGAGCCTACTCAATTATATTTAAAACGACTGCACCTTTATTTCAACACAGTGTACATGGTGAACCTGCGGTCGAAAATCCTGAGCTGATGTAAAATTGCAGAGCCTCATCAAAATTCATAGGGGATTCCTGATTTACACCAGCACACACTGGGCCCCCAGAACCCATCAAACTGTAACACTTCTCCCATGGGGAACAATATTAGTGTTAAGCAATAAAATCAGGCTGGTTTTATGTCTAATGTTGATTTCTTTTCTGATATGATATTTTAGTTTATGTTTTTCATGCAACAATACCTTGAATGCATGGCAGGTTTACACTGAAAAACACAATTTAAAAATACTTGTTAAACGCTGAAGGCTTGACAGTTCTTTTAAATAATACTGAAAAAAAAATGCACAGGAACATTTTGGTAGTGGAATGAAAAATGCTGCAGTTTATAGCTCTGTATGTCACGGAGAAATTAGTATAGATTTTTTTTTTTCTAGGAACACTGTCAGGGCTGGCAGGCCTAAAATTAGACATCCCAGGTATGCACTTCGCACTGTCCCTCAGGTCTGCCTGTCAGCTCCCTGGGAACAAGATTCCTGTATATTTGAATACGCTTCCTGCTCGGCGGATCCCCAAGAACAAAGCCGACGGGCAGAGGCAGCACTTCATGACACGCATCTCTGCAAGCAGGAAACAACCCATCACCTTGGGGCTTGCCGCTGAGGGGTCACCCATTTAGAAAGCACTACTTGGAAATAAAGAAACATTTATGTGTAATTTGGAATAGCGGGAACGGAAAGATGGGCGACTGAGCTATTTTAAAATATTCAGTCCTATTTTGAAGTGATAATCAGATATGAACTGAAAAATAAATCAATGAGTTCTCCAGTGATAAACTATCAATATTAACTAAAGGTCAAGAACAGTCAGATTTTGTTTGTCTTAGGCATTGCTTTTCACAGTTGACATGAATCCATTTTAAACCTACACCATTTGCCACTACTTTTTTCTTTTTTTTCCCCTTTTTGGAACAAAACCTGACTGTAGGGTCTCATTTGCTACATCATTTACCTTTTTCCAATTACACAAATGACTGAAGTTGACAGTGGCATGTTTTTGAGTATAAATATGATAATTTACTACTGGGAAAGAGATAGCATGATCCTCTTTATTCTGCCACACTCTGCTTGCAATGCTGTGCAGAATCCTAATTGAGAGATTTTTAAATAGTAGCTAAAACATTGTTTAGGTTTTGTTGTTGTGGGTTTTTTTCCTTTTTTTTCCTTTCTTGTTTTTTGTTTGTTTGTTTGTTTTGTTGTTTCTTGGGGGTTTGTTTTTCTTTTCTTCTTCTTTTTTTTTTAAATAACAGCTCTTGAAGCATTTTCTTTTCTTCTACTATGTGTCCTTTTGCTCCTGCTTTTCATCCATTCTGGTATAACCGACTCTGTCTGGATCATGAGTTATCATTGGCTGCCAGTGGAATGCTACAATGCAATTTGTCTTATTGAAACATGGGCTAGCCCCACATGGCTGCAAAGAATCATTCACTTTCTAATAAATCAAACATTTGGTAAAATTCCTTCTTCTCTGACATGAAACGGTAGGGTAGACAATGCTGCCTCCGAACTGAGAGGAGATGGTGATAAAAATGCCTTTTTTGTTCAGCGCTACTGAATTATTTTCTGATTAGTGAATTGCAACTACCAAATCCAAGCTCGCTTCCTTGGCTGGTATTTTTTCCCTTTCAAATTCAATCACTGTACTGTTTCTCTACTGTAAATAGAATGTTTCTACACTTTACCTAATTATCAACATTGTTTTTCCATTTAACAGAAAGAAAATCCTCGCCCCTTCGCAATCACTGCAAATTTTGCGATGAAAACACGGAATTCTAAAGCTCTGCTATTACGTCTCTGACAATATTTCAAAAATATTTATCTGATAGAAGCCTCAAAATTATGGCAAGGCTCAAAGAAGAAATAATTTATTTTTCTTTCTTTTGTAGTATCGCTAAAACTTTGGAAGATACCATAAGTGTCACTTCTGTGCAGCTGCAGTTTTTCTGCCAAATCTTTGAAGACAAGTTATCTGGAGAGGACATCTGGGATTTCCAATGGTAATTACGATGCATTTTGAACTGCGGAAGTGACATTATGGGTGTCATCTACTCAGGAAGAAGCATAAGCCGGGATGAATCCTGAGAGTCTATCAAAGAGCAATCCCCACCCGCTGCATCTGAGCAGTTTAAAGTTGAGTGCTACACTCATGCAGCAAGTTCCTCACACAAGATCTTTCAGGATGGCTTTATTACTTCTCACTTTTGAAAGGTATACTGGTGTAAGGGTCTCTTAATGCTGCTAATTCCATCTGCTAAGATGTCAAACATCCCACGACAGGAAAGCCTCTCCTATAACATTTAGACGTGTCCACCAAGCAAAAGCTGCCTTTTATCTTATGATTTAGGAAGGGGAGGGAATTGTGGCTCCCTTCTATGAGTTTATGATCCCAAGATTTAGAATCTGCACGGAATCTGTACCATATGTTTGACCACAATCTGTGCAAACTTTGCTAGGAACACAGTCTGGTAATGCAGTCCAAACAACCCCGTGATGCTGAAAGGTGACAGGAGAGTGAATTTCCATCAAAGCCTGGGTATGGCAATAAAACAGCAGCGACAACCTGCAGGAAGCACTGGGGCCCTTCCATAGTAATGCAAAAACAATATTCATGGAGCTTATGGAGTCACAGCTCAGCCTCAGACATCTCTAGGACACAAAGAAAGGCAGGACCCTGCAGGAATCCTCCATCTCACTGTTTCCCCAGCAGCAGGGCAGTGTCAGCTGGTCACATCTGGACCCAACAAATGGAGCAAGACAGGGCTCCTTCACCACATCACGGAGGTTACCTGAGATCCTTCTGTCTGGTTTGAAGACAGTGTCAACCTGAACCCTGGTGAGGCTAATATTTGACCAAGAGACCTATCATTAAAACCAGTTTAGCAGCAGACCAGGTAGGACAGCTGCTGGCTGAGAGCTCCTGCCTTGACCACCAGCTTATTAACAGACTGCCTGTTTCCTTTGGCCCATTCCAAGGGTGCAATCTGTCATTTCCACAGCTCTACTGAAGCATTCAAGAAAATGGGACATAGTGCAAAAACTACCTTTGTAGCTTGTCTATCTTGTAGGCACCTGGAAAGGAACTTCTCTTGAGAATGAATTTTTATGGAAGACTTACAAGAGCATGTACTGGTGACTTACACGCTGAGCCCAGGCAACAGGGAATTCTGCTGAAAACTCTTGTTCCAATTTTGGTTTGTCACCATGAGATCACAAAACTTCCAACTGGCATCCATAGGCCAGAATCAGACACAAAATTCAAGAACATCACCTATCATAAAAGCCCCTCCAGACTGCAAATATGTGATCAAATATTTAACACGATACAGCCTAGCACCTGGGAATTCACACAGTGAAAACCAAAACCCAAGGCAGCAAAGGATTTAGCAGCATGAACTGCTTTTGCATGGCATTAATGATGGTCGAGGTCAGTTTGGGCTTAGACTCTACAGTACAATTTTTTCCCCTCCAATTGCAATAATTGAGTACATGTTAGGAACAGGATCTAATCTGAATGAGTTTGTTTTGATTTAGCCTGCTTATGTTTAAATCATACATCAGTCTGGTTCTAATTCAAGCTCTTTACTGGCACCTATGTAGGAAAACTCCATTTATTTCCAGTCATTCTTTTGATGTAAACACAATCTTTGTCCTGCAGCTATGTCTTAACTAGGTTAGGAGGCACAACAGCTATGTAATAGTATCATGTGCACTTCTGTCACTGCATACATTATTTTTGCCAACTTGTAAGTAAATTAGCACCACTAGCAGCTTAACTATAGTGGCTTAATCATAGACAAATTCTTGAGTCCCTGTCCCAGTAGTGTTACTGATCCCAGGGCACTAAGGAACCTCACTGACCTCCCTGCCTCATCTGTAAAGTGGGGATAACAATATGGGGTGGAGGAAGGATGCATTGGTAATATTTGTAAAGTGCTTTGAAGATGCTGAGAGTGCCAAGTGTTATCATGGTTTCTAAGCTCTGAAATGTTTGATATGATTATGTGCACACATAATTTTTAATGGTAATTCAGAGCGCAAATTAGAGATGATATTTACATTTCTTCCAGGCAAGCTTAATTTCCAGTTATCAAGGAAAATATCTATTGCACAAATAGGGTATCAGCTATTCAAAAGTTCCCTCAGGGCCTCCCAGTTCTATAACATGCCGTTTTTTTTTAAGCTGTCCAGGAGATGACAGACTGTAGCAGTTCCCTTGGAGGTATTATGGATTACTGATGAAACAATAACCAGAAGTAATATTTTCCCATCAAAACTGGAGCTTAGGGTTTTTGTTGTTGTTGTTATTTTTCTCGTAACAACACATGCTCTCAAGAAGACTTTGCCTTCATTTATATGTAATTTGCAATCTTATGTACACAACCCCTGAAAATATAATTAAATTCATAATAGACTTTTTTTAAGCAAAAGTCTGTCGTTTGCTTCTGTTGAAAGCAAAGAACTGTCAGTCTTTGCACTTGGAAAATTTAGCATTTCTGTTTGCTAAAGAAAACCATCTGAAGCTGAACATGTTTAGCAGAGAACTTCTGCTGCAGCTTCTACAGTGCAGTAGTCTTGGGCTTTTGAAGAGACAAGGATGCAGACAAAGTATTTAAAAGACAATGAAAAGAAATTAAAATGCAAAAAGAGAAAATATTGAGCAGTTAGAGTCCTCTTTAGGCTGCTTATCAGTCATTTGAGAGAAGATGGTACAGTCCACAGAGCAGTAGCCAAAAAGCTCTGTGTAACAGCAGGTTACCAGTACACAAACCCAGGAAGGCACAGCAGTGCTTAACTCCTGAAACCAGGGAGAGTTGGTCACCTAAATGTTTGTGTGGTTCTTGAAAGGGAATCTCCATGTCTTAGTTTCCCATTAGCAAAATACATACAGTACATATATAACTACATAGAGTATTTAAAATAAAACACAGATGCTTCTTGCAACTCAGAGGGGACTTGTAAGGAAAACTCCATTACCTTTCAGTGACAACAAGGACCTCAGAAGTACTTCAACAGCACCAGTCTCTGAACTTCCTATCATGTGCTCATTTACCCATTAACGTGCAAAACTGTGTAGTAGAATGGAATCACAGAATGCAAAAATCCCTGACCATGGAGAAAGGCACCTCTGGTGCTTCCCAGTCCAACTCAAGCAGGTTGCTCAAGGTTGTGTCCAGCTGAGTTTTGATTATTTCTGAGGCTGGAGGCTCCACATCTTCTTTGGGGCATCATGTTCCAGCATTTGCCCAGCCTCACAGGAAAGATGATTTTCCTGTGTTTAAATGGAATTCCCTTTAACAGCTGCTAGATACATCAGCTAAAGACAAAAGGCCAGACATCACCTTGATAATAAGTTCAATATACCAAATAAATAGCAAAACAATAATCTGGAACAATGTGTTTCATTCTGTGTGTATCTTAAACTGCAGATCCTCAACTCTGCAGTACAGCATGGATTACTGTGTGGTCACACGTTCAGGGTATAGTACCCTTTCATATCTTGCCAGATTGGAGCCAATAATAGGGACAACACACTTTCATCACAATACTTTTCAAAGTACTCTGGGAATTGTGGAAATGCATTACAATTACTATTTCACGTTTCAGTTAAAATCCTGACAGCTGATTTAATTCATGTCTAGGTTCTCTGAAACTTTCCTGTATTTTCTCCTTGCATATCTTACTTCAAATGCCTGGACTTTCTTCAAAAAAGTTGCAAAATATACACATTTCAAAATGGGAAAGCAGGGATACAACACAGTGAGACCATCAAACCCAGGAATCTCAACTAAAACATGTTCAAAATAAATAACTTGTCAGGATGTGTACACTACATCTGCATCAGTGAGATTTATTGAAGATTAGTTTAACACTTTTCTGTCTGAAGGAATGAGGTCGGTTGAAGATCCCAGTTTGCTGTGTGTCCCCAGCTTTGTGTGGGCATGTGCACTCACTCTCCTTTGGGTTGCACCAGGGGATGATGGATTTCAGGAACCTGGGTTGCTGATTCTGCTCGAGTTTAGTGTCCCTGTCCTTCACAGCCAGGAAAGCTTTTGGATTTTATTTCTCCCGTTTTTGTTTCATTGTTTCACTGTGAGATCCAGAGATCTTAGTCTCCCCTTTTCTCTGTAACCTGTCCTTCCCTGTCTCTGTTCCGAAAGTGAAAAGGCTGAGCATTAAACAGACCCACCCAGTGCCACCGAAAGTGGGGGAGAAAGAAGAGAGGGGGGAAAAGGTTGTCTATCAGAACATTAATGTTTAATTTCTTTAATGTGTAACACTTAGAAGGATACCTGAAATAAAGGCCTCTCTATTCAAACAATGCATGAATCAAACAACAGATCCCAATTTGGGACCTTGGGAGTTCCTGGCCAATTGCTAAGAGTTTGTGCTCCCCTCACTCGAGGGAGGTCTGAAATGTCAAAATCTTCTGTCATTCCACTTGTCATATCACATCCCACAAAGGAACATGGAAGCCATCATCCACTCTGCTGTTTATTGTCATGAAACCCCATAAATACTCACTCTCCATAAACAGTAACAGCCCAATTAAAGCACTCTTTACCAAGCGTGATCATTTTCAGACAAAAAGTATTGATTTATCCACCTATGGGCACTGCATAGAAACATCTCTTAATGAGAATGATAGTGACCTCCGAACTCTGCTCCTTCACCCTGTAATATACTCTCTCAATTTTCTGTTAAGTGGTCTAGTGGCACATCAGCAGAGATGGAAAGACACTCTGATTCTTTAATGTCGACAGTGGAAGGCTCGCAAGGAATGCTCAAATCTTCATTGTAATGGGAGGTGAACAGAAAGGTCACTTATATGCAGGGCTTTCAGCTTGTTTGACAAGGCTTCTTTAATAAGTAGAACCTTGTTGGGGTACACTTGTCCGTCAACTGCCTTTGCCACTCAGCACCGACACAGCCAAACACAAACAGTCCCTGTCTCATCGCCTGGCTCTGGACTCGCTTCACCTGCCCAGAAACCCTTTGCAAAATTTACAGGTTGCTTGGTTGGTTGGAGGTACTTTAGCACACAAGGATAGGAAGCAAAAGAGACCCTTGATTTTATTCTGCTCAGCAGCTTAAATTTGTGAGCTTACTGCGTGTGTAATTGACAGCAGACATGGTGCACTAAACCAGCGCATCCGTTACTTTGATTAATCCTCCTTTGGAGTGTGATATTGTTTGATATACAGTGCAGGGCTGACACAGGTTACTGTAATGCCACTTTACCAAACAGATTACAAAATTGTGCAGGGAGTATACAGCACTCGTGCAGATAAATACACACAAGAGGAAATTCTAACAGCTTTTAATTTCCATGCTTTTCAGTTTTATTGTTGTAAATGCAACTCTTTATAGGACTAATGACACGGGCTGGCTCGACTGAGTCAATTACACCAGTAGGCACTTGGATCAGATATTTCTCCTGCTTTCCATTTGCACTGTCTACGCTTCTGATATTTGACTAAATTACATTGCACCGTGGTGCATTGGCACTTGCCATATGTTATATCTCAGAGCATTTTAAAGGACAATAACAAAAATAATAATATACAACATGTAGTTCAAAGTCGCGACGCAGGCAAGTGTGTCAATCATTATGAGCTACATTCAGCAAATAGCCCGGAGTGTTGCGTTACTGTGTCCTCTAATCTGTGCTGGTGTTAAATGAGTAGGAAAGTTGGTAAGGATGCCAGGGACACTGACTGCTCTCAACTGTGTGGGACTACTTGTGCACGTCTGTGAGTGCGCGTGTTTGTTTGGTTTTGGGGCAAGAGGGATATTTGGTGAATTTTAGTACTCATGAAAGTTAGACACTAACAGCACCATCTGTCCTACCACACAGAGCGCCGCAAACTTCCTCCACACAGATCTGCCAATGCACTTCAGCTCTGACCTCCAACACCCCTTCAATTCCAGTAATGAGTCTACAGCATCTCTTGAGAAGAAACTGTCAATTGTTCTGATTTCTGCTAAATTGTGTTATGCTTAGCAGTGTGGGCAACTGCCCACTAGTGACTAGCCTGAGGCCACTAAACTCCAATCTGAACCTTGCCTTCTGGAGGTGAGGAGCTTGCTTAATATACCCAGGCACCATTTTACGAGCCCCAACTCCTTTTTACTTCACTCACTCATCAAAAATACACAGAACAAATCTGCATTGAAAGTCAATTCAGAATAAGGGATGACGAGGTTTTGTGTCTCTTCCTTTCAGGCCTTTCTCCGACTCTGGAAATTTCTGCTTTCAAACACTGGTGCAGTTTGCCCAAGGAAGAATCTTTCTGTGCAAGCCAGTTTGCTGTTTATATATCCCTTGGGACTGAGTTCCATGATGGAGTGGCAGGGCCTCCCATATTTTTTCTGGGAAAACTCTTATTATAATTTTGACAAAAAGAGATTTGTATATTGCTGCATCTTCCTTTAATTTGACTCAAAATCCACTCAAAGCACTTTGTGGCAATCACTACACAAGTACATGACAGTAATTATAATAATCATTAAGGAATAAATAAAGCCCCTCCTAAGCATATTAATGATCTACCTAAACCTTCTTTTCCTATGTTTCATGTACAATTTAGAGCTGGGTCTTTTTTAGTCCTTGTTTTTAACTGGCAACTTGCTAACATTGATATTGGGATGGTGCAGTGGTGCTGCTGAGAGTTTTCCCACTTGATTGTAACAGAGGGGAACTGTGTTATAGCAATGAACTAAGAATTTGCCAGACTTGGTCTGGTTCATAGTTGCTTGAGGTAGTGTGTGATCTCTTCAAATAGTCAGCTTGAGACATCACAAAAGAAGGTGTAAGAAATTATGGTGGATTGGGGTGATCTTACCACCTCAAAGATTTGATTTTATTTTTTACTCTCTTGGCAAAAATGTGAGGCTTTACATTCTCTTCCAAATGGGCTAGCCTAAAATGTTTTAATTATGGATAATATAATCTGTAAGGATGTTAAAACTCTCTCTAAATCTTGCTGTTAGATCTGGGAACTGAGTTCTGCAGCTCAGGGTGAACATTTGGCTACAGCAGTTTTGACCAAATTAAATGAATGAACGATATTAACAAGTAATCTAATTAAGTGCATATTACTATGTTTGTGTATATTCCACAGTCCATGCCACCTACCATAAAAGTATTAGAGCTCATCAGTGCAAAGAATATTGCCTTCAACTCCAGTAAAAGGAATAATTTCCCTGCAGGGCAGTAACACTCTTCAACGTGGCGAATAGCCACAGGCTGCGGGGTTGTGACTTTATGGTAAATAGCTACCTCTTTCATCAACAGAGCAATGAATTGGAAGAGCCCCTGGTGAAATGTATGAGGGTAATTTGATTTCTTCAGGTATAAACATGCAACCCACTCGTTTTCAGGCACTGCTAATTAGGCTGGGTTATCCAGATGCCTTGGGGTAATTATTTTGGCTGTACTTACTGATAGCTGGGAGGGTTGCGAATGTCAGCCGTGTTCTTTCCCACCTTTGGCCACAGTCCCAGTGATTCATACCGCAGTGATCCCGAGCAAGCATCCTTTCTAAGGGGCATAATTCTACTCCCTCCATAAACATGTCTAATCCCTGCTTTCCATTAGGGTTACTCAGAGTTTTCTGACTGATGGTCTAACACACAGCAGAGGCAATGTCCCCATTTCTTTGAGTGCCTTTAAGTGAAAAACTAAGAGATAAGGCTTGTTTCCCTTTGTTTTACAGGTTTTTAAAGGCAACTATATTTCAGCAATTCAGTCCAATAGAAAAAATGTAGTAAATTACAATCCTACACTGCCTAATTAAAAGGAGAAAAAAAAAGAAAGGAATAAAAGCAGGTATATGCAAATGAAATCATAATTCTCAGAGATAAAATGCAGCTATCCATGGAGTAAGACAACACAGAATTGTGTTCAACACAACCACTGAGTACAACAACATCAAGTAGGAAGGCAAAGCCTCATGTTTTTGGGCATTAAGAATGTGTGATCATACACTCCAGGGGAGGCACCACAGGAGGATCTGGTCAGAGCTGGAAAATGACCAATAAGGACTTGATATTTCTGGTGTTCCCTTCCAGACCATAACAGAGTCCACAAGGGACTACCTCTACATCAGACCATCTGTCATTTACCTTAAACTGACATTCCCTCTTCCTTTGGAGGGGGTAATCATGACCTTAAAGATCATCTAATTCCTTTGGAACTAGCTGATCTTCAAGGTCCCCTCCAGCCCAAACCATTCTATGATTCTATAATTCCCTCTGCCTCCAGTATTGTCCTCTTGCTATTCTTTCTGCAGAGTCCCTTTGCTCCCACCTCTTCCTCTTTTTGTATATAGCTTTTAATTTTGGAGAACTCTTTGTAAAAAAGGAGAGGTTGGAGACTAATACGGAATTCTGAAAAGAAGAGGGAAATAATAGGAGCTATTCCATAGTGTCATGAGAGTGCAAAGTTCTTTCCTGTCTTTCATTTAGAGAAAAAATGTGATTTTGAGGACACAGGGATGCTTGGATGAGATCTGCATACTGCCACAAGAAAACACGGGAAAACCCTGCTCTCCCAAGACAGACATCCACAAAGACAGGGATAGAAAATGAGGGTGTGGGGTTCAACAGCTCCAGGTATTTTCTGTGTCTCATGGCTTTACTCCCCAAAACACAGACAGACCAGCAAGAGACTTGGAAAGCCACAAAGCCTCTTGCTCCAGCTCAAATCTCCAAAGTGGTGATGGTACAAACTCCACATGGCCCACATCACCTGGCAGGACAGACTTGAGCTGATTCAGGAACATACCCACCCTTCACTTGAGCACACACCAACAATTTTTTGGGCAGCACCGTGCCTTTTGGACAGTTTCCTGCCCTTCTGTTTGTGCATTGCAGTCGTATGGCATGGTGGGAATATTTTGATGGTTTGGGCAATTTGGCCATCCCACTGGACACACAGGGAATTTCCTCTGTCTCCTTGGAAGCACACTAAAGGGCAGGACACTGACCTGGACCGCCAAGCCCACATGCACATGAGCAGCTCTCCTTCTGAGTTCTGCTCTTAACATTTGCCTGATATAGTAATTTTCTCCAGCTGAACCATTTATGTGACAAAGGGCTCCTCATGTTAGGAAAGGGTACTCATGGGAGCAACAGTTTGCCAGTCTCTGGTGCTGATTTCTCTGCTAATAACACAAGGGGGAGAAAATGTTGTTAATATTCAAACCTCTGAGATTTATTAGCTTTTTGTGCAATGCACATTTGTAAGTGTAAATGATGCAGAAAATTCATGTACATGATAATCAATTAAGAGCAGTATTTTACAGGAAAACTAAGATTCCACACACTGCGTAAATGACATGCTTTACTCTAAATTGACCTAATACATTTCCAGGAATGTGTCAATTAAAATTTTAGCCTTTTGGAAGAGGGGGAGAAAGACTATGAAATCAAAGCTATTAAATACTGGGAATAAAATCAGAATATTGGTTTCCAGCTGGCACAGGAAGAGAGGTTAAAATTTTAAAGAAATCAAGAAGCCAACCAAATATAAAATTAAAAAAAAAAAAAAGGAAAAAAAAAAGAAAAAAAATAAACCCTCCCAAACTCCACAGAATTAGGCACTACTTGCTGCTGGCCCACTCTCAGACATTTCACTCTCCATTTCCCTATATTTTGATTTTTTTATTGTCTAGCTCTAGTTTCTTCTGACAAAGGGAGATCATAGGAGGAAAAATAGCACAGCCATCCCTTCAGGATATATTATATATATATAATATAATCTCTGGTTTAGGGCCACCTCCCTACCACATCTTAGTTAAATAAGGCAGAAAGAGTTATTCTGGAAACGGCACAAGCTATTTCAATACACAGCAGCATATTTTCCTGTAATACAGAGAAGGTCTTTCCATAGTTATGGCTCAAAATATTTCTATACAACAAAATTAACTCCAATCAGTGCTTTGCTCTTGCATACTTTGTTTTCTTCCTGTGTTTTACACAGCTCAGAGGAAGTTACTTACTCCAGTCAGTTTCTATCGTATTGTTTTTGTGTCTTTTTTTGTATGCAATATTATTTTCACCAAAAAAATTAAAAATAAATAAAAAAAAGAAAAACAGAAATTTTAATATTTCATAGGAATTGCTAAAAATTACAAGAAAGCCCCAGACAGGAGAACCTTCCCCTCTCAAACCCTGCCTGCGACACAAGAACGTGTATGTAGGGAGAGGAGAGCATTTGAGCAGAGACTCCCTTAAAAATAATTATAATTATAGAAATAATTATAAAGTGATGTTTAAGAACCAGGCCTAAGGACTCACTAAGAGTTTTACCATTAATCCTAAAGAGCCCAGAAGTTTTTCCTGTCAAACGCTTCTTCAAAAGGACAGAAGGATCAGACTCCATCTTCCCTGTACCAGGCACAAAATATTATCACTACATATGTCTGTCTCCTAACTGTATTCCTAGAAGATTCAACGGCAAGACTCTTCTAAAATTAATTAAGAATTCTCCCCAATCTTGAACATCTGATTTTTTTTTTCTCCAACGGTTTCACCTCTGGATGTCAGCTCCTTCCCACCTCTTGCATCTTAAGCCTCTGAACTCCAGTTAACATTTAATAAATGGTCCATTCACAAGTTGTACACTATTTTTTTTTTTGTAGACTGCTTCATTTGTAATTAAAATGCAAAAGACAGGGATGGAGTTGACATTCCAAGCTAGAGCCTGCGAGCACAACGTTCCAGCTGGAGCCAAGGGACAACAAACGCAGCCGACCAGCCTGAGGTACAGCAGCATTTCTGCTCCGTGCTTTCTGAAAAGCAGCTGAACCCCTGTCCAGCGAGGAGGGAAAATCCATTCAGTTCTTTTTACCAGTAATTGTCTTGCCCAAAATAGCCACCATTATCAGCATTTTTGGGGTGGGGAGGGACTTACATAAACCATATGCCCAGGCACTGCTGTGAAAGGAAACCAAAAGGAACAAAGCTGGCGATCACATTGCCCACTTTCATGAAAGCCATAGGGGTGGTTAACGGTGCTTTCTCAAAAGTGTCACTCATAAATTCCAAACTAGAGCTAAATTCCACCATCCACATCTATAGCTCTACATTCCTGCATTTATAAATGCTGCAATGGATTTATGGAGTGGGTGGAATTCATGTATTTGCGAGTTTGTGTCTATGTGATTTTTGGGGTGGACGGAGGTGGGGGTTTTTTGTTAGCTTTTTTCCTTCTTTTTTTTCTTTTTTTTGGTGTGTATTTGCTATGTCTTTTTGTTCGGTGGCAGCTGTTCCTTCTGACCTCTCCCATCTAAAACTGCTGGGCTGTGCAGTTCCAGAATACCTCAGGGGGCTTCGGCAGAAACTGTTGTTTACCATCTCAGAGAAGCCCCGTTTTTTGGCCAGAGAACACATATAATAATGATAATGATCATTCTCTGAGCCCATAAGCCCTGAACTTCACGACACAGGCTCAATAAGCACCTGAAGAAACATTTTCTTTTTAAATAATTGGGAAATAACAAAATTCCCCGTTCATGCCTTGGCTACCTTTGCGGAGGTGATGCTCCCCCAGACCCTCACTTGATTAATGTGGCATCTCGAGTGGTGACCAAGTTTTCTTTTCACACTCAAGTCCATTTATATTTATTATTACAGCTGAAGGGAGTAGCCGTCCTTTCATTCTTAGAAAAGGAGTCCACAAAAATCTTTGAGAAGATTCCATTCCAGAAAAACAAGTGACACTGTGCATCCTGTCCTGGTCCTCGATCTGGTACCACTAACCTCTGTGAGCCTGGTCAAAACCCCTTCCATCACCTTCCATGGGCTGAGGATCAGGCCCTGAGCTTACACATTAATACCAGTATTTATTTTATTTGCATTTTTTCATGGAAGGAAGGTAAAATAGCAAACCTCTCTTCTAGAAGTAAATTTTATTGTCCTTAGTGGTTTCTTTCTCAACCACTTGGAAAAGAATGACCTGCTGAGGAGCATAAATGCTCTGTGCCTTTTTAAATGTATTTTTATTGTGTGAGACTCACTTTAATGTATTTTTAGGTGAAAAAAACTATAACAGGACCTAATCTTGTAAGGAGCTGAATATTTCCAGTTAAATGCCAACTGTCTTCCATTCCCACTAAATCATGAAGAAAAGAAGACTTTCAATCCTTCCAGCATTGGTGCAGGGAGGAATATTTCATCTTCCATTTCTTATCCCTAGATCCATGCTATGAGCTGGACTCTGTGCTGCTGGAAATCAGCATTGTTCCAGTGCAGAAGCCACTCCAAAATGCTGCTGCAGGGTCTGTCCAAACCACACACAACCATCCCCATGAAGTTACCCCAAGCCAATATAAACCCTCAATGAGGGCATCGCAGTGTTACAAACCAGCCCAGTAACAGCCACGCTGAGGATATATTTTCCCCTGATTTAAAATGACTTCCCAAGTAATGTTTTTATTTCTCTCTCTCTCCCTCCTTTTTTTTATATTACCCTTTTATACCCAAAACTTTAAACACTCAATTGTTTGGTTTATGATGCCTTTTATAGTTTTGGCAGCTAGTTGAGTGTCATGTACAGAATTTTAAGAATACTCATTCACTCACAATGCAATTTTAAAACTCTTCCCAGAAGAATCAAATTTACAATATTAATTACTTTGCTAAGCTAAGTGGGTTTTTTAAGTTGCTGATATGTAGCAAATGGTTTTAAATTATAGGGATTTACAGGCAAAAATCTCCTCTAAATGCAGTACTTAAACATATATAGCAATCTAGCAGCAAAAAAAGCAATGTGAATCTTCTTTTTTCTTTCCTTCAGAATGTATGTTCAATCTTTTTACTTTTTTTTAGCTAGTTGGAAGATTTATTCCTTCACCAAAAGAATGTTTCAGTGCAATCTAATTCTATAGCAGAAGTACTATAGAGGAGAATAAGATGTATTGTGTAGTTTATTTTGCAGGAGAAATATATTTAGTTTTAGTGGGACTCATAAGCTAATAAACTACCTACAGAAAAAAAAATATCCAGCCATAAATCTTTGCTTCCTTATTTTTAATTGTAAAACTCTATTACTGTTGCTCAAAGGGTTAATGGTTCTCTTGGCTGGAGGACAATTCATTCTACGGCTAAACGCAATGACAAATAACCATTATTCTTTCCAACTGCACTGATAATCGGGACAGCTTAAACATTTTCGCCAGTATAAGTGAAACCATTAATCCTCTTGGATTTCACGATAAGCAGTGACTGCGAAATAATGACTGTGTCATTGCAGGCAAGAAAAAATGTTAACAATTAAAACAAGTTAGCCATTATCTTACAGAGTACTGAATCGCTTTCACATTTCATTAGCAATATTGTAAGTGATATGTACCTTATTAAAAAGCTCTTATTATCCAAGAAACCTAATTAGTCAAAATCTCTCAGTCACTGGTTTAATTTTCTAATAATATAAATGCTGTGTTGGGTAATGCACTATAAGGAGTGTTGGCTGTTTGTCCGAAAAGAAGTTCAACAAGAAATTCAAAAATCTTATTTACAATGCAAGGTACAGTATAAGGAAATAAAGTTCCCTTATTTAGTATCCAGAGAATTAGAAATCTACTGTCTGGGCATATAAGTGTAGAAAAATCACTTTCTCCTCTCAATGTTTAAGCAAATTTCTGAGCGTTATATTGAAAGAAGCATTCATGAAAAAGGCAGAGGAACTTTTTATCAAGCTGCAAGAGGCATTTTCATTCTCCTCACACTCAACCCTGAAGCTTCCTATAAATGAAGCTGATGAACTAACACCTGAGACACAGCTACACCTGCAAAGACAGCAGAAAGAAGCCTCTGCATTTCTTGGAGGCAATGTCAGAGATCACACCCTCAAATCCTAGAGGCTTTAGCCTCTAAACCCCTAAAAAAAAAAAAAGACCAAAAGTAATACTATCGTTGCTCTTGCTGCTTTTTGAAAAACACACGGTAACTACTAAAAATATCTCTTGTTTTTCCAGCCAGTCCTATTGTTTTTTCCTGGTCAGCAGAGTGAAACTGTAGGGGTGTGTGGGGGAAGATGTATTTTAACACAACTGCCAAAGTGCTCCCACAGACAGAAAGCACCACCCCGAGCATTTCCAGCCTTCATGACTCGGTCCCTGCTTGCTGCTCTCACATACATGAAATATTACACCGTAACTAGTACAAAGGTCCTGTCCCCAAAAAATGCCTATAAGAAGCTGATGAAGGTGAATAGAATAATTTTGTTAATGACAAATAAAGCACGTTCGGGTTGACCAAAACAGTAAAAAAATCCCACTGAATTAGTCAGATGTTTTCAGTCTAAAAGCAAGACAGAGAACAGGGGCCTGTCACATGAATTTTTAATTTCACAGGGAAATTTTATTTACATTTTACCAGAATTATTCCTCTCTTTTTTAAAAAAAAAAACAAAAAAACAACCACAATACTAAGAACCCTGAAAAATACAGGGAATGTTTAATTTCAGGTCATACAATTCACAGACTTTTATAGTAAAATATATTTTTAATTAATATAATTTTTTCTTCATCAGGTGAAGCTAAAGATGTTTTGACAGAGTGACCTAATTCCTCCTTTTCTCCATCTCTTCTCCTCGCCTCTGCTCTCCTGCATTAAAAGCTTTGATTTGCACCGAGAACTAAACCCCAATTATTTAGAATAGAATCATTGACTATTTAATACTTCGTCCACAAACAGATACTTAGGTAACCCTCTCAGTCATTCCTTCATTTTGCTTTTAAATGCCCTACTTGTTCCCACATCTAATTAAAGAGGCTGGACGATGCTGCTTGCCATGTTCTCACTGTACATCAGCACCATATTTTCAGTTTTGAATTCATGAACTATCATCTCAAATTCTGATGTCCCATAATTTAAATACTTTGCTCCTTTCCATTAGAGCTTCCCAAACTCCCTTGGAGTTGCAGCTGCAATTGAACTGTAAAATTAAGGTTTGGTTTCCACTGAGCAAATGTTTGGACATGGGATTCTGCCTCATATTTAGCAATTAAGAATGTGCATTTGAGTTGACAAGATAATGTGACTTCAGTATCTCTCACAGCAGGAGTTTTGATCCCATGTTAGTGTTTAACATATGTTTTTTTTTATACATTACATTAATGTGATTGTAACATGGAGTCAAAACAGATTTCTAAACCTACCTCCTTTCTTTCAGCAGGTTTTTCTAAAACAGTGCCAATAAAAAAATAGTTTTCCTTTTTTATAACAAAAGCTTGTGGGAGAGGAGCAAAAGGGTTATTTTCATTTGCCACTCCATGAAAAATACTGGTGTTAGAGCAAATAGTTTAACTAAACCTTATCAACCGTACATTTAGTGAAAAATCAATTCTCTTCATGAGGAAAAAGAAGTCTAAGAGCAAACTCTACATGATGTCTCTCACCCTCTTTACCTGATACACTGAGGGGCCCAAACACCACAGAGATGAGGACACAATCAAAGACCATGCAGCACTTTCCTAAAGAAGCCAATTGCAGAAATATCCACAATTATTTCAACTTATGTTTTTTCCTTGGTCTGCTGTTTTTGAGTTTTATAACAGTCTGTTTAAATTTAAGTTTTAATAATTTTCTTATCCTTGAACCACTAGTTATACTGGAATGGGAGCTAAGGCTGTGTTTTATGCAGGTATTGAGTCAGTGTGTGCTCACCAAAGCCACGCAACTACCTGAGGAACTTCATAATGTTTGCAGCAGCAACTTACATATCTGGTGACTTACTGGGAGCTCAACTCTGCACCATGAAAATTTCCCCACAGGTTTTTAAAAGTCAGGAATAATTGCTTTTCTTTGTTTTTCTTGCAGTTTTCACCACTATTGCTATTTCTCCTGTCACATCTTAGGTGACAGTTATGGACAGGACTTATATTTGCTTTCATCCTGCTAAGATGATATCATTGCTTTCCTGAGATAAACACAAAATTAAATAATAACCTGTAACTGGCATAGAATCATTTAGCATTCCTATAAAGTGCTTACATCAAGACATAAATGGGGAGGGGAAGGAATTTGAGTTAATAAATTAATATTCACAGGGAACAAGGCATCCAAACTCTAATGGTGTATTTCCTTGTTCAACCCTCGTTGAAGTAATTTCCTATGCCATGGGAAAGATTCTAGGTTTATTTTCCCTTAAACCTGAAACTTATTAAATTCAATTTAGTCTGGCCTTTCCTAGCTGCTGGGAGAGGATGATATATTTTTTCTCTTCAGGCAGGACTGCGCTTAAACACAACCAGGGATTCATGCAAAATCATTCAAGACTAAGGCAAGTGCTTCGGGGGGACAGCGAAAAAAAAGTAACTATAGCTGTTTCTACAGTAAATTGTCAAGTGATGTGTTGCTTCAGGATGGGTCAAATCAGCTGAAAGTCAGATCCTGGCTTTGCCAATGAGTCACAACTTTATCAGGTCCTGCCTCTGGTTATTACTGCCAATGTGACCGGCTTGTAACGAAGGAAATGCTAGTGCAAAGCTCGGCCTGTCGTGTTCTATATCATCTCCGGGCCTCAGCCTGTGTCTGCAGGTGTTTCTCTGTATTGAATCTCCCTGGGGAATCTTCGGCTTCACAGCAAAAGCCGGCTGAAGTGAAAGTGATTTGATTTGGATCCTATTACAGGCACTTTACCTCTTCTATTTCCGTGATAATAGCAGATTGGAGTCGATTATTGTACCGGGAGGGAAGTTAATGTGTTGTCGAGAAACATTGGTAAAAGTGGCACAGGAAAAGGCACATAAATAAAAGTTTAGAGTGAAGCAAAAATCTGGGAAGCAAACCTGCATAAGTGTCTTTCTCAGCTCCTACCAGTCTCTGAATGGCTCTGGATCCTTTTCTGTCTTTATTCAGATCTTAAAAAAACCAGAGGATTTCTTCTTGTTTTAATTTTGTCGCTCCTGTACATCTTTAGGGCAGCAGTTTTGCTCCCCCCACCCCAGCCCCTGTCGGGAAACGCAGCCACCCAAACAGAGTTGCCTCAAGGACTGAGTTTGCACTGATTATCTTGCTTTGTATTCCCTGGAGTCTAAAAGTTTGCCAGCCTCAACTAATGCACCTCAGAGAATCACAGAAGCAGGAATGAAACCCAAGCTGGGTTTGAAAGAGGCACTTTATGTCCGTTCACAAAAGAAAAGAAAAACATTGAAAAATTTCCAAGAACTCCTGCTAGGTGACAAAGTAGCATTTGTAAGATGCCCTTCAGTGCTCCTTCAACTTCAATACTGAAACCTTTGTATTCTCTGTGGTGCAGCTTCAGATGGAAGTGATACCGGGTTAGAAAAACATGCTACATCAAACAAGACGTGGCTAATAAGATGGAACAATCAGGTTTTGCTCTGATTTCAGATGTTCACTGAAAAAATTTTGTGTAGCTCACCCGCATGCTTGATCATATTTTAAGTGGCAAGCTGAAAAAAATCGTCATTGAAATTGTGACTTTCAGCCAAAGACTTTTCCAAGCCAGAGACACAAATAAAGCATTAGTGAAATGTAACTGCTGTTCAACACAATAAACGGGTACATGGCAGCACAGCCTGAATGGGCTGAGATTTCGGAAGCAGGGCGTGGGAAGGGGATCTGGCAAATTTGGGAAATATGCCAGTGCAAAAATACTTCTGTAGAGAAGTTCCACGTGAGCCCTGTCATCTTCTCTTTCTCCTTTTTACTACAATGAAATAGACAGCTCTTTTACTTCTCTCATTTCTATCTCCATCTTTTTCCTTTGTTTATGTTTGAAATTAATGGCCAATGCCACAAAACTTCTTCCTTATTCAAATACCTTTGCTGCTGGTTCAAAAAACTAGCATTTTTATCTCAAGTGTAGTCTTAGATAGGACAAAATTCTGGTAAACAAACAGTAAAAGAAACAAATACCACCATCAATTCTATTAAAAGCTATTTTTAAAAATTCTTCTTTGGTTTCTCAGCTTTTAATATGTGTATTATATTTTTAAACTTTATTCCTTTTAGGGCACTATTTTCACATGACTGAGCCACACACAACATTGACTTTGATTCAGCAGACAGTTGTTTGGACATGGCTGAGTGGATCAATCAAAAGAGCACAATTTGATTACATAGTGGGATGGCCTGGAAATACGTTAGCAGCCCTGTTTGCATTGCTTCAATGTCCTGACATTTCATCCTCCTTCTGCTTTAAAATATCCAGAAAACTAATGGCTTCAACATTCTTGAGTATCTTCACCCAAGGGAGGGAAGGACAGTCTCCTGGCACATCACCTACATCTGAAATTTGGCACATTCCTTCATACCTATGCAAAGAAAACACAAGGGGAACAGAGTGCTCTGCCAGTCTCAACTGGAACATCCACCTTTACTTATAAATGCCAAGTCAGAAGAGAGCAGTGCCCAAATTGTAAGGAAATATGTTCCCTTCAAAGCCTCAAAGAGGCACAAAAGGGGGTGAAGTTGTCTTTCTTAGGACAAGGCACAAAGAGCAGGGCTATAAGTCAGACCTATGGACTTTATGACATCAGGTGTCCTTACAGGAAGATGATGGGACATGCACATCCCTGTGCTGTCCCCCTCGTGATAGGCACAGAAGTTGATTACACACTGCACAATAAATTGTTAGATTCCTACTCTTCTCTGTGACCACTAAACTGTGAAGACATGTCATTCAAATAAAAGAAAGGTTATTAAAAATTTCATGGACATTTAATTTCCAAATGCTGCATTATTTTTGTATGGAGAAGCTCAAAAATGCAGACAAATTCTCAGTTCCTCTTACAACCATAACATGGGTTTAGTTGGATTTTATTTTTTTTTAAACATAAAAAAGTGAGGAAATTTTATACTGAAATATAATTCATTTTGACATCCAGGAACCCCACCTACACAATCAATTCAGCAAGGCAAAGATCTACCTGCAAAACATTTTGGCATTGCCAGGCCTACACGTTGTGCAGACAAATGCTTCAGCTTTAGGGTATTGCTCAACTGCTCACTCTGTGTCACACCAAAAGTGCATTAAATCACTAGAAACTTCACTGATTGTCACTGATCTGGAGGAGCTTTGCAATGTTCTGGGTCTCCACCTCTCCTCAGCTACCTTTCTTTTTTAATTCCTTGTCTCTCAACATTTTTTCAGGCATTGAGTGATCACTTTTTTCCCCAAATGCCCTTCATGGAGAACATTCCCCTTCTCTCTTCTTTCCTCCTTTCCTTCTCACATTCATTACCCTCTTTCAGCTGCATTAAAAGGGTACCACTTCCTATGTATAAATTCATCTGCTCCTCCAAGGATTCACATCTGTGTGTCTGACTTATTATAGCAAATGGAAACTCTGTGTTGGAAGGTGTAGATAGAAGCTGTAAAGTCATTCCCATTCTATAGAGAGGCCCAAGCTGTGATCTAGGAGAAACATAGAAGTCTGTGGCTGCACAGAAAACACGATGAACACATGACGACTTTGTTGCCTCACTCCTCTCTCAAGCTTCTTGTCTATGAGCCTGAACTTCCCCTGTTCTACAGAGACAAAGGACTGACAGCTCAAAAAAGCCAACTTATTAAGTTGGCTCAATCAAGCCCACAGTGGACCAACAAAGTCAGTAGGAACAAGCTCCTTTCAAAGTCTAGTATAAAGAATATATCTACAGTAAGACTAGGTTTCCCATTAAATATATATAATGGACATCAAAGCAGTGAATCACACAAAGAATGGACAGCAGTGCCCTCAAGCAGAGCCTTGGCTGAAATATCTTTATGGTGAATCCATCTCTTCATGGTTAAGATGAACACCACTATCCCCTCTCCAAGAATGTTTCCCAAGACAAATCTGAGCTGAAAATTTCCTATTCCCAATGCTACCAGCCTGCCCAAACTATGCTTTTTTTAAGTAGAATATAGAGTTGTGATTGTTATTTACATCTAATATTTTGCACAGAATTTGAATCAAACTGTGCCAATAATTTGTTAAGTTTTTATGGAGTTTTCAGCATGAGAAAGACAGAGCACCATTTCTTCAATGAATCTCAAAAACTATACATCTTAAATGTGAACAATTTTTTTAAAAATCAGCATTCATAGGAATTACGTAGAATTTACACAGAAAGCCTAGAAGTCATATAACAGCATGGCAGAAGGAAAGGTAAAAAGAAGCTTTTATTCTAAGATTACTAATGAAGAATATCTTTAATTGTGAATAAATTTCGCTGTGATCCAGAATCTTAGGGAAAAAAACCCACTATATTATTTCCTTACAATCCTTCTTTAGAAAATGGAATTTTTCTTTTCCCATTTGTCTCCTGGGCTAAACAATCACCTTAAACGTATATGTGAGCATGGAGGGTTGTTTTACCTTCCTCGAGGGTAGTGCAAGAAATAATCCTTGGCTAGAAGGAATGAAATCAGTCCCTGTACACAATACAGCACGTTTTAAGTGCAAGGATGCTCCACAGTGTTGATGCATTACCGAGCGCTCTCCATAACCAAACAAAGCTTTGCATCTGACTAGTTGTTACAAGGAACTGATTTACATAATTACTTTGGATTTCTCCCCTCAAAAACACACAACATATGAATCATTGTACTCTGTCTTAAAGTCATTATTAGCCAATTAGAACTCCAGGATTTGCATAATCACTCTTCAGTTATTTCTTGGTAATCATACTGTGATGTGTGATTACCAAAGTCAGACCAATGATCTTACAGTGGATTATAAACTCAGAATTACTGAGGAGCTTTTCAGCAATAAAGAAACTACTTCAGCTGCTTGATTCCTTTTCAAACTGTCATGAAGGAAACAAAAAAATAAAAGATGAGTAAAATAAGGCTCATAGAGAGATTAAAAAAAAATAGTTCTAATACTCATCACACATGAGAGTGAAAGAAGGGTTTTCTGGATTTCAGGTCTGATACCAATCCAAGTAAAAAAAATCCTACGCATTACAGTCATATGTCTTACAAAATGGTCTGGATAATACTACTGTAACTCATAAAATAGTAGAAAACACATAAAATCAAGAAATAACATAAAATACATGTGAATTCTGCGTCGTGTCCCTTATGCAAAGGCCAGCCCTGATTCAAAGGATGCCAAAAGCTCCCATGACCACAGAGAAGGAAGGGCTGCACAATGGCATACGTGACTCCTGGGTGATAACAGAGAAGAGCGGGGTCAGTAAGAGTTATATCCTTAGACAAACCTACTGAATGGGGCCTTTTTGTTGGGATATCTGCTTGTAATACGCTCCAGACACTGGCACGCCAATACGGTCGGGAGCAAAAAACTACCCATGTGGATGATGAATCGTGTGACTAAGTAATGGCCTAAGTCAAGTGTGGACACAGCGCTCAGTGGAAGATGGCGAGGTAATGAATGTGCTCCAGGGCTTAGCGGGTTAAGTGCCTTGCCGGAAGACAAGGTAATGATGCACCACTGCATTCAATGAAGATTGATTGGGAACCGTGTAAATGGGCAATGGGCAAGGACAAAGAGGCTTGTCTGGGGCATGAGGCAGGGTGGTGGGGAAGAGGCAGATTACAGCGGAAGGTGGCTGGTGTGTTGAGTTGAAGGAGTAATCTCAAAAGCCACGGGGAGAGACACTTTGGGGGAGATGATTTCAGTCGAGTCTCATACTGTGAAGCAAACATGGTCATTACAAGTGTCCACTGATAACATTTGTGTCACCTACAGCCACTGGACTGACATCATGAAGCAGGGGTAACCAAATAGGATTTCGCACCTCCTCCTTTGACATCTTCCCCAGCATACACATCATTTTGTACTAAAAATGCAATTTAAAGCCAAAAGGCTGCAATATGCAAGAATTCAACCACAGGGGAGAGTAGGGAAGTACAAAAATGCAATTATGCAAGAGTCTTTCCTCTAGCCTTGAAGCAAACATAGAGCATGTATATCTCAGAAAAGAGGGACACGGTGACCATGGTGGAGTTTCAAAACAAGGCTACCATCAGAGGTGAAGGTTGTACAAAGAGAGTAAGCAGAGGTCACAAAACCGAGTTCAACAGGTAAGTGACACAAAGACATAAGAAACTGTCATTATAGTCCAACCTCAGCAGAAGAGTTTTACAGGTTATAAATTAACAGTCTCAAAATGTGTTTAATGACAGTTAATACCAGACAGTATTGTTATACTCATGACAGACAAAAACTGTGCCAAATAAATACCCAAGACTCCAGTTCCAGAATATAAATAAGAACGATTTTATACTGATAACTGACAACAAAAACCAAAAATCACACACAAAGGTGGAAAAAAATTCTGTGGCCTGGCAACTGTACAGACATATAGAACAGACAACTCTAATCTCTAGTCTTGTTAGCTTCATCTATTAAGTAAGTCTGGAGTACAATAGAGCTATAACCTCCCTCAATGAATCTCATTACAGTGCTCATTTGTTGTAATGGAAAGGGCTCTTACAATAAGTCACAGTGGCTCACTTTAAGACACCTGCCTTTCTGTATCCCTCCTTCTCCCCTTCCAAGGATTCCAAAATAGCCCACTGAAACTAGCACCTCCAGGTGTATTAGGGGTGTAGTAAATATCTGAGATTCCCATCATCAATCTCATCATCTTGGGTCATGGATACTTTCTACTGGTACCACAGTTTCAGGAATTACACCAATTCCCAGATGCATCATTTGGGTCTCTCTGCTTTGATTTAGCTTGTCTCTTTGTTTCCAGAATAGGACCAAGAGGAATTAAGTTATAGTTACTATAAGCCTGTGCTGAGGATCTCAGTACCTCACTTATGTGTCATGCTCAGAATATAGAGCTAGGGAAGAAGGAAGGGGGATGTTTGGAGTGATGGCATTTATCTTCTCAAGTAACCAATGTGCACAATGAAGCCTGGCTTTCCTGGAGATGGCTGAACGCCTCTTGTCTTTGGGAACTGGGGAATTAACTCCTTGTGTTGCATTCTGTGCACGTTAAGCTTTTGCTTTACCTGTTAAATTGTCTTTATCTCAATTCATGAGATTTCACCCTCTTACCCCTTTAAATCTCTTCCCCATCCCACCAGGGAGTGAGAGAGTAGCTGCATGGGGCTGAGTTGCCAACTAAGGTTAAACCAGGACACTACTGGAATCACATAATAGACATTTTTTCCTTTTCAACACTGTTTTTCTGCATGGGAAATATTCATGTTATGAGTGGGACTAGCAAATATCCACAGGGCTTTGGCACAGGAATGAGGAAAGCACCTCCTCTGTACCAAGCAAACCCTTGTGGTGTGGTTAGAGGATGCTAGATTCTTCTTACAGTGTTCAGCATGGTGAACAAGCTGGTGTCTTCCTTTAAAATCATAAATAATAAACCCTCATGTTGCTCTATGAACAGAGCTACCTGGTTGGAGTGTGTCTCCCACTCTGCACTGCTGGGCAGAGGAGGTGGTGGGTATCTGAGCAGGGCTACAAGAACCAGCACTTCTAAGTGACACCACGACCACACTTTCCAGTCAATTTCAGGGGAAATATTTTTCTGTTAAAACATGCAGAGTTTTGCAGTTTCTCCCCCAGTAAAACAAAACAAACAAAAAACCAACCTCACCAAACAAGAGAAACACAAAGTTTCATTTAGTCACAAATCCAATTTTCCATTCAAACCCCACTTTTGACTGCGCCTAATTAGACTCTTTATCTGCCTCAGCACAGGACAGCTTTTTCCTCGGACCAAGCACACCTGGTGCCTCCCAAAAGTGCCCTGGAGGGACCTATCCCTGCACCTACCTCTAATCTTCATGAGGATACTCAGATACATTTCTGTAAGTGAGCCACAGGTCTGCACTAAAACCTTTCACCCCTGGGTGCATCTAATCTTACACCAGGGAAAAAAGAAACAAAAAAGAAAGAAAAAAAAAGAAATACAATAATATGTTGTCCCCTTATTTAAAAACATTTCAAATGTACTAAAAGTGCCTTAATTCAGTTTGCTCAGTTCAAACCATACCAGCAGCAAATGCAGCCTGCATCTATCTATTTAGGGCTCTGCTGCATGTCCCTTATTAGCTAATTCTCTCACATCAAGCTCATTTAAATCTATTTGTCCCAGACCACCCTCTTTAAAGAGAGCAAGGAGGAGGATGGGATCTCTTGCTACTCAGGCTCCCATCCTATTTATGACTGAATGTTTAAGGATGCTTTTCAAAACTTTCTCAGTCTCCTCTTGTAATTCAAATCAATTGCAGCCATAAAACAAAAATTCTGGAATTGATATTCCCCCACCACCACCACAGTGGAAAAAAAAAAAAGGTTTAATTTGATAATTGAAGAAATAAAAGGTTCTTTTCAAACCTGACATTAAAAATCTCTAATAAAAATGGGGAAAATGAAGGTCTAGGATGACAGTCTTTATCAAAGTGTATATAGAGACATTATATGTTCCAGTAATTGTTTAGGCCGGTGAATTAATGAATCCCTGGCTGTAAGTCTCCATTTGAAATTATTTCAGTGGTGTCTGCTGCTCTGCTGCTTTGGAAAAGCCTGTTGTCTGAAGCTCTGGAGAAGGGCCTTGAACCCTGCCATTCAATCCCTTTCAGCCCATCAGCTGAGTCTAATTGCCAGAAAGCACACGAGACCCCTAAGCCTGATTGTTCCCCGACCTCCTTTGAGGTTCTGAGGCATGAAAAGCAAAAGGGAAAAAAAAGCTCTCTTTTGATCTTCTGTTTCTTTCTCTCTTTCTCTCTCTCTCTCTTTTTTTTTCCTGCCTACTCCTACTCTAAGAATGACACATTTCTTTATATGGCTTCTCCTTCTTATAAAGACAATAATTAATAAGGCCTTTATAAAATGAGGCTTGAATTGGTGTCACCTTCAAGGGTGGTCCAGGGCTCTGAAGTGAAACCCCCGGTGGGCTTAGGCATTGCATGGCCTTTGCACAGGTCAGGTTTAAATACCCTGACCTCAATTTTCACTCTCCTCCACTAATGAGCCGATTCACACATGGATACAAAATTATACGAGGGAAAAGACAAAAGGAGCAAGGTGTAGTTGACACCACATTGGCCAAATTTTATTATCATCTTTGTGCCTATGACATCACAGCTGTGGACATTGTCAAAGCGCTGAAACCACTCACTTTCTCCCCCCACCCCACTTCTTTTTGTCCCCTGCCATCAGCTTTATATAATTACTTTCACAAACTCACACTCTCTGCCTATTATTTGCTCAAATGTCATGAAGCTGTGACGTTAGGTGGGACTGGGGACCAGTCTGGGTTCTTGTGTGGTTACACATGCAGAACTGGGTCGCTTTTCTTGAGGTTCTGCTTCACTGCCTCACTGTCAATTGTGAGGATAAAGCGGCATTATGTGTAGCTATTCTATTTCACAGGCTTATCAATCTGACACCAAAAGTTTTTTTAAAAAAAAAATCATCACACCAGGGATGTTACGTGTCCATTAAAGGAAAATTGTTGAAGGTTGACATTGAATGAGTTGTCAAAGACAGCGAGACACCCATTGCATAAGTTTCTCTATTAATGCAAAACGTTTAACAAGTTTATTAGAGAAGAAGCTAAAAGGGGGGGAAAATGATGCTATGACAGCCACACCCGTGGGTTGTAAACCTGTCAAATCCCGTCAGGGGAGCAAGGTCAGTGTTTGGATTGAAGACAGAATCAGCAGGAGGCACTCTTCCTCTGAGTCAGTGGATCCCACACCAGGCGCTTCCATAGCGGTATATAGGACAGTGCCTCAGGGCTAATTCACAAGCTAATGTTTCTGCCTGACACAGCCACAACATGTTGTTGATAAGCTACAAAACAAGTACTAAGTATTTCTAGGAATTAAAAAAAAAATAAAAAATCCCAGGCCACTTTTTGTTGCCATCAGAGAGCCGACTAATATTTAATCACGCAATTAGGTTCTGCCGTCCCTAATCTCTAATATGGTTTCAAACTGTTGTTGTTCTCCTCACTTCTTGTCCTAGGATGATGTGCAGGGTTGTGGTTAAACACTAACAGAGCTCCTAAGAGGTGGGCTGTGCGTCACTCAAGCCTGGATTGATCCCTGTGCCTTAATCTCGCTTTTCAGGGATGGTGTAAGCATGAGGAATAAATATATGCTATGAAACAACGTGCTAAAAAGTCTTTGCACTAAAATAAAAGTATGCTATCACCTTTGGGACGATTTTGGAGGTCTCACCTCCCAGGCAAAACTCAAAATGAATTAACACTATTCTCGTTAAGAATAAATTAGACTTGAAAAACATTTGTTCGTTAAACCCCAAAATACAACTATATGGCTAATAATCCTGTAATTCCTTCTGCAAAATACAGACAACTCTGGGCTGTTAAACAACAGGTATTTAACAAGGTACAATCACCCTCCACGAGCAACACCTCTTAGAAAGGCACTACTAAAATAAGGATATTATTAATTACTACTATTTTGTCATGCAGGGGATTTCAAGGAAAAAGAATTGGCAGAACTTTTTCTTTCTTCCTTTTTTTTTTTACTTGAAACCTCCATCACTCCTTTGCCTTTTAGTTCTGACAGATTAGTTTTGCAAATAGAATGTTGAAATGTCCTAGAGGATGCACATTGTGCATGTACATACACAGTTTTCCAAAAGACAAGCACTTCAAAATATAAAATAACTAATACACTGTGCTTAAAATTTTGGAAAAAAAAGATTTTATCAGATTTTTTTTTCTCAGCCTGAAGTATTAAAGTAACTCCAAACAACACAGAAAAAAAAATTAAAAAACAAACACAAATATATGAACATGAATTTCCTGTCTGTGTAGGTGATATCTGTGAGTGCTGGTAGTGAAGGAGAAGATAAAACACAAACATCACAGCCAATTTAAAAAAATATATAAGTTCCTTAGTGGAACATGAAGACATTTTCACTTCACTTTGACAGTTCTTTTTTCCCTTCCAACCACCTACATTAAGGATATTTGCTGTAAGACACAGCCCGTGTCAGGACTGCCAATAAACAACCAAAATGAGCTAATAACTCTCTTTGGGCACATGCTGATAGAAGAAAAAAAAAAAAGCTGGAATAACCTGATTTGGCCTCACCAATGGTTTTTGGTATGACAGCTAATCAAGGTTAAAAATAAAGAATGGATTAATTATCGGCTTATTTTTTTCTCAATTTCTATTTAACTTCTAATGTGTTAATGTATTTATGAATATTTCTTAGGGAATTAACATCATATTTGACATACACATTTCTCTTAGAAGGGGAAAAAATGATGAGTTTAATTTTTTTTTAATACAAGCAAATTATTGGAAAATTATATAACTGAAGTTCTTGGATCAGAAATTTTAATATATATGTAAAGGTGTATTGAATAATGTAAATTTTTACCTGCTGAGGATCTGTCCTTCTAATTCACAAGTGCTAAACATTACATTAGGATGAAACCATGACACAATCTGTTTTCAAGTCATTGAAGAGGCTGAGGAAATACCAGTTTATCTGACTTTTAGCAGAGTACTATGGAGCAGTGCTGTGAAGGGCAGAGCAAGACTAAAACTAAAGGAGAATAAATGAATTGAACACTTGCTAGCCAACACAGTGTTCTTCAATTTGCCCCCAGAAAATCAAGAAATACAGAAGTTAAGGTTTGTAGGATCATCACAACTCCCAGAACAGAGTGAAAGATTCAGATTATCCTCTCTTCTTTCTGCACCATCAGTCCATTTCCTATCTCCTCAGATGTATTAAATTTCTGGGCTGTTCCTTGTAGTGTTTATGACACCAAAGTTAGGTCTTCCCTATAAAGCCTTGGAAAGAAATGAAGGACAGCCTGAAAAGTCTGTCTTTAGCCCACTTGATTTAAATTAGCCATTGCATCTTTCTGGAAAAGAGTGCATTTCATATGCACAATTATCCAAATGTAGAGAACATAAAATATCATGATCACACTCCATCAAATAAATTATTGTGATACTAAGTCTGTTTCTTTTCACACAACTGTGCATAGTGAAGTGGTGAAATGTAAGGATATGTGATATTCTAAAATGCATATGAAATACTTAAAGCTGGGAAAAAATAGTCTGGAATGCTTGGTTCCTTGCTCTCTTATGATGTTCTAAAGCACTGGAAATCAAATGGGCTTTTTGCTGCATAAAGTACTATTATAATGGCAGTAAAGCTTGGCCATGTAAAACCATAAATATCAGCCTAGTGGAAAAAGCCTTAGATATATTCAAATATACCATATAATAGTATTTATCTGAGGGTACTTAGATAAAAACATACTATGATGGGATAAGATTCACAAGACTTTGACTGGGTTAACTTGGTAAATGCTGTCCTGTCTGACAATAAAACGTACTTATAAAAGCGCCAAAATTAATGCCCATTTGAGAACATTTCATTTTTATAATAGTTCAGTTATTCTTCTTTCCACTAGAAAACACAAAAGGGAGGGGAGGGGGAGGGATGGTGAGGAAAATGCCTTCTGAGACCACCCACAACCAGCAGAGTGAGGAGCACATGGGCTTCTTCATGGCTTCTCTCTGAAACAGCTACTGCCCAACCCAGCACACCCTCCGGGGGAGTCACTGCAACACGGGACTAATGAAGACATTGCACGTGTTTCCCTGCAGACGTGGCTCCAAAAGGGATGCCTCTTCACCAAGATTCCCTCTGACAACAACAGATTCTAATAGGTACCTTAGGAATGCTGCACTGCTAAAATGATAAAAGTGCTGTCTGTGGAAATATTTCTCTAAATATGATTCCACCACCACTCCCAGCACTCAACGCACGGCTACCTTTACATTGTAAAACCTGTCACAGTATCACTAATTATAAGAGTTCAAGAGTGCTGGGAATCTTAACTTCCTCATCATTCCGCTCAGCTGCTGTTTGCTGCAACCCCCTTTGCTGGAAAAGATTCACCATCTTGGATGCAGCAGTACCATTGTCTTCATCCCTCACCAGGGATTCCTGAGACCAATTTGTAATCACCCTTTTTGCACCAAGCCTTGCTGAAAATTCAGGAGTTTGCTGTAAAATTGTTTCATTCCCAGGAAATATTCTGAATTCCAGCAGGAAATAAATCAGGTCTGAGGACTTATGGGTTTCCATGCTGGCTCTAGCAGCATGTATAGACCAGTGGATTATTAAGGTTCTGCCTCAGTTTAGATACCAAATAAAATCCTTCATTATTTGCACTCTCTGTAGGTACTGCTGGCACAAAGCCTTTGACCACAAGTTTTTTCTTCCAATTCACCTAAGAAAAGCTGCTGTGAAAGATTATTTATTTTGCCATGATCTCTAATATGGACATAGTCCAAACAAAGTCTTAAATCTGGTCAAATGCAATACCTATGGTTGAATACTGGGTGAGGTTTCTGTTTCTACAATTCACTAAATGTGCAGATATTTCTGATACTAAAAGTTTTCAACTAAGGAGACTTTGCTGAAAGCCGTTATGGATAGAAAAAAATTCTTTTTAAATGAATTCAATCAAGGAGGAGCAAATGGAAACAGCAAATGGCAAATACTTTTTTTTCCCCCAAAACAATTACAGCATTATTTTATGTGAAATCTGTTCTGTAACAATGAGAGAAAATTAGTGTGTGTTCTATTCAAAAGATACTGCAGGATGGATTAACATTTATGATCCAGAGTTCAGTGACTTGAATGTTTTCATTTCCTTTTTTTTATATTAATTGGATTTTCCAGTATACACTGAAGTGGTAAAATGCATTTAATCAATATGCTTTGGGACTAAATTAGCAAAGTACTAATTTTGTTGTGCAAGGTTATATTATGTATTGTACATTTTTAATCACAGTATTCTCAGTTTATTTCTCATTTGCCAAGCTTATGATCCCATTGTGTATAATGCAAAGAGAATAGAGAGTCAGAGCAAGCCTCAGGAGTTCAAATATATGGAGGAGGGGTGCTTTCCTCCTCTGTAGGGGAGGGTTTATTAACTTCTCACCCTAACCTAAAGAGTATGACACAAAATTGTTATGCAGCCACTTTGCCTGACAGTAGCAAGAGCCGCAGTAGCTCACCCACCACAGCATCTTAAATTTTATCAAACATTTTTAAAAGAGAGATGTCTACTGAAGAGATGTGGAAGGCAGTAGTTTTATGGGAGCTGACCCCAAATGCCTCACGAATCCCAGGTGGAATCCACATCCTTCAAGGGTCATGTGGCAGAGGAGAAGGAGACCAGAAGGCAGCCCCGGCGGGCATTGCCAGGATGGTCTGGTACTCACTCAGCTGAGAGAGGAAAAGGACAAAGGATCTGTCTGCACTGCTGCACAAGGGGAGAAAACTTCCATTAAAAAGCAGAACAGTAAAAAAAGGGCCAAAGCAGCTGCCCAGACCAGAGACCAGACACTCCTGTCCTGAGAAGGAGGCTCAAACTGTCAGGGTGCTGATGGCCCTATGGCTGGGACACAGGGAAATGACACACCCATCCCCTGCAACCTGTCACGCATGGGACAAGCATGCCTTGGGAGGACAGTGAAGAAGAACCACATGGCCACAGATGAGGTTCCCACACATTCACATCACATTTCCACACCAGCTGACTGGGACAAATTTCATCCAAGTCATGTGTGGCCAAAAGTTCACATTCCTGCAGAACTAGCCAGCACATATAATACAGAAATTATTCTCACTCGATGCATTTATTCTAAAGCACACAGCCAAAGTTACCACATTGAACAACTTTTAACCACTATAGTACCAGACCAGTGTTTCATGTTGCAGAGCTACAGTATTTTTTGTCCAATGCCCAGGAGCTAAAACCCAATTTAACATAATCTGATTTATTTTGTGAGCTGAGAAACATGGCTGTGGATTACATGTACACAAAACAGGAAAGATAGACCCCTCCTATTTACTTAAAGGGGGCATAAAAATCAAGGGGCAAAAGGAGTTGTTGCACGGGCAGATAGTGATAGGACAAGAGGGAATTGTTTTAAACTGAAAGAGAAGAGATTTAGTTTAGATGATAGGAATAAATTCATCACTCAGAAGGTGGGGAGGCCCCGGCACAGGTATCTCAGAGAAGCTGTGGCTGCCTCATCCCTGGAAAAGTTCAAGGTCAGGTGAAACAGGCCTTGAAGCAACCTGGCCCAGTGGAAGGTCTCTCTCTCCATGGCAGGGGGTGGAACAGGATGACCTTTAAGGTCCATTCCAACCCAGGATATTTTATGATTCAAATGGGGGTTTCTGTACATTTAAGCCCTCAAAATCACTGCACATTCCTGAACAGGATTCTGCATCTGTCAGGGGAAATCGAGGCAGCTGGTGAAGTTTCAAATCGAGCTTACATAAATGGGACAAATTTAGTATCAAAGTGGCATCTTACCTTCCTTTAGAACATATCTCACTGCCTCCCTTCTTCTCCTGGAGCGTGACATTTGTTCCTTAAGACCACACTTTTCTGTCACCTTCACTCAAAATAAAGGAAGTGACATTTACAGTGCAACACCACGAAAGGAAAGGTGATTCTCGAGATTCATTTTTAATTTGAGTCTTTTCAAAGGGAACCACAGGTTAAAAATAAAAATAATTTTAAAAAATGGGTTGCTTTGGCAACTGCCTGGGGCTGGCACTGCAGTCCTGCTCCCATGCACGCTTGGAGGCACTGAGGTGCAGTGCCTGCAGCACTTCTCAGGGGGTGGCTCTCCTCAGCATCACCCTCTAACCACAGGCTGCACCCGAAAGGCACATGGAGGTCTTAACTTTAATGGGTCAGGAGGGAAAGTAATGATTTGCTCAGTAGTGGAGAAGCAGTGTTAACTGTCTAAAATGGTGTGAATGGCTCAGATGTTCAAGGGCAGTCTATCAGGCACCAGACTGTGTTATCAGGATCACCTGTCTGTCAGCTGCATTACCTGCCTTCCCCTGATTCATTTGTTTTAAAGGAGTCACTGGGTTTACTTCAAACAAACCCAGCAACCACACAAAGCAAAACCAGCTCCTTGCTAAGACCCTAAGAGGAAAGGGGAAGAGTAACATATTTAAACATAAAGTTGAACGGAAAGGTTTAAAATTTGCAACTGATGCTGTGCAGCCATAAGATAAGAGCCTTCCAGACAAGTTAAAATGCACAGATATGCCAATCAACTCCAGATAGATTCAAGGGGTGGTGAACACAGATTACTCACATTACACCAGGCTATCTCAAGTTACTCAAATGACATAAAGGGATACAATAATCACACACTTGTCTCATTGTGTCAACTTTTTAACAGGGGAAAAGCCATTGTCCACTTCAAGAGGAAACAGCAAAGCAAACCAGATCAGATTATTCTCAAGTGAATTGTCAAGTTGAGGGGGCTTTCTACTTATCTGATACTAGTGCAGACACTGATAGCAAACAGCTCACCTGACTGCACACAAGGACCCATTCTCAAAGGCAAAAAGCAATCTGTCTCAATTATTAAAAAACAAATTGGACAATCAAACTGGAAATTTGCCTTCTTTCTTAAGAAAGCCACCACGTAAGGGGGTGGCTGTGATGTAGCCAGAGTATCTCTGCTGGCATTCCGCTGCTCTCAAAAGTAGACAGTGGAAAATATCAGACCAGCGTTGCCTGGGATACAACCCTGGTGCCCTTAGACAGACAAAATACCCACTTAGAATGGGGTGAACACTGGGAAAAACTATTACGGGGCACCTGGGAAAAGAAACTTTTCCTCTTGCTTACGGCTCTTTTGCATTTATTCCTCATAGCATTTGTGGCATGGACTCCTAGACTGACTGTTGAGCAGTATAAAGCTATTTGGGATGATGAAAACAGCAACATTCGAGGTCACTACTAAAAATGAAAAACTAGTAGCTGTGAGTGGGCAAGGGCTCTGTTCTCTCTGAGCCCTCTAAGTTACCAAACACAAAGCTTACTCAGTTGGGCTTTGCATTTAAGGGGATTGTACTCTAAGACAACTCAATCATTCCTTCCATGTGGGTTTTAGCACAGCATATATGCACAGCTTCAGTACAGGAGTGATGTGATGCAGTGTCAGCTCATATCAACTGGAAACTTTGAATTAGCTTCAGAGGGCATTGGATCTGCTCTTTCCTGTCTGTAAAAGGCACATGATACTATTTTCTTTAACCAGCTCTCCAAGGATGCTGACACGGTTTAGAGAAGAGCTGACCTTCTAAGCTAGTGAGAAGGCCACTGATGAACTAACCTTTCTTTTGAAGGGTCTCTCCTGGCTTTGTTACAGTCCGTGCCTTCCTGCTCAGTGGGTACCTGACTGACCAGCTGGACACAGCAAGGCAACTCTGGGAGGTTTCACACCACATCCTACCCCGGGCCAGCCTTACAGTGCCCAGGCACTGAAAACAAGGAATCAATTGTTTTATTGTCAAACAAAAACTCCTTTTGGGGGATTAAAAATGATAAAGCTAAGAGGCTTTTCTTGGTAAGAAGTGACAGCCAGCTACAGATCAAAGGACTAAACTCTGTTTTCACTTGCAGTCCACACCAACTGCTCCAGTAAAGGATCCCACCTGATCAAATCACAACACAATTCTTTTTTTTTACACAAAGGTACATTAATTTTTCAATCTCAATGAGGAATTCTCATCAGGATCCAAGCAAGCCCTTAAAACTACAGATTAACTTTTCTGATGTTAAAATAAGTTTATTGTAATACCAAACATTTTGCTGCACTTTGGGGTATCTTTCTTCTAAATCTAATGTACCCCTCAAACCTGAACAAGCCATTATGCAGTTGTGTAATCCTTCTGCTCTATGAGAGTCAGTGGAGTAGCAATACTACAATTAAAAAGATGTGCTGGACCTTATGCCCCGCCCTGTTCAGTTTTCTCTAGTCTTTCTCCATGAGATCACTTCCAGGACTACTCCTTGGTGTAAAAGTGGGGTGTCTTTCTGAGCCCTGTAACTCTTAAGGCTGGATGTGTTTCAAGTCCTGGGCAGGTTGTACTACAGAGCCTCACTGAACTGGGGGCTAAGTGACTTTCCCCCAACTCCAGGTATTTAAGTGCATATTTTGCTGAGTGTCTCAACCACAAGAGCAGCAGGGTTGTGTTTGGGTGTTGTTTTTTTTCCCCAAAGCTTGTGGTAATTCACAACCACACATCTTAGATCAGAGCACTAAAGGTAAAGTCCAGCAATGTGAATATGAAGATAATTAGTAATCGGAATGTCTCCTTTCCCCGAATCCTCATGTTCCTGGAAAAAACATTACCAGAGCACTAAAGCAGAGGAGATAATAAGGCTTTTTCTTGACACCATCAAACTGTCTACGTCCTAGTCTGAACAGCTTTTGCAGGTTTAATATTCTCCCTGCAACCCTATAAAACAGGAAACATTTTCCATGGTTTTAGTCCACACAGTGTACAGAAGTTTTGTGACTCTGCCCCCCAGGCTTCTGTGTGTTATCACTTCAAAGGCGCTGATCTCTTTTAAATGTCCCTTTTGACAACTCAAATCTCTGAACTGGAAGTCAAAATTGGCTAAACTGAGATCTGATAATCGGCAGTTTTACTTCCAGCCGCATCCTGTGCTTGCAGTAATAAAAGCGGTGATTATCTTTGATATGGTTGATGATGTTAGCAGGATAGTGGGCATTCCAGCTGCTTAATTTAATTTCAAATCCCAGTGATAGCATCTAATGGCTGTGATTTAGCTACTGCTACAGATTTTATTTTGCAGTGACCATTGGTACTGTCAAGGTAGCTTTATGTTCCCACCTGACTGCAGAGTCCCAAGAGAAGATCACTCATTAGGTAACCATTGTGGTTTGAGACAGCACTCTGGATCACTTATAGTAAAACTCTGCTACTGATTAAATGAAAATAAAGTCTGACCCCCCCAAAATTTCATGATAATACCAATAAATTAGAAATGCAGATGATAAAATTCAAAATCCAGAAGATCAGAGGCCTTGGTGAACTACGAAATGCTGAACATCCCTGTTGAAGGCAAGACTGCACATAGCCACAAAACTCATGGCCATACTACTCTCTTCTTCTGTCTCTTTTTATTAGAAACACACTACAGGTCAATGTCCTACATTTGCCAATGGATATCAGGAGAAAAACACACAGTCAAGGCCACAGTCTGTCAATTTCCTCTCTACTATTTTCTTTATATTTGTGGTTTTCATATGCTAAAGTTTAACCTCCTCACTAGAAGTGGTTCTGCTTTTCCCTACCTATACACTGCAAGTTAGCTTAGCCCATCAGAACTATCCTAAATTCTTCAGTGATGCCAGAATATAACACTGGACAGAGAGGAAAGAAATTAAAATAAGTCAGAAAAATTGTCTGTGTCTCTCAGTGGTGGGACTGAGCATAATGGGATAACAGAGCAGACGGACGTGATGTTTGATCACATTTTTTTGGGTCCAAAGTCTAATTGACACCAGCAACAACACTGTCCTATCCAAAATTAATTTCTCAGCATCTGAACTATCCCAGCCTCCACTCTGCCAGCTGGAGAGTCAGAGGACAGAAGTGCTAGGCTTTTCTGTTAAAAGAGAAAACAAGACTTTCTTCTACCCCATTTACCTGTGAGGGACAGACACAAGCACTCCCTCTTCACTCTCAATTTCCATATTTATGTCCTGTAACTCATTTCTATGCCTCACATTTCTTACCTTTAAAGAGCTGAAACAGCCATGAGAAATGAGCCACTAATTAAGACATCCTGACTTCCAAGACCTTCCTGAAACAGAGTGCACTTGTTCAGAGTTCTCTGTTTCGGGAGGCCTTGTTCAGCATGACAATGGTCAGGCACATTTCTTAGCCACTGCAGAAAACTGGATTAGAATCAAAGCCCAAGATCCCAAACTCAAATGATGACAAAAGTATCTGCCACATCATTTGTGGGCACCCCTGGCACAAAACAATTCAGCTGCCAGATCAACACAGAAACTGTTGAGCTTCCCCAGCAGATTAGCATGTCTCTCTTCACTATTATTTTCAGTATCTGTAATTACCCTCTAATTTCATAGACAACAGTGATCAGTCCCTTTAGACCAGAACAGAAAATCTGAAGTTTTGAAGGGTATGTACTGTTAGAAGAGTCTAGAAAGGACATGTGAACTAAAAAACCACAGAAAGCCCACAGGTTGGCAGTTATTGTTGGACATGCTGGAACAGAAAGACACAGCGTCCTAGAATCTGTAGATACCATCATCTTGAAATGCGGCATCCAGCCTGTTCCCTGTTTGGTCCAGGACAGTCACCAGAAAAGGTGACAACTGGAAAGAGGCTGAACTAATGGTACCATAAACATCCTGGTTTCCATCATAGCCTTTTCCAGAGTGATCACAGGGTTTATAGGAATTGTCTGTGCTTGTGTGGTAGGAGGCCAATGTTTCTCTCAGGTACCTGGCCAACCACAGAATTGAAGTAGAGCCCTTTCTGGGTTAATGAAAAAGAAGGAAACAGGAGCAAAACTGGCCAGCTACAAACAACCTGCCAGTCCTGGTTTCATCACTGGGTAGAGTATAATTAGGAGATGAAATGGATACATATAATTAAGGGATAAATCTGACACAATGCGGTTTTGTGACACTGCTCTGGGCCGATTGTTTTTGCACTGCATCCCACAGCACTGGATGTAGCCACCTGAGAATCACAGTTTCTATTAGACAATGAAGATAAAGGAAGAGATGGACAAAATGGAAGAGAACAGGAAAATGGCTGAATCTTGGACTTCGAATCAAACTCGAGCAAAGTGCTTCCAGGGCAGCACAAGATCTCTTTCTCCAGTCCTATGTCACACTTAAGGAAGGTATGGAATGCATTGTGTTTAATGCAAAACAAAGACAAAGCAGAAGTGAGAGATGTTTGTCCTTGCAAGCTGTCAGTCACCCTGACATAGAAAATGGGAGCTTCTGTTCCCTGCACAGGATTCTGGTCCAGCAGGTGCAGTTTAACAAAATCTGCTTCTAGCGCAAAGGAGAAGTAAGAATTGCAGGGCTATGAGACAGGCTAGGGGAGGATAAACTGGTTTAGGCTTTTGAAACTCTTCTGACAAAGGAAGCCAGAATATAAAAAAACAGATTATGAAAAAGGAATTTTTTTCCATATCCTTCTACCTTTTAAATATACTTAATTCTCCTTGTTCTATTAACCTCTTCTGAACTGCAGACTGGTTTTTTTGTTGAAATAAAAATGTTGCTGTACCCTGCTGCTGTTGCAATATATGATAAAAGCAAGTAGTTCTCATAGAAAACCCTGCTGAAACCATTAGCAGTCTCCCAGAGTAAGGACTATGCCAGGTAGTGACAAATGCTTTTTAAAAAGGAGCTTGAAATTAAAATACCTTTTATAAAAATATATCCATGCCTCCGTGCACTAGAAGTAGAGAAAGACTCTCTGCTGGAAATATTTTCACCTGGATGAGGCTGAGTTAGGAAGCAAGTAAAAAACGAGGAGAAAGGGGAGAAAGCTTATTTACAGGCAGAGCAAAGTTGGTTAGGAAAACACCTTGCTCTCCTAAGTCTTGGTGTAAATCTGTGTCCCCTGTGTGCATGCCCAGAGCTTTGCAGGCGCCGGTCCCTGCGAACCCTCGGCCCTGGTTGTGAGAGAACCGAGACATGTGCGGTGCTCTCACGGCTCCGGCACGGGAGCTGCTGCTCCTGCTGATCTTGGCAGCTGAAGGACCCAGATGCCCAGCTCCGGGATGAATCTCTGCAGCAGTGTCATGGGGTGTCAGCTCATCTTCCCCACTCTCCTCCCTGGCTCTGCTGACAGACCTGCCTGTGGGGTCTGGTGTGGGGTCAGCTGCCGCTGTGCCGCTCTGTCCTCCTTGAAGTCACTTTCCTTTGATTTCTGAGGATGAGGTGTGTTCTCTTGACAAGATGCATCTGCAGTGTTTGATTAGGGTAAAAGAACCGTGTGTGGGGAATATTCCCTATACTTTTATATGTAACAGCATGCTAAGCTGCCAGTAGCCCAACTGGTTTCCAAATGACAGATGAAACTTAAAGCCTTCTAGGAAGCAGAGAGGCAAAATATCAGAGAATAACTGTACACAGATCTTTATTTTACTGGGGGTAAAACAGCCAGCTTTTCATGATTTAATCTAGTTACTGGAAGTAGCATAATAGAGATGCTAAATAAAAACTAATAGGCTAATAAAAGCCAAGTAGGATAGAGGTATAACATGTCTGTTTGTTATTAAAAGCACCATTACTAAAAAACAGCTTATTTTTACACTTTTACTTGAAACACTGAATTTAAGACTAGAAAAAAAAATTATACAATTGCTTGATGGAGCTTTCTTTGTATCTGAAGGGTCTATGAATATAAAAGCATATCAGGGCCAAATCCAGAAGGTCTTACTCAAGCAAAACTGATTTTAGTGAAAATAAAGCCTGATGGACTAAAGGATTTGGTCAGTAATTTATGGGACCCTTATCTCTGATCCACCTTCTAGGAATGCTAGCTTGTGGTACAGAGCAATGTAATATGCTTAAATATCTATGATTAATTCGGGTAATCTGGTTTATAGAGCCCGCTTATGTAAATGAAAAGGATTTACCTTTATGTCTGAGATGAAAAAATATACATCAGATACAGCAAACCACACATTACAGAAAATGGCCTGGCTGAATTGTATTAATGTCTCAAAAATGTTGAGAAATGCTGTATTTTCTCCTTAAGCCAGTAATCATAGTACCTACAAATTGCATATCTTATCCTACTTTACACATATGCAGAAATAGGCAGCAGCTGTTTTGAAGGCAGCATATCTCTCATTTGTACTCCTTACAACACGCTTTTCAAAGCCTAACAGAGAACTGCAGCTAAAGACTTGCAAAACGAGGAGAGGGCTGTGAGGGATTAATGCTTTACCTGGGAAATGGAGCGGAAGTCAACTATCAAAGAAAAACAGCAACATTCCCGCGGGCCCGGTCTTAAGGACAGAAGGGTTTCATGTGATGAAGTGGTAATTCAGTTCAAAGTATCAGAGAGACTTTGGACTGAGAACTCCCTTTGTATGTCTGTCCAACAAGAGCTACAAATTTACAGATAATAAATAGAGGAGGGACCAGTGTGATCATCTTGCCTGACACTCTCCAAAGCACAGTCCTCTGAGCTAGTCCTTGCCTGCGAAACAGACTGTCTTCTGGTTCAAAATCCCTCTTCCATTGACATCTAGAAATAATTCCCACTGCTTCACTGGAACAGCTCTGAAGATCCATGACAAAGAATTCCCACTGGATGCACAATTGTCCAAATACAACAACAAGGGACTTTCTGAATCACCCTTTCCTTGTTATTTTCAGCACACAGAACAGCCATGTCCTTGCTAGCAGAGGACCACTACAGAGCCTTTGAGACAAGAACAATGTAGAACATCCTTCAGAACAACCCTCCAGTTTTCTTGCTTCAGTACCTTAACACTCTACTATAGAATCAGAGGATGGTTTGGATTGAGACTAAAGATTATCTTGTCCCAACCCCTGTGCCATAGGCAGAGACACCTTCCACTAGACCTCCAAGCCCCATCAAACCTGACCTTGAACACTTTCAGGAAGGGGGCATCCACAACCTCTCTGAGAAACCTATGAATATATAAGTGTTAACTTGCAGATTTACAAATAATTCTGTACACATGAAAAGACAACTGGACATTAGCCTTTTTCAAACACAATTCAGTAACTAAAGGCACTTCCCAGCTCTAGAAGAAAAATCCGGTCACTTGCAATGGCTAATACTGTCTTTCAGATTAGCTAATACTATATAATATGCAATCATTTCTCAAAAAGAGGAAAACAGATGTTGTTTTAAAGACAAACTGCAAGTTCTGCAGCTTCAGATGACATCAGGAAAGAGAAATGAGAGGCAGGAGTTCTAGAACCAGCTTGCACAACATAAAAGCTGGTTTATTCCATCTAGCACTAGTTGAAAGTTAAATGCACCACAGTATTTCTGAAAGGAACAAGATGATGTGGCTGAATGAAGTTAGACTAAAACAGACTTCAGCAACACAAAGTTCAAGCTAATATTCTTTTCTTGGTACATATTATTATTTCTACCACACTGTGCAACACAATACCTGTATGCAATCCCCACAGCCAAAATCAGTTTAGTAAAATCAAGTTTAGCAAAACAATGTAAACAGGAAGAGGCATACCAAAAAAAGCTCTGATTTCATATTAAAGTGAAATCAACACCCTCAACCAATAGAGACGTCCATAAAGAGATAAAACACCTCAAAGCAAAGCATCTGTGTTTGTGCTGCTATTTCATGTCAAGGCAATTACAGTGATGTTATTAGGAAAGATCAGGGAGGGAGCAGTGTTGTCATATAGGGAGAAGAGAAAACAAACTGTTAAGCAATCATGTAGAACATCTTAAAACTGGTGAAGGAACAAAGCTTAGCACTGTCAGGGTATTGATCTGTTCCAGAAGGTGCAGAGTTCTGCACCACTGTGATTGCCTTCCCTGCTGGGTTTAGAGAGGGCTGAAAGAATACAGTATTGATCTGGCCCAGTTCCTGAGAAGTAACTTAGTGATAAACACCGACTCCAGTCCATGGTTCTGACAGCAAACTGTTGCTAAACAGCACAGCTCTGTTGTGCTCACAGCTCCTGTTATGCACATAATACATGGGCAACATCACTGTCCACTGCATTTGTAGCAGAAAAGTAGTGCTCTACACTGGCAATAATGTGACACCCAAAGACCTGGCTTCTGCTCCCATTTTTTTTTTCATTCAAGTATCACAAGGTTTCTGGGGAATGCAGGGTATTTTATTATTTATTCTATATTCAGAAAATGCCAAACGTAAAAGGAGGCTTCAACTTAGCAGAAAATAAATCTAAAGTTTTGCATCTAACAAAACAGTTTTTCCTGTTTCTTGTCATTGATTGTAAAGCTGTGGGAAGACTGAAGAGTGTTTCAAAATTTAAAGATGGAAAAACACTCTCCTCATTTATCTTCTTACCTATCAGTTAAATCTAGTGATTCTGTGACATCTGGGCACTCAAGAGAAAGCATTTCTACTTTTAATTCCTAAGAACAACGCTGTCCTACAGCAGTAAAGCTAATATTAGGGGAGAAAAAGGCCATCATGCACCTGCATTTCAAAAGTCTTGGTCTGCAGTTGTGTTCCCCTTTTGGTGGCATCAGTCCCCAGTGGCACTGGAATGTAGCAGACACAGGCAGGGACAGAAGAAAGAGATTTTAAGCCAGACTGATTAGTGAGACCACAAACTTGAGGCAGCTAAACTACAGAGATGTGATGGGTGGTCCAGTGCAGCTCTATAAAGTATTACAAAACCTAAGTGTTGGGGCAAAAAGAAACCTGTCCTGCGGAGTCCTCGGCAGTTGACTCCTGTCCTCTCCTAGGTCCATCTGAAAAAGTCCATCAGCAAAGATGAACTGAACCACTTTCTGTGAGATTCCGTTGTATTGTTCTGACTTACGGGATATTTCTGTGTTTGTGCTGAAGACTTCTGGGAATTCCTTGAACTTTTACTGCCTTAAACCTGAATCTTTTCGTGGCTGATGCTGATCACCAGCTTGACCTCAGGAACAACATGAGCCGCAGGATTTCCCTGCGTGTGGATGCTGGACTTCGCCCCTGGGAGCCCAGGCTTCCATCTTCATGTTTTTATGCACAGCTGAGAACCACAGTCACTGGGTCAAATTTTCACAAATCGTGAAGGCACTGAATTTCCAAAAGGATTGCTGCGGGGCTGCACAGGCCTGCTCCCAAAGGCCCTCAGGAGAGCAATTCTTGTTTTCTCTCTCTGTTGCCAGGTGCATAACCTCACCTGTGTGCCCCAGCTCCTCACACTAAAAGAATTTCCCCTCCATGCTCTGTCAGGTCTGCTGAAAGATGCTCTGTCTTTCTGCTAAGCAGACACACATCTTTTATCACATCACTTCTGCAAACAGTGCACATACATTTTTTATTTTAGGGTTTGTTTTTTCTCTTTTTTTTCTTCTTTTTTTCTTCACAACTCTCATCACTGAGAACAAAAGAAAACTGTTTACCAGACACGGGCACTTGGTTTGGGTTTTGTTTTCCTCTTTTACACTCTGAATTCAACTCTGTTTTTAAATAAAGAGATGCAGAAGAAACAGCAGACCTCCTGGGTCAGCCAGGTCAGCCTCCTCTATCGAGCAGGATTTTCCCATACACTCTGACCCCCTCAAGGATTTTATCTAGCTTGTTTTTTGAACACCTCTAATGATGGTGACTCAGCTACCTCACTAGGCAGCTTATTCATCTGCCCAGCCTAATTGCTCTTAGCTTCATTTTGTCTCCCTTTGTATGCAACACGAAATTTTCCTTTCTTTTTTATTTTTAAACCATTTTTCTATCAAAGGGGGAGAAAGTTACAAAAAATTGCCATCTTCAAAAAATCCCCACAATTTCTTCCAATCTGACAATATCTGTAAAGCATGGCAACACTATGCCTTCCTAATTTATTAGCCTATGTGTAAGCTGGAGATGGTTTGTTCAGTGAAAGGAACAATGACAGAAACAGCTGGAGATGTGCTGGCACCCCTGTTTTCCTGCAGGAATAGGGATGGTACCACCAAGATAACTTCACCTAGATAGAGGAATGGAGTGTCTAACAGTCAGACCTCCATCTCTTGAAGAATGAGACTGGGAGAGACAACCAAGCATCATCAGGGCAAGCAGACACTATTTTTGTAATGGTGGACCAAGTCTTCAGCCTTTTCCCAAGAAAACACTCCTTAATTCTTGAATCCAGGGAGGAGCATCAGTACAATACTTGGTGAAAAAATGAGATTTTGGGACTTCGGGACAGAAAGCAGGTGAGAACGACTGAGTCCCTTGTTGTATGAGGGGAGTTCTCATTCCCTTCAGAAAGCAACACAACCTAAAGGCTGTTAAAGGATTAATGGGGCACAGCAAGAGCTCATCCAAACGAGAGATTAATTTGCAACAGATTTCCAGCTCTCCCCAGGTCTGGAATTCAGGAAAAGCTGGGTGACGCTGCCTCATACAAGGATGCAACCAACATCACACCTACAACCTTCTACCAGTGAGTTTAAACCATAATTTGAAATAAAAGTGTAGTTTTGGCCATGATCTTTGGAAGAGTTCACATTGCTGGCTTACAACACAACATCAATGTAGAAAGCTGCAGAAAAGCCAACTCATGAAAAGCACTGAGGACTATTTTCATTTTGTGTGTAATTTTGCTTTTCAGATAATTTTGATTTAACACTAATTTTTATGCCAAATGCTTAAAACTGGGCTTGGGCAAGATATTTCCTACTCACTAAAAAGAAGGAAAAGAAAAAGAAACCAAAACAAAATCATGGCTTGAAGGCTTGAAAAACTGATTTCATGAGGAAATACTACTGGGTTCTGTTCCACTCTAGAGAATCCATACAGGATAAAAAGAGTAAAAAGGAACTGATCAAAAGAGATGGGGGATAGAGGAGAAAAGGTGAAAAATAAAGCCAGGTGGCAAAGGAAAATAAATAGATGGTGGCTGTGGGCAGAAGAAAATGCTCAGGTAAGGAAAGGTGTCCTACTGTACAGAAGTGGTCAGCACTGCCACTCACATCAGGTGTTTCCTGTAACCCAAACATGAGTCCCACCTGAGCAACTTATTTCACCACGGCCTTATTTTAAAATATCAGTCCTGCTAGAGTCAATTAAACACCTTACAGAATCAAAGCAGAGCAGGGCCTTTCCTCCAGTTAAGAGACAATTCTAAAAATGCCCTTGACCAAAGCATGAATCTAAATTGGTAGGTGTTAGACTGGGAGTTGTAAGTGCTACTGAAGTGGAAGATTCATGGGGAGAAGCATGTTCTGCCATCTCTTATGCTCCCCCCCAAAATCATACTCTGAGAGGTTTATGAAAGCTGTAGGACAAAGACTAGAAGACACCCTTCTGACCTTAATTTATTTCATGTTAAAGAGGTGGTAGATCAAGAGACTGCTCTACATAAACCAAGAGGATGCTCTACACTCTCTGCCCTACAGGAATGCACGTACAAATAATGCTTTATAAAATAAGAGAACACTAACAATGGTCTGATTGGGGGTTATTTATTTCTTTGTAAAATGAAACTCATTTTCCTAGTCCTGGCACTCAAGAACTGTACTTAAAGCTCCTAAAGGGAAAAGAGGCAAGGGGTAGAATAGGCTTTCCCAGGGCTAATAAATGAGAGAAGGGCAGAGTTGCAGTGGAGTTACTGAAGTGAACAACCTTGATCTGACCAAAAGGAGTCATTTAATTTTAGGTTCTCCCCAAAGGTTTTATTCCTCTTGGCTGCCAGGCCAGAAATGTCAGGCGTGTTGAGATGGGGCACCCTGGAAAGTGCCGAGCCTGAGAGGCAGCAAACAGGTTCCGCATGACTGCTGTTAGGTCTGGGAGCCTCCACGGAGAGCTGAACTCTTTGACCAGCTAGGTGTGAACCAAAGAGGGGGACTGGGTCATTTCTTTTCAAAGTTTCCTTTGCTTCACAAAGGCTTAAAGAATTTGTTTTCTTTTTTATTCCAAGGAGCTCCAAACATTTGAAATAGAAAAAAAGAAAAAAAAATTGAAGCACTTTTTTTCCACAAATAAACGACACAACAGGGAGAGACCCAGCAGGGGAATTAAAGCCTTTTTTCTGACTGATCCAGCAGCATTTTTCTAGGCATTAGCTAGACTTAAAACAATAATGAAGTTTGTCACTATGTATGTCATAGAGCAGATCTCTCTAAACCTCAAGGTTTCTAAACTGTAATATCTGTGGGGAAAGAACTGCCTTCTGCCATGGATATACATAGCACCAAGTACAACAAGGTCTAGCTCTTGACAAAGGTCTCCAGCTGATGTTGAAATACAAATAACTAATGGAACAAGATGGAAATTGTGCTCTAATCCTCCCAGTGGCTATTGTATAATGAAATGAATGGGGACCTTGGGAGAAAAGGAACAGAATCATACCCTGTGAACACACAGCTGCAGATTCAGGGACTGGGCACTGCCAGCATAGGTCCAGCCCCACACCCATTAAAAAATACACAAAAATGCTTGAAATCTCTTCACTGCCTTGAGCAAATTGCTTTCTGGAATTGCATGGATCACAAACATGCACAAAGGCAGACCTGGTGACCATGTCTGTCCCAGCACAGGACCCCTCAAAATCTGCTGTCCATGATCCTCTGTGCATTTGTTCACAACTAGTCACTCCCAGGGCCAGGAGTTTTCAAAGGAAGTGAGGATTTTCCCTGATCCCAGCCGCAAATGAGTACATATCACCAAAAGTGAGCATACTGACAAGATAAGCTGTTAACCTTAACAATTTCACAAACTGTGTTCCTAAAATTGAATAAAAAAAGGAATTTTAATGCAGCCTATGAAACACTGTGTCACGATGGCTGGAAATGAAACGTGCTACAGCTAATTGATAGCCATACGAACCTGAAAATAATGTTTGCACATTCACACAAATCTACATGGTTTTCGCTTTGCAAACAAATGCTTGTCTTTACATGTAGCTTGACCTAAAATCTACAATAAGACATAATTTTCCTGACCTACACATTGCAATTGTGACATGGCCAAGTGCCACGAGACATATGACATGACTCCCAGAGCCAGGGGAAGCTTTGGGAAGGCCTGAGGAGGGAGACAACAGCAGCTGCCATGGATGCCACCCCTCCTTGGTGGATGGGCAAAACAGGGCAGTGCAGCTGTGTATGAAGGTGACTTGACACTCTCTGGATATTTACAGGCTAAGAGCCCATCACGTCTATTAAGCAGCACCTGCCCCAGCACTGCTTTGTTACAAATTCATGAGAACCCAAGCACAGGAAAAGCATTTGAATTGTTCACAGATATCCTTAAAGAATAATCAGTGTAAAATCTTTCATTTCCTTTATGGGTATTTGACGGACCAGTTTTGCAGAATTTAGTAATATTTACTGCATATTTTCAGCACCTTGACTTATTTCTATTAAAAGAGAATTGCCATCACATTTCTGAATACCTACATGAAAGAGGAAAAAGCCAGCACAGCAGGCATCTAAAGCAAAGGGTATTGAGATCATCCAAGTTCAGTCTCAAATGTGCAGTTAATAAATTCTTCAAAAAAAAATATTGCCCAGCCACAAGTATTTTCCTGAAACAGTCCTGTATTAAAATGCTAAATTTTCCCCTCTGAACTCTGTTTCTAAATGACTTGATTGTGCAAGATACAGAGTAACAAACTGCCACTGATTCATATGAAAAGAAGAAGCATTTATCCTTTTCAAAAACACCAGGTTTTAGCTCACAGGACAACATGAGTGCACCAAGTAACTTCCAAGAGTTCCTGTTGGTCCCTTCTGATAAAAGCATGGTAAAAAGTCAGTTTTGATGTCACAGGACTGAAGGAGCAGTAATCAATGGTCAAGTACCAATTTTGCCACAAAATTTATGTGTAACTTCAACAACTCATTTAATTTCCCCATCTCTTAACTTAATACTTAGGAACTCAAACTTGTATCTACCTTTTTCCTTTATCTTTTGCTTATAGAGACTGGAAGCATTATAGGACAGACCTGGAGCTCCTATGTACCACATCATAATCAGATAAAAACCATTGCTCAGAGCACTTAATGAATGCAGTATTTTAACAGAGCTGTAGGGGATGCCTACAGCTCAGTTCTTAGCACATGTTTAATTCCTGGGAAAAATATACCCGTTAAACAGGAGTGGGAGGGGTGGAAGGAAAAAGATTCCAATTATCAGGTAGTGGGAGCAGGGTCAATCAGGAGAAGCCATTCTCTCTTCCTTCCCCAAAACAATGTAGGTGGTAACACATCGAGTCTTCAGATTGCACCACGGGATGCCAAGCCACAGCTTTCAACGTTACTAATAAAAGGTTAAGGTTTCAAGCAATTTTTTTAATTTAGATCTGTTGTTTGGTAATTGGAATAAACATTCAAATTTGAGCATCAAATTTCTCATTAGTTTCACATCAATACCTGTGCTGAAACTATGGATCAGTGAACTGAGTTTCTCACTGCCCAAGTGAATTCATTAATCATCCTCTCCTAAGATGGGCACATAAGCAGACAGCTGTTCTAAGCAGCTGTCTTCTGATAGAACTCCTAACACGCAGACGGCTAGAAAAAAAAAGAAAAAAAAAAAGAATGAGCAAACCACACACACACAAAATCTACCTTTTCAACAGTCTGCTGTTGTCTTAACTCAAAGATCTACCTGCACGGACAGGTCTGGCAGAGAAAGGAACTGGATCCCCACTCAACAATGCATTCCAATTTGTAAATGGTCACTTTATGGTTACAGACAGAAAGTTTTAAAACCATTAAGACTTAGTTACCACTTCTTATCTGGGGTATCATGAGGAAGAAGAAATACAAAACCAGACACTGATGAATGTATTCAATGAACAGGTACAATCTTAAACTAGATCCAGTTAATTTTTTTTTTCCTGTCTATAGTTGCATAGATTCAATTCTTCATCCACTATTCCCATTCTTCTAATTACAGATATTTAGATTTATTTTCATATATCTTGGGCTGGGACGAGGTAGGCATTATGATCCACATTAGTCTCCTATTTTCCATTACAGCCAAAACAAGTGCTTAGGTAACTGGAGCTTATCCTATTTAAATATATGCAATCAGGAAATTTGAGATTACCTTGATGGACCATATAATATTTCCTTTAGAAGCTCCCTGATATGCCATCGTCTACAAGTTCATCCATACAGCAAATGGTCTCACTGGGTAACCTTTCTCCAGTTGCGTCACACACACAGAGGAAAGATGAGACCATTGAAAATATATAAACAAGGACTTTTGAACTGACCTTGTCCAAACTAAGCAAGAGACAGGAAAAGAAAGTATAAACACACCTTGTAATACCCTGAAACATTACAAAATCTTTGCCCTACGTTAAAATGGATGTTTCTTAAATATACTTGGCATAAGGCAAAGTTTGAAAAAAATGGGTTTTGTTTTTTAAATCGCCAAAGTTTTACTTGACAGAATCATAGCTGAAGATTGCCTTAACAGAGGTGTTCAAACACATCTAGAGAAAGAAGAAAATTTATTTTTGTTGGAAAATTAGCTTTTTGACTGCATACAGTGCCATTAGATAATAGAAAAATAAAGAATTAAAATGAAGCTACTCCAGGTGAGCACCTAAGTCAGTTTTAATTTTAGTTGAAGTTTGGACCAAATGTTTATTCAGTTATTCCATTTCAACAACCCTTAGTGACCTTTGTACTGAGTTTGGGAGACTTCACAAGTTCCTTTGCCTTTTAGTGGAAAGCTCCAGAATGTGGTAACAGTTTGAGGCACTAATCAAACACACAGATGTGGCACTTGGGAACATGGTTTAGTGCCGGATTAATGGTTGGAATCAATGATTTCAACCTAAACAATTATAGGATTCTATAGTGGAGGGGCTGAGCTGATACAATAGCCCAGTGTTGTCCCCAAAACCACTTTGATATTAATTACCTCTCATTACTTGGAATTTGAAAAAAATGTATAATCTTTAACAAGGCAGTATGTGTACAGAAGCAAAAGGACATTCCAGTTTCCTCTACTTCAGTTACTATGGCAAAGTCTGTGGAAAGCAACAAAGTCTTTGATCTCTCTCTTTGCAAACCTTGCCCTTGTCATATCTTCTATCAGGCACAACTACAACTTTACTAGTAAGTTACAACGAGCCACTGAGTCTGGAGAAGCCATGGTTATCTCTCAGTGGCAAGCATGAGGGGACTGTGGAGAAATTTGTTTCTGGTTCTAAATAGTGTCAATAAGAGAAGGATAACAATTAATTGTGTCCTTGGGACAATTTACCTGAGTAAAACCACCATAATTCAGACAATTCTGATGTAAATAGTAAAATAAGCTTTTTTAGTGTCTTGCACTGAAATATTACTGCTAAGCAGAGGCTTTCAAAACATTTTGACAAACAAGAATTACTTCATCCATCCACCTTTCCAGGACATCAGCATTTTACATCAATCTGGATGTTTTCCTCTTTGTACCTGTGTGTTTCTTGAATTTGCGTGACTAGAAGATTTCACATTTCATTATGACCAGGCCAACTCCCAACTCAGTTCTGAATGAGAGTTTTGCCTGACTGCACACAGAAAGAGACTGAAAACACAGTATTATATTTCATATCCCCTGAAAAAATCAACCCTCAATATCTTACGTGTAGAGGAAATTCGGACCTTGTGACATCCCTAAGAATATTCTCATCTCCCCAACTCATAACGGCTGTAGAAGAATCAGCATGACTTAAAATACATTAAAAAAGGAGAGATGGTCAGAAACCAGTGTTTTTCTTTTTTTGGTACTATTTTTTTTTCATTTGTTTTTCAACTTACTGGAGGAAATTTGCACTAGAAAATGAATTCTAAAAGTTAACTTTAGCTTCCAAAAGCCCTGGTAACATGGGTTTGTGACAGAATGGAAGGTCTGGAAGAAGTGATGTACCTTATAGGAAGAATTCTGTAGTGCCTGTCCGGAACCAAGCAACAGTGAGCTCTGTTTGGTATAGAACTTACAAAGCTCAACTGCAGTTTTCAGAAGATGATCAAAGAACAATTTCTCATATCCAATGGTGTCAATAGCAAAGCTCATCCTAACTTCAAAAGGCCAAATTCTGATGGCTTTCCTCACACTGAATCACTCTTTATTTGATGTGTAGTTCCACTGACATCAGTAAAAGCTGGGATGAAGTAAGGGCTACTAAAGCAGAATACAGATATCAGAATTCCACACAAAGCAATTAAGGTGGGACACATGTTTCTGACTCAATTCCTAGGAACAATTCGGGGGAAATAAAGCTAATTTTGTTCCATTTTCTACATTACAACATTATATTAATTTAAGCATTTAACATGTTTCCTTCCTAAAAGGAAATTAAGACCTCCTTAAATACTGATACTCAGACAATTATCTCCTGACAAATCACCTGGAGATTTATTTTTTTTAAGAAACAATAATTCACTTCTCATCTAATTCCCATTAAAGCAATAATTTGTAAAAATGAAAACTACTTTGATAGCTTGACCAAAACCTGTGTCCATGGTTAAATATGTACAGCAGCTTCCTGAATGAGGTAATTGACTAAAATAGTTTTCAAGGGCTTTGGCTTTAAAGAAAAACACCAATATCAAAGGATATCGTGAAATCATACACAACAGTTTAAAACAACTCTGCCTCCAGCTGAGTAGGTAAGGCTGCTGCACTTGGACTGTTCACCCCCTTGGCTTGGTATCGCTCTGACCATCAAAGGGCAAGGCACAAGGAAGAAGAATAACCTAGCCTGACCTCTCCCTCCCCCAAAAAGTCTACCAATTCTAATCATTTTATATGGTAAATGATTCCCAGGTTCCACCTTCATCTTTATCATGTCCTTTCATCTCTTTTACAAAATGTGTTACACTTTGAGGCTACTGTGGTATTAACTAAATTATCAAAAACTCCCAACGGGAATCAACAGCCCATGTGCCAGTAGAAATAGGAAGAACATCCTGTCCAGGAGTTTTCAGCCTAAACAGCAAAGCCAGACCAAGAGTAACAGAAAGGAAGGTTTACTATCCCATTTTAGAGATTTGCAGCTAAAGCTTGGACACACAAAGAACTGCCCAAGAACACAGAAGACACCAGTGATAGCAGCAGAAAGTAAGTAAAACTGTCCATACACAAGATGCCTTTTATTAAGAATCTGCCTCCTATGAAGATTTCTTCATAGGTTCCCAACCCAGTGACACAGCTCTAAACTGATTTTTTAAAAAAAAAACTTCCTAAATATGAGTGTCTCCTTGGACAAGGCTCACACAAGTCAAACAGTGCATGTGTGGGCACCCAAACATAAAAGATCCCAGGAATGAGAGCGGGGCAGAAGAGAATGGATTTCCCATTTATTGCTCACACTAGTGGAGTTTACGACTTAGAAAATAAAAATAAGCACAACACATAAACCCACATTTTGAAAAGGATACAAAGTGTATCATAGCGATATACAAATCCTGTAATTCCTTAGAGAGCCAAATAACCTTTTCTCTTGATATAGGCATCAAGCATTGATCTGTCACACTGTTTGTTCTAGCAGAGCTCCCAGAGGTGCATTCAGTTTGAAACGTTAAGGCTAGTTCATTAGCCGTCCCTAGCTCGTTTCTCTGAGAGAATCAAGATAATACTGTGGTTAGTTAATGGCTTTCTCTTGTTTCCCCCAGAGCCTGCCTGTCTGAAGCCTGCAGGCCCAGGCAGCTTTCTTTTTTCCCCCTTCCCTTCACTATTAGTCACAGCTGGTAAGGTTTGCAGGAGCCTGGCTTGTTTGGAAACAGCCGGGTCGTACAAATGGTTGGATGTCTCTGCTGTGAACAACCACCTTGGCCCTTGCTGTCAGACGGGAGGGGTCCCAGCAGCAGGGAGTGAGGGATGGAGGGAAGGGGGACTCCTGATCATCTTGCTACTGATAGGTCTCGTTCAGAAAAACATCAACATTATAAAAACAAAAAAAGGAAACGGCAATCCTGTCTCAGGGAGCTGCTGAGAACCACGGCTTCCTAGGAGGCAAAAGGAAAATCTGACTTTTACAGGGAACCGCTGTCTTCAGAATCAGGCAATGTCCCCTGCCTTGCTCTCAAGTTCTGTTGCTTATCATCACAGTTTAGAGGTTGGGTAGTCACAGACAAGAATCTCTCCCAGGAGCCATCCCACTAACAGCTTCTAATATATGGGCAACATTCCCTGTACTTTTGTTTTCTGCTTAACACATTCTGCCCCTTGTCATCCTCACATAAATGCTGGAGCAAACCCACCTAGAGAGGCTCCAGCTAAGCACTGCTGTGAGCATCACAAAGCTAAATGCAACAGCTTAAAACTCATTTATCTGGCTTGTTTTTAGCTTGCATTTAGGCTTTGTAAAATTAATATCTGATTCCCAAGGAAGCAAGACAATGACAATGTTGATGAGTGTCAGATATCTGCAGGCAGATGCAGTACAAGTTCCCTTTACAGGGAGTAATTCTATCAATGTACATCAGTGCTGATCTGCAGAGTCCCCCCGCTATTCTGGTGCCTCACTCTTTTATCTACACGTTCAGCACTCATTGCTGTGTTACCAGACACTGCCAGTCATGAAAGGCTGCAGGATGATTTTATCTGCTTCCCAGTATATTACCCATTGGGGAACAAACTTAGACTTGTAAATGTTTGGTCTTACCAGTGCTCTAATCCAGACATTTAGAGATGCTTTTGCTCACCAAGCAAATAGCACCAAGCTATTTACAGAAATCCTGCTGAAGTTAGCAATAGGCAGGGTGATGACCATCAGATAAAACCCAGACTGAAAGACAACTGTTTCATATTGCTATGGGGGTTTTCTTTTGTTTGAAACAGTAAGTATTCATCCTCCAGAAAAAAACAAAACAAAATATAAAAGAAGCTGCTTCTTTGGATAAAGGTTTATGATACTGCTGTGGGATTCTGCTGTTTATGATACTGAGATGAAGTGTGGACTGTCACCCAAAGGAATGATGCCTCCTCATCACTCCCCTTTTCTGCACAGTGGGTAATGGTTGCTTTTGCACTGTCTTATAGATGGAGTTCAGCAGAAAGTTATTTATTCTTTTTGCTGGGAGAAATTTTCACCCATGTAGCTCCCTGAAGCAGCTCTGCAGGGCCCATTGAGACCTGTGCTGGCCCAAGGGTAGGAGCAGCTTGCTGCCAGACTGACTCAGCTATAGGTAAAACTGGTAAAACTATGTCACTCATGCAGGTATGTAACACTTATCCCCCAGATGTCATGAAATATGTACTATAGCCATGAAAATAGACAGACCAAGAGCAATATCTGATCCAATCACAAAAGCAAGGTATCTCTCTAGGGTTTTGCACACCAAAATCCATGTGAAAGCTGAATGCTAACAAAGGGAAAGAAAAAAATTTGTGGAGAAATCTTTGTGGGCTACAAAAATCAGAGGAAGGTTCTGTGCCTGAGTTACAGGCCAGGAGACTCAATCTGACAAAGAGAAGCTTTCAAATAACAGCTTTTTGGTACTTGATCAGAACAGAATTAGAAAAATAAACTTGAAATAATGAACATGGCAAGTCCATTTTCCAACTGCTCTGAATTTTCCCTTCTTCTCCTGGGTCCACATGATGATGCTGAAATACTTTTGCTATGTCCAGAAATGACACGGCACAGCAAAGGCACACAAAGCCAGGTAAGAACTCCTCTGCCTCCCAAAACACAAGCAAGAGCAGTGGTGAAAGTCAACAAGATGAGAATAATGGATACAGAAAGTATTCTTCCATTTGTGGATAATGTTCAGGCTCTTCAGAAACACAAGCTAGAGTGAGTTTTCATGAAATTGTTCCATGACAAATACTGTTTAGCTTCAGATATTTCTCCTTGTTGTGAATCCACCATCAAACATGCAAAGCAGAAGTTGGTAAGGCAAATGTGCAACTCTGTATTTGTGGTACATTCTCGATTTCATGACAAACAAGTGCTGGGAGTCACATCAGCCTATGACCTCTCAATTAACTTCCCAAAGTATTTCTTCCATGCCCTATTCAAGAAGCCCATCCACAAGGCCAGCATTTTACAGTTAAAGTCTCCTTGGCCAAGTCAATCAGCCTGTGAAGAAAGTACCCCAACTACAAGTTCTTAAAGGATTGAGAGTATTCCCCACGGATTCAACAGGCCTTAGATCTACTTTGGAGAAATACTTGGATCTCTCCCATTTTTGTGTTAACTTCAGCTTCTCTTTTAAAATGCAATTAGTCTTTGACTCAACAATTAATTTAGTTGTATCTGTGCTGTTCCTTCTTTCACATAAACTACTGTGACTTCCCCTCAAATATCCACTAAAATTTAGCACTGTTGTTGTCAAAGCCCAATCTTAGAAACTAGTAGAGAAAGTTTGGTGTAACTGGACTATTATTTTCAAGGTGAGATAAGGTTAGCTTCTATTTTATCAAATCATTATTAAGGAAAGGAGATGGATTAAGGAAATGGATAATGCTATTTAGTCATCTTCTCTAAGAGCTTCATTTTCTATGGATGAAACATGCTATTTAATGATTAACTATTATTATTTTTATATCCTGCTTTATGACACTATGTCTTGCTATAAGGCTACTATTTACTACTCTGAGCACTTAGTAAAAAGAATTATCATTCTTTGCTGTCTTTTCTTAGCAAGGAAGTAAAACAAAAGCAAGTTACAATTTTTAAGAGAATACTTTTAACAGAAGTGATTTATGATCACTGTTAGCAGTGGTCCTGTTCATTTCTTATGAAGATGCATATATAAATAATATAATTTAAAATAGTTAAATAATTATCTGAAATATTAACTAACCAGGTACCAAAATAATTGGAAAAGCACTTTTATTTAATAAAATAGTACACAATAGTATTTTATTTAATAAAATAGTACACAACGGGCCTCCCTACTTCTATAGATATTTGACTGTTCATCATTCATTTACAATTTTTTTGAGGGGTGCAATGTGGAATATCAAATCTGTGAATACTGAAACTTATCCAAGTAAGAAAGAAAACAGAGTCAGGAAATTTGTGCACCTTTTAGAACAAAACCAGAACATCCCTTCTCATTTGCTGCAGGGGACTCACAACATAATGGCATTTTTCCCGCAGTGTTTATGGCCGAGATGTTTTTAGAAAACCTGAATTTGTAACAAAATTAGGAGAGAGAAAAGTTCAGAACATTCAAGTCGCTCGGCAATTCATTTTCAGATTTGATCTCTTTTTGTGTTTTAATGAATGTTGAAATTTAGCTGAAGTCACTGGAAAGGACACAAGCTGACGCTTCTTTGGAAGAAGGCCTTCTAGCAGAATCCGAGCTCGTGACTTCTCTCTGTGGAGTCTTAATTGGTTAGGACAGAGGCTTTTTTTTTTTCCCCCTTTCATTTCCCAAAGCAAAACATGTTTCCTCAAGTGCTCCAGGAACACTCACTAAAAAAGAAATTACCATGTAAAACTGTAACATTTCTAACACTCCTACATGACCAAAAGGATGCAATTTTAGAACTGTGATTTGGAACCTACAAACATTTTAAACATTTGTCTTGTGGTTTATTTGTAAACTAATGAGTCTTGATGCTGCTCCCTATGCTCATGCTGCAATCTGTTGTTGGCCTTTTTGCAGCTTTAAGATCTACACTTTGGAGAATCACAGGGGGTGTTGGAAAAATAAGCCAACAGAAGCAGCATGATTAAATTCCACTTTTAACTTTTGAGGAACTACCATTAAGTAGCATGTGTTTTTTGTGCATGAAAACACCCTCGAAACTGGGGCACTACAAGCTGGATTAAGATCGGCATTTCCTTTTCCTCAAGACCTTTCTAGAGAAAACAGCCTGTGCTTTTTCCCTTTCTTTTTCCTAAGTGGCAGGTTGCCAGTAGCTAATTTAAGCATAACAATGGAAATAATCATTCTCACAAATTTGAGAATTCGTATTGCTGTATCTATGGCAAATGTATTTAAGATAATTGCTGATTACCTTTACTTACAGACGCCAAGAACCAACAGGATTCTTATGCACATGCATAACCTGCGAAGCTTAAGCATGTGCTGTAGGATTGAAGACTGGATGTGCCCATGTATTAAAATCACAAACTTCAAAAGGTTACATGAGGGAGGCTAATTGAGGAGCGTTTTCATATAATCTTGTGCAGTGTATTTACTTTTGCTTTTTGGGATGTAGATGGTGCAGCAGTGTATGCAAACTTGTAAAATAAAACTTGTAGTGTCTGTAAGAACTTCATTTCACATATGACCTTTTACAGTAATTGGATCTGAATTATAATCAGTCACCTGAGTCCTGAAATAGATAAAATAGTTTTTTAATGTTAAAAAGTTTTAGCCCTTCGTTGATTATCTATCAGTGCTTACAGTCCTGTGAAAATAAGATAAATGAGAAATTTGGTCTCTAATTAGACTTCACTAGATTTACAGCTTTTAATTTATACGCCAATGCAACTCAGGCCGGCACTAACACAGATAGAGATGGAGCCACAGTTTTCAATTGATTTAACAATTTAATTGCAGCATTAACATCCATTAACATTTAACTAACCTTTTAAACTAACCTCAGGCACAACCTTAAAGACTAAATGAAGTAAAATTGCATATAAAAAGGTACTAACATACAGCTGTAAGAAGCCAGAGCGAATCTTTAGGGAGATTTAGCATTGCTTCCCCACATCAGCAGGAGGGAGTCTGTTTTCCTTCTTGCAAAATTCAGTAGGAAAGCATGCTTTAATTTATAGGAAAAGGAAATAGACACATTTGATGGTTATTAACTCTCATTTATATCTTCTTGTCTATACGTGATGTCTAAAAGACACAATATCCTTTACTCTGGTCATGCACTAAAGAACAATTTTATTACTCAGAGAAACAATATTCCTGGATTATCTGTGATAAAATGTGATGTAAGGGAATATAAAATAAGTCGCTAAAGTTTGATATGAAAGAGAAACCTCGTATTTTAGAAACAATGGGCAAATAGGGCTCCTCTTTATGTGGGTATAAATCTAAAGCAACTACACTGAAGCTGCTGGAATAACTTCAGCCTTACCCCTGTGGTACCACAAGGGACAGTCATAGAAAATAAGCACAGGAAGTGCCTGATTTATAGCTGTGCTGAGCACCCCAAAACTCTATTTCAAAGCAGCAGTAGCTGTAGGTGTTTGGTGCTTCAGCAGGGAAGTTCTGAGAGCCACATCTGCTGTTGTACATCTTTGTTCCCGCAGTGCTACAGCAGGGAAGGGCTGCTGAGGGGCTGATTCCAGCACTGGGGAAGTGCTGCACACAGAGGCCAAAAAAGTGCACTCCAGCACTTACCACTGCATGTTCCCATAGTCTGCCAGAGGGCTGGGTCAGGATTTAAGTGTCTCTTCTTTCTCATATGGATGACGAACAGGAGATTTGGGGACCTTTTAAAACGTGATATAGGCATTCTCGACCTGTATTGTGTCAGACCTGACATAATTCTGTAAAAATTCACAGATACTGTAAAAATTCATAATGTATGGGCACACCATAACTTACGTTATTACTAGCTGTTATCTAATCCAGTTTCTTTTGGATTATCCATTTCTTGCACAAATTATTTCACTCTGTTCTCTGGGTGACTTATGTAAATGCTTATCAGTACTCCTGAGTTTCACACTCAAGTTCTCAGCTAACTCTGTGTGTGCTGTTAACATTTCTCTCTATCTAAATGGTATTTAATATTAGGCAAGTAATATCAAAACATTAGGATGATCACTTGGAAACTATCACAACCTTGTGTCTTTTGGTTGCAGTGATGAGCATCACAAGGTTTGTGGTATGTCTTGACATGCAATGGTCCCCTGCAGTGTAATATTGATGTTCCAAGGATTAAGGGTCTCCCAGCAGTACATGTTGACACCACTACACGGTAATGATTCCACTGGAATTATCAGTCATTCCAATCAGCTCTCTGCACTACTGTTTGACCACATGCATCATAAATGTATGAGGTCAATGGTCTGGATATTAAAAGCATTGATACGACATAACATGCCACTTGGATGGGTTTTTCAAGCACCTTCTTTGAATTCACATTGCCTCACTTGAGAAATACATCATATGTATGCAAGGCCCTTAAAGCATTTGTTTCCAACTCCTCCTCAAGCCCCTGTGAATAAACTAGAGGCAGGGAGCAAACAGACAGTATTTCTGGTGACATTTGATTTTCCACTTTTGATTAATGCACAGTTATGGCGATTTCTGTATTTCACAGTAATGCCACAAAGTCATCAAATTTATTTAAGTATTTCTAAGAAACCATCTGGATTATGACTCTTTACAAATTATCTAATTCCAACACAAACATTTGTGGTAGGGCCAACCTTTCTTGCTCTGTTAAGATAAATACCCTCAAAAGAGAATCACAGGAAAATTCAAACAAATTTTTAAACATAAGCATCCACAATGGTATGATTACTTCAGAGAAAACCTGAATCACCAGCGGAAGCACAGCTCTAGCTTCTACCAAGTATTTTTCTAAGGTTAAAAATTAGTTTGCTGTATATCTCTGTGAATACTTGCTCAACTTGACCACATGCACAATATTTGGTTTCTTTTTTTACTGAAAAAGCAACCTGTTCAACTACAACACATGGAGCCACGTACCAGTATTCATATCATGAAAATAATTCCCCAAACAGCAACACAACTTTTTTAAGCCACCATTTCTCCCTCTATACATCCATGGGAGGTGAAATTTCCAGGATATGCATATAATACTAAGTAAGAAGACATTCATATTTTGATCAATACTTTTTTCTTTTTTTTTTTCCTAAGTCAGAGCTGTGCTCATTCTATTTATGGTACAATTCCAAAATCAGAACTTCACAGCTTATGAACTAGTGGTCTTGAACTCTGTTGTATCTCTAACCAAGGGAACAGCAGAGGAAGGGTATGTTGTCTATGTTTATTCTACAACACGAACATCTGACATTACTTGGTCTCCTATCATCCACTCTGCCATCTGCCTCTGATTTCCTAGGCTCATCACTTCAGTACTGCAGCTTCTGCCATCAAAAATAGGACTTCCATCTCTTTCTGCCTCTGCTCCTCCACTGCTCAATTTTGGATGAAAATTCCCCCATGCGTATTCTCTCTTCTTGTTATGAAGTGTTATTTAACAATGCAATTATATTATTTCTAAAGTAAGGTGTTTGAGTCCATTGTTTGCACAATGCTGCTATAGAAAACAAGAAAGTTTTGCCTTAAAATTTCAGAAATATGAACCAGTGTTCACATATGTAACGAAAATCCAAGCACTAAAATATCAGCTAAGACCTATATGGAAAATTGGCAAAATTAGATGTTTTATAGGAGTAAATGTCAGGTCAACAAATAAAAAAAAAATCACACCAATATAAAGATTTGCAAGGCAATAAACCTCACGTGTGTGCTAACAGGAAGATCAATATAAGCTTGCAGCTTTTAAAAGTGAAAGTAACCTACAGGAACAAGATGATTTTTCAGATTTCCTTCTTTAAAAAAAAAATCATTATATATTGTTTACTTCAAATCCTCTCCTACATTAAAACCATCTTACTATCCTTTCAATATCTCATCGATGGAAAGCTGTTATGTGCCTCCCATCTTCTCCATAGCTGGTTCAAGGGATGTAATCAAGGGATGCAATCAAGGGATCTGGTCAGAGCTAGCCTGTGTTCTGCAAACTGGAAATTATCAGCTGATACAATAAATAACATTTAACTTAAGTGCCACCCCCAGGCTCCCTAGCAGTTCCTGGAGATTGCACTCAGAGTGGGAAACTTAGAAACAGTCTTCCGTCTTCTTTTGAGCTGTCAGGGTATCACAGCCCATGGTTTGATTCAGTTGCCAACCTACAGTCATCCAATGATATTTTGAGACTCCCTGGATTTCATATCTGACTTCAGAGGAGTGTGAAATTCCTATAGGTTCCACATTACATTTTCCAGCTCTGAGCTGGTCTTGCCTACCCCATGGTAACTCTACAAGTTCCCCTTTCTTAGTCAAGTGAATTGTATTCTTGAGAGTAAATATGAGTGCTTCTGGCTCATCAGAATCATAGCAGCTGATGATAAATGTGGTGGGACACCAAGCAAGTCTCTAGTTACCCTCATGGTTTTGCAAAGCACCTGCATTTGGAAGTGGGATGTGTTATACCAGGAAAAAACCCTGTAAAAGAACAGCAACCCATGTCCTCTCTATATAAACATATATATACATATAATGCAAACTGGCAGCCAACTAACAAAGCACTAGGGATGACTCACTGAATCAGACATGACATCAGAGATGGAGAGGCCTATTATCTCATATATCCACTCTTCTGAATAGCCTTTGCATTGCTTTATTTAATTCTTTGTTCTCTTTGCCATTAAATATCCCTGCTGATTAGGTTTGCTCAATCTATCTCAATTAGATTTACCTCACTTTCCTAGTCAATTCAGTGCTTAGTCTAGGTTTATATAAATGAATTCTGGCCACGGAGCGATTGCTTTTGGAATTAACTAAATACAATTATACTGTAATTTTGAGACTGTAATAACAATGTAGTTACATGTAATCATTGTATAAAGTTATGAGTAACTGCATAAAATTTATGTTCTTTTTGATTAACATATTATCACTTTTTTTTTATTTTTAAAAATCATAAATTGTGTGGACTGTCTTTGGAAATTAGCCACAAACCTCCCATGCCTCAAAGTAGGATTTAAAACTCAATCCTCCCATTTCCAGCAATGAATGACACCCTATTGGCAAAGATGCTATTCAAACTTTCCAGCAGCTTCCATCGTGTCACACTGCAGAGTCCACCCATAGGTGTTTTGGTTTTTTTCAACTTTGGCAGCAGTGCTTACCAGAGGAGTGAGAAAATGTGTCCATAAAAATCAGATATAATTTAAAGTGAATAGCACTTTTCAGGTCTGATGCTCTGTTGTGGCCAAATTAAGCTTTCTCCTCCAGAAAAGGAATCTCATTCTGTGTTCATGCTGTGCTACACGTAACAGGACTCATGTTTTAGCTGAAGAATTTTAGTAATATAAAAATACAAATAATTAAAAATCATAACTATCAAAAACTCCCTAACTTTAGATTGCAGATGCATGCTGCAACATGTTTTAGTTCACAATCAGTGCACTACAACATCATAGCCCACATTTTAGTTTTCTTGACAAAAAAAAAGAAAAATAAAGCAACAAAAAGAAAGAAAGAATGACTTTGACAGGAAATGTGAAGTTAATTAGCTGTGTGTCCTCAGTCTGATGGGTTTTTTTAAAGTTTCCAGAAAGAATTCCATTTTTTCCTAGAAAAGATGTGCAAAAATGACTTGTCTGCAAATCCAATTAAAGTTGATAAATAATTCAGTTCAGGTAGCTCAATATTCAAATTGAAAGCCAGCATCCAATTTGAGGGGGGAAATAAGCATTAAAAAAACATCTTGAACACATTGTATTACATTGATACTTTGCAGCACAAGCTGGACTTTAAATGAAATGTACTACTTTTATTCAGATGACAAATTGCTCTAAACTCTAGTATTTAATAAATAATATTATAAAACATTAATAGGAATAAAAATACTTAAATATTTATAGCAATGAGGACCACAGATTGAGGATGGAGATCTAAAAACTAAAGGCAGACACAATTCAGGGTATTTATATCTCAAAAACAGGCCCCCATCTTGCACTGAGATCCATGTTGACTGTCAACTCTCTTTGCATTGCATGAGCAGCCTCCTTTGGGAAGGGGAGGGGCCTTGCACAATGTTTTCAGGGTCTCTTCTCCTTTAACACATCCTAAACCCAAGCACAAGGCAAGACTGAAAGAATTGCCTTGTGGGATTAGAAACAGGAATTAAATACAAGTTGGATCACCCATCGTGAGGGTTCCTAGCACAGACACGAACCCTCCTTCCTAAACAAACTGTGGGGGACCGAGCTACGACATTTATGCAGGTCTAGGGAAGAAGTCTGAGCGAGTAGAAATTAATTAGAGAATTATTTAGGTTAGAAAAGACCTTTAAGACCATCAAGACTAACCAGTACTCCAACACTGCCAAGCCCATCACTAAACCATGCCCTAAGCACCACACCTACACATTTCTTAAATACTTCCAGGGGCGGTGATTCCAGCACTTCCCTGGGCAACCTGTTCCAATGCTTGACAATCCTTTCCATGAAAACAATTTTTGTTATATCCAACCAAAATGTCCCCTGGTGCAACTTGAGGCCACAACTTTAAGGGTAAGAACATCTTGGAAGGAGGTCAGGCAAGTTCAGACAGCCACTAAGGCATGGGGGAAACATTTCCTTGAGGTTAATTCCCTCATGAATAAGCCGAGCTCCAGAAGGATCACTCTGAGTTACAGAATATGTAGATATCTCGAAGGCTCAGGAGAGAGATGACAAAGACAGGAGGCCATCAATTTATCCCAAAAATACTTTATAATTGGGTTTATGACAGAACATGGGAAATAATTGCCTTGATGCCCTGCTTGGCAGTGGGTACTTCAGGAATGGCACCTATAGATTGACTAAAGGTAAGCTGCTGCAGCCAATTATTAGCATGAGGAATTGTGGTTATTATTATGCACACAAATAATAGCATTCAACTCCATCTGTCTTATTCCAAAATTTAGGCCCAAATGCATTATGAGTCTTCAATTACTATAAGAGCTTTCTTCACTGTGTGTTTTCAATTCAGGTGAGCTTGCCTAATGAGCAATTAACTTCCAGCTCTGGAAGCAGACAGGTATTAGCAAACTCCTCAAGTTTTGGGACAAGTCTGGGGAGCTTTTCAGGGGGTGTTCTTAAATAGACTGCATGCATCAGTCTCAGGACAGGAGAGGTTCCTACAAATATCTGGTGACCTCAGAGAGGAAAAGGGACTCAGTTAAAAAATTCCAAGTGCAAGGCTTTGTGGGAACTAACAAGAATCTCTGCTATAATATGGGATCTCAGCAGCTGGAAATGAGTAAGGAAAAAGAAGTCAGTGCCCTTGCTGTGAACCATCAACACAATATAACCAGGTGGAAAGTAATTTTTTTTTCTACTCAGTGTGTTAGAGATTTTTCTAGTGAAGGTGAGGACATGCTAGTGCCATGATGCCACATCCTACTGGGTCCTTATCCAGCTTATGTTGCACAAACTTGAACACTGATGCCTAAGAAAGAGTATTTCAGACTGGAAAGAAGGACCTACTAACAGGAAGAAATGAGCTCATCTTGCAAGAAATTAAACAGGCTTGGTCAATTGAGCCTTGCAAAATGAGAGAGAGATGACTGCTAGAGGACAAACACAAAATGGGACTGGGGCAGGTAAATAAAGAAGAAATTAAAACCATGGACATCATTAGCATAAGGAAAAATGGTGTCAGTGGGCAACATATCTACTTAGGCTAGGAATGAGGAGGAGGTTTTCTAACAATCTCTGTGTCCTCCATGAGAGCTGAGCTCCTAGGCACTTCCTGATGGAATATTTAATATACATGATCCAAACCAAGGGACTTGGCCAAAACAAACAAGATGCAATGCGTGCAAGTAGGATTTATTTTATTCCATTGTCATACTTACATTTTAATGGTAATTTTAAGTTTGTTGTAGGATTTGGTGTAAGAATATGTGTAGAAGTTACAGTAGAACAAAGAAAGAACAATGCCATTATAACAATGAATTATATATTTCTATTTGCTTCTTCCAATTTCTTTACAGAAGCAAAACATGCAAATCTTTCTAAGAAAATCTTTAAATTATGTAGGACCACAATGAAACAGAATGAATTATGTTTTGTGTGTAGAAACAGCACACCACCCTAACATCCCTTAGCTGTTGAGATCCATATAGGATTTTTTTTCTGGGTGGTGAGTCATATTATCCTATCAATGCATTAGGGGGGATTTAAATTCTTAACAACCACCATCACACCAAAGGCAGAATAGACTACTTAATATGAATAACAAGCACCAGAAGAAAAACACTCCACCCCATGTTTCTTCTGCAACTTTAAATTGGACACAAAGAGGAGGAGAGGGGAAAAAAAGAGAGAGCAGAATAACAGGGAATTAATAATGGAGAAACCTGATTAGAATATAATTTGTCCTCATTAGTACAGCATTCCTGACATAAGGCTGCTCCTTGAATCCTGTTTACTTTGAAACTCCAAAGAAAGAAAACCTATATAGTTGTTAACACTCGGCTTTTCAAGGATTGCTCCGTAATGAGGGTGGAGTGTATATGAGCCGGTTGGTTCTTTACCATCAGAGAACACTGAAAACACATCTGTGCAGTGAAGCATTATTGGGCCTTTCAAACAACCTCTGCGGCCGCTGCCTATAAATCTCTTCCCCTGTCATGTTTAACTAAAACCCAATACCCATTCAACATGAAATCCATCAATGTTATACAGAAAACAATGACAAAGCACTCTCCTTTGTGTCAGGAAAAACAAATAATTCTGCAGGAAAAAGAGGGAAACCTTTTTTGGCAAGCTTCTGCAAGGGTACAAGGATAGCAAGTGGCAGTTTTCTTTTAAAGCAACATATACCCAGCCACAAAAATAATTTCCAGGCCAAATCTATCCCGGGCATTAGGATGCCTGTTCAAGAGAATACACAACGCATCAGAAGAATCTATGTGCTGAGATCTTTTATCTGAAACATGTTTGTCACATTAGCAAAGTCATCTTATGCCATCCAGCTGCAAGATTTTGTCAATGCTAAACTGGTTTTGCGTTTTCGAAGCAAAATATGTATCAATTACAAATCTTCTGCTGCTTCTAACTCCACAGCCGTGCACACATGTGCATATATACACACATACCGAACATGTTCAGAGGGTGGGTTTAGCCTTTTTCTGTTCTCCTAACCTAAATCCAAGGGGGGCACAGATAGGAACAAAACAGAACAAGGGGGGAAGGCAATCACCAGAAGGCAAAGACACCTTCCATGAGGATTCACTAGTGTCTCATAAAAGCAAAAGATTCTGGGGAAGGGTGAATCTCCAGTAGAGGGGTGAACATGAACAAAAGAGAGTAAACCAAACAGTTAAGAGCAGAATTTATCCCATGTCCTTAGACCTAGTAAGAAAAGAGAACTGGCAGAAATATAATTTTAGTGTAAAATCTTCAGTGTCACCTAAACACGGTGCTTTGTGTGATAATTTACCAGGCAAATTTCAACTCACACGAGCCTAGGAAAAAAGTGACTCCCTGACAGCCTTGTCCATGGAGATGGATACCCACACTGCACTGAACCTCTTCAACTCAGCTATAGGTGCAACACTTTAACACTGCCTCTGTCTTTTAAGCATCCCATTACTGTAAAGACATTAGCCACTGAACTTAATTAACAAAATCAATCATAATTAATTCTTTCAGTGTTCACAGAGTCATCACAGACATTTCCTTTAGAGTTTTACTGTAATTTGCCATTAATGGAGAGCCAAAATAGTCAAATGATTTAGAATATATATAGAATAATGTACACCCACTGTACATAATAAGATGGCATTTTCATTGAGGAGGTGACAGAGGCATCATAAAGCAAGAAGTGCAGAGCTTGGATAGTTTGTCACTGTCATAAAAGCTGCGTGAGTGCTTCATCTGCTCCTTTTCAGGGTATTTTATTCTTTGCTCTCATTAAATTTAGAGTCAAAACCACATGGTACTTATGAAAGAAGAACTTTCTGTACATGACTTGGGCCTTCATTTTAAATGTCACGTGTAATGCATGTGGTGGAGAAATCAGTTTCTCTTGATTATAATAAAGGATCTTCCAAAGGCATTCCTTCTGTGATCAGACAGAAAGCCTGCTGTGTTCCTTTAAAAAAGATGTCCCTGAGGTCATCTTTTGTTGGCCAGTCACTGCTTTGGCATGTTTAATTTCAGATTTTCCCATTTTCCCAACAATCACACTTACTGATGGCACACTTTACAGTGAAAGTTCAGTCCCAAACTTAACTAAAAAAAAAGCAAAATTGAAACTGAGGATCACCACAATTCTCCACAGCATTTCCTTACACCCAAATTGTAGATCCTGATACTACGTACTCATCTTCAAATGGCAAAAGGTTGACTTTTGGCTGAAATGCCACTTTTCCCTGCAGTAGAACTTGCAAGACTAAGTACCAATACCTGAACTTCTGTCCTTTCATGTAATCTGTTTCTGCTATGATGGTAGAATTAATTTCATTTTTCTAAAGCCATCTCTGATCAATTGGGCTTGAATGTGCCCTGAACTCTTCTGAAGAAAATTCCATGAGCCCTTTCTGTTGCTTGTCACATTTCATCTTTCTCCCTCAATACAATGACCTCAGTTATATCTTTGTCAATCCCAACTAACTCTTATGACTGGGGGACACTTTAACTGGTGTTACTGGTGTTCCATGTGAGAGCTGCAAGATGCTACTTAAATGCATGAAATAGAAAGTATAATTTGAGTGATGGTTATTTACCTGATGAGACAGAGAGGATACATTTTTTAGCATATACATATGTGGACACATGCTATTATTTTTAAAGGTATAGTTAGGAGTTAAGATAACATGTTTAAGATAGATGTCTCCTCTTTTTTTTTTCCTTTACCTGAATAGCAATCATTTTTATTACATTATTTTTCCATGTTACTGAGAACATGAATTAGTGTTCTTGAATGCTGAGTGCTACAAGCGGAGCTTCAAATGAGCCGTGGTACAGTACTACAGGTTTCAAGGTATTAAAAAATGCCTATTTACCCATGTGTCAAATAACTTATCAGGAAAATTCTTCCCTGCTCTTCTGAATGCAAGAAACAACCTATGATAGCTATCTTTCTGGTCTTCCTCCATCAATCAATATAATCCTATAAGAGTCCAAACTTAACACTAGGTACATAAGAGAGCTACTGAATTAGATAAACTCAATCATCACTGGTGATGAAATGATTATTTAATTACTGTCAGCAGTGTTTCCAATAGCACAGAGAGGAAATCCAAGAACATCGACAGTCAATGGTAATTTATTAATCAATTAAACAGTACTGCTTGGGTAAGCATAATTTGCACAATAAAAATTGAATTAAGTGCTTAAGTAAAAGGGGTGGCTTTTCTAACATTAAAGGCTGTGACATACAGCAAAGGGCTGAATATTCAAATCTTAATGCTCTACTTTCCAATCCCAGTATTAAGGCAAACAAAAGGCTGGTGGGGTTTAGGAGGATGGGGCTGGCATTGCTTACACAGCAGTAACTGTAGGGCAGGGGTAACTCCAGGGCCTTCTACAGGGTGTTTTTTTCAGCTTGCAAGTCTAGGAAAGGTCTGTATCAGACTCAGGATGTTTGTTCTCTACTGGTAGTCAAGGCCATTCCCAACACCTAACTTGGAATGATTTTAACAGAAATCCCTGGTTTCTCACAAGAAAAGATTCTTCAGAATGAAATTCTTCTCCAATTCTATTGTAAACAGGTGGGATCCCCATCTTGCATCACAAAATGAATGAAGGTCCTCAAAACATGGCAGTCTTTGCTTTCAGTCCTACAGTGTAGCACTGAACTGATAAACTCACCTTTTTTTTCCATGGGCTGCTTGTGCAATTATCCTTGCAAAGTCTCCTGCACCCATCTTTGGATCTCACTTGGCTCCCAGAGACTGTCAATTTATTACTTTCATGTCCTAAAGGCATGAAGTGGATGGATGACATCTGCGCTCCTGCTAATTTGATTTCTTAATTACAGAACAAATGTATATTGCTACACTTGAAATCGAGAGTCCCTTCAGCTAGGCACTATTAGACACTGCTAATAAAGAACAGGACAGAAAAAAAACCCCAGAGCTTGAGAAGATTGGTGTGACTGACACAAATTTTCATGGTGTATCTGTGATCTAGCAAGGCCTAGATCTGCATTCCCTGTTTTAGGGCTCTCACCCATGGATTACCCCGTCTTCACTCTGTGCCACAAGAAAGTGAACCGTCGTATTTCTAAAGAGACTGTACACAGGCAAAACTTAGATACTCCAAGACTACAACAGAAAACTAGAGATCCCACAGGGTAAGCCTCAGTAACAAATTTATTATTTGCCATCACTGCCACTGAACTCCCATGAGAATTGCCCATCTCCCACCTATTTTCGTCATTATTACTATGTAACAGAAAATTGGTGTGTGCAATCAAAATATACCTGATGACTGTATGAAATCTTTGACAGGTTAAATTGTTGAGTTTTGGTCATTTTGCCACCCTAAAGTATGTTAGTTTCTCTCTTAAACTAAATTATCTGCTCTTTGAAGTTAATCCATTAGGTCTGTGGTTTCTGTGGAGTGACTTTAGATTTAAGATAGCACAAAAGAGAGCAGAATTATGTCTATTCAGATCCTCACAAGATACTATCTTTACAGTCCTTTTCAATGTTCATCCTCACTGGCCGCCGTTGGTCTTTCCCTTTGTCTTGTTTATCTGAAACCAATACCTATTCAAACTCCAATCAATCAATACTACATACAAAACGATGAAAAAAGACATCCAATTCTCTTGTTTAACAACTTGTTCAACATCTATTGCTCAGAGACCTTTCAGCATCCACGCCTCCTTACTTCATGGTTATCAGCCTTTTGAATTTAAAAGAAATAAATGAGAATTTACCAGAAACAGGCAGTAGTAGTCACCAAGTTCTGCATTGCCGAGAGAAGCAGTTGTGACAAACAGCTTTAACACTACAAGAACTTGACTTGATTATCACTGCAAGCAAGGCTTGCTTTGGCTACAGTGGGCTAGTCTGAGGTCTGCCACTCCACAGACTGCACAGAACCATTGCCATGATTTTATTTCACACAACAGCTGAATTAACAGAGATTTTAGAAGGGCCCAGAACTCTGTCTTACAAGACAGCTGAAAAGCAAGGCACTGATACTGCTCTGCTGCAACCTTGGTAGGAAACTAATGGCAATACAGAGCTATACCATGGGGGACAAGCTTATTTTTTCATCTAATAAATGCCATACAGCAGAACAGTCTCAACCCAGAGAAAGGAAACCCTATCTAAAGGGCCTGATTTTATTCATGCGTGCAATAATACTATTTCAAACAGTACTTTACAATCAGGCTAGCAAGGATTTATACAACAGGCCAGATCCTCCATTCTGTTGGAGTGTTTAAACTCTTACAAAGTTCCACTGGAGTTTAGTTACATAAAACTCTTTTCAGACACAGGCCTAAGTGAACAGCCTAATGTAGAAGACAATTTAGTAATGAGATTCAGGACCTGCTTTGTATGCCTGAGGCTTCAGATAATTTTGCAAGTAGGTTTTGGATTTTTGTTCTTTTAAAGCAAATTAGAGAACGTTGGCAAAATTTGTAGTCAGGCTTTCCCCTAAATATGCAGGTTTCAACCTAGTATCTCTGTCCATAAGACCTGATCTTTTTTCATTATCAGAGCCAGGTCTCAAGGTCTTACAAATGGCATCCCAATTAACAGAACAGCCATCATAGCTTGAAAACCTCGTTATTGAAAAACAAAAACAAGCCAGTTCCCAAGCACTGACTGCTTTAAAGTGGCTGTCACTGGCAAAGGAGCTTAGATATGGATATAAAATAAAAGCACCTACAATTTCCTTCCTCCTTTTCATGGACACATTAATACTGTGCTGGAGGCTGATCTGACTAACAAGTTCTGAGCTAGGAACTGAGGTTATTAATGTCACTGTTAAGATTTTTTTTTATATTGAATCTGATCTGTCTTGTGTCCAAGAGTGTTTTTCATTGAATAATCTACTCACCGAATTAAATGGGCTGTGACTGAAAATGAGGGGAGGCAAGTTGTGTTTTAAAATAAAAAGTGAACACATTTTGTGACCAGATACCACTTAATTTGCAAATGTGTACTCTAGAACCATATGTTGTCTGATACAGTCAACATTCCTTGCCAAGCAGCATTTGTATCGCTGATCAAACACTCCTGTTCAATAGTAAAAGGATAGAAAATTCTAAACTGTTACCCTACTGCATATGTATAAGATGCTTTCCTGTCCCTTCCAAGGTGCCTTAATCGATATAATTATTTTCAGTATTTTCATGTTGTGAAAAAAATATTGCATAATGATTCAGTCTAAGTTCGGACTTGGTCCTCCAAACATTCCCTAGCTGCCAGCACTTATGCAGTGCTGCGGCAAGTATGCCCTACATCTTCCCTCAGATGGCCAAATTCCTCACAAGGAGAATTTGCCCAGTTTGATCTCAAATGGATATACATGTGATGTTTTCACCGAAGCCAAAATGAAGTGGATTTAAATGGAGATTGAAGCAAGATTTGAAACAAACAGGTAGGGAAGGAAAGAGACAGTGGATGTTAACAATTTCATAGGTTTCAAAATGCTTAAGAATATGAGAAATTAAGTTGTGCTGTGAGCTTGTGCAGTGAGATCTACATAAAACTGAGAACTTTCATATGGCTTTTTAGATCTGATTTTATGAAAATTTAAGTAACACAGGTGTAAATTTGAGCTCTCCCAACCTGCTGCAACTACCAGAAAAATAAAGAGAGCAGAGTTCTCTGTGTTCCACACAACAACCCCCACAAATGCCATTTATTTACCTCTGCTTCCTAAAATGATATTTTCACTCATGAAAATTTTCATAATTAAGCTGGTGGCAGCTCCTGCTATGCAGTTCATCAGCAAGGAGGACATAAAGAACACGAGGACTCATTACACACAGAACAAACTTAACTCATTAACAGTACTTGGAGTGAGCAATCTCAGACCATTACTTTTAATGGGATTAGCCTTTCTTGTGTACAAAAGGCAGCACAGCTCAGTCTACTTAAAATCATTTCCGTACTCTAACGACATGGGCTACATTCATACCAACAGCAAAGTGTTCATTCTGGCTTTGCTCTTCATTGTCAGCATGGCACCGAGCACTTCACCAGAAACAGGAACAATAACTGAGTTAGTCTCAGTTTACTTTTGTTACTCTGGTCTGTGCAATTTTCTTTTCTCATTTTACAAGGCCCTACCTTTGATCATCAGTGAGGAACAGGATTAGCTTACTAATTCTGTATTACTGTCCGCAAGATGGCATAGACTCAGTCCTCCACATTAAAGGGAAAAGAGAATCTTTAGAGGATATAAGGATGAAGACTTCCCATGAGTCCTAAAATCTGGCTAGCTTTATACGTCAACATCAGTATGATATCACTGAATAAATGCCTCTGCATCTGTGCAGCACATTCCTAACCCAAATAATCAGCCATCACTGACACTTGTTAGACCTGCTTACGCACTGGCAGAGGAAAGTATTAGCGCTAATGAACTAATTCTTTATTGCAAGCTGTGGTGATGGTACCCCTAAGGTCAGACAAACCAAAAGCCAGGATGCAAATGACTTCTATATATATTACAACATTACAACATGTTCCACTTCTAAGAGACTTGTAAGAATCACTATTTTTCATGAAGCATTAACTCTGAGAACCACATTGCCAAGCTCTTTTATGACGCAGTCTTCATAAGGCCAGTAACGAAGCATTGCTACTACATGGTGCATATAAATAACGCTGCCCAGCACATGCACATCTGGCTAGAAGAGAGAAGTGCCTTTAAAATCTCTCAAAATCAAAAACATTAGGACTCCAGAGCTGTATTTTTCTCCTACATGATACTTGGTCTTGAATGAGTGCTCAGTATGTAAACAAATAAGTAGCATTTAAAAATTAAAATCATATACCAGTATAAGGAGCACCTAAGGAATATCTGAGGGGGCAGAAGGAAAGAAGACAAGGCATCCAACCCTAGTGAAGCACAAACATATTTGGGAGGGAAATGCAACATCAACAAAAGGCGTCAACAGGCTCCCTAGGGCATCCAGGGTCTTCCCAACTCCCACATCCACATCTCAGGCTGATCATTTACAAGAAGATATTTTCAGCCAACATTTAACATTAATATATTAGTATTACACATATATGCTTCACTGCTAGAGAGATCCTTCTCTATTCTGTTTACCTGTTTGTGTCTTCTCCTATGCATGGTGTACACAAGTTTCTAAAATTATCCCTGATTATTCTGAACAGAAAATGCAGAGATGAAAGAATGAGTTGCAAGCTAAAAGAAAAATCAGTCAGCAGCAGCAGGAGTTAAAGTGCATCCTCTGTTCACACAGATATTGTAGCTGTTTCAATGTATTGCGTAACTGCTACCCCAAGGCTTAGCCAGAAGCTCTCCTTTAGGACATAAACTTCCCCCTACCATTGTGAAAGGGAGCTATTGGTGGTGCTCTGAAACTGCACAGCAGCTCCCCAACATATTCAGAATATCACTTCTAGCATTATCATCCTGCAAGGTGAAGAACATCATTAACTCCTATAAAAGAATGAGTTTGAACCTCAGGACAGGGACTTTTTAGTATGAGATCTGAAACCAGCCACTTAATGACTAAAATGAAAAGTAAATCATAGATTCATTTTTGGGGTAAAGTTGGATGAAAAAAAGTTTCCTGTTGTCTTTCTATAGCTGGCATAAGAGCTTTCTCTGTCTCTAATGAGACTAGATTGCAGTACCCCATACAGAGTCAGAGATGGAATCGTTTTTAGAAAGGATTTCCACTCACAAAATGAAAGCCTTAGGAGTTCACTTCAGAGACAAGATACCAATAGAGACATTATTAACATCACTGACATGCACACAAAGGAAGCCTGAGGCTCAGAGCTCTGCCTCTATGTGGTTAAAAATGTAGGCACTTAGCAGGGAATGAAAATTACACTGGTCCAAGGTCCGGGACTTGCCATGTTTAGTCCTGGAGTGGTGCCAAAATAAGCATTGCTAGGCTAGATGATCAGTGAGAGAATGAGATTTCAAGTCTGATGGCATCAGGATTGAAAACTAACTCTGGCAAGATGCTGGGGATGCAAACAGAACAGAGCCTCTTTCAAAAGAACACAGAATTTCCTCTAAGAGGTGATACATGAGATCTACAGTTCATACAATTCTTAAACTGATTTGCTGCTTGTTTTTGGTCAGCAATGCAATCATTCATTTAGGGGAAGTGATTTAGGGAATTTTGGGAGTTTGATTTTGGCTTTTTTAACATCTGTTGTAAAAGTGGCTCATACCTGCATGATTTAAGCATCCCCTCTCATCCTATTGGACACAGAGCTTGGATATTTTGCTGCTGTTCTGTATAAAACCTGCAGTTCTGAAATTGGTTGTATCCATCTTCAACATGTGAGTGCCTTTTTTTTGATGATCAGACCACAGATGCTTGTGGATTACCTTGTAATCTTTTATTAATTGCAATAACTACCTTTTGACAACGTGGTCTCCTCTGTTACACCTGAAGGCCTGAAATACTACTCATAGTCAGTCTTTTGCCCTCTTCTTAATCCGTATTCTTTCTCACAAGGTGAAATAGAGTCAATTAAAAAAAAATAAAAAAGGGAGAAGTCTGGGAGTCCTTCAGCCCTGTGACCTTGTACAGCCCAAAGAGAGGTACAGATGAGGGTACAGATGTACCTGCTAAAGGGACTTTGGTGTGATGCTGAGTTCCCGCTCACAAAACAACTCTGGCATAACTCCTTTGCCACTTACAATAGTGACTTTTGAAAACCTAGACCATTTATTACCAGTAAGTAGGATACTCTCCACATTTTTATGGCTTTGGTTTAATGGCCCAGAGAGTATTAAAAAGAAACAAACAAGGCTATTTTACACAGATGTTAAAGATGTAGGAATCTTGCAAAGGGTTAAAGCCGTTAAATAGAAAGATATATGTTTTAACGGAGTTGTGCTTTAAAATTACTTCTAATTTATCCACTTACGAGACATGTATGGAGGTAAAATGATCACTGGTAATGTGCAACAGAAAGATATATACTTTTTTAATTGTAGCCAAGAGGAATAAAACAGCATGGAATAACTTAATCGTTGCTAATTATAATATCACTGAGGTAATTACAATAGATTTTGATTGTCTCATTTTCACACCAGAGGAGGGCACAATACTGGCTTTTCTCTTAATACATATTTGTTTTTAGAGAAGAGCTGACAATTACACTAATTGTAGTCACAGCGTGAAACTTTGTTTTTAAAGAAAAATTTGTCTACTTGTCATACAGGATAAACGCATCCTTTTTGTTTTGTTAGGTGCAAATTAAAGACATATTAATTGCTTTGTTCACTGTAACAAGACAGAGATCTTCTCATGCAAGCACGACTAATTCTGACAGAGTCACATCACTTGGAAAGTATGTGACACCCCAAGTGAAAATGGCAGAATGAACCATCACTTCTCAGCAATTAATATGGGTGTCTTTGAATAGAATATCATCACCTGGAGGGCAACATAGAGCAGCTGTTCTTCCACTCTGGGATCCACTCAGATGAAATAGTAAGAACCAAGGCAACTGGGTCAGACCTGCAAGTCTGACTTGTGTAAGCCGCTCTGACTTCACTTGGATTCTCTCCAGCAGCTCCCAAACTGCATCAGACCTGAGTTTCAGCATCTGTTATCTGGCCATGTTTAAACTTAGGATCCAGAGGCAGATATAGGAAAAGTGAGGGTTTGCAGTACCAGGCACAGCCCTGACCTTTGAGTAGGGAGGGGATATAACCACCTCTGAAAGTGCTGTCACATCATATGCACCACGGGGAACCACCAAAGGGAAACAGCCCTCCTAACTCACCCTATCAAAAGTCTGTACTTGATAGGTATCATGAACTATTTATCTTTTGTGATACTCTCACCCTCCTAACAAAGATTAAGGAATAATCTGTGGTTTAACTTCACAAAGTTACACTTATCCCTTACACAATTGAGTTTATCAGGCTCTCGACACCAAGCTTTCCATTATATGTCTTTGAAGCTGAAGACTGGGGAGCAGAGCTCTGAGAACAGGACTTGCACCCAGTCTGTCACACCCATGCTCTACCAAAGCCATGCGACCTGCCCTGCCAGCCTGAGGAGTCTGCAAAGAATGCTGCTGGTGAGCAAGAGGAGAAGTTCAGTGTATGTGGACAAACACTCTCTGCCAGGTCTAAACAAACATGCCTTTAATACATTTGCCTCTCCCATAGAGGAGTGAAAGCAGGCCAGATAGGCAAATTCTCCTAGCTCTAATGTAAAGAGGATGTAGAAATGCATTAACGTGCTAATAACAGATCCTGAGACTCTGACCTGGAACGTTTTTAGCTGACAAGACAATAATTTTGCTTTTGTACTATTTAAAGTTTTCAATGAGAGGAGCATGATTTGCTGCTACAACATACTGTGACATCAGTGTCAGCTAATGGAACTTGCCCAGCTTACCTGTTTATATGGTGTCAAAACATCACACACCTTTCAAAGCGTGAAGCGTGCAGACTAGTTCAGATAAAATATCCCATCAGACTAGACCATTACCACAGAAATTTGCACCCCTCTGGTCATAACCTTTGGTCTTTCTTCCAGTGTTTCCAGACCAAAAGCAAATAAAACAGTTGGAGGTTATGCTTTCTTTACTCCAGCAGCTTCAACGAACACACTCCACATGTTGGAATGGCTTTAAACTGAAAAAGTGTGTATTTAGTTTAGATATCAGGAAGGAGTTCTTCCCTGTGAGGGTGGTGAGGAACTGGTACTGGTTGCCCAGAGAAGCTGTGGCTACCTCATTCCTGGAAGTGTTCAATTCCAGATTGGATTGGGCTTGGAGCAACAGCAAAGAGTGCCCAGGCCCCCAGTTTTAATTTAATAACTCATATGGATTAGCACAAGCAAGGAAATGCTAACTCATTTCTCTTTTCAACAACAAAGCAAAACAAAACCCTTTTATCTTTTAATCGATGTATGTAGAATATATATGACCAGAGTCCATGACAAAGATATCCTGTTACACCACCTCAAATGTGTTCTGCAGGAGTCATTTTCCTTATTGCACAAGAAAATAAGAAATAGAGTAGATTTGAATTTCTTGCCACCTTAGGAAACCTCTGCCTATATATTAGGAATTAATTTTTGACTTTTATACCGGTGTTACACATGCAGATTTGCCACCAAAGACCAGCTAAAAGCATAAAGCAGCTACAGATTTTACATACCAAGTTAATTAGCAATTCTTACCAAACAGAGTGTATCTTTTTGTCTCAGGGTTCAGCCTGGTCTCTATTAGACATATTTACGGGAAAAGTCAATGGATAAGACATTAGAGGCCAACCTCAAAGTCAGAATAAAGCAACCATAGACCTTAGAGAAGTGCTTTATTAGCCAAGAATTGGTTGGTTATTGATCTCGGTCTCTGTCTCTGGTCACAATAGCACTTACCCTAATTTTTCTAGTGTAAATATAAGTAAATTTGAATGGGTGTTGTTGAAAACAATCTGTAAATCTACATTTTGTGGTTTATGTTGTAATTGTAGTTACGGGAAGGTTCAATATCTGGAGCATGGTAAGGAGACAAGGCTGTGGCATGGCAACCTCAGCTCTGCAAATATGTCCTGAAGCACTTTCTCAGAGGTTATTAAAATGACTAGAGCTATCACTCTGCTTAGAAGCAGAGAAACCACATGGGTACTCATAAGAAAGGAACTGAGAAAAAGCACTGTAAAGAGAAATGTTACGCATTTAACTTCAGCTTTTCTTTTCACTGAGGTCAACCAGATAATTAAGCAAAACAGATATGCAGAGTTTCTTTACTTTTCTGCAGACAAACATTAATAAATTACTGCTTGCCTCAGCACTACCATGCTTTCTTTACTCTGTTGTGCTTTTTTTATTTAGTTTCATCTTTAAGATTTATTTTGAGATTATTTTCAACTTACTTCACGGCCTACTGCATAAGACCTCTCTTCTATTTGTCCTACTGGGAACACCTGTCTCGATCATACTTCTATAGGGTTAATGAGGGTTAATGACTGTTGTATTGCAGATTGATATTACCAAGCAAATTTCAACTGCAAGTACCAAAACAAGTGATAGCTGTACCTGCTGCAGCACTTGTCTCCATTTAGGTTAACACTGAATGGGCTATAACACAGTGCTTTAAAAAACTGCATACACGCTGGAATGTAGAGCTGGAATTTCACTATTGTCGAGTGTTACTTCCTTCCAAATTCCTCATTGTTCCTCAGAAGCCATAAGACTTTTATTCACATCACAACATATCGAGAGAGAGGCAAATTTCTGCCCACAGTTTGGCCACATCATGGAAAACAGAATCTAAAAGGGGGGTGGAACTTTAATTTTGTTACTCTATGCCCTGCTAGGAGCAATGGGAATGTTCTTTCCAGCTCTAGACCTGGCCTGCAATGTCTGTTCTCTCTGACACAACAAAACCGTGAGCTGAGATTACCCCTTATTAAAAACATAAGCTGAAGCCATGAGTTACCACTCACTGCCTACAACTAAACACCACCATTACTTATCTAATCTGGACAAAATTAAATCCTGTCTGAAACAGAGTGAGTTAGAAAACAGAGCTATCTGTTTAATTGACACATGATATGTCTAAATCGGCTCAGCGGTCTGTTTTCTGTTTCTGCACCACACTTTCTCCATTTACTTGATAATTTCCATCCTACCCATGACTGTTATGTTCTATTGAAGCCTTTGTTTAGCTGGAGGTTGGCTGTGCAGGAGATGAGGTTTTCCCAGAGGTTCCAAGTGGGACCTGAAAACCAGAATTTAATTCAGGGAAAACATAATACAGTTTCCCAGAGTCAAATGCAAAACTCAGCACCATGTTTTCTCCCGCCAAGTTCATCTCTCTCAAACACAACTACAAACTAATTAAAAGATTTATCTTACAGGTGATCTGATATGACATGGATGAGCAATGGGAAGACCACCCAGATGGTGTCACACTAGTACCAGAGAAGAACCAGAAGCAAGTCTGGTTTACATTCTGAAATACAAAGCAGCCTCCATTCCTCCCCACCTGCTCCCACATAACCCATAACCAGAAACCACCAGCAGTAGCTGAAGTGGCTCAGACTTGCACATGCATCTATCTCTTATCATGAAAAGTGTTGCCTTGATTTTTTAAAAACAGTAATATTTTAATTCAGTTTGAATTGTATGACCTTTTCACTGGCGTGATCCCTTTTCCCTCTTTCTTTGCTGTTCTTCCTGCTCCCCAGTAACTCCCTTACTCATGCTGAAGTAATCCTTTATACAATGTCACTTAAAAAACCTAAATAGACCATTTCACATATCTAGACTATGCAGTGATTCATAAAGACCTAAACTTGTCCAAAAAAAGATCAACAGTGACTTAAATCAGCTTTGCCATTAAAAGACTTCTAACGTGGAACTTCACCTTCTGCAACTTTAGAGCTGAAGTAATTAGTGACTGTTGTGGAGCTAAAACACTTTGTACCTTCAGTGATCATCATTATTATTATTATTCTGCATCTTCTAGAGCAATGAAAAAACATCTGGTCTTGAGAATTGTTCACACCAGTGAATCCAAGAGGAATGAAGCGGGCTTAATATCTCACAAATGGGGCTGTTAGTACTCTGAATATGCTACAACATTGCGCCACTAGTAGATATTGTTGACAAGTCACAAAATAGTATTTATATTTATTCATGCAATGCAAAGGCAGAACTCTATCTGCATCTCTAATGGCTGTTAGGAGACTATGGATGAGAATAATCACAAAACCTGAATGGAGATAATAAAACCAATAGTGTTCAAGAGCTGAAACAAAGAGAATCCCCAGTGGGGCAGTGATCTTCTGAATGACTCAAGTAGTTCTGCACAAGCCTTTGAATTTCACTTTGACATTTAAATGAAGAAAGGGAGAGAAAAGCACAGGCCAATTTCATTGATTGGTGTAACTCAGGAATCTAACATAAAAGCATTGGGATGACTCACAATATGTACAGCATCTGAAACCAAACTCCATTCTCTTCTATTCCCATTTCATTAAAATAACCTCCTATTTTCTTCTGCTATATCATCGTATAAATCATATGTGCTCTTGTTTGAAAAACCCTGTGCAGGGGGTTCAAGCAGAGCTTTCTTTACTGGAGCGCATTGAGAGGGGAGCTGCAGCATTTAATCTTTTTAAAAAGATAGTTTTCAACTGAGAATTTACCACACATCAGTTTTAAAAGTTACCAAACTCACAGCTTCCTCCTTCAAAATCCAAACATTTAGCCAAAACATACTATCAGAAGTAGGACATTTGTAGGGCACAGAAGAGGCTGCAAACACCTGACCCGCAGGGCACAGTCAGAGCCTGACATGTCCTTCTACCCATTGCCCCACGTCGTGTCCCGGCAAGCCAAACCCTGAGAACACTGCAGAGGAAGCCCTTGTGCAATTTCAAGTTGCCATGGCCAGCACAAATCTCCTCTTGTAGCATTCTCATACCTTTTTGATAAATGGTTCCAGTCACACAGACAAAACCAGACATAATTTCAGAGAGAGATCAGCAACCACCTAAAAACCAGACCATAATGTTCCTGTTGAAACTCATCCTGTGAGCAACACTGATGGTTCAAATTGTTATCAAGTGTGGAGAGCAGACAATATATATTATTAGATCTTCCAGATCCCTATTTTTCAAGAACTCATGTATACTTGTAAAATGAAGAAACAACTGTTACTTTACCTATATTGCACTTCAGAAGAGGCAACGTGAGAAAACACAACAAAGCCCAAGTCTACTCACAGAGGGATAAATTCCATCATCAACTCTCCTCCCAACTATGCAGACAAGGTCAATAAAATACCCCAGCTCTTCAGAGGAAGCAATCTGTGTCACACATAGTCAGTGCCACTTACTCCTTGTCTTCACCTACACAAATTGTTTAGGGAAATCTCCACTGGTGAAGGTAAAGCTGTGGCCCAAGGGGGTTTGCATGGGCCAGGCGTGGCCTGGAGACCATCCGGTCATGCTCTCATAGTGCCACAGATGAACCACAGGACTGATTCTTTGGGGTCTTTTAGGAAATAGCCCAATGGATTGCAGACCAGAGCCAGAACGTATTTAGTGAGCAACTTTCCATAGAGAGCACATTCATTGTTTTAATTTATTACTCAAATATATTTGACTTCCATATACAGTTAAATACAGGAGCATTATACAATCCTCCTGCATGAAGTTCGATAGCCCCACACTCTCAACTTTTGTCCAGCAAAGTTTACACCTGCCCCTTCCAACACACACACACATTTGGGAGACTGTTGACACTGTTTCACATGAAAACAACAGGAGTTTAAATGGAAAGAACATCCCATTCCTGCTCAGAGAAGTGGATAGACTAAAGTCACCACAGTGCCTTGGCAACCCCTGTTGTTTAAAAAGCGACTTACAGGATCTGAGACAAACTGCTGGATTATTTGTTAGTAGACAATCCATTCAAAAGAAAGTGCATTGCATTAACTTATGGAAGGTCCAGACTATTAAACCATTACAGCAAATATCTTTGCTTTACTTTTTGACTGATAACCTTCATCATAAAAATTAATGCCAGCTTAAAGTCAGAATTGTATCTATTAATACAACTCTAATTGATATTATAAGTAGACAAAATCTCACTATGAATACAATCAATTCTGCACAGATCCTGTTCTTTATTGACTATTTGGTTCAGCAGGGTTAGTACATTTCAGTATCATTTTTATTATTTTTCAGCAGTGATGCCACCATATAGGCCTGAGGCCTGAGGGTATTTGGGGATTTCATTTAGACTTCCTGTGACTTTCCCAACATACAGAGCCAATACAGGAGAAGGCTGTTAGTGCACAGTCCCCTTGGGTAGCTAGTTATGAAACTTGAATTGCTGCACTTAAGCAAGCCTGTCATAATGCTTGGCCTCCTAGACACCATGGCTCCGGCTCCATCTACAAAACTTTAAGTGGCACTTGCTAAAAGTATGAAAAAAACCCATATCCTGTCTTTGCATATATAGAACAACACTACTAATGGTGTTCTGTAAGAGCGTGTGTAGGCTGGGCTAGGAAAAATGACAGAATTTGTCAGACAAGAGCTCATTTCTTACATTCACACAAAAAATGTAGTTGATGTGGATGGGCCAACCGAATTATAAAATCTGTTGTAGAAGGTCATCTGTAAATTAGCTCACCTTTGCAGATTAAATTACTCTGGAGTTTTTTGTATGTTTTGACTGTTTTGGAGAAATTCTTGACAACCTGCATATGACTTCTCTTTGCCAAAGTGTGCCTGTACTTCTGCAAATCCTGCTGTTAAACCCCAGATGCTCAAGAGGCAACAGCACAGAGCTGAGAGAGAGGAGCAGGGAACCCTTCCACACCTCACCTGAAGCCTTGCTCTCATGGCCCAGGCCCCAAGAGTACCCTTTGCCTCTGTTAATGTATCCACAGCACCAAGCCTCTCAGTAAACTTCTGAAAGTTATATTGGTGTCATAAAGTAATAACTGGAACAAAGAATTTCTGCTGGTCCTTTGGATTATGCCTTTCAACGAGACTGAGAGGAATTTGGGTGTGCAGCCAGCTCAGAATTCACCAGTAGCAAATAACATTCTTTTCTTCCCAGCTCTTACCTCCTTAAACAAAGCATCAAAACACCGGCCATCTGTTTTGAACCCTCTTAATTAACGAGGCAAATTTTCAGAGGTGACAGGACCTCAGCGGATGTCTCAGCTGGGCTTGTCCCAAAGACATGTGGTCAGGAAACCACATGAATGGGGTCAGTTCTTGAAATATTCCAGTTCTTGTTATTACTGAGAGTTCAGAAGGCATAATAAAAACAATTGCTGTTATTACAATGATGGCTAAGTACAGGGCACTCATCACTGTGAGCTGGCTTTACTGAAACCGGAATTGTCCTAACGAGACTGCAAACACGGCAGCCTTCCCGGTGCTGGCTGCAGGGAGAACAAGTTCCAAAAGCTCTGCTGCTGATGAGATTCACACTTAAGTGTATATACATAGGGAGCCAATTTCAAAGGCGTGGGCCTGCTAATGAGATTGCCCTGCTGCCAGCATCTGCAAAGCTGTACCCTCAGGAAGGGAGTGGGAGCTTTCCAGAGGAGCACAGGTTACCTGGTGGAAGGGAGATGGTGCTAAGGCTCTCAGGAAGAGTGTCAGGGATTCATTAATAACCACCAGCACTCAAGCGTATCATCTTAAAATAAAAGTGCCTCCAGTAGAAAACAGTCATCCTGTGTTTTTTGACTAATGCTGAGGCAAAGGAAAATGCTACCAAGTGACTCAACTAAGCTACTGTTCTCTCCTCTGTGTTTTTGAGATATATTGAAGAACTGAGCTTATCAGTGCTGCTCAGACCATAATATCTGATATGTCCAATTGCAGCACATTGTGATAAGGCTACAGAGAAAGGAGGTATTTGGAGTTTGATATCTACATCTTTTTAACAACTTTTTAAAATTGTTATTAATGCACACATCACCTAGCAGATGTAACTGCCCATCCGAAATATTTATTAACTAAAAGAATACTTCGCCACATATCTTTTCCTTGCCACCCAACAGGCAAAGCAGTTAAACAAGCAGAGTGCACCTGTTTGGGCCTTTCTTCTCATGTCACATTCTCCTTCTCTAGTCCGCTCTTCATTCCTTTTCCAGGATCCAGTAACCAAATTGCTAATATCTTTTTAAATTTGCACTTGCTTAATCAACAGCTCTATTAACGTCTGTAGACCCATGAGTTTTAACATTGTTTTCAATATTACTCACATCAATAAATTTGAAAAAACACATGCATGAGACATTTTGGAAGTGTATTTTATGATCCACTGCCTCCAAACCATAAGCTGATAATCAGAAAAAACAAGTCTTTTTGAGAGATGCACGCACACACTTTAGGAGTCGGATACATCTGAAAATTTAAGGACATGTAAAGTCAGGCCTTCAGCTGGTACAAATCAACACAGTCTCCTAATTTATACTGGCTAAGGATTTGACCCTTAAAATATTTTCCTGACACTTTTGATAAAGAAAGAACATTACATTTCACTTTATAATTGGACCCTATAGTTAAAAATAGCCAGATTCTTTTCTGATTAAAGAGATGGGAAGATATAAACCAGATTTATTGTCTATTAGATTTTATGTTCCATTTTCTCTTGTCACAAGAGAAGTAATTTTGTGTATATTGCCTGTCCAGCACAAAGTCATTTGTTCCTTCAGATACACTAATTCAAGCATAAATACATGGACCCATATTAATAAGCCACACCTCCCCCATTCATATAGTTAGAGATCCTGCCTGAGTGTTTTCATATTCCCTGAATTTGCATTGTTCTGTACTGAAGTTCTGACTGAAGTGCTCTTTACTTTTTCCCAATAAAGTCAAAACCAACTGTAAAATATTTGGGAAAAGATGATTTTATATCATTAGAATTGGTTAAAAAATGTACCAATATCGTCTTACTTAAAATGTTTTTCTAAAAACAAGTATTTTCACTAAAGCCGAAAAATATATTTTATTTCCCTTTTGGGGATGAAAACTTTTTTTTGTGTGTGTGCACATGTGGGGAAGAATCCCATCCAGCTCTCTGAATAACGACAGCCAGAATGAATTACAAGTTGGTCTTAACAAACATGTTCTCAAATACATTACCCCACTACTCAGCCAGCCCTCTGTGTAAGTGCTAAGTGGTGGCAGGCAGCAGCGGCCCTGCCTCGCAATCTCTGTAATTAAACATTCAAACACAGGCATCTCTGCAAATGGGCCCCCCAACTTCCCTTTGCTGAACACTTTCTTCAGAAGGAAATCTCACACAGCTGTTGGAAGAACACTGCATGACATCTGCAAAATGTCTATTGTACAGGCCGGGGTAAAACACCAACAAGCTGGATCTGACCACTAATTGAAGCCATTGTTTAGGAAAATTACTCGCGTGTGGTCTAACAACTCATCTGAAATTAGTGATTGCTGCAAATGAAAAAGCAGAATCACATACCATCTCCCATCCCCCACCTCTCCCCAAGGGAATTGTGCTAGAAACAAACATTTACCATCACATACAAATATAATGCTGGTTTATATTGTGTACTTTTTTGTGTTTTTTTTTTAACCGCATCAGATGCCAGTGAGCTGAATTCCAATGCATATTAGTGATATTGTCAACAAATATTAAATAGATTTATTTTTATTTTTTTTTTAGTTTGTGAGATAATCAGAAATGTGGCCCTCGTTTCTGTTTTCACCCAGTAGGTTTAAATAGAACAAGCCATTTGTAGCTCACTGTCTATCTTACACCTTATTTACACTGAATTTTTATCTTCCACTGCATCTTATTTTTTGTTGGCATTCCCCACCATGCAGTTTACATGGTGATGAAGAAATAGCCTTGCAGGCATCGAAAAAGAGATACAACATGTTAAGACATAATTCCCTGCAGGGCATTCGAGGCTGAATTTGCTGTCACAATGAGTCCAAGCTTCCATAACTATCCGTGTTTTATGTGGATTTGAAACATAAAATTAGATTCATCTTAATCTTCTGAAACAGCAATCTTCCCATGAAAGCTGAGAGACAACAGCATATGAAAATGATAAGAGAGAGAGAGGACAGAGAAAAGACAAGAACTGAATAAAATGAGATGCTGCACTGTTCTAGTGAAGGAAGTGAAGTTCCCTTATGGGTAATAATATATCATGAAAACTTTGCTGAAAGGGATTGAGTTCCTGCCAAATTCCTTGTTTACATACAAGCGATCCCAACCGAGGCTCCTCAGTGAGCCAAGAACGCGGGAGCACCGCGGAAGGCAAGCCTAGAATAGAAATCACTACTGTGGAGAGGAGGGTTTGGGACATGCTGCATTCCCTGAGTAAAGTCAGATTTATGGGTATGGCCTCCCTTCACCTAGGCAGGGACACAGAGAACCAACCCAAGAGAGCTAAAGTTCAAAACAATAAATCTCCAGTTCCTTTGGTCAGTCCAAGAGTGGAGCTTAAGGAATATATTGCCCTAGTTTTCTGGGATCAGGCTTTGCAGTTGGAGTAACTTCAACTTTTCTCATCCTTGAGGGGCTTCAGATTTGCCGGTTTTGTCATATTCTTCTGATGCGCTTGGGGCACTCAGAAAACTGACTGGTTTTTAAAAAGAGTTCTCTAGACTCAAAGCTACTTTTCTCTTATTTGTATTCTTGACATTTAAATATGCAAAGAAGACTATTTCACTGCATGCAACTAAAACAAAATCAGAGAAGCTGAAAAAGAGGGGGGGGAAATGTAATGATTTGATGATTCAAAGCGACAAAGGAAACACACTAATTGAAATCTTCCCAAACAATGTGGGTCTCAATTGTAACTCTTTATATTTAATTTAAATCATCTGCAGGTTGTTCTTTTAGTGCAATTACTTCAAACTTACAGCAGTATAAGTAGACTTTTTTTTTCTCAAAAATCAATGAAACACAGAGAATAAATTTTTCAAAGGGTTCAAATTCATTTATTTTCCTGCTTCCTTCATCTGCCTCACCATTAAAAACATCAAATATTCTGTACCTTCTCACTGTAATCAATTACTGACTTGCACTTTTCAACCATCTACTCTTCTAAATTTAAGAGAGAGAAAAGTGAGAACTGTCTAGTAATATAGGACACAAATAATAAGAATTTGCACAGCTATGATATTAGCTACACTGCACATCTTTTTGGTACCAGAATTTTAAAACTTTCAGAGTTTTCTGTGACTGGCATACATCATTCTCGTGAAATGACAATTTTTTTTTTTAATTAAGAATACCTCTGCCAAATCCAGTACCATATTTGGCCTTAATTGACTTTCCTGCAAGTAATGTAGATATATTTATTTTCCAATGCTTTTGATATAAATAAAATAAAATAAACCCATTAAAGGCACTTAAGGACATTCAACTTTCACTTCTTGACTTTCAGTATAAACAGTTTCTGTGGAATTGAAAATCAAACACAACACATCAAGTGTTTCGCTGGATTGGGTTTATCAAGTCGAATGCCAATTGCCTCCCCCAGCTGTGGCTCCCCAGATGATGCCACAGTGATGGGGACAAGATATGAACACGTACCACTTGTCATGGGTCAGATCTGGCCACATCAGTACGGCAGGAAAAGCTGTCACTTATTTGAGAATCCAACTTCTTACTCATGCGATGTTTTCTGCAGAACATTCATGTTCACTGCCATGCAGTCCTATGTCCTTTCCCTCTGGTCCAAGTCCAGTAAGTAACAGGCTCCTTGCAGAAGGACTGGGAGGTGACAATCCTTTATCCTCTCCAGCTAACATATTCTTTGGTTATTACTGAAGTCCTTGTACTACCAAAACCCTTCCCATATTTGGAGCACCAGTAGCCGCTTTCCTGAATCTCTCTTGCCTTCCTAAGCTAGTAACAATCACATCCTTCTGAGGCAGAACCTCATGGGTCAGAAGTCCTACATCCCTTCCCTCGATGTTTCAGACACCCACAAGTCCCAGAGGGTATGGGACAGGGAGAGACAGTCTGCTTGTCCATCTCAAATACCTTGACTCTAAAGCGGAGCTGGTAGAAGCAAAAGTACAGAACAACATTTAATGCTCTGTTTTTCGACAAGGAAAAAAATAAAGTCAACTCATCAAGTAAATTAGGAATAATTGGTGAAATGATTATGCATAAAACACACGGAGGCACTCCTCTAGGTAATCAGTTCGGCTGACTATTTCTCCTGGCTATTCCATTTGATATTCTCCATATCTAAGTTCCGCAGCCTCAGACCCAAAATTATAATGAAATGCAAGGCTCTATTATTAACTGCTGCTATACTGAGATCCCAAAGGAAGGAAATACTTCATTTAATTGTGTTTACGTTAGCCTACAATACATGCAGGGAAAGAGAGGCTGGCATAGGTATCCTGCAGGAGTCCTTTACACACAACTTGCAATGGTGTGGGGTTTTTTAGATCGTATTTCAGAGAATAAAATCAGTGAACAATATTTTCCTGTGAGATTTCAGCTTAGCTGTAGGGATAATACAGTACTACCTTTCATTAAAGATACAGGTTCAACAAATGCTGACTGCACTACTCTATGATCTTTATTGGGGCCATATCAGGAAAATAATTAGAACTGATCAAAATGGGTGAGGTAGATTGAAGAGGGGTATGAAATTCTCCATTTTCACAAATGCTTTCCTTTTTCATCAAGGTAAGCCAGCCACACTATATAAATATTAACAACTAATGTGTATCATGGACAAAAGAAATATTTAATCCAGTAAAAATAATGCAAATGAAAATAGTTTCCTGTTACTGTGTTAAGCTACCTTTATTTGAATTCAGAATTTTTAGTTTTCTGATTTGATTTTGTGTTCTGGGAAAAAGAAAAGGACTGTTGAACACTACAGGTATTAGGCATGGCCTAAATCTTTGTTAGAGAAGATCCACATTCATTGGTGTGAACAGGTTTTTTGATTTCTAGTTGTGTCTTTTTGGTTTTGTGCTCCTACAAAGATTTACCAAAATTATTCAGATGTCTTAAGTCTTCTGTAATGAGAAGCACTGAAAAAAAGCTGAATTTTTCTGTATTTATACAGCTGTCATATGAAAATTGAAATTTGAACATTCAGCACTGTTTTAGAAAATTGAAGCTCGACTTGATTTCCTCTCCATCGTAAATACTGGAATATCTTACAAAAAATTCCTTTAGCATACTCTGCATATAAAAGTTCACTTCAAGGGCAGCAAATTGATAAGATACTCTCCATAAAAGTATATTTTCTGTTTCCTTTATAGAACTGCAACAAATCTAATTGCAACCAAAGCAATTTCAAACCTCTTTGATTATTTTCAGACACTCAAAATTTACACCAAATAAAAACCCAAAACAATTTGTCTACTAATTTCCACTTCCCTTGCTTTCCATAGAGAATATGAACTAGTTTTCCAAATCAAAGGGAAAATAGTGCAAAGCCCATATTTTTTGAGATTTCAGTTAAAAAAAACCCCAAAACATACCAAACATCTTTAAGAGACTCTAAAATGGATGAAGATTTATGGTGAATCTGAGCAGTTGAAACTTTCACATGTGGAAACCATGTAAAAGAGAAGTTTCCCTAAGCTCTGTAAAAACCTTGCTGGATTTAAGCACAACTTGCTTTGCATTTTGAGTGTAGCCCAGACAAGAACGTCAAAGTGAGGGTAAGTTTTACACAAAAGAATTGATGGATTTGGTACAGCTCTCGCAGGTTGCTTTGTTAGTCAGTCTGATTGCTCTCTTTTTTTCAGAGATATAAATAGAAAGAACTAGAGTAAGTGACCTCAAAAAAGAAACATTTAACCTTATCCTTGATGTAAACATCTTGCACTGATAGTGCAATGTAGGTAAAGGAAAACATGGCAATTTACCAGAACAAGGTCAATACCACAATGAGGTAGATGTTTCCTTTTTAAGGTTAACTTCTAAGGGGATTAAAGCATTCCTTTCTAACATAAGTAACAAAATGGCATATACTACAAAGGTTTGCCTCTTGAAATCAAACAGAACCGTCATTGTAATTGGTCACTTTTCAAAGAGAAAGGTGTGCCCAGTTGTAAACTGTTCTAAAAAGTGTGTCATTTCTACTTGAAATGAATTAAGTAATGAACCATAGCTGTGTAAATGTTGTTTCTTTCTCAATTATATGTGAACATGACACAGTACACACACATACACATCTATAGGTGTGCTTGCACACAGAACTAAAGGGAAAAGGTTAAGCATATAGACAATAGGCATGACAAAATTGTGTTCTATATATCCTTCTATTAATACATTATCAAACTTTAGAATCATTAAAGGAAAAGGAGAAGCATGACCACCCTCGGAAAACAAGCATCATATGAATAGTTATAGGTAGTATCCCAAGCACATGTAAGTTGTTATAATCTAGCACATATTCAGAAAGCCTATTGCACACAGAAATTACCAGTTAACACTTAATTCCTGCATTCCACATTTATGCAATTAATTAGAGAACACTTAACATTCTCTCTAACTTCAAGCTCTGCATGATCATGTTTGATCATGAGGGAATTTAAAATCGTTTGTGTAGCCAAGATTTAAATACAAGAAACAGGGATGGTGATGGTTAGAGAGGGAAGCAGGAATACATTAAATGACAGACAGAGGTATATTGAAATAAGAAAGCCAATACAGACACAACAAGCAAACTTACTCATGGAAAGGGATATTTATATATTAAAACAAAACCATAAATATTTATTTATATAGGAAATATGCAGAGATAATTATATATTGGGGCACTCTGCTGGTCCATTGGCTGCATCAGAGAAGACACAAGAGGTTTACGATTTAAGAGACTTTAACAGATTTAAGAGATGTAAATATTTAAAAGAGTAGGTGATACAGCACAATAGCACTGAAGCCAACACAGGGTTTGTGGGTTTGGACTGTTTTTATGCACATCTCCCTGCTGTGGCATTTGGGGAGAATTGCCCATACTCCTGCTGTCAAGTACATACAAAGCCATGGTTAGAGGGGTCACAGTTTGTCAGAATTTGTTCACAAGCCATCACAAACTCCTGGTATCTCTCTGACTTTCCCTACAATGTTTGTGGCATCATCCATTACCCATCTTCCCTCAGGATTATTTCCCTAGGACCTCACAGAGGCCTTGCTGCAGTGTGTGCCTTAGGCAGGCAGAGCCAAATCTCCACTGCCCCAGACCACGATAGCTGCCAGTAAATCAATCGCTGTAGGTGAGTCACCTTGCAGGAAGAGCCTTGAGCTCAGCAGCACACACAGAGCAGGCTTAGTTACAGGATAAAGAAGGTCTTTAATATGCAAGTTCACTGTCCAGAGGGAGCTGAGGGAGGCATTTCAGGCTCTGGTTTAAACACTGATTTTGAAGAGACTAATGAGGACTCATTTTAAAAGGTGCTTAGAGCCCCCACAACAGTTCCAAGCCACTTCAAATGAACCTGTTTCTAACTGAGCTACAATGGACATTACAAGACAGATATTTCTAGCCCTGCTGGTGTGCTGCACTCCTCACCTTTTGCTGGTACTGAGTACCAACTTTCCCCATATCCTTTTGGATACTTGACATGATACAAACTGAATCTTCGCATTTCTACCAGGATCGCTCACTCAAGAGCTAAGAAGCCCCAGTGCTCAGAAAAGAAACAAACAGAGATGATTGCAGTGATGGTAATAGCCACATTTAGAAACATTAATGTAATGAACCTTTCTTGCATCCCCAAATAAATAGTCAGGATCAAATCCTTGAATCCTCAGCTAGGCTAGTCTGAGGAAGTGATATCAATTTCCACTGGCCCAAAATGCTTGTAATCAAATACATCCATTTATTATCTGTGACAAGGTTGGAGATGGTAAGCAAATTACTTTATTATTCTGCAAGAATACTCGCTTGCCATTAATATTACCCTGTGTCTTTAAAACTGGAGATATAAGCAGCTTCTTCATCTTACTACATCATGCTATAATCCGAAGTGCCCTATTAGGAGATGTAATATTTAAGGTCTTTTGGCTGGTACCTCTACATCCTGATTATCCTTTAGAAATTAAATGCTTTCAATATACATTTGTAAGAGAGACTAACAATTTCCTGCCACTTGAAGGATGAAGATGGTAAATGATGGCTGGGGTGGGGGCGGGCTTGTTGTTTTGATGCTGCCAGGCAGGCTGATAACTTTATATTCTGCGTCCATGGCTCAATGACCCACAAATCTCCTTTGATATGCCAGGCAGCAGAGAGAACCAAGCTGAACGGATCAGGAGAAAAGTGAAAACGCTTCAGCAAGGGGCCCCCAATGAAGCCATCATGTGACAGGAATCCTAAGACTCTGTTACGGAGGGGAGAGGCGAGAGCGAGAGAGAAAGAGGAAAAAAAGGGAATAGGGCATTGTGGTGGCACAAGCTGATAGAGACGTCAGAGACGCTTCAGTAATCTCACGACGCTTTGGCCCAGTGTGGGGGCAAACGAGGCCCATATTCAGCATGGCGTGACGGGTAGGACCACCCCGAAAAAGCTGTGAGGGGGCAGGCAGTTGGACAAATCAAAGCAGAAGAAAGTAATTTTCGATAAATTAAAGAAATCTCCATGGAAATTAGCATGAAACATTTTCTAATCTCCCGCTTTTCACTGCCGACAAGGGTCACTGGTTTAACTTCTCTCTCTTATTTTATTATTCCCCAGCCACATTCCTCTGCTTTTTTATATCCTTCAATTTTTACTACCTCTTTTTCTTCCAGTCTATCATTTTTAGCCTTTCTTATAGCAGCTTCTTAACCCTTTTAGGACTTCTCCCAGTAAATATTCTGGAGAATTAACTGATCCATTAGAGTTTAAAGGACATACTCCAAAGCAGTTGCCTTTTCTAACTATCTGCAGTATTTCGTCTACCGACTATGCCGTCATTTTAACTGTGATCAAAGTCAAACATTTCCTTCTCAGTAAAACCTGAAAAAGACTGCTTTCCACAATCTCCTTCAGAGACAGAGTGCTGACGCTGCTAAATACCAGCTGCAAATGCACTGCCAGAGGTAAACACTGCTAAGTCACAGTATTATGACTTTATGATTTTTAATTTTAATGTAAGAAATCGTTTCTTTTTGCTCCCATTCTGGTTTTGCTAACACAAGAGTGTCAGATTAGCACCTCTTCCTTCTCACCTTTGTTCCAGGAGGTCACATCTGTTTTAAATTAGATGGATTAGAAATATTAAATACCGACTTCTTATGTTTATAAATAACTACAAAATAGCAATGATGTTGCTTAATAAAAAGATAATGCTACTGTGCACATGAAGGATATTGAGAGAGACACCTGCCTTCTGACTATGCTAACTTTGTGCTTGCAGATATAAAAATAAATAAAACTTCAGTGATCTCTGATCCATGACTTATGAGACGAAAACAGAAAACGTAAACAAAATCAGCATGATTAGAGCCATGATTTTCACAAAGAATATTCGTGCAGCTTAATTTCTGATATAAATAATTGCAATTCTTCCTGCATCACTGAGAAAGAGGCAGGGTCAAAATTATCTTTTTTAATATTTATTGTATAGACATTTTATGCCATGCAATAAATACAGTTTTGTAGTTTCTAAAGAACACGGACTTCTGAGACCTCCTTCAATAGATTAAATTTCTAAAGACATCTAAATAAATTGGGGTGTGAAGAGTAAAATCCTTGCCTAATGATAAATAGTAGTGGCAAGCTTAATTAATTCTTGGGCTCATTTTTCTGCCACTTGCAGATGCTATTGGACCCGAGGATGGATCTCCACAAGTTTCACAGTAGGTCACAAAAGTATGTTCCCTGAAATAGTTTCTATAAAAAGTGGTCCAAATATGTCATTTGCTATCACTTAAGAAAGGAGCTCTATGTAGAATGATAACTGGTACAGTTTCTATCAGTTTTACTACTTGCACAAGCAGTGTGCTACATGTCTCTCATTTTCTTGAACAAGACAGATGCCTCTGGTGTGAAAAATACAGATGTTGGAGTATGCAGCAGACAACTATGGTTTATCAAAAATACACTACTGGCACTGACTGATGTCAGACTTAATCATTCAGCATCCTAGCGGGAGCGAGTGAATTATTGGCTCTTAGTCATGTGCGGTTTATGTTTAAAAAGTAATACGTCATCTTGTTTCTTCTTTACAGGAGTTGGAAACTATTGAGCAGACAGCAATGCCTGGGGCTATAGGTAAGAAGCTGAACAGAACCCAGAAATGAAGGTGCATGACAAGGGGTATAGGCATGGACAAGTATCCATGTTTTTTCTGAAAGAAATGTCAATGAAGGGCAAAAGAAAAAAATCAGCATTAGAAAGATTGCTTTGAACAGGGGTTAAGGAATGGAAGAGCCCATGCTTACTTGATAAAAACATTTCCATGTTTAATCTCAACAAAATATACACAACTTAATTTTGTGTATAAATATATGCATACTTTAACAAGCAGATTCTTAATTTATTCACTGCTTATTATATTTTAGATTATGTTTAAACAACACTCCACTCAGACATGCACACAAGCAGAGAAGGCTGATTTATTAGGCAAGAAATCACCTGTGCACAGAAATTATTCCTCATCAACTGTTTGTTTTGAGGACCAAAGCGTCAGGTGTGACACACTCTCACTTGAGTTTTTCAAAAGGCTCCTTATATTTTTTTCAGGCATTTGTACATTCCCCTTTAGCCACAGCATTAAAAGTTTCTGAGTAGACATTAATGAAGATCAAATGAATCAAAGTATACCGAAACAGTTCCCTGATATCTAACACAAAATAACAGTCAGCAATTGCTTTAAATGCCATGGCATAAGTTGCTTTAGAAAACAATTAATCAAGGTAGTATTTCAGGGAGGGAAAGAAGCAATGTTCTTTTCCTTTAAACAGGAAAACTGCAAACTTGGACACAACCAGGAGTGTCTTGCAAACTTCACACCAGTCCTGAGCCTATTATTTATCTGAGCAAAAGTGATGTCAAGTTTGACAAGCCATTGGAGCCCTTCCCACAAGTCAAGGCTTGCAGGATCAGGCCCCCTCAGGAATATTACACGGGCTGACTGTGATCCGCTCACACCTTTAGCAGGGAGGCAGAAATGGGAAGGAGATGTGCAACTCATTAGCAGTCACAGAGCTGGAGCACATTGCCCACCTCAGGCTTACACCGTTATTGCCAAGTGCCTGTGATTGCCCCCCTAGGATCCTGAGAAAGGTGTCAGCTAGACCATAACAAGCAATGCCTTTATCATGTGTACTTTTTTATTTTTTAGACTTTTCCCATCAAGAAATACAATTTCAGAGTTAATGTTAGTTAGCCAGTTATGGGAAGTCAGGCTGTCATTCAAAATTCATGGGATACATTTTCTCCTGAATTATCTTCCACCATGAACTTGTGATTAGGTAAACAGCATAATGCACAGAGGAAAAAGTATATTAATCTGACTATTGCTTCTTCTCTCCCATTAATGGTGGATTTAAGTTGCCAGAATCCATAAATGCAACAGCTTCCTTTAAAAGCAGTAAAATAATTTTCCTGTATAAATGGAGACTTTCAGGAGATCATTATTGGGAAACTGACATATTCTGCACAGAAATAGATCTCCTCTGGACTTCAACACATACCAACTACAAAATGTGAAGTCAAGCCATTTAGCATTTATTTCAGCAGAAATGACTTACCTTCTAATTGAAGAGCTTTAGTCAGGGGAAAAAAATATAATCATTTTCAAGCACTTTCACTAAACTGGTGTTATTATTATGTGCATTGCAGCAGTGCCTGAGACCCCAGGTCACAGACCAGAGGATCTTTATGCAGTGTGCTGTCTAATCCTACAAAGTCCTGAGCTCATGAGGACACTAATATACTGGTACTCAAGAGCTGAAACCTTTTGCCTCTCCAGATCAAACCCAAATATAAGACGAATGCAGGCCAGAACTCACTGCACTGAATATCTGCAAATCTAGGACCTCTTTTGGCCAACTTAGCACCAAGAAAAAGCATCACTAAGAATATAAGCACAGGCCACAGATCCTTCTTGCCGTCCTACTGAACCCAAGCCCATGAAAGAAGATTAAGAGGATGCAAAATGCATAGTTTGAAGAGGTAATCCATTATATAAGTCTGTAAGCAGTTGACTGATATGCACATCAAGGAAAGAGATTGGGGTTTTTGTTTGGTTTTGATTTTTTAGGAGCTTCAGGAATAACACACAAAAATTAGGAAAATCTGTGAGATATATGGTGTTTAATACAGGTCAGTATCACTGAGAGTTTAGCAAACTTCAACAAAGTTAACTTTAAACTTAACAGTTTTAAATAGTGCTATTGGGGCTTCCAATGAAGAATTACTTTGGGAAGAAGGTGAGGAATATGGCCCTTTTGGTTTTCCTCCTCCATACTAGTACTGAGATTAACCAGGGCTTAGATAAGAATTTAGAGCATAAAGTAAATTCTGCAGCATTCTGTGACATGCCCAATCTCCAGACAATACATCCCTGTCAGCGGCAAAACTTTTCCACAAATAGAAAAAAATTACCAAAACTCCTCAAGCTTCCATAACACAAACTCATTTTTTTCTCAAATTCAACAAGATAGTGTAATGAAATTATCTTGCACTTAAAGAGTGTCTCATACTTACCATTGGGTAATGAAAGAGAAAAATTAAAAGTTATTCCTGTATTACAAGATCAATTTCCATAAATGCCTTCTCTTAATAAGTCCAGATTTTGAGAAGTCCCTTCAAGTGGCACTGTCCTCAGAGGACAGAGTGACAAGTTTACAGCAGAAAGAATTTTCTAGAATTAGCAGTTACCTTTAATAAAGCGATGCTTTTAGCCCGAGGCTCACTATTCAAAGGCTAGAAAGATGGTCTTGCCACCAAATGGTTTTGACAAAGATTCATATATTTCTGTCCTCTGGGGCCTGAATTTATATTTTAAACCAAACAAATACCCAAAGTTTGCAAAACATATGTGAAGATATATCTGTTCATGCACCCATATACACCTACCATGTCTCACTGACATTGGTAATAGAACCTGGGCAGAAAAGCCTTTTCCACTCTGACAAGAAGTAACAGGTTGCACATGAAGTACATTTTACCTTCCCAGTCTAATTCTCACTAGCCATGCTGGTACTGCTTTCAGTCTGCCTGACCTCTGCTCATTCTATCAGTCTAACAGCATTATCCAAGTCCTTCATCACCTTCCTTTGATAGGGATTTACCCAGGCTCAGCTGGTAAGGTTTTCTAGTTCATAGGGATTACCACAGGGTAAGGGACACAGTGGTGTGCAAGAAGAAGAGCCTGAAATACAAGGGGCTGAATCAGTCCATTTTCCTTGGCACACAAACCACTTGCATCTGTAACTCAGATTAACGATTAGGGAAAGTGTAAAAATGCAGAGCTGACGTCCTTCTGTTTGAACAGAAGGTTTCTGCACAACAATGAAATCAACTTTCTGCAGGGGGAAGAAGTTACTCAAGAGAGAAGAGCAAGAACTCAGAACTTCTTTCTTGACTTCTACAGAGTAAGAGCATGGTCATAGGTGCCAGTTTACAACTATCAGAAGTGGGAGAAAAAAGGAGGGGGAGATGGGAGAGAGACAGATGAGGAAGGGATGCAGAGATTTCAAAGCCGACTTCAGATAAGAGGCACGAGAATCACTAGTTTCCTCTACATAAGCATATCTTTGAAAGGGTTCTGAAAAGCAAGGGAATTTTCTGAACTAAGTTTATTACAAAATGTTATTCAGTTACATCATTGTCAATCAGCAGTAACTCCACTGAGTGGTAGTTTTAAACTAGTCCACAACTGGCACAGGCAAAGTCGACTCTATGTGTAAATACAGTGAAGCACTGATAATTAGTTAGATAATTAAACTATAATTATATTACTTATACTAGCAGAACAATTTATTACTGTAGTAAAAGGTTACTTAGACTTTTCTTTCCTGTTTTGACGTATTGAGAAGAAATTTAACATTCATAATCAAAAATACAAATATCACTACCCCAACCCCTATCAGTTTCTTACACAGAGGACAAAGAGGCACAGCCAGTTGGCAAACAGGCTCCAGAGGACACTTTGATGATGAAGAATATTGGCTTGAAATCAGTTTTCAACCTGTAAATTTTCATTTATCTGTTTGCTAATCATTTCGGTACAAGTTACTGTTTTGCAGTACTCATTTTGAACAGATGATCAGTTTTACAAACACCTTAGGAAAAACATCAAAATAGAGGTTTATTCTCATTATTTTAACTAGCTTCTTGGTCTGGCACTGTGCTGGAGCATGCTTACATAGATAGTTATCACAGGGACTGTCCAAAGCCGAGCAAAGCTCTGCCCAGTTGTCCAAAAATACTCTTGTTAAAAAAACTATTTAGGGTTGTGTTTCACAGTCTTTGGAACACTCAGCCTTCTTAGGGAAAATAAAACAGGTGTTACCCCTTCCATCACAGGATGGTATGGGAACACTTCAGCTCTGTTAACTGTGTCCCACATCTATGAGCGGTCTTGTGCCCAGAACCCTACTGGTCGCTCCTTCATTTGGTACCTCCCCATCCCCCGCACACTGGGTCAGTTTTCAAGGTCACCCTTCACATGTCCTTTCTCTCCCATTCCCTTGTCTTCCATACACATTTTATCATTAGCAATCTCTTTGCCACTACCTTCACTGAAGCCACAGCCTCAATACAGGGGGTCTATTCACCCGAGGTTGCAGGATCCACTTCATCTTTCCAGGAGCAGCATGAGGAGGAACGGTAGTGACAGACCACTGGCTCGGGCCCCAGGCTGTGTCTCTATGTTCAAATCTCCCATTGCTTCCAGACCTCCCTATTAGTTACACCAGAGCCTCCAGCCCTCTGAGAAGTCTCAGAGCTGGCAGAAACATGGCTGGCTCTGGGCTCCCCTGTTAGCAGCAACCACCACCGCTCTCCAGGGCAAAACTAATGGGGGAGCTCAGAGCAAGCGTGAATTTCAAGACGAGCAGCAGCTGGGCTTTGCTGACAACTCGCCACCTGATCTCCCAACACGGCAGAGGCTGTAGGGCATGAGAAACAGTAAGCTGGGGGCACGTTTGGAGGGGAGATTGATGTGATCTGATCTGAACCTGAAAAACGGCCAGTTTGGTTCAGACAAGGAGGGTGAAGGGAGGTTTTAATGTATACTAGCCCAAATATGGCCTGTTTAGATAACATATACTACAAGTTAAGAAGTAATTCAGCCTGGCTAATAGCTTTAGGGATGTATTGGAAGATCAAGTATGCAGCTTTCTGGTCAGGAGGAGACAGAGATTTTATGCAGAGTCACAGTCCATTCCTTCCTTTTTTTGCCACACAGCTGGGCATTATGCATTTGATCTAATTCTCAAACTTATGATTAAAAAAAAAGTAGGAGAAAAATGCTGAGGCTCAGTGTGAAAAATTACTTCCATATTTGTTTAAAAAGCAAACCAAACAACAATCCACAAATCTTTTCTTGCCCAACTAGAGGGTATGTACGATATAGCAGTACACCCATGATGGAAAATGTGGCGGTAGACTAATGATCAGCATGTGACAGTACTATGAATTTAACTGGAACAAGACAGCCTGACCCTGGCACAGGGATTTCATGCAGCACAAGCCAGCACAGAGAGATCCCTCAAGGCCCCAGTGTACACCAGGGCTCTGAGAGGTAAGGGTTAGGTACTGCCTAATAGAAGGTGCAAAAGTCACCCTTCAGACCTTAAGAAAATTAGATTAGAGAGATCCAGGTCTGCAAGAGTCATCTGATTACTTCAAAACTTGCCAGTGACTTTTCTGCCTTTCATTTTCACTAGGTTTCTGTGACTTTTGACATTTTTACCATGACAAAATTACAGTCGTGACATGCGCATCTAGCAGGCATGCAGGTCAGGATGTATCTTTGTGGATCCATGGTATCTGTTTGACACTCATATGCCTCTGTTCTACAAACAATCAGGGATTATTTTCTGCCACAAGGAACAGCCACTAAAATCTCCCCTTTGCCTTCACCTCTCCTTAAAGGAAACAACAAAACATACCTTTGCTTTCGCCTCTTGCCCTTACTCTAGTAGTTCAATGCTTTTTCTCACTCAACATACAGCTTTTCTCTCTAGCAGTAATAACATGGTGTTTTGTTTTAATCTGCATTATGCACAATAAGCTTAATAAATTGTAGGAATAAAAAAAAAATCCTCTAGAATTCCAAGACAACAGCGTAGCTGAAATATCCATCCCCCAACTTCAGCATCCTCTACAGATGCCTGATGAACTTTCCCCTGCTTGTTCAGCACCTCAGACTGGGCTATCTGAATGCAACAGAAGGAGACTACTCACCTCCCAGTGCTGGGTTTATTTTTATCTCTGATTATGGACATGTGGTTTTACAATCTGTAGCGGCTGGGGTGCAGGGGCAGTGAGGAGCAGGAGTATGGTGTATGTCATCCAGCATTGCTCACTGATCTTGCGCTCCTCTAGGCAACAGGAGGAAAAGTGCAAGGTCACTCACAAGGAAAATTTCCCTTTTAGGTTTGAATTCATCAGAATTGAGGTTGTACGGGGTAGGAAATTAGTTCCCCATCGGAGCTGCAGGGCTGCATGGTCTGGGCAGACCTCAGCCCACAATGCAAATCTTACTTTCCATTGAAACATGAGCTGGAAGAGTGGGAAAGTAGGACACCACACCACAGTGTGGTGCTCTCACCTCTGCCCCATGTGAGGTTTGGCATACATACATATTTTTTTTTAATCTACAGCCAGTTCTGGTACTACAATAAGAAGGCTCAGGTTTACCAAGATATCTGTGGTTTGTTCAGGTTCACATATTCATGCTGTATTAGTTTAAATATTGTGCCTGCCCATGGTGCCAACACACTAGAGAAGGTAACTAAAAACTTCTAATTTTGTTCCACAAAACAATATTAAGTAAGATTTTAGAGACAGCTGCAAGAACAAGTGAGGTTCATTGTTCCTACTAACTCAGAGTGCACTTAACTCCTTAAAAAGAACTGACAGAGCACTGCAAGCACAAGAGAGGTGACTTTCATCTTGGCAAGAAATATCTCCATACACAGACTGTCAAAAAATAATAGGAAGAATAAAATAAAAGAACTGGAATAGGGCCGATCTTTGAGAGAGGGAGGGGGACCATCTCCACTTGAAAGAAATATTTTCTAACTTGACTTATATTCTGCCCAGTTTCTCACCAGGACCAAAATCACAGAAAAAGTGATATACATTAATTCCCAAATACCTACCCCTCCGTGAGCACTGTGAACCTCACACCAGGTTTTGAGCTCTAGGACACAATAATTCAGTAGGTGACAAGTGTCACCTTGTGTCTTTACAGACTGAGCCATAAGCCTAAACTAACCTCAGCCTGAACCCAGAAATATGCTAGGAGATGGCTGAAATTACTCTGTTTTGTTCAATGTTGCTTGAAAAAAACCAACAACCCAGAGTAAGATGCTTTTTTCCCCCAGCTCAGAATACCCAGATATCATGGTTCAAACATACCCTCATTTTTATCAGTCAGGAACTCAAGGCACAGGAACGTCCCATGTCTTGGCACATAGGAAGTGGTGATATAACCTGAATTTTGAACTCAGATTTATATCCCACTCTTTTCCTCCTATGGCTACAATCTCCCTTCTTGACCTGCAATTCAGCAATAAATAACTTTTTTTAAATGAAAGAAAAATATTAATCTTGATGATACTGATGAAATAATACATTTGAGCTACAGCAAAGTTAACTAATATAATTAAATCAACTATAACACATCTTTTGGCTACTTAAAATGTGGGCATGCATCAAGACAACTTGAGTTCTTTTACACAGAGAAAGGATGTTTAGGCTCTGATGCCAGAGTTTGGTCTAAATAGTGTGATTTGCACCTGGATTTCCTTGTTTCAGTTTTACTCTGCCTACATGAAGGAACAGTGAATGCTGCATCCTGGGAAGATGTTCAGCAATGACAGCCACTGTGCTATTTTTATTTGCAGAGTGGCTTTGTTACATTATATCTTTGCATGATCCAATCTAATTTTAAATCTATTGGACTGCTGTAGGATCTGAAAGAGCTGATCCTGTAGGATTTGAAAGCGAGTCTTTGAACTGAGATCTCACGAGATAAATGGCAAATACATTAACTTTGCCACCTCATCTTCTTTAGCTTACAACTTAATTGTATTTTTTCGTAGACCTCAGCCATCATGTTTTAATTAGGTCCCTTTTTCTGATTTGATAACTTGTTTTGCATCTTCCTTACCTTAGCCCACTGCTCCACAGAGCTAAGCAGATAATATGATGATCTGGTATTTACCTCTAACATTTGCTTTACTTGAATAAGGTACTACAGGAACTTTGACTTCCCTAAAGTAAAGAACAGATTTACCAAAATTACATCTACATATTGGCAGCCAATACTAAAATAGCCCCCTACCTACACGATGCTATGTAAGACAAATGTGAAAAGGGATTTTTAGCTCAAGATAACTGGCTAGACAACCCAGTCTTACAGATAGTTGCTGTTTCTCCTAAGTGATCCCACATAGGAGGCCAGCAGGTGCCACATTTCAAATCATACGAAATTACAAGTTAGCAAGCAGTCGCACCCCATGGGCTCAAATACTAGTTCTTAAAGGCTCAAAATAGGACAGAGACTGGAAGGGAATTTTATACTCTCTGAAAGGGGATTTCTTTTGTTCGGTTCTGGTGACATCTGTGATCTTTTCTCCCCTCAAAACATCTCCAGAAATCTTTATAATTGAGGACAGAGCTATTAAAGATGCAGCCCCCTTTTCTGTAATACCATATTCAATTCGTACTTCAACTCTGAAAGGAACCAACAACTCCATGAAACACTACTTCTGTTTATTGCTTATTATTATATACTGATCCTAAACAGCCTAAAATTTTCACTTTTTCTCACATATTGATACTACTAAAGATTAAAATAATTTCTAGTCACTAAAGCAGCCTGTGGATTGTTTTAACAAACTCTTTAATTCAAATTTCTTTCCTAATCTCAAAACTAGGCTTTCCACCCCACCCCCCTGCCCCAAACTCCATAATCTGCCACATTTACTTCCCTTGTGATTTGAATTCGAGTTTAAGCAACATTTCCTGGGGGTTTTTTTGCATCAAGTCCTATTTCTTTACACTACCTGTTCTTCAATTCTCTTTTGTCCCTGTGAAACCACATTCTAGAATAATCCTGCAAGACTATGGCAATATTTTAGATTTCACATAATAGAACTCAATTTTTGTTTCAGGCAAAGTGTAATTTTGCCTCAATCAGCAGTCAGTAGTCACATTGCCAATTAGACTGAAGTACACTTTACAATAAAATGTGCAAAATTATTGGAGAAAAATATACAACCAAGAGAGTCTCTACTGTGGGTAAAATAAATATAATTGATGCATCCTTCAGTCGGCAGCATTGATTATTATTTATTATTACAAACTCTTCAAAACAGGATGATTTGATGTCAACATGTTATTTTAGGAAGTGCACAATTGAAGAAAGCATTATTTGCATGGATTGATTCATAAAATATGTTTACTGAGGAGAGATGTGCACTTTTACTTGAAATGGTTCAGAATAATAAAGAGAAGTCAAGACAATCTTCCAGCATTGTAGTTGAAAAGAATATCTAAGTTTTTAAATAAGCTTCAATTAAGAGAATAGTTTTTGTATAAAGACAGAATCTATGCTTCCCCCACTTTGTGCAGTCTGTCTGGCTAAAGAAAAAGTCACAGTAAATCCAGGGTCACTTTTATCCTGTGTCACCCACTGAATTTGGAAACTCCTCGTGAATAGCAAGGATCAGTCCGATCTCCTTGCATTGATCTCCTTTCCAAACAGAACACTGCCATGCTTTGATGTGACATATGGAATGAGAAAGAAGTAATAATGAAAATCAATGGGTCTAAATATTCTCTGCTTGTAACTCACCTGTCGTTTGCTATGGTTACGTGTGTCCAGGAAAGAAAAGGATTTAAATGCACCTGCACTTCCTTTTTTTATGCTATTTGTAGCTCTGTGCTGATGTATTAAAAAAAAAAAAAAAAGGCACCCAAACTGATGTGAGAATTGACAACATTTACATATCTGTGCGTATATAAGTATATATACAGACATACACAAGTTTTTTAGACATTCACAGTTCTCACATTCTACTGTAAAAACCAGGGCCAAACATCACCCTCACTCTTAGTACATTCCTATTGTTACTCAGTGTTTGCAAAAAGACTTTTGCCAAAATGTTTTAAAATTAATTTCTAAGATTAATTACTACTATAATCTATGACTCTGTAAATCTGTCACTGTCCAGGTGGCTCAAAGGAAATCAAGTACATGAAAAAGAAACCTGAATTAAATCAGTTCAATACCAAGACAGCTACCACAAAACAAATAGCCAGAAATCTGTACAAAACAGGTGAAGAGGACACTAAACCCATGCCTGAAGACCAGTAAAGCCCATCAGGTAAAGCAGGAGATCAGAATGATTCACACCACTTGCAGAACCTCCTGTCATGTGAACCCACATCTCACCTACTGCTTTAAAACTTTGCTCTTCTTTCCCCTGATCATGTGCCAAGGTTATCTTGGCTCTTTTATTAAATAATAAGAATTAAAAAAAAAACTGAATAAAGTAAATGACTGTTTGTCTTCCCAGGCAGATACTGGTTTTCATTCTGGTTTTAACTAAATGACTCTGTGCAACAAAGCTAATTTCTTCCACCAAAAAACTCACTGCCCAGAAAAATGAGCCTGAATAAAAACTGCCCAGTTGCAATGGCTGAATTCAACTGGTAGTACTTTGTTATAAATACCAGTAATAACTTCCTAACTTCTCATTAAAGACTAGAGAATTATTTGATTTAAAAGTTTCTTCCTGTAAGAGCCTAACTTTCCCATGCTTTGTTATCTTTTAAAAACTTTGTTTGGCTGGTTTTGTACATCAGAATTACTGGGTTTCATCCCTACAGTTTGGGTGGAGGTTTTGTTTGTTTGGTTTTGTTTGGTATTTTGAGTGTTTGTTTTGGGGTGGGGTTTTTTGTTTGTTTGGTTTTATTTGTGGTTTGTTGGTTTTTTTGCTGGTTTGGGGTTTTTTTTAAGTGTTTTACTTTTGCCACAATTGTAGTTCCTGAACAGCTGAGCCTCAACAACTGTGAGACCCCTTTGGTGCTCAGTAAAGCATCAGGAAGGGACGCTGCATCCCTGAAGAGTTTTAGCGCAGTGCCAGGATGGTTCTCCCTGATGGTGTACAGGGGGTCCCCGTTGCTGACACGGCGCTGGCAGCAGCAATAGCAGAGCCAGGATCTCTCTTACTGTGCAGATGCACCAGCCATTTACCCTGTGACAGACAGGCACGACCACAGAGGAGGTGCCCCTAGCCTGGAGATCACAGCCAAGCTGGTCTCTGGCCCCAGCAAGGGAAGGTTTATTCCTTTCCCTGCTCCCCATGGAGTTCCCCCACGTCAAGCCTCTGCATTCGGGCCAGGCGTGGAGGAAAGGATTTGCCCCTGAATGCCTTCACAACTTCATTTAGAGCATTACGAATCACCGCTGTTCACCAGAGACAATTAACATTCTGTGCAAGCCCACCAGCATCTACTCCTCTCCACTGGGACGCCAGGAACAACTGGGAAGAGAATGCCTGACCCAAGAGGTGTGCTAGGTATCCCTTCATTTAGCAGCAGTTACAGAGAAAACAAAATCAACACTCAGGTGATGTGCTTTGTACCCAATTGAGACCTTGAGCTGCGGAATGAAATCCCGGAATTCCTAATCTTACTGGGAATTGCAGAACTCATATTCTCAGAATTTGGCAAGCAATAAGTGTAGCACACACTTGGTTACACAGGATAGCAATAGGAGACATCAGCACTTCCCCGGATTTTGAGATCCAGTTCTGAGCTCACCCTGTGCTGCAGACACAGGGCAGCTGATGAACATTGGCAACTACAGCAGAAACAACCAAGGTGTCTAAAACAAAACACTTTTCCGAGCATTTAACACTGTAAAAAGAAAACTGTATTCCTGACCACCCCTCTTATTTTCCCAATAAAACTTTCTTAACGCTAAATTGCAAGACTGGAGCATATTAACTTCAAAGACACATAATGGCAACTGTTCCTTGATCTTGAATTCCATGAAATTTCAGGTCATTGTGGGGAAGCCAACAACCAGTTTAGTTAAATGCTTAGTGACATAAAACCAGTGATTGATTGCCATAAAAATGGCTCCCAGGGATTACAAAAATGAGGAGACTCACGGAACTTATTAGATGTTCCCAACTAAATAAAAGAAATATTTGATTACAAAGTTATGTTCCTGTTGGCCAGATGAAACAGTGAAACGTACATATTTTGAGAAAGAAAAATAGTTAATAATAAAATAGGCTAAAAGTTAGTTTTATTTCACTCACTGACTTTAAAAAAAAAAAAGTATTTCAGGTGAATATGAAATAGAAAACAGCACAATCACTTTTTAAGCAACGCAAGCAGCACAGAGCTGTATATACTATTAAGACCTAGAAAAACATTTATCTTTTATCAATTAAAAACAAAGCAAAACTACTCCAGGACCGTGGAAACAATATTTTGAAGTAACGAGGGTCTGGTGGCACTTGGGTAGGTACGAGTCATCTGGCTGGCAGGGAGGGGGAAGGAGGGAAGGGGCGGCCGGTGGGCTGTGCGAGACAGCAAATTCAAATTGCCCTAAACAGGGGGTTTTGTCCTTAATTTCGGGAGCTGCGGACTTGCTCCTGCAGATTCTCAGGCACAAGACAGATGGCAGTGCAACCAAACTAGAGCAGGGGCTGCTGTCGCTCCCTCTGGGTCTAACTCCTATTATCCACTTGTAAATTAACCTGTCAATTTATCAATCAACACCATCTTGATTCTCCCCTGTTCCACTGCCCAGCATCGCGGTGAATTTGCCTCGTAAATAACTGGGAGCCCCATGTTTGTTAGTATTGTGAATGAGTTTATTATCACTTTGATGACTGCTATGAATCACAAATGCTGCCGAGAGCCTGATAAGAGGGAGGGGGGGGAAAGTACATGCACACATTAACACAGTTGAAACTATTTGGGAGATAACAGATCGAGTTACGGCGATAGCAAATCATTTCAACTGGAGGAAAATGGCTAAAAATTGTAGGGTTTGTGGTGGATAAAAACTCATAAAGTACGAAATATTAAAGGGAATAGTATTGTGTGTACAGCTCAGCAATATCCTCGCTGCTCCATTGCTGGGATACTTCAGCTGGTTCCCAGTATTTCTCAGGCACTATTAGATTTTATGCCTTATTTGCAAACTTTGGAAGAGGAGAAATACCCTCTGAGATGCAACAAGTATTTTATGTATTTATTCTTGCCAGTTTAACAGCACACGGATCTGTAAGTAATTTATGTCATGAAAAAGCTGCAGGAATTCAAATAAAAATCAAATATACTTTTACAGGAAAGTTAAAGAGAAGAAGAATTTGGATAAAATCTTCTTTATGACATGAGAAACGTACTAAATTAGTAACACCCAGATTTATTATTTATATTTATTGCCCAATTTTGTTTCTACTGATGGAAATCTCAATGTTTTCTCAAGTGACTTAACTTTATTTAGACTCAAAAAATGTAACAAACAAGAGTTGCTAACCTCTTTGAATTTAGCATGTAAATAGTACTTAATATTCTATAAAAATAATAGTACAGAAAGTACAACCACTTTTCAGAAATCCTTTGATAAATTAGGGTTCAGTGGCATATTTGCTCTTTGAAGCCAAATGAAATATAACTAAAATCTAAATAAATTATAAATTGCATGTTAAAAAAAGCTGATGTTTGGCTATTTTTAAATCCAATCAGTCTTTTGCCAGGTGTAAAAACCAGTCTACATTTGGCTGGAATACACTGGAAATCTTAAAATACACAATTGAAAAAACATAAACAATATAATAAAAAAAGAGGTCAAATCTTTCATACGTTTTATCACTACAATTTTTGAGATATTGTAATGGAAGTACCTGGTAAAGTTGAGTTAAAAATCTGAACAGAGGTTTAATATATAGAATTAAAAAATCATGGTCATATAAAGGAGCCACTACACATTCCTGTCCTTTTCCCTGATAGTATCATTTTTATGTTTTTACTCCTTATTATAATTTTTTTTCACAACCTAATTCCTAAGTAATTCCAAAATGTTAGTAGAAAACATCACTAGACCTTTATTATATATTTTTATATTATATTATAATTTTATATATATTATATAAAATTATATAAATTTATATAAATTTATATAAATTATATAAATTTATATATTATATAAAATTATATATTATAATTAATTTATATTTATTCTATATTAATTGATATATATATTCTACCAGGATGATTTACTACAGAAAATATGATCTAAATTCCAATTTTAGAAAATGCAGAGGTATGAACAGACATCAGTTATTTTGTTAGATCTGGTTTGCTATTATCTTTCAAATTCCAGAGGAGTCATGGACCACATTCTGACCTCAGCTTCTACATATATTAAAAACCCTTATGGAATCTGAGTTGTACATATATTTTCAAGCTGAATAACCTAGTTCAAACCAAGCTGTGCATGTCAAACTACAAGCTGTGAATTGCAATGCCTGTGGTAGAATAAGACTTAAAAGACGAAACAAAATAAAATTTATACAAATATTTTCTAAGGTTCCATATAGCCTTACTAAAAAAAAGTCTCAAAACCCCAGTTTGTGGAACAAATGGCAAGCAACACACATGCCCACAGAGAAACAGTTGTCACACAGCAAAATCTCTGGCACAATTAAAGTAGAGGAACAGGGTGTATACTCAACATTGTTATGCCCACTATATCATTGGTGGAAAAGTAATGGAAAATGAAATTATTTGTTAGAATGCAATTTAGGGAATCTGATAGGTTGTCCATTTTATTCAATTTATAATTAAGATAGTGTTTAAATTTGAAATGAATTCTATATATGCATGTTCAATAGGCTATAGCACAACAATAAGAATGGAATCACATCTCATTTTATCATAAATTGTGTAATAAGCGATAAGGTAAAAACTAGGGCTAAAATCCTTCCAGCAAAAATGAAAGAGAGCGACCTCAATTGCCCTAATTCATTCTGTCTTTTTTTTTTTTTAAACTCTTCATTTTCCCTCTGTTCACATTATTAGCTTACACATGAGTGCATTATTAGAAAATAACAAAGCCAAACAGGGAAACTTGGAAGAAGTAGGAGATAGGATCCCCTCTACAGCTGAAAGGTATTCTCATTTCATTTCTTAGGAGTTGCAAAAATAGTTTTATTGCCAGGGAAGGACAATGACCTCTCTCTTTCAACAAGCTTGGTGGTTGGTCTTTTGATGGAAAAAAACTAGGGGCTACAACATCTGGTAATTTGTGTTACTGAGCTTAGCTGAGGTCTTAACGATGTAAGCAGATTATTCCTGAAGAAGAACAAAAAAAATTCCGGAAGACTCAATGAACTATTTAAAGTTATTAGCTGGTGCATTCTGGCACTTCAGCACTCTTTTGGGATTCCTTTTCCTTTTAGACATTTGCCTTCTGATCAGATTGTTCTCAAAAAGAGCTCTAACACCTTCCAACCTCCCCACGCTTTTCTGGTGGTCCACGCATGTTCTGTCATGCATGCCGAGTCCCCCTTTCTTCCTCTCCACTGCAAGGAAGATGATTATTTTGCTGATTAAATTTGCCCCTGCAGAACATTTGGAACTTGTACCACCATTCCTGAGCTGCTGTGTAGGTCAGAAATACTGAACAACACTGCAGCAGCTGAGCTCAGATTGAAGGAAAAAGAAGAAAAAAAAAATGGGTGGAGAATGAAGAAAAAGATAGATTATGTGTACACTTCATCAGAAATTTCATGCTGAAAATAAATATTCCAAGGGAAACATCCTCTGTTCCTTTCTTGATACCCTTTCCCCTGCTTTTCATAGTTTTGCATTATTTTAGCTTTGATTCCCCTACTCCTTATAGCTCTTTCTCTACTCCTTGTACTTCTTCCAAACATTTTAAATGCCAATGGTGTGGTGATTTAAAACATCTGATGAATTTCACTGTTCCTTCAACAGGCAATAGACTCATATTTCCTAATGTACCCACAACTAGACAAGAATCTGAGTTTAAATTACAGTCCTGTAGTTTGCTGCCAGGGAAACCAAAGTCATACTGTTGAGCAACACAAATGACCAAGCTTCTAAAAGAACCAGAATTTTTTATGCAAAAATGGAGTAAAAATCTCAGATAGAGTTTAAGCTGAAGTCTGTTAACCAGGATGCTTCCTCAGGAAGAGTTTTGGGGGTTTTTAATATTCATTTTTATAAATTTTAGTATGTTAAACTCTGAGTTTTAAAAATTAAACTAAATTACAGCAAATGAACAAATATTTCAACCAGAACTCAGGAAGTTTTCTGTATTAACAAAATCTCTATGTTGTAGATTAGAAGTGTGAAAAGCAATACAGCCCTATAAAAACTTTTCTGCTAATGAGCATCCCTCACCCTTTTTAATAGATAGTTACTGCATCTCTCAAACTTGTACTGCAAAAGTCTCAAAGCAACTTTTCAACAAACTTTTATGGAAATATTCAGTCTTATACAACTATGACTTGGAGCATATGCTGCTGTTGGTATCAGTTACCAAATACCTAAACACCTCATTTACATTCATGTAGAGCTGACCATGCTGTGAAAGAACACGGTATTCTGGTACCCTGGGCTTTAAACACAGCTTAAACTACTTCCCAAGATTCTGCCAGTGCTTCCTTTCAAACCATAAATTCTCACTGGCACTACTCCTTTCCATAGAACTCAAATACATATTCTGTATTTGTTCACTTTTACCTTAAACTCAATACAAATTTCCTACCAGAACAAATACAAAATATGCCGTGTTTATTTTAGAGCATTACTGACTCTCTGGAGGAGCTGTTTTGCTAAAGTTTTTAAATCCTGTGCTCATAATTAAGAGGCAGTTGATGCTAGGGAGTATTCTAGAGCAAAAATTCCCTCCAGGGGCTTTCAAGACCTCTGCCCACACAAAAACTGGAGGATTATTTTTCAGAATATGTTATATATATATATATATATATATATGGAAGTTAACACTGAGGAGTTTTAGAATTTGGCTTACAACATGGCCTGGTAGCAACTTCAGGAAAACAATCAATACAATGTCAATATCCTAAATATTTATTTTTTCCTTTTTAGTTATAAGTTAAAGATTTTAAGTAATGCAAACTTAAACCAAAGCTCTTTATACCAGGAATTCCCTGGAGTATGCTTAAAAAAAAATAAAAACACATTTAACACCTGCATGCAGGAATACGTTCTCTTTCTTTCATTTTTGTATAAATAAATAAATTATTTGATTCCATATAAATTGTATGTTTACTTGTAAAGTTTGATGGTTTTCCTAGCAAAACAATTACCCCAAAACACACATTTTTAATCAGAAAAGTGATTTTCACTGGCACCTTTATTTCATTCTATACCCTAAGAAGTTCGTCCAGATCCCAACAACAGCACAGCATGTCCTGCTGCCCCCTGATATCATGATACACAGATTTAAAATATGAATTTTTTTTTCCTAACTGCAGCCCAGATCAGGTTTATCAAAGAGAAAAAACTTCATGTTCTTGTGAGCATATCAGAAATATTATTTATGCTAATGAAACAGTGTTTTCTATTTAGTTGGTACTGAGGTCTTTGAACACAAGACAATTGGTAGCATATCCAGTGTAATCAGTAACACTGAGGTTCTGAAGGACCTTCCAGTGTTTTCCTGTGGATGTTTTTTAGTTGGATGGCTTTCACGTTTTGGGAATTGTATCTCTACCACTTGGATAGGATCAGTGATTGCCACCCTTCATTCCACAGAGAACTAAGAGGCAACTGCTGGAATTTCAAAGTTCTGTGTTTACCTGCAAGTTTTGGGGCCTATTTTCTTTCTTAATAGAAAAATCAGACAAAATCAAAGTACACAATGCACTGTACACATTGTAAGCAGCATGTGCTTTGCTTCAAGAGCCAGCTCAAGTAGAAGAGAATTTAAGAGTTGCAAAGACAGATATAGCACACTGTCATCACCAGTTGCCTCTTAGTGAAGTGAATCCTGTTTTCCTAACACCTACTTCTTCACAAGAGTGCTTTATTCCCCATTGTTTACTTTTTAGAAGCAAAAGAACCAAAAGTGTTGAATATTTTAATACACGACAAAGTTTTACGCTGAAGTTTTTTCTCTTCCCACACAGAGCAAAAGTCTCAAACCTTTGTTATCGCACAGCATCATATTGAAGAAAATCAGTGTACTGCCATGCCGTCATTGGCAGCCTAAAGAGAAATATATCCTCAGAGAGAAAACTGTAGGGCTAAGAACAACACTGGAAGATCTCAGAGGAAACATGACAGATGTGTGTTTGGAACCAGGGCTACAGACAGAAAGCTCTCAGCCTTAGAGGAGAGGTAGCCTTCAGGTAGCTGCTTATTCCCTTCATCTTAGGAGTGCTTGTTATGTTAAATCAAAAATTATTGGAGACACTGGTTTGGCATCACACACTACAACCAATCCATCTGCCTCTGTGCAGATATTGAACTACCCTGGGGATTCTCTTTGGTAATGCTCTTGTAGGGCAGCTTTCTTGTACAACGTGGCACAAAGATGAGAAGCCTTGTGGATGTGAAGAGATTTGAAGTATTAAAGCCCAATTTTGCATTCATTTACACTCTGGGCAATACTCACAGAGCAAAGACGATTTCAAAAGGTTGTAGAGTATACATATAGACCATTTTCTTCTTTGTAAACCAAACTGGTGGAAGTAGAGAATAGAAAATTAGACTTTGGGGTTCTAAACTCGCATACAGGAATGAGATTTTCAGGACTAACTTCTCAAGGGCATGGCAAAACAGCAACATCTTCAAGATGCACTGATTACTGCTTCAAAAGCAGGTGCTTGTACTCTCTCTCCCCTTGCAAACACAGCATGTTTACATGTGACCATACTTGTTTTCGTAGGCAAACCTAAGCTCTACATGATTCACATTTACATGCGAAGCTGCCAGCTTTAGTAGCTGTCACAGATGCACCAAAGGATCACCTCTGCAATGAACCGTGTGACCTAGGTGTGAGACACGTGCATGCTGCAAACTTGCCCAAAAAGTAGATATCAATTAGTTTTCTCCTTGGGACAAGGAGCTATTTTATTTCTCTTGTTGAGCCTCTACTAGAGTGGGACATAACAGTAACTAAAATACCAGTGAAGACCTGTAGGAGAGGCTGAGTGTGAATCTGAGCAGTAACAGATGTCAGGCTATGTCATATTGAATACACAGAGGCATCTTCCTACTCCTGTGCTTCCATTTATTTTCAAAGGAGCACAATCAGAGCAAAGTAGTACTCAACACAAAGTCATAAAATTTAACAACAACAGCAACAAAACAGATGACTTACACAGCGAGGTTTACGATAGGAGAGAAAACAGACAGAGGTATATCAGAAGGGGAAAAGGGGCTTTTTAAAGGGCTACTTAAAAACATGTTTCAAGCAAACAAACCCTATAACCCCTTCAAACACTCCTGCTAAGATTGAACCAGCATGGGAACGCAGGGCAAGTAAGGGATCAAAACTGTATTTAACTTAATGAAGCTAAAGCAATATTATCACAACTCCACTCAAGGCATCTAATTGGTACAGTAGTGATGGCTTTTGAGATGGATGGGTAGAGAGCAACTTATGGCGACATTCAAAACACAAGCCTGTGAAATACTTTGGAAACAGACCAACACTCTGAAAGATCCCAAATTTACTGCTGCGATATCATCATCAGGTCTTCATCATGAAACATTATCTAAAATTGGATAGAATTTCCACCTACCCCTCCGCCCTGATCTGTTAAAAACCATGAGATGAAGTGAGTTATGTCCCATTAATCTTCCTCATAGAAGAATCAGACAGATGGGCTGGATGAAGCGGAGGTGAATGAAGAGAAGCACCTGCTATTTTCAGGGAGTTGAGGGAAATTGGTAAGAAAAAAAAAATCACAAGTGGGCGGAGAGGGAACAGTATTGCTCTATTACTGGATACCTTCTGAAAAAATGACTGATAGGCCTTATGCATCTATGATAATATGTGCTCACATCTTCTGGTGAGGGGAAAAAAATACCAAACAAACATCTCAAAAAACAGGGATGCCATTACAGGTCATGAGTCAAAGCGGCTGATGAGCTGTCAGAAAAAATTACATAGCACTGTGAAATATATAGGAAAATGTCTAATTGCTGTAAAGAGTATGATGAGAAAGAGGGATGAATGTGTGTTCTTGCAGCAAAGGAAGATCATGCTCTCTGAGAAGTGATCCCTGATCAGAAAAATCACATTTTGTGTCCTCCTGTGATTTGTGCCTCGAGAACAGAAGGGGCTTTTCTAAAAGAGGTTCTAGAGAACTCTCTCAATTCTTTCTTTATGAAACTTAGTATTTTCCCCGAAAATATTAAATGTCAAAACCTAACATTTTACACATTTTCTTCTGTCATGCCACTGAACAGGGGGCTTTGAATGTTTGTGCCAACTGCTGAGAGACAGAATTTCCAGCAGCCCTACACTGTGTCGGATGAAAGGACCTACCAAGTTTGATAAAGGAATCAGCCAGCAGATAAACAGGTTGTTGGAAAAGCAAAAGAAATTCCTAAATGACCAGTCAGCTTCAATAGACATTTTGGGGGGGTTCTTTAACACGAGCGTAGCTGTAACTGGCAAAACAGGACACACACAGTCACCAAAGTGTAGCCTGGACTTCAAGCAGGTGTAGTTCAGGAGACTGTGGATATTAACAGCTCTACCAATGTTTGGAATACCTGATGGCCTTGTTTAGTGACAGGTTCTTACTAATTCAGTTTATTAAGTTAATTCACTTATTACCTCCGTAGCGCAGTACTCAGATGAGTGCTTTTGTTAGTGATGAATAAAAATCAGTCTATCTTTAAACATCTGGTAATATAGTTATTAAACTATCACAAGCACCTGATACATCATCATACTTGAAAATAATCTCTGTAAAGCCAATCAAAAAGCAAGAACTGCCAGATTTTTTAGAAGTATATTCGTGGTGTCAGTTCGAATTCTAAAATGGCTTCAGATGCATTTTATGACTTCACAATTTTGAGATCATTCTGCATTTATTTACTGTAAGCCTAAACTGAGTACATATTTATACACATTTTAATACTACTCTAAAATCCATTTCCAAGAACTTACTTGTCTTTAAGAGTGCTGTATTTAGTCAAGTTTACACTGCATCTGTTTATGTAATGTTTTTCTTCAAAATCCACTAAAAGGTGTTAATTAGAGCTGGGTGATTAGTTCATAATGAACAGTTTAAGCAATTAATGCTACCCCTTTTTTGACCCATGAATTGTCTATATGCAAAGAGCAATTTTCTTGAACTTGTTATTCAAAAAATATTAAAATCATTTCCTTAGATCTGCAGCCCCTCAGTAATCAGCTGGCTGTATTTAACAGTCTGAGTGTGAGGTGTGCATTGGTTATTCATGATTTGACACCATGTCATATGATGTTATTCCTATTCCATCATAGGTCAGAAAGATGCTTTTAGAGTCAAGTTTATACTATACACACAATCTTTTGAATAAACCAGCTTTGATATTTTTGCAAATACTCCCAAGCATTAGCCTGAATTTCATTCACAATTCAGTAAACTAGTTCACTGGAATCTCACCCTGGTAGGAATACAAAAGTGAGCCCTGAGAGTCCAAAAACCAAGAACTTTTGAGAATCAGAGGGAGGTTTTGTTCTGAGTCCACAAGGCCGAATTGGATCATAAATCCAACGATTTATAAACACTCAAATGAAAACAGGGACTATTTGCAACACCTGCCTTGGTGTATGAAGTTATATCCATATACTTGTGGCTCATGTCAAACACTAGTGAACTCTCCCCAGAATCTTAGTTTCAAGGAAGATTTCAAAACAATTCTTCACAGCTAAGATTCAGGCTAAGATTTTCTTTTATTTCCTTTTTGCTTTTCTTCTTAATTATTAATTTGTTTAACTTCTCTTCAAGGTGATCTCCCCTCTTCCTTTGAGTACCCACATGCTTTTTCCTTAATACCCAAGAAACCAGCTTCAACCTTGAAATCATCACATTTTTTTTCCATTTTTTTTTATTACTTCACTAATGAGAGAAAAAAAAAAGGCAGAACAATGATACAATCTGAGGTCCACAAGTACAGGTGAAGCTTGTGCGAAGAAACCTTCCCCAGCCACATCCAAAATTTGCTTATATGGTTTTATATAGACAGTTGTGATAGAACATCAGGAAAACAGCATTTTCCATGTAACAAATTAATAATAATAGAAGATAGAGGTTTTGGCATACCTTTGACTGTGGCCACTAACTGTTAACAGCACGCAAACCAATGAACTGGGGGTTTTAGGACTGCGCTGGCCCTGCAAGGAGGACTCTTTCATTCCCCATACTTTGTCACTCGCCATAGAGCTGCCTGACATAATGGACTTTCACAACGAGCTCAGAAGCAATTGGCAATTAAGTGGTTTGAAGGGGTGCTTCTGGGCTGCCGTGAAAGGCTTCAGGTGTGAAACGCTTGTTTTCAAGTGCACTAAGCAAAATGTATAGTTGCTTTCAGGGGCCCCCTTGTCCTTCTGAAGGAAGGGGGAGCGCTGGGGGAAGCAAGGACACTCAAGAGCAATTTGCTATTCAGTGCCTGAATGCTGTGTGCTTTTTCTCTCCCCCTCCCCATCCTTGTGTGGCTGGTAAGGAGGGCAGATTGCGATGGCACAAACAGCTTTCGGCACAATGGCAGATCAAGAGAGAGGCAGGGAAAATGAGGCAGAGAGAGAATGGGAGCCTGAATGAAGGAAGGATGGTTTGATTGTTAATTGTGGGTAAATGTGTTGCAAGAATGAAAAGGGTTCATGGACTACTTTAAAACTATACCCAAGCAATAAGTACAGAGTGTCGGGAAATAAGGAGATGTTCCTGACCCTTGTAAGAGCTATAGTATTGCATCTGGCCCACTTGAAAAGTAAATTGAGAACTGTTAAAAAGATAGGCAAATACATTTGTGTGCATTATATACTTCCATTTCTAAAGGAACCCTGACCAGCAAATGCATTGGGATGGCAGACGCACAATATTCTTTTCTCCAAGGATTACTTCACCCATAGGACAAAAACAAAACAAGCTAAAATGCGAACATGCCCTAGTAGACAAATATTTAAAATACAGATTTTTTTAAAGGTGAATAAAAATATGTTTCTATTCTAGGACAAAATATATTTGTTCTAAGGCTAGCACAAGGGTAAAGAAAACTTCAAACAGAACTAAGGGAACAATATCCTTCATGAAGACTGTTTCATGTCACTTTTCCTTGTATGACCTTTACTTCTAACATATTGATTTTTTCCTAACCCAGCCTTGCTTTGCAGAAAAAAGGGGTATTGAGTCTTTGAGCTGCTTACATATCACTATTGTACATGCATTCTTAAAGGTGAAGGATCCCCTTTCAGAAGATGACTATCTGACTGACAATATGATTAGAATTGTCTGAGGACTTTTCATTTTAAATGTAGTGAGCCACATATATCAGTTTGGAGCAAGGGGAGGAGATGTGAAATAGCTCAGATGGCGCCAAGTTGATGAAGTATTTGCGCATGAAATGTGCTCAGTTATGGCCTTTTGTGTTTTGGCAAGGAAGGTGAGATTGCAGGGGAAACCAGAAATGTAAGAAACTGGTTTTCCCCTCTCCATCTGCAGAGCCCCCTAGATGTCTGCTGAAAGCTTCTTCCTGTTGCTTCTGCAACACCCTCAGCACAAGTGGCCTGCCTCACACCAACCCCAAGGGTTCATTTCCATCCTACCAAAACTTTACATGTTGAGAAATCATGAAAGTAGAGCTGTCATCTATTTAAAGCGGTTCTGGATCAAAAACATTCTACTGACACAGCTCCTATTGTACAAAATTAGAGTACAACTGTATGCTCCCTTAAACCATTATTCCCCTCTCACTTGTATTTCTGTGAATCAGAGGCAACACTAACTCATTCATTGAGCGAGCCCTTGTGAAGCTGGCACAAAGGGAAGGGAGATCACGCCTCTTGTCAACCCTGTCTTTATTCGTCATGAGAAAAATGTCATTTTTTGCTTGCAACAACACACAGCAAATTCTAACAGAAAACCAGAAAAACTTCATTCACACATGCCTGTGTTGAAAACTCAGAGGGACAAACGCTCTGAACTTTAGCTCAGAGCCATCGGTAGCAATCTTTCCTTTGGTTTCAGCAGATACTAAATCTCCCTGTAAATATTTTCACTCACAACATCAAGCAATAGTCCTCCAAAAATTGTGCACACCAGGGGCTGCGCTTAGCAACCTACACATGCAAGTGCAAGGCAAGTCACAGCACCTTTGGAACCAGGGCTTTTCAGATGCAAATCAACTCATACTGGACTGGTTTTACCAGCTGTGGGGTTCAATGCACTCAACCCCCCACCCAGAAGTGAGAATGGCATAGAAAGCTGTAAACCAACTGGTGCTCAGCTGCAAGTGTGTTGTGCTTGCGCAGACTGTTGCATAAACAAAAGAATTTATTCAGAGCGTGATGGACATGAATTTATGCATGTAACCTCTGGCTCAGGGAGATGGATCTCCAGCCTTTGGCTGCTGTTTTGTGCATCACTATTCAAACTTTAAAAACCTGAAATGTGTACAGGTAGCCTGGAGAGACCAATGGGAAAATAAAAATAAGTATACAAGAAGGGGGGAGGAACCAAAAAGAAATCAAAGTTTCATTTCAGTTACTCCTCTGTGTTTTAATGTTTCATTTTGGAAGAATGACAAAAAGACAATCAAAGAAAACTTTTTGAATTCAAATAAAGTGTGATGAAAAGCAGGAAAATGAGAGGAGTATGTCTGAGCACTTCCTTGACATTTTTGAATGAAAATTTTTAATTACCTGTAAAAATATGAAACGTTACTTTGGCACAGCCGAGAGTTTTCTCCAGGGAAGACAGAAATTCATTTACAGAAAGAAACCCCTCAAAATGCAAATTTTTTTTTAAAAAGTGCTTTTAGAAGAAAATGCAGAATTGGTACCTGGAGAACACCTACCAACTGCACTGAAATATCCAACTGATACAATGTTAATTATGATGATGGGGAGAGGATTTAGTCCTCTGCTACTGAGTGATGGTACAAGTAGCCCCTGCTTGCTTATGCCAACCAGCGGAGCGTAACAAGGCACACGATGAATCTCATCCTTATTTCTTTGTACTACAAGAAGCACATGCTAAATCACACAGAGAAGCATGTGCTGCCTGCAGCTATTTTAATGTAGGGGCCAGATATATTGAAGCTGTGCTGAGTTTCCCCTATCAGATTGCACTCCAACTCCAGCACAGTTGTCAGACTTTCTACTGCTCTTCTTCTGATTCTTTCCCACCACAATATGGGCATGCTGTAGCGTCTCTCATCTGAAAATGAAAACATACACACTCTAGCCCACTCCTGTCTCTCCAAACACTGCTTCCTCTCATTTTCATTGTACAAGCTGTTTATAGCTGCTGTCAGTTCTCCTTCCATTTTGTCCTAAACTGTTCCTAATCTAATTTCTGCCCGTTACACTCAATTGACACAGTTCTCGCTAGATCCTCCAGTGACCTCTTCATCATCAAAGCTCCAACCATACCTGCTCGTTATGCCAAGGTCCTTTTGATACAGTTTTCTATAATGTTCTTCATTGGGGTTTTCTATTCTTTGACTGTCATGACAGACCTCTCTGCTTTCTTCTCACCTTCCATCTGATTCTGACACCGCTCAACTTTCTGTGAAGGTTTTGCCTTCTCAGTTAGACCCATTTTTCTCTTCCTACCTTCATCTCTAGGCCAGTTCAGCTAGGAAATTAAACTGTCATCTTCCCACTGATGCCTCACAGGTCTCTATTTACTCCAGATGTGCCTCTTGTCCAAGTGAAATCTCTTCCCAGCCTCTCCACATAGAAATTTAGAAACCAGCTCAAGCTTCAGTGTAACAAACAGGGCCAAGGATCCTCCTTGGCTCCCCCAACACCTTTTGTTTAGTCACCATGACCACTATGAGGCCTATAACCCAGCCTTTACCTGTAAGGACAGCCCTGCTCAAAGTAGTGCTCAAAAATACAGCCTTGTCTACGCTGGCCAAAGCCTTGCCATCTTGCATCGTGATGAACAAAACATCTTTCTCCCCAGCTTTGACAAACACAACCTTACCCTGCTCATATCCTTTCAGAATATTTCCATACATGGGCTTTTCCTAGCCCACAGCTTTGACCATGTCACCTCTCTCTCTGCATCCCTGTGCTGCCCTCCCCCTCCAACCTGCATCAAACATAAGCTACTTCTCTTCACTCTCAAGGCCCTTCAGAGATAATACTTATGAACCAATCATCTCTTTCTCTTTGTCAGGATGCTGAACCTCATCTCCAAGGAGCCAATAATGCCAGCTTCCAGCACACACTTGTTATATTTTTCAAACAAGCACCTTTCCACTGTCACACTGTGACTCCTGGGAGAAAACATCTATTGAGACACCTCATTATACATCTTCAAATCCTTCTTAAATTTTTCCTTTTTGAGGTCTGTGAAAGCCCTGAGAACTGTCTGGCTGCTGCTAGGATAAGACCACTGCCAAACATGCTAACTGGTACTAAGCTGTACATTCTCAATCCTTTTTGTACGCAGGTATCACCTCCCCTACAACACGTAAGTTGTAAGCTCTTCAGGGTATGGATTGTCTTTTTGATTTGTGTTTGCACAGTGTGTAGCACAACAGAGTCCTGACCCTTACCCATATTCTATGGAAGTGAAAAAAAAGTGGCGAATGGGATGTTAGAGAAAGGGTTAATCAGTTTACATCAATTAGTTGGCAACCAGATACCTTTCTGGGACAAATTACAGGCTAATTAGACTGTCCTAATGATGTCAAGCTTCCATCTTGCACTTTACTTGTTAAGACATTGTAGTGCCCTGCTGAGAAAAGCATGTGGGTGGAAGTTCTGTAAAACTGATCTCTTCTCCTCCTCGCAATTTTGAAATTTTAATTATATTTTTCCTTTTCAATCATACATCTCAAAAAAAGAAAAAATACGTAACAAAGCATTTCCAAATTTGGGTGATTAAAAAAAGAAAAGTAATATTCCTCCAAGATAACTTTCTACTAGTTCTATTCTGAATTTGTCTTTTAGGCTTACAGACTCTTCCAGTTTGTGACTACACAATTATATTCTGTTCTCTCTAGGGGTTTGGAGTTTTGTTTCATGTCTTTTTTTTTTTCCAAGCCAAGAATAATTCTCCATTTTTGTTCCAATCAACTTCCACAGTTACTACTTCAAAAAACTCAACCACCATAAAACAAGTAACCACTCAAAGCCAAACAAGTCACTTATTTAGGATAGTAAATTTTTCGATGTACATTGCTTTCTCACTGATTCTGTCAAACATAATAATTACAAGCACTCTCTAATAATAATAATATAGCCAATAATTAGCAATGAATGGAATCATTATCAACAGTAGTTAGCACTGAAAAATACTCTCCACACTGAAAATTCTTTGTGAGCCAAGTGTTATTTCAGAATAAGCTGATATTTAAGAAGAAAATTACCTGTATTGTTATATGCACAAGCTTTCCTTTCTCTGTGGAAGGTATGTGGGTGTGATTTGTGCAATTCTCACTATATTTGGAGCAAAATATGACACACAGAACTTGAATGTACAAAAGCACATACAGATAAGAGAAGCTGTATTTAAGGCTGTATTGTACCACTTACTGCATAAACTATCTTCTGAAACAATTTGTTTCAAAACTACAAGTGGCTGTCTCTGCAGACAACCAGTGAACCATCACTGAAACTTCATCTGAACACTTGTTACCTGCCTTTCAGCTTGTATTTCATCTGCATCAGTTACTGGGAAGGGAAGGGGCCTGTGTATCAAAGTCCAGGCTTGGGCATCACCTCATGGGTGCTCTTAGTGGAGTACCAGCATGCATTAGTATCAAAAACAAGGGAAGAATTGAAAATCTGAGACTACTAAATAATTAAGAATATAAACTCTAGGACATGCGCCCCAAGTTCTTTATGTGGGCTGATCTGTGGCCACTGACTCCACATCCTCCAGGGTCCACACAAATGTAGAGCAATTAAAAATGGCTTGATTTCTGGAAATACGGCCTAAACTAGTTTAGATATTTAGCATTTACCCCAGCCTATCAGTATGCCCATGCCTTGTTCCAACAGACCCGCTGATGATGCAGATTTTCCTGCAGCTCAGCTCTAAATGACTGACTTCTTCCTTATAAAAATGATCTCATTAAGTAAAATTATCCCATTGTTTCAACACTTTCTTCCATAAACCCATCTAAGTACCAGTTTAAAACCTAACACCAAGCAGTTATTTCTGCTGTTACCATCTGTTGCATATAGACTTGTGCAAAGAATTTACGTACAGTCTGTCCAAAAGTGAAAAGGGCAAGGAAAAAAAAAACCCTGTAATCCTATCCCACCCCAGAGATCTTACAATTGGCTTATTCTGGCTGCATTTAACTCGAACTATCAGCAATTTTTCAGGAAAATCTCACTTAATGACATTCCCCAAAGGTCCACTGACATGCTCTTTTCTGATCAGAATAAATGGTGGAAAAAAAGTCTTTTTTTTTTTTTTTGGTGCCAGGCTTTCTGTGGCTATTTAGCCTTCTTGTTTTCATTTTGATTCTCACTGGAAGTCAAATATCTGTGCTAATTCTTTGAAACCAAACTGTAAAATTAAGAAGAGACAGGTACAACAGCCAAAGTTATTGTCACACTAAAAATTTAAGTGATGAGCTGATACTGAGCAGAACATACACATGCAGCATTTACAACACAGTCCTGCCTTAGCCACAATTTCTACTGTATCATGAAAAGAATATTATGTATATATGGTGAGAAATACCTTATCCTGAACAAACTGTACCTGTGTAGAAATAAAGAAGGCAGAGCCTAGAAAGGACTTTTGAGGCAGACAGCAGGTAGAAGGCAAACCATAAACAGAACTGAAATATTTGCTTCCAACTGTTTTCTCATTAGAAAAACAAAATGTCCATAAACAGGACTTAGAGCATCCTCAAATGCATTAGGTGACATTCATGACTTGCTGAAATGTTTTTAGAGAGTAGTTACTGTACTTGGCAGGTCCTATTTCAAACATAAAACTCTCATCTGTACTTCAACAAACTCATTCACAAATTATCCAACGACTTGTATTTGTTTACAGATACGTCTGAATATACATTTACTTGTTTCCTCTAGTAACCATATTAAATAAACAAATGTCAGTTTCTGAAGTGGCCTCTATTTCAAAAAATACAGTTTAAAAAATCATTCTCTTGCTCAAGAACTGAGTGTCAGCATGGACAGATAATTCTGCTGAACTGTTTCTATTACAGAAAAGATTCAGACTACAGTGCTACTCTTCTGTACTCAGCAATTAGGTGCTTTAACTGAATATAGTTACCTACAGAAGAAGTTCTTATCAGGGCACTGTACTGCAGAATTGGGGGTGATCCAAGTCTCAGTGATCCAACTGAGTCCTTAAGCAACTACCACTTCTCAAGGTACGAGCTGCACACAGTTAAACAGTACTGCCCTCAGAAAGAGAAAGGGGAGAAAAAAAGGAAAGCAACTCATGGCATCAAGATTAATGTCTGAATTGCTGATTCAGGCCCTGAAGGAGGCCTTCTGATTTAATTAGGACTTCTACTTTTGTAGGTGATGCGAGGAGGAAGAGGGCTACTAGTTTTAGTGGTACAATGCCACAGTACTTAAAGCAACTGCAGTACAGCTTCAAAAGGGCCACAAAGCTGCCGCTTCACAGCGGCAGCCCATTCTTAATTAACATTTTTGGAATCACTGCAATTCAGCTGTATGGCCATTCCATCTCAATTGATAGCTGACTGGAAGTGATTTTCACAGCTGGGCTGCCGATCCAATGCCCAGGGAGGCTGCAATATCCCTAATTTTGCAGCACTGTTTACAACCGTAATTAATATTTCTGGAAGTGCTGCACAGCAGCTTGGTGACCACACTGTCTCATTGATATCCAGTTGGATCCTGGGTTAGAACTGAGCTTGTAACAGCACAAAGATCTCATGATGCCACAAGTCAGTTTTGTTATCTCCACAGATCTCTTCCAGAATGCCACTGCTAATTTATAGTTAATGGCAAGCCTTTAGAATTAGATATTCTTAGCAATGCTTTAACCACGAAGCAAACATTTATGGGAAAGTCATCATTATAGTGCACTGCAGTGACAAGTTCCCAATCACCCATATCCAGGGTGCTCCCACAGAGTTCCATTGGGCTGGTTTCCTGGTCCCACTGAATTCCTGCTCTTACAAGAGGTTTAATAGTTGCTATAAGTCATAAGTAGGGCAGTAACAGCCCACTGTGTAAACATGTCTGCACACATACAGAGTGTGTATCATCAGCTCATTTAGAAGAGAAAGACGTGGTCTCACACTGAAAGAACATTCTTCCATAAACATAATTAAGCCATACTAATAATATATGACTGACAGAATCTGCTTGGGAGTTTAATATGCTAAAATCTATTATTACAATTTTGACTCTGAGAACTTTCACTACATTATCTTATTGAGTATAGGGCATGAGACAGTGGAATTTTAAACTAGGTACGTATTTTTACATTCCTGCCAAAGAATTCATATTCGTAAGGACCCCCAATTACCATTATTGGACAAAACTAAGAAAAGAAAGAACTTCTGGCTTTGGTGGTATATCATGAAGCATATTGCTGATAGAACTAGAATATGCTCAAAATAGAAACTTCGTGTAGGTGCTAATGCATGTCATATTTCAACGCTATGCATCAGTGTTTGTTACTGAAGGTAAATCAGGCCAAACTTTAAGATTTCTTGAGTACAAAGATAAGACACAGCAAAAGTGTTATTTGAAACCTCATAAAAGGCAGTAAAACTGAAGTCAGCTGTAAGTTGTGGATTTCTCATTTGATGCTTTTGTTTGTACAGGGCTTGTTTCCCCTTCACAGCATTTACAAACATGGATTTGATGACACAGGTTCCCCAGGTCCTTAATGCTTTTCAAGGCAAATTGCATGAAAGAGGAATTCATTCTATGCCCGTTCTGCTTTGTAACATTTGTAAGTGTTCCCTTGCTTACTTTATATCTCTTGTTATATTAATCTTGTTCCCCTGGAATGAGAAAGGGCCTGGGAGTGGGGTGGGGGATTGATTGTTTGTTTGTTTTACTTCTAACCACCAACCGAATCCAAAGGCATTAAAAGTGCCCAATGGGGGGAATGAGAGAAGATCACCAAGTCAGGCCACTAAACAAAACAAAAGTGTGTGTGTATGGGGGGAGGGAGGAGATTAATCTTATTAGGATCGTATATCATGAGGTTGTCAGGTGTGAAAGCAAACGAATGGCCTCTGTTTATCTGAGCTAAACCGTGTGGTTCACCAAAAGACTCACTCCAAGCAGGGTTGGGGTTTTTTTACCCTTAATAAATTGGCCAAGTCGGTGCAGAATGTTGATAATGAAGTATGTGCAAGGGAGGTCTGAGCTCTTACCTTCCAGTGTTTAGATGCAACCAAGCCTTTTTTTTTTTTCTCCCCCCTCCTTTTTTTATCACAGCTGATTCAGAAAGCCCTTTGGAAAGATGAAGTAGGTAGAAATCAAAATAAATGGATTCTATTAAAACCAGCAATGCATCAACTGCTTGATAAAGTGATTAATAAACAGCTTAGGATGGTGATTGATTAAACTCTTTAATCAAAGTGCTAAACTGACTTAATATGGATAGTTTCAACATGTTCAAAGTATACATTTTCTCAGTCGAGGGTTCAGAGTTGTTTATGTAACTTTTCTGAAGTGTATCCCATAAGTCTAACCTGCAGATAGCAAGGACTCTAGAATGTGGAAGTATTATAAAGTGCCACATATATTGCATTAGTTGTTGAAAGTTTGCAAGGAAATTATTCTTTTTTCAGCAGGCAATATTTCTCCCAGAGAATTTTAGGTGCAGCATTGGTTTATATTGTAAGGAAAGAGCACAGTACAAAATAAAAATCAGCTTTTAGACTATTCTGTGGAGCATGATCAGGCCAAAAAGGAGGAGTGTGGAATCTAAACGTAACAGTGACCGAAGAGAATTACTTTGTGTGAAGAAAAGTTTACTTATTTACTATAAAGAGCTTATTTCATTTACTTCAATATCTGATGTCATTTTTCACACAATCAGTCATCAGCTTGGTTCATTAGCTTAATTCATTATTCCAGGATAATTAGAAGGGTCTGCAATTCCAATACACAGGCACACATGTGCCCAGCACCACCTACTCTCAAACTTTTTGTCATCTGAACAGAGTAGCACATCAGCTGTCATTCAGAATTATAAAACAAAGAAGTTTTGAAGGATGACCTGAATATATCAAAAAGCTAAAAACAACCCTAAAACAAAATGCCAAAACCAACTGCAGAAAACTAAAGTCTGTCCTGCTTTTGATGCTAGCACTGGAGGAGGGAGGAATCCTGACTCACAAGCTTCCAAGGCTGCCTAATGGTTTTGAACACTGAGATTTAGAAAGTTTAAAAAAATCCTTCTACGGTTATTTTTAAAATTTGAACTTTGGAGACTTCTCTCCTTGATTTTTTTTTTTTTGCTTTTACCTTGGTTGTGGCAATTAAAAATAAAAAATAAGCTGCCTCTTTAGCTGGACATTCCACCTGGTAAAAACACGTGCTAAGAGGAAGAACACCCACTGTGCTTGCTTCAATCTGAAGACCTGTGATAGCTCTGGAAGACTGTAATCTAAATGTCTGTAGCCTTCTAAAAAGTAATAAACATTAGTATACTTTTAATGCATCATAACAATTTTTAAGCTCAAGCTATCAATCACTATTACACAGAGCCCTCTTCCTGCACGCATGCCAAAGTGTTGCAGGTAGCAATATAATTATCCTGTTATGAGCATATATAAAACAAACACCCCGTATAAGACCTTGCAACAGCAAGGTGCTTCTCATTCAGAATCCCTGGAGGAGGGGCAATTCTGCAAGAGAAAACTAATAATGTGTAATGGTCTGAGGGAATCTGCACAGGGATTTCCAATAGTCTCATCACTGTAAAATATATGGGACAAACAAATCACTTAAATAGCTTGGAAAGTGGCTGTGCAGTGTTTTATAAACAATCAATAAAGCTTTAAAATCAATATCTTGATGAACCACCAGCCATTGGAGGTTATTAAGCGGAGTGACTTTTCTAAAGGAATATACAACTAGAACAGCTATTTGAGAACAGATTTAAGCCCACCTTGCTCCACCTCCTGCTTCCTTCACTGGAGTAAGCCAGATATCTATAGGAAAGCACTGTGCCATGCAATGGAGTCATTCCTTCCACATTGCATTGTCAACTCAGCCCTGAACTATGAAGATTTTAAGGCTTTCTGTAGAGTTATAAAATTTATGAGTATTAGGTACTTACAATTTCCTCTATTTTCTTACAGTGCTTTTATCCAGAGTACCAAAAGATGGAACAGGAATTCAATTTATACAGAGATTGTTACTGCTTCAGAAATAACTCTGTAGTTGCAATCATCTAATGCTTATTTAATATGCAAAAACTTCAGTGAATAAGATGAGCTACATCACACAACTGCCATCCAGAAAAGATTAACCCATGAATGAAACCAAATAAAAACATGAGTAAACCAGGGGAAGGGGATGGATGTTGACATTATAAAAAGCAATTCCAAAATATAAATAGCTGGACCTTAGAAAGGATATGGAATCACAGAATGGTTTGGGTTGGAAGGGACCTTAAAGATCGTCCCCTTCCAAGTCCTCTCCCCCAGGCAGGACACCTTCCACTAGACCAGGAAGCGAAAAGTCCGATGCCTCGTATAAAGCTCTCAGCATCACGCAAAGCACAGGAAACAAGAAAGAAGATGATTTGATAGATATACTCAAAGGCCAAAAGCCTTTCAACAAGAGCAGCATATTATATTTCTACAAGGTAAGTCCTTGATGCTCTCTAGACTGAAGTTGTTTGATGAACTGTACTTAATTGACATAAACAATTCACAGCACCACCCATCAAATGAAGTTTTACAGAAGAGATCAATTAGAAAACTACATGCACAATTCTAGGATGTATCTCAAGAGTCACATATGGCACTTCTTGTTACTGTTTTCAAAATAAGTCTGTATTTCAGGCAATGCTGGAATGCAATTAATATTGAGTGGCTGTATTTTTGTTTCTTCAATGTCTAAATTTACTAAGGGCACCACCATTTGGAGTTTCCCCTCTACTTACCTCTTCTAGAAATCTGTATCTCATTTCAATTTGCATGTATTGCAAGACTGATTCATTTTAATTCCTTGTGTTATGGCAGGTTTTGACAAGTAGGTGATATTCAACAGAGCACACTTTAGACCTGGAGGGCCATGAAGAAAAGAAGATTCTTTCTCTCAGTTCTTTTATTATGCTTATTCCTACCATATCTGTCCCCCTCCAATTATTCAGTGTGGAATTTATAGATATGTGCACCCATATCTACAAAAACTCCTTTTCATTGAATAAGGAGAAAGGGTCAGAGATACAACAGCCTAAAGAGATTATGGCCGTTCTCAGTCCCGGAGAGATTCCCCAGGACACTTTTTATGAGCACAGACTTGGGACTAGATTTGCAAATGACAGTACTGTGAACCTGGGTTAAGTTTTGAATACTATCAATTACCATAACAATATGAAAACAACTGCTTAACTAGGAATAATTTAATCAAACATCCTCAGTTTCTATCATTTTATGCAACTGTTTTACCATGTGCAGTGTCCAGGAATAATTAAGACCTTGGGCAAAAATCAGAAGCATTGGTATAGTACGAGAAAGCAACTGGGTTTGCAGTATTTCCAGTGCCATTCAAAACAGAAAGCACCAGAAAGTAGTCACCTTTGTCTGCAGCCTCCTGCAATACCCGAGTGTTTGGATTCAGGTAAAACTTCCAAGTGAAATGCCTCCAGTACCAGCTGCAACACACCTTGCCAAGGGTTTTAACCTTGGGTTCATATGACTTTGAACACAGAAGAGTCTTTCCTCAGTACAGAACCCTCCATTAATAAAGCTAAACATTTTCTAAGTTCTTTCTGGCTGCTGCAGTAAAGGTCATATTTCAGGCTCCAACTTTAGCACAACACAGATATTAGGATCTAAACCAAAGGACACGAAAGCCAAAAGGAGCCCATCCACTTCACAAACCCTGAATACACTGGAGACAGTTCATGTAGTCTTTAACGCCCTCACAACACACTCACCCTTCAGCATCTTCAATCTTCTGGTGTGCTTTAAACTTTAATGTTTGCCAGATTTTAGACAAAAAGTTTCATCAGTCCACCTCTGTCTATATGTTCAGAGTTTTCTCAGATCAGATTTCCTTTGCTGCTATGGGAAAAAGTTGAGATTTATCCTTTCACTTTTTAGAAAAGCAGATGTCTATACCAAGATCTAGGACTCTCTATTCAGACAACAGAGAAGAAAGGAAGCATTTGCTTTCTGTCACCTCTAAACCACCCAGCACATCAAAGTTCAAAGAAAGACTTTATCCCATCACTTTTCCTTTCAAGATCAACTAATGATCCCAATACAACCAAACTATGGATTCTCCCTTATGAATACATTGTAAGAAAGAAAGATGGGGAGACCCTATTTTTAAGGGGAAACAATATTTCTGAATGTATATGTTCAGGGCTAACGAGCAACACCATCTGCAAGGCTGGAATATTTTCACACTCCTTTCTATTATACAAAACAATAAACCCTCTCCAGCTGATTTCTCTCATTGTGGAATGCAAATTGCCTATAAAAGACCTCAGGGTGTGAGAAGACACTTATCAAACAGATATTACACATGCTCTCATACCAACTATGTTATCAACTATGCAATTTTAAGTATATTAAGGATAAAAAGGTATCAACAAACTTGCTTTTTTGCTTATAATAATCACTGTTTGAAGCACCTCTGTGTGTCAAGCTGTTGCTTCAGATACCGATCTCTGTCACTTTAGGTCTCAGACAGCATCTGCTTCATGCCAGGTGAAGAAGTAAATTTTTGTTAAAAGAGCTTACAACAAAATTAACTGATTTTTAATGTGCAAAAAGGGAGTACTTCCACCTTGATGCAACAGATGCTAAAACAGAATACGGAGAAGCTGCATCTAACACAAAAGTTTATTGTATAAAGGTAAACATACTATTAAAGAAACTGAGGTCATTAACATTTTGATACAGAGTTGAATTCCCACCAATTACATTCACTGCTCATAATTGAGTGTTGCACTTGTGGAGTAACTGATTTCTGTGAAAGAATTAATTTCTTGAGTTTCATTGCAAGATCTTCCCCTACCCATATAATTCTGGAAATCAGGTGTGGATCTTTTAAAAAATGAAGTCTTAATGAAGTAAAAGGCTTCACAGAACAAACCAGATTAGTGACAGCAGCCTAAACTGCTGAAGCACAGTCACCAGTTTCAATAGCATGGGTTAGTTTGATTTCAATTACTTTGCTTTTAAAGCATACAGTTAAAAGTCAAAGAGAAGACTAACTATGGAGTTCTCCACAACCTGAAGTTCAACTTCCTTGTTCTTACAGGGAAGCAATTAAGATCCAATCATTTTTAATGCATCATAAATAATCTTCACACTTGCTGTTAAGTTAATTAATATAATCAGTAATGCCAAACGCATCAAAATGAAACTTATTTTGCAAACATGCAAAATGTTCTGCCTCATTGCCTCTCTATCAAAATTAAATGTCATTTTACTAACAACTTTTGCAAAGTTTTAATTTCAATCCCTTTTGATCACAAATCTCACAGAAAAAGAATGATATAATGAATCCAAAGTATAGTTGTGTTTTTTTGACAGAGTCCAAGTGTCATGGGAACACTACTTGAGCACTTACAGCCTGCTTCTGCAAAAAGTTCTGGGGTCAAGTTACTGATGTCCTTAAGTGTTCCATATCAAAGCATTGGGTATTATTCGTTGACCTTCAGTGAATTGCCAGAAATTGCTTTTATGTGAAATGAGAGTAGAGGAGATGGCTAAATTGTTCATTACTAGCAATGTAAATTAGAACAAAAAAAAAAGAAAAAAGAAAGAAAATAATTATTTGTAAGAATTACAAGTCAAAAAACCCTGTAATGGGCAAGAAGAAAAATTCACTTTTGGAATAGAAACTTCATAACTATTTTGATGACCATGGACCTGCACTCAGCTTTCTCATTCTGTGCACAGAGTTCACACATTCATATGATAATTGCTCAAAACCAAAAGATACAGAGAATAATTGTAGGGTTTATTTTGTGGTCCTGTGCACCCTGGGAAATCCAAGTGTGGAGAGGTTCACAGGCTGAGAGGCGCCACTGGGATGCTGTCAGCTACATCAGGGGTTCGACAAATCCATATGTGCCTGATGTGTTGCCCACATTTTGGGGTCTGGTCTGATCTCTTTGATACCCTCCACTAACGGGTTACATTTTCTCCTCCTTAAAGCTGCCTGGAAGTTTCTCTGCAGAGTTTTATGCCCTACCAGCAGAGAGCTGAGTTCATACAAATGCTACATTATTCACTGGATGTTTTCTTGGATTGCATCAATATCTCACACACACATGAAATTTCATTAAATGATATTCAGGATCCTGCCAAAGTGATAAAATAAGAGGAATTACCTAACCTTTCACTGGTGTTTTCACTCATTAGAAGATGGGAGGTTATTTAGAGCATTTTCTATGTGCTGTTACAGCAATTAGGCTTGTAGGAAACTTCCACAGCTGGACGCTCATTTTATTCAAAGATGATCACTAGGAAATCAAGAATGATAATGAAGAAAGTATGAAAGTTGCCATACAGTGGCAACCCATGTGCCTCCACAGCTGGCACACTTTTAATAGTTCTTGTGTACATACACTGCTTGGTTGTTCAAGACAACCAAAATTATTAGTAAAACTGATATAAAGCATATATTGAGTATTAAGCTCCACTTTTAATGGGATATCTATGTGACTATCACAGGTTTTAACAATTCACTCTAATTACAGCACTTCAAACAAACTTGCTAGCTGATACACTACATTAGTTGTTCCTCACAGTGTCCATGGCAGGTATTGACTGCTAAAAAACTCATAGCTGAACTATGATATTTACTGTTAAATCAAAGTCACTGTTTCTCTGAATAGAAAACAAAGTCTCCCTTCAATGCAAATAAAGTCCCCTTTCAGAGTTTTCAACAGTGCTGTCCAGTGCACATACTACAAAAGCAACAACAACATTTCTAGTGGCCTTTGTGAGTTCAAGCTTCTTGTCCATTGCAAAAGGCAAAAAACAGTCGCTCTTTGCACATTATATTGATTCAGTTTTACCCACAAATCAAAATCCAGGGTGAAACACAAAGGCAGAGCTCCAAGTGATTTTAATAGTTCTAAAGTTCTACATCATAAATTTATTCATCATCTATGAATTCTGTATCTTTGTAAAAGGCTTTAAAAAAATTTTAAAAAAAGAATTACTGCTCATGGCCATTTCTTTGAACTCACTTATGCAAATGTTCAGGAACCAGGACCAAAGGGAAATGAACAGATCTAATCAGAACCTCAATATCTTCTAATTTACAAGCAACTTTTTCTCTATTTAGGCAAGACCCATGCCTCAATTCTTCAGTGACACTTCCCAGAATGACATGGAAGAAATTCTTCCAGGTTTGGGCTCGTAGGGAGATAAAGACCAAGTCAATGCTGAAGGAAACACTAATGTTGGGCTTGAATTAATTTTTACTTTCTTTATCAAACAGCTCAAAATCCAGGTTATTTTAGCAAAACCCACCCCATTAAAACAAACTCAGATCATAATACTGTCTGAAAATAAATCATACTTTTAAATTGAAGTTGCTTGCCCATTAACCACATATCCTACAGCAGATGATCCTGACAGCAAGTGAACTCAAACAGCAGGCAGCAGAGTACATCACATTGGTGGCACATCAGAGCTGTTTCCAGCAGCCTTTTTGTTATTGGGTAGGTTTTTTTTTTTTGGCGGGGGGGGGGAGGTGTGAGCGTTTATTACTAATATTATTATTAGATTTACTAAACTGACTTCATTCACATCAGAAACAATTTACCTTTAACCAGGTTTTAAGTCAGTGATTGCTTGTCAGTGCATATTTGCTTTCAAGAAATTATTCTATTTTAAACACATGCAATTCAATGTAATATAATTCATTCTATATAAGTTATGAATGGAAGTTATGGAAGTTGAAGCTTTTGAAAGCAAATACAAGCCACAGACTATACTCTCAGGGCATGACAGAACTCTATACACCTTGGCCAAACCCCTTTCTTTTTAATAGGAAAAAAAAAAAGGACTGAACTCACCCATTGTTCCAGAATCCAAATCAAAGTCCTCCAATACCTTCCACCCAAAAAGACCTGAATCCCACTCAGGTAAATAGGGAAGTACAGGCAGACCTGACCCTATCCCACCTCTTCTTGCAGGGAGGAAATTTAGTTTTCCCCTGCTGCAGGTGATGCTGGGATGAGCACAGGTTTCAGCTGATGGATCTGGGCATTACAAACACCTGCTCAAACCTGATGGGGAGAGGGAGTGGGTGCAGATCAAGTGCTTAAACTCCCCCACTTCATTCCGAGGTGCATCCATGCTACCCCTAGCCGGGTGAATGGACAGCCTTCTAGGGTAAACAGGGCTGCAGTACAGGAAGGCAGGGCAAGAAGATGAGTTGAGGGAAGCTACATCAGATGGTACGTGTTCCTTGAGCTTTTCCCAGAGAGCCAGTCTCCTGATGCTGGCACAGATCCAGCAGGAGAGGTGACCCTGGCATTACTTCTCCCATTCTGAGATAGAACCGCTGTGAAGCCCTTGACTTAAGGAAAGGTGGATATAACCCATCTAACCTTCATGGAGAGGTACACAGGCTTGACTGCAGATTGGAACAAGAACTCTTTTGTAACACTGGATTTACTTTTCTATGAGGAAATTAATTCATCCCAAATAGGATAAATCCTGGATGCCCAATCACTCAGACATGACAAGAAGCTCATGAATTTTAGCCCTGGCAAATATAGACTCTCTCATGCTTCTTCAGTGAATGCCAAAAAAAAAAAAAAGTTAACACTGCTTTAAATTCCAGATACACAGAGGCCAAGACACTCATTGACTTCTCGAGGGAGCAGAATCTGGCCCAGATACATGAAACGTTTCAAAAGGAGCCTTGGCTCACAACAAGGATCAGTCGAGACAAAAGTATTTGAGTCAGGGCATTGCCAGACAATCTTGCTGGTTGTCAGATCTGCAGTGTAATGACATGTCAATTTGATTCCTTTTGTGCACGAGCTTGGAGCCTATCTTTGGGCCTGAATTCTTCTGTACTTTAGTTTTTCTTTTGTTCCTGTGGCACTTCTCCCAACATTACTTGACAATGAGTGATGCTCCACAACCCTGATCTTTCACACCCTGTTGGTGACCTATAACTTTTCATGCATAACCTTTGACCTGGGTCCTGACAGTTTGATTTATTGTCCAGTGTTATGATTTATGAGTATCTTCTCAGAATAATTAACGGACAACAGGTGGCAGCATAATAATTTTGATTACCCAGCGGTTCATGAAACCACTACAAAGGTGACTTCATTTACTGAATAAGAAAAGGACAACAATTAAAAATTACACAAAGCAACCCTTTTATGCCTTTTTGTTTTTCACCCTTTGTCTGTCAAACAGAAGACTTTATTTAGGCTCAGCGCCTCCCTTCTCAAATATCCGGAACTCAGATTCTGTGCAGAAGACAATGGAGCCCAAATCATGGTGCTAGAAGAATTATTTTGCTGTCAGGAAACACTTCAATCTCATGCTGTCAGTTTTTATAAGACCAATGAGTTATTTCAAATATCTGTTCTCAAAGCTACACAATGAGGGCCAAAATTCATCCCAAAGTGTAGGTTTTTGTTAACTAATAATTTTGTGCAATCACTGAAGTGTTATGTCTTGGATTCCATTTATGTGAAGTTAGATCCCCAGTCAAAAAGTATGTGAACAATTCATCTCTTATGTATGCAGTGCTTCTCTCTAAAGGTTTTAACCCATCTCTAGTGATTATAGAATGAAAGGAAATTTTCACAGTATTGCAGAATGGTTTGAGTTGGAAGGACCTTAAAGATCAATTTCGCTTCTAAGTGTCTCAACTAATTGCTTAAATTTAGATTAAAGGGCAAGTGCTCACTACTGTGGCTTCAGGCCTCGTGCTCAGATGAATCTGGTTTAGTTAAATCTGCAATATCTTCACAATATTTATCTGTATCCTTCCATCACAGGCAGCTCTCCTGTAGTAATTTGGGCTACATACAGGAGCAGCAGTTGGAAAAAGGAATGCGTTCACCAGACCTATAGTAATGGTGATACATATATAAAATACCACCAAAAAAAGAAAAAGTTAGTGGCACAGATTTGTCCATTTCTATTTCTTAAAAATAGGCTTGAGACAATCTGTATATACAACATGTTCAAGTTTCCATATATTTTGTGTAATCCATAAAGTCCCACATAACTTTTTCTCCCAGAAACTTCCTCCCACTGTGATGGATTCTTTCTCATCACTATTCTACACATTGCCTTCACCCTTATTTCAGCTGATCACAATTCCTTAGCACTTTTGATAGGCATATGTTGATATGGAAGAGGACATAATGATATCATCCATATGGACAAATTTTCAAGGCTGATCAATAAGAGTTTCAGGGAAGTCAGTTTGACTTGCAAGTGTTTAAAACTTCCAAAAGTTGAACTGATGGTGTATAAAGAACAGAGCTGCTTGCTGTGCGTTTGCTCACAGGATATATGTTACATTGCAGAACAAAACTACACTTTAACTGACATTACAGGTTCAGTTATTCTCAGATATGCTTTTAAATATTGATTAAAATAAGTGGGATAGCGTGTGGTTTCTTAGTGTTTATTAAAGGATAAAGAGTCTAACATCTAGCAGAACTCAGTGTATTAATGCCAACAGACCACTGCCAGCATGCACTAGCTTGGCCACTGGAACCAAGAGCTTCCTTCTCATCCCCCCTAAAAATAACCCAAACACATTAAAATTCTAATTCTGCTCTGAATTCCTACAGCAAAAAACATCACTATTTGTCTGCATGCCCAAGATAGCATATGCAAAATGCATTTTTGTACTATCATAATGACAATATCATAGGCTTATCATTTTTAATTGACTTATAAATACAAATTATAAATTTATAAAGTTTAAATATAAATTACTTATAAAAATATTCCTACAATCCTGCTACATCAGTTCTGTAACAGTTTAACACACAGCTATGAAATATTCATTCCTGTTACATTCAGATTTTAAACTATCTGATGGAGAGCCTGGCTAATAAATAAAGGCAAGTTCCCAGAATATTAAAAGCACTCAAGCTTTTGCAAGGGTCCTTAGTGGAAAAATAAATAAATTACTGCTTTGGAGATCAGACTTGGTTTATTCCCCTCCCTTCCCCTGAGAACTCAAAGACACCCCTACAACCAAACACTATTATAATGAAGCCAATTTTGTCCTTAGTAGTTTTATCAAACCTTTAATACCACATTAGCTGCTTAATATCCAGTGAAAGTAGCAACAGAAAAGCACCAGCACCCAACTGCAGTCTCAGAAGAGATGAAGGAAAAATTTGCAACAAATCATTTATCAGATTAATGCAGCTGTTTTTGCCGCTCATGAAATAGCCACAAGCTTTCTACAAATAGAATAATAATAATAATAGTCACAAAAAGAAACAAAAAACCCAGAGCATGTACGCCACAGTTTGTTCTAATTAACGTTTTAATTTGGGACAGTGTCTCAGTGGTGATGTGTCTGGTCTCTCACATGACACCACTTTTCTCTTTGATTGGGTGTTGCAGAGGGATTCACAGTGAGAGGTTTTACATGCGAATCTTAAAGAGACGATTGCAAATATAAATGAACACAATTGGATTCCCCGACTAAAACTCAGTTATGTAAACACCAACACAGATTTAACTGGGATGGTTCATTTCAACATCAAGGGGTTCGAATATCTTCTAACAGTTTGCAACTTTTATTCCACACCAGCTAGAAAGTGAAATTAATAAAAAAAAAATTAAAATAAAAACTCCTACCACGAATTTTTGCCAGATTTACATAGGTAAATTAAGGCACAAAGATTTTACATGTTCCATGTAATTGAGTGGAGCTTTTCTGGTGGGATTCTCACATGGGAAGTGGCAAGTTTAAAATGGTATATGTGCTCAAATCATGATGTGATTTTAGTACTTTGTTTCCCATCAATTTTTAAATTAATTATCTGGAAGCAAGCAGCGGTTCATTTTTGGTCATAGACTTTTTGATTAGAAGCTGTGACCCTTTATGCCTTTTTGGCATGCTCTATACAACACCAATGACATGCAGCATGACCTCTGACACCTGATTCAACAAAAAGTAACTCCCGGACAGATCTTTCATATTCAGCAATCTCTTTGTTACACTGGGACACTTACCCAATTCCATCCCTTAAAATCCACTAGGTCTCCCCATTTTCTCCTCTACCCCCTCCTACTCAGCAACTTATTTGGTAGCAACATTTCTGTCCTTCCATTTGTGTCTCTCCTTCTGTTTTTATAAACTTTACACTATACCATCGTCCCATATGTTTGTGCTGCACACAAGGAGGTTTCTTTAGAAAGCGCTGATGCTAATTATAAATTTAATTTGCATTTTAATTAGAATGGTAGCAAATTAAAAGCGTGGCAGCTGGAGAATTTTGAACGCTTTGCAGAGATTTGGTGTCAGTATCTCCCTGCTTCTGACTTCGCTCTCTTTTCATTTTTCCCCTCACTATCTTCCATTCACACAAACATATTGGCAATTTTTCTCCTCTCTTGTTTCTTTTTTTTTTTTTTGGTCTATTTTTTATTTCTCCATTTTCCCCCCAAGGATCAAGTTATAAATTATTTCTTTTTTGTACTGATAAACAGTATACTCTTGTCTTGTGCCAGTACACCATGTACTGTAGTGATAGTGCAGCTTTTAAGTGAGCTTTTGTGAGGCTCTGTCAGTGCTGCCCTATTTTGCTATTTATAGCCACCGTTTATTTACAGGTAGGAATCTGTTCTATACCCCCTTGACTAATTTCAAATTCCAGACCATAGCAGCAAACTCTAGCCTAGCCCTAGACATTTCATTTTTTTTTTACATGCTACAAATTTGCAGTAAGTCTGGAGAACCTTAACAAAAGCCATTCAGAACGCACAGGGGACCGCTCAACTTTATTCTTTACTTAGCAAATGCAGCATTCAATGTGCTTTTGGACAAAAGGCTGAAGTAATCTGTCAGTCTTTCGGTCCATATAATGGCATATATTCTGGCCCTGGCGTCTCCTGGTGCTGTCTTTCATTTGCCATGTGAGCATGTCTGGTTTTAGTCCTCACGTGAGCACATTTAGTCAGTTCTGTCATTTTCCCTATGTTGCATCTCCATGGTCATTTTCATTCCTTCTGTTCGCTTCCCCCACGGTGTCCTTGCTCAATAATTTTCATTAATTGATTGACAGCTCTGATAGACCCAACTAACCTCTATCTCACTCTCATGTCGGTTTTTAAATAAGTACTTGTACGTCCAATGACCTTGTCGCCTCATCAGATATCAGAAAATGAGCATGCAGATATGGAGGAAGCTGATTAGCAAAATAAGGAAGATCTCACTACTGGCATAAGTCCATAATAAGCTCTGACAACTAACTTTATAGAGTTAGGCATTTAAAACAAAAGGGACCTACAAATGTGGAATAAATAGACCTTAACTAGTTTTCTAAGCGCTGGCTATAGTGAAAGGAAGATTTGGAACATCAGTAACATAATAGCCTTCCTAAAAAGCTGGAAACAAGCTCTATTTCCAACATGGGAATTATATGCTGGAAATACTCAGACTTATTTTACTGTTTATAATTCTGTTTTCAATTAATTGGACAACATTGCTTAGCTCCCCAAAAATCCATCCATGGAAAGGGAAATGAATGTATAAGTAAAATTACATTATATTTCATTTTATTTGGTGTACAGTTAAATTATTTACAGCATATCAATGATCTTTCCCTTGGCCAAATTAACTGAACCTCAAAAAATTCTCGAGTTTGCTACACACATCTAAGTCACCAGATGCAGTTAGAGTGGGTACTCTGGTTGATTTAATTAGAAATGTTCCTTGTAGGAAATATCAGCAGAAAGACTTATTTTTATTTTAAAGGTGGGAAACTGAGGCTCAATGACACTTGCAGAGCATCCCTTGCAGGTCAGAAATTAGTCCAGCTCAACCAAGTCCGTCTGTCACCTTTTTCCACAATGCCACCCTCTTTATTTCAGATCACTGCAGCATTGTATGTTGTTTTGGGGTTTTTTTCAATATAGAAAGAGATTTATCTCATGGTATTTCATGTCTTTGATTTAACACAACAATGCCAAATGACAGTCTTGCTCAATGTGCTTTAATGAGAATGTTTAAAAAATTGCAAAGCCTAACCGAAGTTTGGAGTATCTATTTGAGCTGCAAATCTGTTAAGACCAGAAGATAAGATAGAATACATTTCACTGGCAAAAAGGAACATGTACACTGAAATTTCATCTCTGTGTTTTTCCCTGTGCAGTAATCATTGATTTTGGATAAAATTCACCTGATTCAGGTGGCTACAAAAGCTGTTGAACACCCAGTTCTTCAGATCGCAGGCCTTCCCATGGCACAAACACCAACACATCATGTTCAAGGCTATACTCTGTACCAACAAATGCAGCAACCACAGCAGGGCACAAAAGAGATAGAAGACAGATTTCATGATTTTGTAGAACCACCCACTCCAAATCATCTGATAAAAATAAACTCTGATATTTGAAGTATTTATTCATAACTATGGAAGATGTATGATGATGCTGTTGGGGTATGTAATTTACTTCCTAATATTACTCAAGGGTGTAAATGAAAATCTCTTAAGCAATAAAACTGGCAGACTCAGACATTGAGAATACAAGAGTTTATCCCTAGCTGGAAGCATAACTGGAGTTTCAGAATATAAGGAGAGACTTATTCTGATCATACTCCCCCCTTTTTCACAGTTGTTTTCATAGAGTAATTTCAGGAGAACCAACCATATGAAGCCTTGAAATAGAGTGGGACTGAAACTGAGCCTTGCAGCTTACCCTCAAATACAAAAGCACATTATTTTAATTCCTCCTTTGGCTTTTGAATAGGTGAAAGACATCTGCTTTTCTGTATGAGGCAAAGGTATTCTGTTGGCTCTCACTCAACTGAAGGGCAAGGCAGGAAGATGGAAAATTAAACAGGTGAAAAAGTTGTCTAAAAAGCCCTAGCTGGTGATCAAGAATTATGGGCAATACAAAAAATTAGACCATTGCTAGTATTAGTATAAAATATAGTTAGTGTAGGTACATTCTAGTGTTTATACTCCAGTATAATTACTAAATTACTGTGGTTTTGGTGTGGCAATATACCTTCATTTTCACCAAGATGATGTCTGTGGTGGGTTGAGTCTGGAGTTGCATATGGCCAGACAGATATAACACAAGTTTGGATTTTCATGTAAGGACTCCACCTTGGCACACCACTGATAAGAACCTCAAGAGCAAAAATTGCCTTCAAAAACTCCAGAAAACATGACAGAAAATATGGAAAATTGCATATAACTTGTAAGAGTTTAAAATGTAATAAAAGCTTGCTATGAAGGGTATGTCTCTTTCAAGAGATGCTATGTTTTTACAGATGCAATTTTTTAAAAAATTAGAATCTTCACTTCCATTTGCAATTTCCATCTGTACAGGATTCAAATCTCAGTGCCAGGGGAGCTGAAAGTAAAAGTCTATTTCTGAAAGTTCCCTTACACAAGAATTTTGCTTGGGTAAGCACTTACATTAATTTTAAAGCCTTCTAGGCTACCAACAAAAAATTCAGTGACCTCAGTGAAAGTAATCACAGGGGTTTAGACTGACTATTTATATGAGTCAAGCTTTGCAGAATCTAAATCAACTAAATTATCTTCAAGATCTAACTTCCATAAGTGTTCCGTAACATTAGGCAAAAATGTTGATATTTGATTACTGTAATTAACCTTGCATTTTAATCATATTATTGCATAGTAAAGTTCTAATTTCTATTGCACTGTTATACACTCTGGAATACCCTTCTCCTCTGGAACATAAACAAACAAGTCAAAACAAGTTCAGCTGTTGGACGAGCTTTGGTCAACTGAATTTCTTTCAATAACTTTTTTTTATGAAGTTGTCCATGGAGTACACTGCATTCTCCAAATTACAAGTCTTCCACCTTAGCACTTTGGAAAGGCTTGGATTTTATTACATGTAAGTTTTTGCAGCTGTACAAAATACTTTCATTAACCCAAGAATGGATTATTTGGAGTGCTAATTAATTGATTCTTCAAAATGCCAATTGACATACTCCTAGGGAAAACCTGATCTAAGCAACCATGTTAATCAAGCTATTGTACGTATGGTTCTGTCTGAATATCAGACCATCTGAAATGAGGAGAACTTTGCCATTACTATCCTGGACCTCTTGTGGGCAGCTAATTAATATGAGTAGACTATGACAGTTGCACTTGTACATTCACTGTACTGCCTGACAATAACTCTATAAAATTAGATTTCAGCTAAAGAATGGAAACAGTGTTAAATACCATTATTTGCCTTCCTTTGATGTCTGAGAGTCATTATGAAAGCAATTACAGCAGTTTCTCTGTCTGTATGTCTACAGGGTATTTATCTGTATCTGTCTGAGTCCTTTGCCAGGTGGAGAATATATGGCATATTAAAGACAAGGGAATTCAGCCTCAATTATCAGACTATGAACAGAAGAAACAAAATCAGAGTTTTACAGATGATCCTGCCAGAAAACAGTAATTTAATAGTAAAGGCAGGTAATCTGGGGAAAACTTGCCTAGTGCACAGTCTTTTTATTTTAATATCGTTGAATTCCCCCCCTCCTTCCCTGTCCTATTTTGTTTTCTATTCTTTTAGCTTCCATGTTTTCCAATACCTCTGCTCACTTTAAATAAGCTTACGCTAGGTTTGTGAGTCTCATCAACATGGGACTTTTTTTGTAAGCCCTACTTTTTGTTTCTTAGTTATGTGCAGATCTGCCACCGAAGAACCTCTCAGAGGAAGCAGCAGATTCTGGGTGGGGTAAGGCTATACTGAGGCAACACACTGACAGTAGAGGAGCTTTGTATTGCCTTCAGGAGAGTACCTGTCTCATTCTGCCTGAATCTAATCATGGTTTTGCTGACCCCCCTGGGAGTATGACTGTATCCATAGGCTGGCACACATACCCACTTTACATAGAAAAGGGCCAATGCCAAATTTATCCCCTGGATTCCTTCAGCTCTCTTCCCACAAAAGGCTATCAGGCAACTAAAGGACAATCTTTCCATTGCTTTTCATGCCACTGAATTTAGAACTGACAAAATAACATTCTGCCAAAAACCTTTGAAAAATGCCCATTTCCCAACCAAAAGCATGAGCACTTTGCTTGTTCACCTGGAAAACACATTAGTTCTAATCCTCTGTTTTCAGTATATTAAGTAACATCCATTCATAAACAGTTTCACAGTTCCTTCATAACTTGCAAATATGGATGTTCTAGTATCTTGTCCTCCTGATGCTCTACAATAACCTTAGTTCTGTAATAATGAACCTCACCACAAATATCAAAATATCAGTTCCATCATGAGTTGAGACTTTTAGTACCATCACTAAACTCTGGTGATGAGATTTGGTAACTGTTGTCTGCACATGAAAACATCCCAGAATGCCAGGATTTGGGCAGATGAAATAAATGCCGTGGTATTTCCAAAGGACTAGCCAGTTGTACCATACACACAGAGGAAAGCAATACAGACCTGGGTGAGAGCTACTTTGCCCTGCTATTCAGGGCTGACAGGATGCTAATTTATCTTAGTTGCCTGCTATCCATCATCATTTGACAGTCTAGTGAATGTATCGATAAAAGCCAAAGATCCTCCTCTTTTGGTAACCAAACATTTCTGATGCTTTATGCTGTCTTTTGTTTTAAATAGAAAGGGAAGAACATCAGCAATAGTCACACTGCTCATTAAGCTTGATGCCTACCCTGAAACTTGGATTTATTTCTAGGAGCAGACTTTAGCATGTAATTTTAAAAAAGCCTTTTGATACTGTCCGCAGATTACTTTTTTTCATTTGTTTTTGTTTGTTTGATATTTTTTTTTGGGGGGGGGGGGGAGTGGTGGACATTTGATATTTTAAACTATTCCAGGGGAAATTTAGATGAAAAGTATAGTAGTGTTTGAATATGTCCATCTCCCCATGGCAGGGTTTGACTATGTCTGCCATTTGATGAAGGTTGACCTAGTCTTCAAGAAATAGCCATGACTGCATATCTGACTGCTGGGACATTAGTATAAGTCCACCTGGGAAAAGGGTGTGCAAAGGGAGGATAAACCACAACTAATACAGATATGCCACCATCTTCTTTATTTTCACATGATGACAGGGAGGCACAGGAGAAAAGAAAGCTGGGGCATGAGTTTGCCGTTGGTGTGTTCAGAATCTCTCCAGTCCCTTCCACCCACGTTCTGTCCTGCTGAATTAGCACTGTCACTCTCAGGCATCTAATGCAACACTTCGCCATGCAAAGCAGAGACATCCTTCACTTGCTTTAAGGCTTGTGCTACCAAGGCCACAGAGAAGATACACCAAGATGTCATCAGTAATAAATCTAAATTATCCATTATAGGCCAGCTGCTTATGCCAGGGCTCTTAGAGCATTTTATTAGATATCATGTACAACTTTCTCAAAATCCCTGGAATTTTCTCCAGCTGTACATTCTTTTCTAAAACTTTTAAAGAAAGCAATTATTAGGCTACAGACATTTCCTTTTACCCTTCTCAGACATTTTACTGGCAATCTCATGTTACAATCCTTTTTCCATCCTATAAGGGACCTTGGTCGTTGGAAATCTTGCCATTTAATTCTTGCAAAATTAGAATGTTTACAAGAAATGTGCTTGTGTGTATATACACATATATATAAGCTACAAGAATTTTATTTTAAAAGATTAATGGATGACGTAAGTCTCATTAAAACCTTAATACCTTCTGAGCAGAGATACTGTGTTCCTTCAAAGGAGGAGAAAAGGATTTAATGATATATTAGACATTTTACAGTATAAATATATTCTTGATTAATTAAATCTGTGTAGTCTATTGCCTTACCCTGAGGAAACTATGATATTCAACAACGCTTTCCTTAATAAGAATAAAAAACCAAACAACTCGCTTTTGATATTTAACCTAAGAGAAGAGATGTAGAGAAAAAACATTTTATAAACTTGTATAAACAAAGAAATTGAATTCTTTCCTTTAATTAAAAAGAAACAATGCAACTTGTAAGAAACATAAGAAACACACTTACTTTCTTCAAAAAGGAAGATTAATACAGGTTAAAAAGCCTTTCTAGTTTTACAAAATTAATACTGTGTTTAATTATATGAGATTAAAATTTCATTATACATTATACTTTAATTGGTATAGAAGGGGCCAGAGGTTAAAACCTTTCCACGAGTTACCTTTTGTGCTGTTCCAATATCTAATAACATAGCAGTTTTAAATTATAAACCCTGACAACATTTAACAAGTTTCTTACATGTTTTAATTTTACCCTAGTAATCTTTTATGTGGAGCAGTAGTGTTCCTGAGGTCATAATCCTGGACAAGGAAACAGGCAGAAACAGAAATCATTACAAAACCAAAGTGGCTGGATGTTATGGGAAAGGACTACCTAGACTCTTCAGACATGGCTATTCACAACAGTTCCATGACGGGATGGCTAAAACACACTGTGTTACCTCCTAACCAGGCAGTTACACCTTCAAAAGCACTGGGAACTTCTCAGGAAAAGATCAAAGAAATCTGGAGGGCCCTTCTAACAAATGAATAAAGTGGCCTTGAACTGTTTAAACCAACGATGCCACGTCCTACAAGTGGGATTTTCAGAGGACTCCAAGGGGGTTAGGCACACAAAGCCTATTGACCTCTAATGGAATTAGGACACCTATTCCATAGGTGTTTGGAAAACCCAACACTGCTTAGAACAAAGTTGCTTAAACATAAGAGGAGGCAACTGCTTCAAGGACAAACATGGCTCATTTCTGGAAATGAAGCAATCCTTTTATTTATATGTATGACAACAGTTTGCTGGTAAGCTGATGCCATTCCCACTCTACCTCCCCACTACAATGAACCCCTAATGAACAGGGTTGGTGGATCCAGGTGTGTCTGGAGAGCTGGGTCTTGGTCTAAAAATGCTGGTTTTCATGCACATGAAAAGACTCTTCAAGTGATCATCATAAAAAAGGAATTTAGTCTTGCTACAACTGATCACTTGAACAGCCTTCATTCAAGGGGAAAAAAAAGCTTCTCTTAGGGATTCAGTATTAGCTTCTGCCACTATGGGGACTCAAGATGTTTCTTGAATTCAGTGATTATTGATTATTCTTTAGTATTGACAAAGTCAGTGTGTACATGGATTACCTGCCGTATAAATGCCAACCACAAGAATTTAAGATTGGGAAAAGAGGAAACAACCTTCTAAACCATATTTTGTTCTTTGTCCCCATCCTACACATCTGGGCATGTGAAAAATTGCAAATAACTGCTTCTTTGTATGGCAAATCCAGGCAGCTCAGCATCTACATCAGGCAAACTGCATCTCAGAATAGCTGTGTGTTGTTCAGCACCACCCCAAAGTGACCTGTAGAAAAGGGGTGTTTGCTCACGTTGTTGAGCTGAGGTGAGAACAGTTCTAATTACCTGTTTTTTTCCTGAGGTAGTTTACAGTTGAATCTCATTATTGGATAGCTGTTTAATCAACTCTAAAAAATACAGTATAATTAGATACACCATCAGGCAAGCAGCTCCAAGAATGGCAGAAGCGTGCTCCGTATTTTGTGACTATCTTGTCTGAATCAAAATTCAGGCACAGAAAGAAATATATTTTTATGCTTTTAAAAAAATTAACAATTTTATACTATATCTTTAGACATTAAAGTAGTTGTTCAGGGTTCTATTTGAAGTATATTAGTGTAACTTCATTTAAATCAACAGAAAGGTACTGATTTGTTGAGTATGAGACTGACCCACACTCTTTCTTAGTAGCAGATCACCTCTGGGCCTGATGATGTTTTCACTGAAGAAGAACACTTCAAAGGGATTTTTGAGTGCTTAATGAAATTCAGGATGAGGCCTCCTGCAAGTAACTATAGTGAGTAATTTTAAAATATCTTCTTCATTAAAAGGACAAACTTTCAGAGCCAGCAAATGAAATTCTGTAATTAAAACGTGTTTGTTTTAAAAAAAAATAAATCTGGAGAGGTCTTGGACAGTGAAATAATATCCTTTCGATTAGTGTTTAATTGAAAACAGTATTTACTGCTCTACTGCATTTGATAGAGCTCTTTACTGTGCTTCTTTATGTATAATTGTATTTTGCAACCAATTTGAAATAACTAGATGAGTGTAGTTCTTATATAAAGTGAAGATGAGTCCTTGCAAGGATATCAACGTCTACAGGGGTTTCTTTCTAACAGATATGAAAACGTAATTTCCATTCTGCTACTTTCCTGTGATCCTTTCTGCATATAAAATGCCTTTTACATACACATATATACCCACACACGACTCCTCACCTGAGAGGAATACTTCCTGAAAAACAACATAGCCTACTGTAATATTCCTTATGTCTTTGATTGAAGGACAAGTCAGATCTTAACTTTTTCCTTTAAGAGCACAAGTCTTTGCTTTTATACCTATAGTCTTATTAAAATGTGAATGCTACAATTCTAACAAAGAAAAAATAAATAGGTACAATTCTGCCTTGACAATGTCAGCTGTAAATAATTTAAAAGATAACTCTAAACTGCCAAATTGCAAAGGGGAAGTTTAGGGTAAGTAACTCTTCTCCCAAAACTATTCCCTGCCTTAGAGGTATCACTGGTTTTATCAGATTTTAAATTTCAAAGCTGTTTGAACTGCCCTTGCAAGAGGCCTGAGTACTCAAAATTTGGCCATATCACTAGAAATATTAATGAGCATGGCTTTGGATGACTATCCACCCTATTTCCTCACCCCACTGACAATCTGCCTTGTTACCTCTTTGATCAGGTTTAGTTTAGATACACTTAGATCAATGACCCTGTCTGTCTTCATACTCATAAAAGATGACTTTAATATAATGCTATTGAAACAGCAATAATAATGCCCTGCCACACTGGGAAAAAATGTGCTACAAATCAGAGCACTTCTTGGTAAAGACACTACATTTTTAAAGGTGATTTTGAAAGTAGGAAGAGAACCTCAGTATGACTTATTTACATGTGGGAGACTCAAGCTTTTTCCTTACATCCCCACGGCCTGATTGCATTTAGTGTCTTGGCCTATTGTTATAGACAAGAGAACGTCCAACTCTCCCAAGGTTAATTGACTGCTGTTCTTTGAAATATACATGAGAAACTGTATTGACTGTCTCACATCCAACCTCACCTGTCATGCAGGAGGAGAACAGTAACAGGGGAAAGGACTCCACAAATGGATGAGAAGGACAAAGGTGAAATGCTAAGGGCAGTGCTAAATTTCACCAAAATCCCTTCTCTGTTGTTGTCGTGTGTATTTTCATACCCAACTTACTGTGATTAGAATCTGTAATTTTAAGAAGAGATTTCTCCTAGAAATTTACCAAGTTAACCACTGCTCCTAGTGCCACAGGCTCTCAAGACAACTAAACCCAACAAACAGGAATATGCAGATGGCCCAGATTTATTTGCAAAATTAACATTTGTAGCTTTTCAGCCTTTCCTAAGGATGGTACTTTCTTCACATATGGAATACTTCCATAACATTTTAAAGCCCATATTGATCAAACTTTCATAAATAATTACTTTAAATCAAATATTCCAATAGCAAGACATGAATTACCTGAATCACGTAAGGATAAAGTGACAAACATTATGTTGGCATGAACTGAAGAAGAGTGAATTAGACCATTATCCCTGAAGTGATACATGTAACTTCCTCAGCTCTTTTACATCAAATTTCAGCCTGACAATATTAAACCAGATTATGCAACTGTACCCACTAAAAAAGTGTATAAATTATCTGCAAGCATTCTGAGGGAAAACGTCCTTCCCCTGTGACTCCAACATGCAATCTGCATACATGGATCTCAGAAATGTAGCATCTCCAGGAGATATCTCACAGAATAAATAATATCACATAGGAACTCACATTTTCAATTGCAGTCTTTCCAGGCTCATATCTTCCAGGGATAGAATTAAATTTGGCTTAAATATCATACAACTTCTTGTGTTTTGAATGTTCTGACACCAGGAGAACAGCTGTAATTGTTAAACCTCAACCCACCTTGAAAATAACTCCACGTAAAACAGAACAGAAAGGTTTGGGGGTTTGTTTTCAGATTAAAAGCAAACATTGCTTTGTTCAACACACTTGTATGTCATCTCACACAACAGCAATTATTGTTATGCTCAAATTGGAAAAGAGGTTTACCTTCAATTGCTGACACAGCCCTACCCACACAGCACATCCCCCCGAAGAGCAGGCATAAGCCAAACATGTCTAATTTTTAGCACATTCCATGACTTATGTCTCCACAATGACAAGCCAGCACAAGACACATTTCTGATGATGAGATAACCCCTTGTAATGCTTCCACCATGATAACTGGATTTCTGCTAAGCTTTCCATGACCAAATTACAGCCATAATGATGACACACTGCACACCGCTGCCAACAGTGTAAAGTGACACCTGCTTACAACAGCTTGAAATGGAACTTGTTGGTACAACCAGGAACATTACCAATAACTAAGGGACTATTTCTTCTAAATTTTTTTTTCATACTGGATTGTACCTGCTCAGCTTGGCAGCCTCATAGAACCAGAATCTACCTTTACCCCAGGCAGAAACTCTGAAGCCAATGAAGCACTTTGTTGTTGATAGAACAAAAAAGCCACTCTCTGTCATACAAAGGAATACCAGTCAGACAGATGTGATTAAATCTCTTTGGATTACACTCAACCTCCATCTCAGTTCTACTACAGAAAATCCACATATGCAATCTGTGCAAAAGCCAGAGGTAGAATATTTTCATTACTCAGATCAGCACTAGAAGGTTACAAATGCCAGCGTCCTATTCCCTTTCAAAATCTCTCATCTCCTACCCCCTACTTGCCAGCTTTATAGAGCATTTCCCTTGCCACTAATTCTGATAGCATGCCCTAATTAACTCATTTTATCTTTTGGTATACATCAATTACAATTAAAATAGAGTTTTTCAAACCTCAGTGGACTGTTGTTTCATGTTAAAAACATTTTTACTCCCGAGAGAAAGTGTGATTAACTTCAATAAAAAGTTTAAAGTTCAACTTACTATGAGCAGAGGGAATCAAGCAGAATTCTTCCTTGCAGAACACTTTAGGCTTCATGAGCACAAGAAAATTAAAGAAGTGGTCACTCCGATCCTTAACCTGGGGCAAGATCTAGGAAAAAAGAAAATGTTGGTTTGGATTTGGTTTGTTTTATAAACTTCGAGCAAATAAGATGATGAAAGAATGTCCAACACTTGAAGGACCAAAAGGAGCTTTTGAGGCATCTCACTTTTTGAAACCCATTGGAAGTATGCAATATTGTAATTTAATTTTATATAGGAGACAAAAATGCAATAAATCCAGTGTCCCACCACGTAAGGAACTGTTTCTTTGGCAATGAGTTCACAGTAGCAGAAGAGTCTGGTAGAGATCCCTGTTTTGGCAGAGCCAGAGCTGCACTGAAGGTGTCCTGTCCCAGCTCTTATCACCACAGAAACCACTTTAAACATTAAATAGACAGTAGAAGAACCTTCCGCACGCTAATATGTTATATATAAGATCCTATATTCCAAATAAACATGCTAGAGAGTTGAAACAGAAAGAGATCCATGTAAGAGACTGTTCTGTCTCCAACTGACTAGTATGTTTTTACATCGACCAGGGCAGTAATTATTTACTCTCTCGAAAGTACAACAAGCATTCCTGAGGCAATTTAAACCCCCGAGGCAGAGTTACTTTGAAGCCGGACAAGAAGGAACCAGCAGGGACAGCGTTTGCTCCCTCAGCTCCAGGAGCGCCCCCTCACACACACACGCCATGCCCAGAGCCCACACAATAGCGGGCACAGCCCTGGCTCTCTCTGCCCCTGCAGGGCAGCGCTGCCCTCACCGACCTCGGTCACATTTCTGGGCTGCTGGAAGAGCCCTCAGGGTGTCACTGACAGCAGAAGCGCAGGAAAATGGTGACATTTCTGCCTGCCTGGACCTCAGCGGCCTGGCTGACCCGCACCCTGTGGGAGCCGGCCTGAAGTGCAGATATCCCATGGGTGCCCAGGACAGGGTACAGAGGCCGTGCCCGGGGTGTCTGTGTCCAGCCTTTCCACCTCCGCTGCACCAGGGTGCAAGCCTGGATGCTGGTCCCACTCCTCATCCAGCAAGGTATCGTCCCTCGTCCTGCCTGCCTCTTCTCCTCCTCATCCCTCGTCCTGTCTCTCCTCCTCATCATCATCCCTCATCCTGCCTGCTTCTCATCCTCCTCTTCATCATCCCTCGTCCTGTCTGCCTTTCATCCTCATCATCCCTCATCCTGCCTGCCTCTTCTCCTCCTCATCCCTCATCCTGCTGTACCTGGTTCCCTCCCCACGAAGTCCTTCCCACAGGTGGTGGTAGTTAATTTCCCAGTTCTACCCTGACCCTTTTCCTGTTACCGCAATAAAGTCAGCATCTGTTTGAGACACAACATAAGGGGTTGAGTGCCTGAATCTCACCTCTGAGCAATCAATTAAAAGAATCTGGTTACAATTTCGAATCGGATTGTAACAGTCCATACCTAGATAAATGTGACTTTAATACCTTATGGTTCGAGGTTTTTTACCCTAGAACAATTTTGGCATCACATCCCACAACAGGGCAAATCCTCATCTGATGGATTTCAGTGGTTGTATTGGTGAGGGCTGAGCCAGGGGACATGGTAGGGGGGACAAATAGTGATACAACATGTCTGAGGGGGGACCTCTGAGAGGACAACCACCCATGGAGAGCCCCATGCTATAGCACACCCCCCTGAACAACCACAAGAGCAGGGACATCCCCGCGGAACCACACCACAGAATCTCAGCAGACCTCTCCAAAGTACTGCTTTCAGGAAAACCGAGAAAGAAATGCATTTAATAATGATTCTTCCACCTGGTTCAGAACTATGAATAGGAGGCACCATTGTTTGCAGCTGTGCATAACGTGTGAGCCTGCACAATTTAGGTTTACCTGTGTTGGAATAGCATGCTGAGGATAAAAATCTGTAACTGTACCAGAAAATACATTTTATGGTTTAAAAGCTCATAGCAGGTTTGATACAAAATATAAAAACATCATGCATTTTTCTAAGGGTGTCACGAAAATATCCTTACTGTCTCTGATTTATGCAAAGGCCCCAGGACTTTGGGCTTTGCTGAAAATGCATGCCACTTTACCTCCCACTAGATCAAATATCTACCTCTCTACAGGTGGCATAAATCTTTCTTTTTACACTTACTAAACCTGTTCTTTGCTATGCAGAAGAGTGAAAATAGAGCATGTGCATGCTATTTACACACCTAGGTACACATATACAAATAAAATACATTCATACATTTTCCCCTGATACATGACACACCACCCAACTCTTACTCCAGTGTAGCTACATTTTCACCCAGTAACACTGGCACTGCTCCAACAGTCCTCTCCAAGCATGATGATCAGCTGATTTTAATGTCCCTAGTTATCATAAAACTGGTGTGTTCAAAACATAAGATGACTTGGGGCATTATCAGTACACTGTATGTGAGCACAGAGTCTGCCCAGCCTACCTTGCCTTGAGTTTGCTTTAGGTGCCATGATGTTCAGCATCCTCAAAGGCAGCACCTGAAATCCAGGTGGCTGCACTATAAGTCAAAGTTTTTATTCCCACTGGTGAAATTGCAATGCAATAAAAAGGGGCATCATTTAACAACTGGATTTCTGTTGCACAGTTACATTGCAATGAATGAGATCCCTGTATTTACCATTAGCTGGGAGGCTGTGATGATTGCTGCTATCAGAAGCTTGAAATATTTCCTTTATGTTTTTATCCTGTAAGATTCCATGGGTATTTTACTGCACATTTGTAGCAAGTACAGCTCTAGATTAGCAAACCACAGTTTTGTTTGACCCCAGCTACCATGTAAGCTTCTAGTTTTCTCTAGTCTAAAGTACACTGAAGTATTTTTCTGCTTTCCTGCAGTTTTTAAGTAGATAATAAGTCCCAAACTTCACCAGCCTTTAGCTGAAAGAAGCTTGTCACGGTGGTTGGTAGCTAATGAAGATCCTTTTAGTTTATCTTCATCAATTGTCAAATATTTGAGTCCATGAAGTGGTGTGATGAGGTACAAAGACAGATATTTGAAGGGATTTTAACTCATTTGAGCAATTACATGCTTAACTGCCCTGCGATAATCTGTCAGTCTGAGTCTTTTCTACACAGCAGAAGTGGGGAGTATTAGAATAGCTGGATTTAGAACATAAAGGCCTGGCCTGAATGGAAGAAAGGCACCAGAGAAATTAATTGCCAGTAACAAACAGCAGGACTGCTTGCAAGTTATATATCACATAGTTACCTACCAGCAGTGGTAGGAGCCAGCTGTAAAATAACAGACTGAATTGTGACAAAATAGTCACTGCTATGAATTCAGTGAATACCATGAAGAATTTAAAATAACACTGGCTAATGGAGTACATTGTATTACATAAATTATATAGAGAAATAAAAATCTTGCATTATATAAAGATTTGCTGAGCCTAAATTTTGGTAAAACAAACATGGTTTTAATTATAGCCCTAGGAGTCTTAAGAGGTGATCCTATAATTTATCTACTGATTTTTATTTGTGCACATGTTTCTGCCATACTCAGAATATATAAAACTTGTGCAAATTCAGTAATGGAATAATGAGTAAAATAAAAAAGGGAAAGAATATTCCTTCACATGTTATTCTTTAATTTGGAATTATTAATATTAGATTATTAGGAAGATCTAATTGATAGAATGTATCACTTATAAATGTATAGTTGCAACTTCCTTGGGTCCCAGAAGTTCCAAGAGGAACCAAAAGAAAGGTGTTACAGAGCAGCCATGTCACTTCAGTCCAGGCTCAGTGATGCTCTGGGCCATTGTTTCCAGAAGCACAACTTACAGTCCTATTTCTTGTCCTTCCTTTCCCTATCAGGTCTCTGATGTCAGCAACTTGCTCCTTATCCAGTCTCCCTCTCCACTTGCTACACAGGAAAACCTCTTCAGGTAGGAGACAGTGATGCTGACTGCCAGGGAGCACAGACATATAGCATGGTGACAGCATCCCCCAGTTCTGTTCCATAGCACCTTTTTCCTACACCCATAGAATCTTGTCTAACTCAGCAACACTGGGAATTCCCGCAGTGGGAAAATATCCATCCCAGTTATAGCCTTTTTACACCAGAAATTAAGAAGTCCTCAAGTTTTGCATGCATTTGGGGTTGTTTTTTTGGTTTTCCCCTTTGGAATTACACTGTGAAACCAGCATGAGGAATAGGGACCTGAAACTACAACTAATGAAAGAAATGTGGAACACACATAGTGGAGTCTCTCATGCCATCCTGGTAACAGACCACGAACAACAAAATGTGTTTTTATTCGGAGAGGGCCATTTCATTCCCATTACTCATGTTAGTTGTGATGTTTATTTTAGATTTGCTGTCTCCCTAAGGTGCCAGCTCTGAGGGAGCTAGTTAGCATGGCAGTGTTAGGTACAAAGCAAAAGCCCTTCACCTCAGAGACTGTGCTTCAGTTCTGACCTAAGGTCAGGAAGGAAATAAGATAGGTAATCTCAGCTCTGTCCCTAATGACCAGTATTCCACATCACAATGCTACACATGGCTGTCAGCTTCTGCTCAGGAGAGGCCCAGGACACAGGCAGCATGGAGAACTAATTACCCTCCCATCCCAGGAACACATGGGCAGCCCAGCTCAGCAGGCTGGGATCGCTGGTGAGGTACAGCAGCAGGCTAATAAACTGGAGGAGTGTCACACACATGGCTGTGGCACACGGTTCAGGAAGAGCTTTATTTTTCCTTCATTAATGAGGATTTTTATTTTAGGCTCACTGTATCACATTAACATATTTAAAAAAAAAAGAAAGAAAAAAAAAGAAAAGAACAGAGCTGATTTATTCAGTCAGCCCAGTGTTGCAAAGCTCACCTGCCTTTTGTTTTTACAGCCCTAATTCACATGGGCCAAATTAAGTCCAGACTTTTACGAGTGGGGCATAAAGGGCACAAAGAGCTGCTTCCTCCATCACTGGAAGAAGGAACCATAAATTGGCTGCTTACACTGGAGAATCCAGAGGTAGAAATCATGCAGTGCCAGCAGCATTAGTAGGGTCAGACAGGCCATGTCTGAGCTGGATGGACTATGATGTGTTCTCATTCCCTCCCAACTATAAGGCAGGGGAACCAGTAAGGAAGCAAAGTCTTCAAAGAGCTGATTCTTAGCACTCGCCTCTTGCACCCCTGGAGCCACCACCACCCTTGGGTATCACTGTTCACAGTGCACAGAAGGGTCTCTCCCTTCATGAGAGGACTGAGACTAATTAGCTCACAACCTAACATTTACTGGGATGCAACAGCTTACTGTAATTACAGCATTCACTAACTGCCTGGACCAAGGGGTAGAAAGACCTGGCAGCAGAAACACAGGTCACTGCCAGTACACACACACACAGGTGCTCACACCTCCCCTACAACCAACATCAACACCAGGAGAGCCAGCAGGACACTCCTTTTGTCTTACTATAGCCCGGAATATGCACCAAGCTTACAGCCAAACATTCAACAGTGAGCATGAAGGAAAGGGATATCTTAAAAAGCTTATGTTTTTATGGCTGCTGTAACAGCAAAAGTGTTAATTAAAAGAAGAGCAGATAATGAAGGAAGCAATTAGACATTGAGAAAAACATGTGTTATAATTGACAGAGTTACCTTCACACAGAAGCACTGGAGTAACATCTGCTATTACACCCAAAAAAAACCCCAGCACCTCAATCACAGCACACCCATCTGTGAGCATTTATCCCTGGCAGTGGGTGGTACCCTCTGGGTCCAGCTGTGTGGGAACCTGGGAAATGTAGTCTGTCAGGTGGCCCTTCTCTACATGGGTTCCTTTGACTACATTAAATGACATGATTTTAAAGGATTTTAAGTATTTATACAAGTACATGGGCTGAGCTCTTTCTGAATTGAAAAGCAAATCCAAACTTTTGGGGGTGATGGGAATTATAAACACACCTTTTAAAAATATGCTGGTCTGAACAGAGAGGAAGCTAAGTCATATTTATTTTGACCTGACTCAGGCTGACCAGTGTGAGCTTGAGATGTTTCTCATTTTGTTTAGAGGACTGAATTTCAGAGTGCCAGAGTAGTACAGTTGAATGCCACACAATATACATTGCAGGTGGATGTTCTCTGACCCTATATGGACAAATAACCTAATTTTTCAGAAACACAGGCTGAGAGATAACTCCCTATATTCTCAATGAGAAAAGAAGCACAAAACAGAGATTCCTGATGATATTTTCCCTTGAATTGCTGTGACACCTGGAAGAAACACAGTACAGGAAATGACCCACTTCATCATAAAAGTAGGCTACCAACGTTGTCTCTGGATTTCATGTCTATCATATCAGAGCTGCAGCAGCATGAGAAAAACACCTGTAAGCATCAGTGGTAATCAAGGAAAAAGAATCATACTGTTCCCACCCTTTCTGAAGAAGACAAACCATTTGCAGCTTTTGCAGATTTTCCTTCTAACTATATGTCACATAAAAATGTCAAACCAACTGGGGATTAGATCTAAAATCAGTCTGGAATCTGTTTCACTGGAAAACAGTCAGCAGCAGCCTTCTTATATCTGTGAGGAAATCTGTACAGACAGACTGCTAGACCAAAGAAGACTGGTAGTGCACCCCAATGGGGTGTTTTCTGTTTTGTAAGAGCATGTGCCTCCAGCAGAAATATTCATCTAGTTCTCAGGTCTTGAATTAAGCTTAAACATTAATTGTACTTGCTGCAATGTCATTAAGCCACAAATAAATGCAGTAAGTTCCAAAACTGATTCACTCCATGTTGAACCCAGTCCTGGCAGATGCTCATGTTTTCCTGGAAGAGAAACAAAACTGGCAGAATGAGGCACAGGATGGACTTTGTGTCTCTACACCCAGTAGCAGAACTGAACTGGCATATTTAGAAATAAACAGTGATGAGACACAGATCCAACACAAGGATGGCCTCGTTCATAGAATCCCTCTCTGGGCCATAGCACAGATCCTTACACAGGACAAATCTTAATGACCTGAGTTACCACATTATGGTCATACTTTGACAGGGAAATGGGATACTGAAGGTAGGGCAGTAAAACAAGTTGGTTTCCATAACATTCATTTAGACAACTGTAACTAAGCTTTGCAAACATAGGTAGTGAATGGATTTTTGCCATCAAATTCAGCAAGGATTTCATCTCATATCTTTTTCAGCTTACCAGTCCTATAAGCTAAATTTACTGACATGCCACAGAGAACAGGACTACAGAAGCAGGTGTATGCTCAGTGCTTTAATTCATCTTGTGAGCCTTGGTATAATAGAGATTTTCCATTACTGCCAGGCTTTTCTGACACAGGCAAAACAATCTTCCAGTAACTAAAAATTATTATCACTTTCATTATCACAGCACATGGGAGCCTTAGCTGACGACTAGAACCTATCACAGACAAATACGAAAGGCAGAGCAAGAAGGGAGTTTTCAGAATGCAGCATCTTCTATTTCAAAAGTGACAGAGATAGCCCTTGAAAAATTAAATCTGCAAGGAACGTGAGAGACAAGTTTTGCCTGAGATCTGTTTCATATTCTTATTGGCTTCATTCCCCAGGGGCAAGTAATTTTGAGCGCAATACAAAGTTGATAATATGCTGAGTATAATTATAATGAGGACTGATTAAGTTGGTAGCCAAAGTACAGTAGCTTTATATCTGAGAGAGCATCATAAAAGAAAACCATATTAAAAGTTCTGGAAAAAAAACTACACACAGGGATTGACAACTAGTTCCCTAGTGAAATAACATCAAAGCTGATATATATTGTATGCAAAACAACCCACAAACAGAGAAATTATTCTAATTCTTTTAAGGTTTCCATGTCAAAAACTTAAAATCTGAATACATTAGGTGCTGCAAACGAGAAAAAAGTATTGACAGCTGTAGCTATTCCATGCAATTAAGTTCCACATGCACCCTTTTTCGGTGCCTGTTGAACAACTATGTTTGCCTTTGGAATTTTCTTCTCAGTTTCTCAGGAACATTTGGCAACAGAAAGAATTTTTGAAGAAATCATTTCAGGAACTGATTCATCCCTCATTCTAGGGGAATTACAAGAGCTAACTGGTATAAGGACTCATTAAGCCAGTCCACTCTGAAATATTTCCTCCTTTTGCTTTCTGTTTTTCTTTACATTTACCTGCAGTCCTGCTCTGGGTCTGACATCTTCATGTGCTTTGAATTTGTAACAGAGAATCCAGCTGGATGAAATCATGTGAAATCTGAACATTTCACATGCCTGAGTCCTGCTTTTCTGACAGGCAGAACTCGTGGATACAACCTTCTAATTGTTATTTCTAGGTCATGTTTCCCAAGAAACAAAAGATTTCCTGTACCCAATGTTGCAAAGTGGAGTAATCACAGCGGCTCTTGAACCCCATTCTCTGATGGGCTGAAATAGTGTCCCCAAAGCAGCAATGAACTTTTTAAGGGATTCCTTTTGTAGGGAGTCATTCCAGTAAGAGCAATTGTGGAAGCTAAAATTAATGGAATGATTCAAGTGCTAAATTTAAAGAATTTGCTTTGAAAGACCAGCATTTTTAGGCCAGCATGCTGCAGGTCTAAAATCATTCTAGTCTAAAGCATTAAATCTATGGGGCTTTTCTTTCCATTTTAACTGTATAGGAGGAATGGTACATGGCTATGAAAATACAGCACTTTATAGGAATCCAGGACCTTCTGGTTCAGCAAAGTCATGTCCCACTTACTGTGGGCAACTACACAATAAAAAACAATTTCAAAGTAGTTCACATTCCACCTAAACACTACCATTTTAGCCCTATTGCTTTATCACTCCACTATGGCAGTTGCTCTTCTGATTTCCAGCCTCACTGTATTTGTGGCTCATCATATCCACTCTGCCCAGCTGTTCTTTCCCTGATCTAATACTGAGTTATGAAGACCTTGGATAAAATCTAAAATTTTTAAGAAACATGCAGGAATATATCTTCATGGTTTACCCAAAAATGCAGAGGCTTTAACAAACAGGATATAGCCCCATGAGAAAAATCCCTGGGGCAAAAAGGATGCTGAGTATCACTGAACTGGGTATTGCAGTGCTGATGTATAAATGTGGCATAAAAAAAGGGTAATGCTGTCTTGTGCAGCAAAATGATACCAACACAATTAGTTCGATGCTGTTTTTAGAGTTTACAGAATATGACCTCTGCATTTTTCATCTTCTAAGGTTACTTCTAATTAGCATCCAGTGATAACATGTTAGAGATGCTTCTTTAAAAGATATCACAGCTCTAGCAATGAGTACTGACATGGTATCTATCAAAGTCTCCTGGTGCCTGCAATTCTGACAAAAGGCACTCCAAAGGACTGGCACGTATCACCTTATTTGCATTTTTGCATTTCATTATGCTCATAATTGCATACCACCACAGCAATTCTTCCCCACTATCTCAGAAAACATTATCAGCAGCGTCTGAAATAAATGCTTAAATGTCAACAATTGACGAGCAAGAAAAGCTGACCTTTGCAGGATCTCATTCTTTTGAGAATTGCCCTGGTATGACTCACTCCTTAACTTTCTGTTTGTGTTTGATAACACCAAAAGAACATAGTTTCTGTTCAGATTGTTTTTGTGTATCGGAAATAGAGGGAAAGTCAAAGAGCTGTAAAAATACAACCCATTTATACCAAGTCAGCTGGGATAGACAATATTTGCAACCGTTAAAGTCACCCAAACACTTAAGCAAGTGGACATTAAGATTAAGCTCCAATGAAATAGCTATGAAATTTTTATATCCACATTAGAATTAAAGTGAATTTATCCATGATTAATGTTATGCCAATGAACAAAACAATCTTTCTTCCACAAGAACTGTTTGACAATTATAAATCACTAATCTAAACCCAAGGAAAAGCATTCCCAGTCATCTTACATACACTGCAATACTGACTGGCCTTCACTAGACTGAGTTAACATTTTACTATGGTTGGTATTTCCACCATCATTTCATGGCTCCATTTACCTCAGCTTGCACAGTAATTTTGGTGCACATTTGAAAAAAAAATCAAAAACACCAAGCCACTAATCAATTTTAGCTTAAAATAAATTACACCACCACAGAAATTGCTGCCACTGTCCAAAAATGCTAATCAATTTTGAAAATCTACATCATGGCTTGCATCCCAGATTTTTTCCATCCAATCCACATCAAAAAGAAATGATAGAAAATTATGTTAACATGTTCGACTGCTTGTTTGCTTGTTTTAGTTGAGGCATTGGTTATGCTTCAATGGCAAACTAATCGCCTGTTTGGAATCTCATCCAGTTTGTGTTACTTTTTTTTAATGGCAATATGGAAATGCCACACAAGATTTCAGAATGGTCCATAGTGCAAGATTTAGATTCTCTAGCAGGAGAGTTTTTTAACATCACTTTTAGAGATATTAGTAAAAAAAAAATTAAGCTGTTTGTTTTGACTGGTATTACATTTCTCTGTGGAAGGACTTTATTCCCCTGTATTAAAGTTTGTTCTAATGAGGCAAAGAATACAAAAGATCAGTTTGGAGTGTCATTTTCCCAAGGGCTATAAAAGATCATTAATGGGGGCTTTATTGGCTGGTTGGTTTGGTTTTGTTTTGTTATTTTTTTTAATGTTCAGTGGTATTTTTATCCACCTCAGCTCCTTGGTTCACTCATAGTTTTGAGTACAGAGTAGGTTCCTCTGCTCTCAAAGTTATCACACAGCTTCATGCTTCTTTGTAATTACTACCTGTTATGGTCACAAGGCTACCTGCTCCTCAAATTGTCCCTGTCTTGTGGCTACAACCTTTGTGCATATATAGGGACCTTTTTTACTTAAAGTAAAACTATATAGTCCAGTATCCTGCAGAAACAGCTGTGCTACTTCAAGATTAATTAACCTTAGTGAATATATGCTAACAGAGCTATTGAGCTCCAGATACTGCAGATAATCTCCATTTCATGGGTGCATTGCTTCTAAATGAAATCATGTGCAGATAAGTCAGAACCAGAGGGAAGAAGAGACCAACAGTACCCACAAACTGAGAAAGAAAAAAAAATCACCTTTTGTTGTCTGCCATTAAAAATGTCTTACAGAGATGCACTGTCAGAGTCAGTGCTGTGGTTCAGTCTATAAAGTGGCCAATCTCAGTGTTCATACAGAGGTATATAATGGCATGACTTTAAGGGACCAGGATATCCTCCACAGTGATGAAAGACCTGAAAGGATTAGACTTGCAGGTAAATTACTATTTGGTATTTTCCTGCATTGTTACTATGCAGACAAAGTGCCTCTACCTCTAGAAATAACTGGCAAAAGCCACACTGAAGAAAACAGAAGATAGTTAACACCAACCTGCATTAAGATTTCATTTTAAACTTCTATTTTGTCCTTTCTACAACACATGAAAGAGAATTTTTATTCCAAAACAAACCACTATGTTGCATCAAGTGCTGAGGAGCTTCCTAACTCATTGATTCACCTTGTTTGAACCCCACATCTCTGCAATTGTTTTAATAAATTACACAATGTCCAGATCTTTTTAAAGGTGGCTTGTGTAAAATAAAGATGCACTATACATTGTATCACACTTACCTTATTTAAATAGGAAAAAAAAATAAATGGGAGGATAATAGAAATAGTCTTGGATCCACCAGCTCTATCCATCATCCTTATGCAGTATGAAATACTACAGACCTTGACAAATTTCAGTATTACTGACCAGCATTTTCTAAATCAACCCCAATATATTAGTTTTCATAGTTTAGACATGTAAAACATCACTTTTAAAAGGCACTTCAACATGATTTCCATTTTAAAATCTCCTAGACCTCATTAAGATCACATTCTTTGTTTCTGGCTATTGAGATAACTTGACTAAAGCTGAGACTCCTCATTATAAAATATTCTGCCAAATGATTTAAAACCAGGCATGAAAAACTATCTATAAAAACAACTTCCCACATGGATATGATTAACAACCAAGATGGAAGTGTTTCTTGTTGTCAATAACAACTTCTAGTAATGATTAAGACAGACCATTAAAAATGGAAGAAAAAAACCCATAAAGCATTCCCCACATAAAAGAAAAAAAATCAATATTTTATACAAAAAATAGCACTAGAATTATTTTAAGCAATTCTTAGGTTTATGTCCTTTTTGTCCAAAGTTGGAAAATGAATCTTTTTTTTATTATGGTGTGTTTACTATAAAAACATTTGTCACTGTTCTTCATTGAGAGATAAAATGCTGGAAATACATGGTGCACTTATTGGACAATTTAACATGCTCAGGTCAGGCACTCTGAGACTTCACAGTAGCACAACAAGAGCAGATATTGGAGATGCTCGAAATCCAGATTATGGCTTCAGAAGACATGGTGTATTGTTCACCCAGGTTGAAAGCAGATGTATGTTTATATACTTTAATCTTGGCTCAGATGTGAGCTACCATGTTAACAATTTTGTTGCCCAGGCTGCCCTGGCTTGGGATTTAAATAAAAACAAATTACAGGTCTTAACAGTGATAGATGGACTTCTCTTACATTTGTGTAGAGTATTTTTGCCTTAAGATTAAAGGCTTACGCATTTATCTGCATAAACTAACCCCTGGAGTAGGGTACTGCTGACATTTTCCAAGAAAAATGAATATCCTAACTTATTCCAAAGAGAAGACTTGGTATTTGTATGGCCAGAGTGACCTTTGCAAGTGCCCTTTCAGATTAGGTGCACTACATGGAAAATTGTGCTCTTACAGTACTCCATAAATCATACCTACCAATTTTCTTTAAAGGGGTATGTAAATATCAGTGTACCAGGTGGGTAAACAACACTAACCTCGTACAAATGGCTTGAAAATTGAAGAAAAGCACCTTATTTTGCTGCTGAAATTGCTTTTGAAGCCCAGCATCGTGGCTTGGGTTGTAGAATGCATGAAATGATTTGTGCACTGGGAATAGAAAATGGGTTGATGATAACCACACTCGACACAGTTCCTATGTTTCTGAGTTCTTTCGATGATCAAAGATATCATTGCCGTATATTACTTTTCTTTGCCGATCCCAAATGCATGTGAATTTCAAGTGACACACACATTATCTGCATGTTTCCAAAATGGACAGACAGCTTTTTAGTTTGTATTTCTCATTTGAGCTAGTTAATGTTTCTGGTCCAGATTCAGTCTGAGTCTCCTTGCAATGGTTATGTAGCTTTTCCATTTAATAAAACCAAGGCAGAGAAGTTCATGTGTGAAAGAACAAATGTAAAGTTACAGACTTTGAAACTGGCAGAAGAGTTATTTGAATAAATACTGACTATGGAAGTGGGAAGATGTGTTAATTGTTGCTAAGCTATAAGAGATAAAAGATTCTGAATCAAGAAAAAAGCCCTGATTTTGGACACATCAGTAGGGTAACATACACCACAGATATCAAAGCACCTGAAACTTGAGAACCAGCTTCAGATGTGATCAACACATGATGATTTCAGTTTAACATTTGTGACTTCTATTAATTCTTAAAGTCTCATTTCTACAAATGTGGTGTTGTCATTGTGCTGCTTATCCTGCAACATTCCAGGGGATTTAGCATCAATATCTACAGCAAAACTTGGTAACTCATCTTGGAAAGGACAACGTAAAGCAAGATTTAGTGTTCTCAGCAAGGTCTATAATCCTAGTCTTACCTTTAAGCACCTGAAGAAACCAAAGACAACTCTCATTTATTGATGAATTGCCTTGATGACTATGAAATGCATTTTATATAAAATTAAAGATGTGATTTGTATTCAAAAAAATCTCTATGTCCTATGATCTAAAAATTGTAGAATCATAGAATGAATTGGGTTGGAAGGAATCTTAAGACACCAAGTTCCAACCCACCTACCATGGGAAAGGGACACCTTCCACTAGACAATGTTATTTTCATGTTTTCCTCTTTCAAAGTGGTGAAGTGCAGTGTTTCAGAATGCAGTCAGGCAAAGTATGAACCTTCTATCATTCTAAACACTTCTCTAATTTTTTTTTAACCCTAATTCACCTCTGTCAATAAAATTTTTTTGGGATCCTTCTTTATCATGGTGAATGGGAACAGGAAGAATGCACAGATTTATATTTCCAGAAATTTCTGTTCATGTTGGCTTTGTTTTTACTATAGAGATGGAGAGACTTCTAGGAGTCCTGGGCTCACTCACTGGAGTGTTATAAAGTATGGACCTTTATGTTGGGAGCACAACTATATTTTAAGTAGAAGATGGGAGCAGAAACAAGATGTATGTTCCCTCCTCTTGCCCACCAAATGATGCTGAAATAAGCAGATGAAAATTGTAATCAGACATTTGGAAAGATGAAGTGTGAGTAAAGAATAAAAACCATAATCCATTTTTAGCATATGCTTAAGAAGGTGCCTGAGAGTTATATTGTGTATCATCATTTCCAGTGTCTTCCTTCAAAATCCTTAAATCAGCTCAGCTCAGAGTGCCTTTGGGGCATAAGACAGAATTGCTCACAGGGAAGTATCTGAAGCATTGCTGAAAACAGGTTTATTTTTCACAAGGGGAAATAAACCAAACAGAGGGATATCATCTACCTCCCAAGGAAAAACAACACTGGAGGGAGAAGAGAGCTGCAAATGCTGTAAACCCAAGTTTCAAGCACTTCTGGTAATTTTTTTCTCACTGAGAAGAGAAAAGATATCATGGAGGGGATGAGAGTAGTGTCTCAAGACATTCCCAGACTACAGACCTCTTAAAAAATCAGCATCTATAACCCAGAGTTGCTTCCCTGCCCTCACTCAGTCATTTTACCATTGGTCCACCCAACAATTTCTTCAGCAGGAAGAGTTTGCAGAGGAAGTCCAACACCAAATCCAGCATATCTGAGACAAGATTTAAAAGCTGCTTGAAACACTCATAACATTTCAAGTCATGAAAGGCCACCTGAACACCCCAGAGACACAAACTGCATTGTTGGGAACATGCCATGGGTCTATCAGCTGTTCTCACCTCCTTGCAGCCCCCAACGTGGTGCGCTCAGCAGCTCTGAACTTCTCAGAGCTTGCAGTCACTTGGCTTTACAGAGACTGAATTTCTGCTCCCTAAAGCCAATATCTAAAAGGCATTTGTTTCCTGCTGCAATTTTGCTGGTCCTTTTCCTCTTCAGACTTTGCATTAGACAGGGCTAAAAGGGCTCTGAGAAGAAGCTACCATGTCATTAATGCACAACATGGAAAAGCTTTGGGAAGAATTACATTGTGTCAGGGTTAGTAAACAAACAGAGGAGTTGCCCTAAGTTCAGTCATCCACTCCATCTAGAATATGAGGATGTAGATTTTCTTTCCTCTAAGATTAAATCAGAGGCAAGCATATTTCAACAAGGAATGGCATAGCCCTATTCTGTTATGATAAAAGTACCTGATACATTTAAAGAAATTATTTAATGCTCAGAATCTTTTGTTAATGGTAGTCTCTGTTCTCGTCTGTGCTGCATTGATACTGATTTAAGACAAGACCAGGAATAATTAAATTCAATACAACAACTCGAATTGGTATATGAAAACTTGCATCGTTTCATCTTGCTCCAAAAAGACTCATTATAAAAAGGTGAATTACCCCTGACTTTAAAAGTCATGAGGAAACACCTGTGAGAAACTCCACACTGCAGGGCAAGGAATAGTTTGAGGGTTTTTCAGAAGTACCTATGTGAAAAATTGTAGAATCGGGCATATTAAAAACCACCGATATTTGTATGTCTGAACAACGGAGAGGTTTTTAAAATCCCCACCTTTTACAAACACGTTACAGGAATAATTTTCAAAGCATCTTGTGGGGTTTACAGAGTTCAGTTATTGGCATATTTAGATTTACTCACAAGTTATTGAGAGTTCAATGTGTTTACTCCAAGGTATAAAAAGTAAGCAAGTACACACTTATGTTTATAGGCTCAAGACTGGAAGCAACCCAGGACTCAGAGACAGGCAAAATCTGAGCATTTTCAAGGTGACTTCTTCATGTTAGAAACATTTTTTGAAGGCAGCATGATTTTGCACACAGGATAATATTGGCAATGGTATGGCAAGCATGTTATTTTCTCCAGTGGGGACTAGAAATAAATATAATGGTATTATTAGTTATCCACTTAAAACATCTTTGAGCTTAGGAGGAGCTGCATCATGCCAAGATTTACAAATGTACTCTGTCTCCAATCTCCCCAGCTCCCAACATTTAAGGTCTCATTCATTATCCTATTAGGTTGTCACTGTTGGGAAGGAGAAAAGACCTGCAAATGCTGTAAAACCAAGCTCGAAGCATTCAAGGCCTAATCCAGAGATGTCACTGATTCCACCATACCACAACAATACAACTGAAGCCCGTGCCTTGCTTTCACAAAATCACCAATTAAAAAAGAATGTCCCCTGGCAAAAATATCATCTTAAATTGTCTATTCTACAAAAACCTTGTTAAGATATAACTCATTTTCTGTCTACTGAAACCTGAAAACATCATACGACCTTGCATCTACTTGCACAACAGCTAGAAAAAACAATAAGAATTGTATTTGACAGGCACTGCTAATAATGAAAATGTTTTTAAATGTAAGCTCTAGCTGTGTACCAATCACTGCCTAATCAGGGTTATGCTTTTCAAATTATATTGTGTCTTCTTTCACCTCCTGCCTATTATGTGAAATAAAAAGAGAAGCGCTTAGGCAAATCCTCGATCTGTTCACATATATTTTTAATATTAATATGTCAGAGCAGTGGCAATAATGATATTAGGCAAATGACGGAATTCTCCCCCCAGCTGGACATGTTAATTGAGAAGCCAAATTTCCGAGGCAAAGTTCACGTCTGTGCAGATGGCAGGACAATGCCGGCTGGCAGGCCTAGGTCAGTGTCAATCCCAGGCCGGACTTTAATGGCTCACTTCTCTGCTTTCTCAACGTCAGCTGCTCCCTGTGGGGTGTGCGAGTTGGGCAACTCTGTCTCGCTGGTTTTTTTCCTGCCCTTGACTCTAGTGCACTAATTTCACACAGAGAAGATGCCCCTATGTGTGATAATAAAAATAAAATAAAAAAAGAGGACTTTGTGCTTAGGACCCTGACTTAGAGAGTCATTTCCAAGATTTAGAGCTGATGTAGCTGCAATAAAACCAATACCACACCCTTGCCCTGGCAAGGCTTCCTCCAAAGTTCACTGACATCAAGGGGAACATATTCCCCAGCAAAATCCAGTCCCTTAGTTTAATAACATTTTTAGGGGTAGTGTTATTGTCTTTACTTGCATTTATATTCAGAACACTTAAAATTTTAGACAGGCTGGACAGATTTTAAGGTGTTTTATTCTGCTGCAAGCATATAAAGGTATGTTGCCCTTTGTCAGAAGACCCTGAATATTGTTCATATTTATATAAGTATTATATTATCTCCTTTAACGTGATCTGTGAATCAAAAGCTGAATGTATATGCTCATATGTTTAGACAGAAATATAGCAATACAGCATCACAAAAAGACTTTAATAGTTTCGGTTTCCTAATATAATTATTTATTATCTCTAATTAAAATGCAGAGCTTGGCTTTCTGTGTGAGAGTAGATGAAAAGCCTTTTTAATGAAAAGAGCAACTATGAGCTCTAAATTTCTTTATGGAAGAGATAACTTATGTAATCACTGGTAACCTTTTTCAAGAATATTATCTCACTGTTTATAAAACAATACCTTCTTTACTTTAGAATTTCCCATTTACATATGAAAAAGAGCTTTATTTATTGATGCCTTTAACTGATGTGCATTCCTCTTTCAGGAATACCCTCTTTTGTCCATCTTACATATGCCAGAGAACCTACTTTCCTTTTGGCATTACCTGCAGTGATATTTTAAAACAATTGTCTGCTTGAATTATCAATAAGCACAAAATCAGTTTGTTCTTCAAAAAAACCCCATGCAATATATCCTTGTTTTCTAACGTCATATTTCAAATGTTTTCTATTCTTAGAGGTAAAAGAATGCAACCTTTAACCACTTGAAGCAGGTATGAACAAACGCAAAACCATTTTTATCTTCTCATATTGTAAGAATATCTTTTTTTTACACATCCCACAACACACACACAGACACACATTTTCTCCTTTTATAAACTACCTTATGCATCAGAATTATATAAGTAACGAAGAACTGAAAGCACATGCCAGTAAAACTTGCCTACATCTACATTAAAAGTTAGTATAAACTAATATATTAGCATTATTTAATTATCACATTGATAAATTCTCCCTTTTATTTCTAAATGAAGGGGGGTTGGTATCATTGATGGGATATATATTACAATGATTATATGATAAAATATATGAAAATTCTATGGATGTCTTACATTTGTGTAACTTCAACATACCTGTGGTCCAAATCTGACCCTCTGAAGCACTAACATCATATTCTAATAAATTTACAGCAAATATGTGAACTAGTTTTATAGTAAGGAAATACAAACGTACAATATATCATAGTACAGATCGATGTGTGGCCAAATATCTTACGGATGTTTCACAACCATGTAAGGCTTGAATCCAAGCTCACTCTAGTCAAAGGAAAGACTTCCACTGATCCTACTGGGCTTTCAGTCAAGGTGTTTACTATGTGTATTTTTTCACAAAAGGGCAAAAATCATCATCTGTGGCATTGCCTGGTATGACTGAGGGCAGAAAATGAGTTCAGTGATGCTGCATTTGTGTAAATCTGGGCAAAATCTGACCTTCTACACTGACACATCAGAAAAGAAGTAGGTAATGTGTTTAAACATCTCTGTTGTGCTGTAATCATCTGGTCTTGTGTTTCACTAATTAATGACTGTGTAAAGCAAAAGAATTCAAATAAACATCATTTTAAAATCCATTTACTCTTTACAGTGCTTGCCTTGTAACTTTTACTGAATATTGATTATCTTTTAACTTACCTCCTCTTTCAAGCCAATACCTCGTCATAAGTAATTCCATTTCTGTTCTCCAGAAAGAAGCCACCAGTTTTGCTTCAGGACTTGGCACCAGCCAGGGCAGATTTTATGCAACAGACTCCTAGATATCTGACTAATGTTTTTCTAGGCCTCCTGAGCGTGAATACCTATACATAAGCAAATTACATATGTTTTCAAGCATATATGTCCATGCATTCCATGACATTTATCCAGTTGTATCAGGTTTAATCTTACAACTTAATCTAGTCAGGGAATGAAAAATAATAACTTATATAAATCACTTTAAACTTGAACAGTCAATCTGAATAACTCTGTACACAGGAAAGGGTATGCATTGATGAAGCAAACATTTAATACTGTTTTACAAGCAGGAGATCAGTGTACACTAATTTGCCTTTAATTTCATGTACAATATTGTTAGCTAGATTTTATTCTATTTATTATTGTATAATAATTCAGATTTCACTGTTTTTTGTGATTAAAGTCTTTAAAAAAATTCCCAGTCAATTTAGTTAGGGAGAATCCATACACTAGAGCTACTCAGGTTTGAGTTAATCTCAGATGATGCAGATTTATAAAATCACACCACAAGAGCTGAAAAGAGGACAGGCAATCCAAGGAAATCTGGGAAAATTCAGACCATTCTTTCAATTTTTAAATCAGATAACATTACACAGGCTTAACATTTGACATCATCAGATATTTTTCAGCCTCTTTTTTCTGTTCCAGTTACTCTTGGCAACTGTGTTGAACACTAATGCAGTTCTGCATTATTACCAATGGGAAATCCCTGGCATCAAAGGATTAATCTTAGTCTTTGTCTTGCTTTAGTAATAGGAAATAAATTTTACCTAGTCATTGTCCTAGTCAAGTCAAATAAAGAAACTGTATCTGCTGACAAGCCGTTATTATCACAGTCAAATAGATTAGCATTGATTTACTGTAGGTAAGAGCTGTTGAAGGGTCCGTCCTGTATGTGCTCTGTAGCAGCATGATTATTTACTGTAAACCTACCCTCTGATTTTCTCCTTAGGCTAGTATTGTTATTATGAAAGCTAATTCACATGAAATTATGGTAGCTCTCCTGGTCTACAGTCTTTGGTCAGAGACCTAAGCAGGTGTTTGCTTAATAATTTGGTCAAAGATCAGTGAGTTAAAGGTTAGGCCATAGAGGGGAAGAATGGAGAGGTCAGAGCACTTGCAGGAGGGGTCTGAGACTTGATCTTCCTGAGTCTGGAACGGTCGAACCTCAAGGTCACCCATTAGTGATCTTGCTTTAACGGACTGTGAGATGTCGACCATAAATTCACCGTGCCAGCACCTTTAACCCTATTAATACTTTGACTACTGGAAATAAAAGCAAGGACCCAGAAGGAACCAGCCCATGGAGAATTATTCACAAAATGTCTATGAGATTAAATTTATCTAATAAAGCTTACGACTATTAATATAGTTCTCCAAGGAAAACACTTTGCTTCACTTTACCCTTTTACAGGGGTTTATATACATTCTATACCAAGACAGTAGATAAATGAAGACCATTCACAAACAACATGCACACACATGATCCTTAAAAAAACAACACATATTTACAATGTAAGATTTTCTCTGGTAATTGAAGTCAAATTAATGAAAGTAGAAAAAAGTTGAACCATCTTCTGTTGCCAAAAACCTGTCCATGTATGTGTAGTCAAAATTTTATAATGATCGTCCAGAATTAGAGGCCAACACATACTGAGTAGTCACCTCCCTATCAGAAGCAGGCACGTTTTCTCCTTCTTTTAGTCAGTAACTATGTTTTGACAGTCAAGCAGTTTTGCATGTAGAAATATGGGATCACCAAACTGTAACTGCCAATTGGGAAAAATGATACTGTCTATTTAGGAGTTTCACCTTGAAAGTACTTCTTTCTTTCCCCTCTCCAATTCCACTTCAAGTTGGAGGAGCCTGTACTTACTGTATTAAACCTGAGTTACAGGGATTCAAGTTTTTTTAATGTCTTAGAACAAAACAATCCAGCTTAGTTCAGAGTTTCAAACAATTTCATATCAAAAACATGTGAGGCTGCTAAGTGTCACTATATGCCACAATTTATTTTCGGGCATTCAGCATCTTGAGACCCTGGGAGAGTCATCTTTTGCTATGTCCAGAAGCTTCTGGACTGCAGAATTACAGAATGAATGTATTTTAGTCATCAAACCTACCCTACTGATGTGCATAGCATTCTTCAGTACAAATAAAGGTCCTGGTTTATCTAGAAAAGATTACAGTCTAGATCAGAGCCACAACAGTATGTAGTGACTGTTCACACAAAGGGATATAAAGGGATACCTGATGGGGGAATTTCTCAGTCATTTAAGAAATCAGGGTATTTGGCCTGTAAAAGAAATTACCTCACAGACCAGGTTAGGAAAATGTTCACTCACTACTCTTAAGATTAGGTTCTCCATTGGACAATGAGACACTGAACACCTTCCCAGAGCATTCCCAGGGACTCCTGGCAAGCAGAATGAGGACATAAGAACCTACAGGCACCGAAGTCCCATGAAAGGGAGCAGAAGGGTAGGAAGGGTGAGACATAAAGGAACCATCCACTTGAGATAAATGAAGACATCACAGCAGAGTAAAAAGAGATAACAACAGACAGTTAGGTGCAGAGTGCTAATTGGGAGTCTGAACTGAATCAGTGGCCCCAGCCCAGCAGTAATGAAATATTCATAGACGGCCACACAACACACTGGCAGTAAAGGACAGGTTGCTTTGCCTTGTAGCAAAGAGAATTTTAGTATATCACTGTCCTCTTGTGTTCCCTACCCTCACCATTCTGAGACTGTAGGAAGGAAAGGCATCCCGCTGCTGTAACGTGTGAAAATGTCATACTGGGCACCTTGGCTATCCCAGAATTAAAAAACTAATTATATCACCCATAGAAGTCAACCACATAGGAAATGGAGACATTCTGAAGCTTTGCAAATATCTCTATTTAACTACTAATCACCTTTTCCTTGACTTTTAGCAAATTTTATTTTCCGTGTCTTCCCCTTCTTACAGAACTGCTGCAAATATCTGAACAGGAAAAGTTTTTCACATGTGGGCAGGAGGGAGCGTGGTGTTTCAATAAGAAATAAGCAGTTCTGCTATTGATAAAAAGTCATGGGTATTTCAAACTGAGAAACTAACCCTGACAGAGGCTGTCATCTCTTATACGGCATAAAGTGCCCACAATTCCCACAAAGATCAACAGGTTCTGGGCTGCATCCAGAGTCCCTCAGATCTGAGCCCTTCAGCCAGAATACTTGGCTTCAATTCATAACACTTGAACTCACATTGTTCAGATGAGCTTAAATCTTTGCACAAACTGTTTGCTCAATTGCACTGCATACCGTGCCTGCTGCTGGGTGCACCTGTTTGTTTTGATAGCAAGCACAATAGGATATTTTGTGGGTTGAAATCATCCATTGTAACAAAACAGTCTTTTTTTAATTAAAAAACAATTCTGGAAATGAAGACACAATAAGATTATGTAGGGGGAAAAAAATCTTTTTATAACGATTGAAAAGTAAAATGTGTCAAAATATTTTTTGAACCTCAGAAGTATTTGGGTGACACGAAGTCAGTTTTCAGAGGGGAGTTCTGTTTTAATGGGCATAAGCTTCTGTGTTTTAAATGATCTCTGAAAGATAGTCTAAGTAAAAATCGTTACCCTGTTTGAAAAATAAAGATGAAATAATTATTAAAGGGAAATGTATACTTACTGTGTTCCATGTTCTGCTTGCTAATTAGGAAGAAAATTTTTTTTTCTCAGAAAATCTGATCAGGAAATAAGATTTCCAATCTACTTAATCAGTATGGGTTGGAATCCATTCACAGAAAGCCGTATCTCAAAATACTTCTGGCATGTTGAGCTTTCATTAATTAAAAGAAGAATAATAAACACGAAGTCTAAGCTGTAAGACAGACTGACCACGTTCATCTTTAACGTGAAGCCTCATACTTTAAGGGTTATGTTTGTAACTGATCACAAGTAAATAGTACTTTTAGCCCTCAAACTTGCAGAGAAGTCTACAGTAGATCAGGTCAAAATACTAAGTACTGTAAGCCAAAGATAACCATGAATAATTATTTCCTAGGGACAGTTTAATACAGTTTGTATTACTGTAACACTGCACATTTAAATGTGATTCAACACAGAAAATAGAGAAAATTATTCATGTACCACGCTGCTGTAGTCGATCATCTCCTCCTATCCAGTGGCAGTGGAACAGTCAATGGGACACTTGCATATGGCAAGCTCTTAACATGTAAAACACCTTTACAGGCATAGTACAGAAAGCATTATCAGCTCCCCTCTAGATCTTAGCCTACACAAGCACAGAGAGCTCAATCTCCAAAATGACAGAGATAACATTTTCTAATTTTCTTAACAGTTACCCCAGAGGTAAAATTAATCCAAGCTTGGGAAAGGACAGCTGAAGATCTTGAGCCACTCAGGAGAGAAATCTCCACACCAGCCACGTGGCAATCATTAGGTGGATTCCTGGCTCTGTAGGACAGAACTATTGGCTTCACATAACCCCTCACTGCATCAGGGAAGGTGGATTAGCCATAAACCAGGACAGATGTTGTTCTGTGGATTTGTTGCTTTCTTTGGAGTAGAGGAGATTGGTGTTTTCTTCCAGAAATCAGTTCCCTGCCCAGCACAAAAGCACTGCCCTTTTGCCCCTGTTGCATGCAGGGTGAGGGGATGCTACCATGGTAAAACTCCCTCCTGGGCAAGAGGCCAGAACATGGCCTGTGTACTATTAAGCCTTCAAAATAGGGTTTAAGTGGGACTTAAGTGGTGCATGAGCCTTTTGTTGGCTTTCTGCCCAGAAGTGAACTTTACCCACAGAGAATATTACATGTTGTCCAAGCATTGTCTGCCATATATGGGTGCAATGTAATTCCCCTTTGTCACCCTGACAAAACACCCAGCATTGCTTAAACTCAGTTGTTCTAAATGGTCCAGAGGAAATTATGCCTGCTGCACATAATACAACCAAAATACTACTGGTACAGGAAGAAAGTATGGCTTTATGGTGAAGAAAATTGAATTTTCTCAGGACTGCCATGCCAACATGGTAAACAGGATGGGCCCTTATTATAGAAAAATGTGGTTTCTGGCATTTACATGTACAAAACAGCATATAGATGTTGTGCAGGTCTTTGTTTTGAACTTACAGTCTAAGCAGAATCTCAGATTTTGTGTTTATGTAGTGTCCTTCACATTGAAATGCAGCTTGAAGTATTCCCACATTCTTCAGTGTGCTCGATTTTACACACAGGAATAACCTTTCAGATTCAACAGAATCTCACAGGCAGTAGAAATAAATTAAAACACAGGGTATATCTTTAAAGGACTGAGGCCCAAAGTTGTGCTTGCATTCCTAAAGTGAAAGCTTTTCCCTTTTTATTTCTATTTCTGGTGGGTTTGTTAACTTTTTTTGCTTTGGCATTAGGGCTGTCTCTTTCCTGATTGACTCATTTTCCTTTGAGAGTTGTTTAGATAGGTTACTAAGAAGGTTAGAAAAGACAAGAAACAAAGGTTTAATGACTTGCAAAATTATGCGCAATACAAGAGGAATACACACATCCTAAACATTCCCAGACTGATACAGTTTTTGTTGGAAAAAGGATGACGGGGAGGGAAACAAAGTGGGAACAGAAACATCAGATGCCCTGGAAGGAATAATAAATCATAATTTGCTATTGTAAATTCTACTGGCAGCTCTTAAAAGTGACCACAAGTAGTCTCTCTGATATCTAGAGAAGGAAACCAGAACTGCTGACAGGTTTGTGTACACCAAACTGATTAACACTTTATGTTATATAGATGATTATTAGGGGCTTTGAATTTGAGTTCCTACATTGCTCTTACTTCGAAGCAAGCAGCTGGGTTTTTTTCTGATGATACTTTCTCTAAGTGGCATGTGGAACCTGATGATTATCATTCATTTTTATTTAGATAGCAGATGGCTTCCAGCAGCAATTCCTTAAAAGTTTCCTCATTTATAAAATATGAAGTGGCTGACCTAAGTTAAACCAATTAGTAACTTTCCTTTATCATTTTTGCAGGTGCTTTTTTCATTAGGAGATATCAATCAACGGCAGGGCAGTAAACATGCTAGTTCTGGTATTTGTGGAATGCTCAGATCATCAATTGAAGTACATGCAGTTCAAATCTGAAATATTAGCAGTTCAAAAATCCATTAAGATCAGTATCAGACAAGTTGTTATAATACCCATATTGAAATGTGTTGCACAGAATCAGCATGTGACACCTTGGAACTGAAAGAAAATATTTCCTGTTACTACAATGTTCACACAAAAACTCCAGATTGCATTCAGTGGGCAAGAGCAAATGTTTTTCACCTGGAAAACGTTCCCTTTTAGTAATCTCATCTTCATTAAAAGCATTCAGATTAGTTTCTTCAGCTACCCTGTATCTCCGGACACAGAAGGCAGAGAAAATGTTTCAGGATGGAAACATTCTTGTGCAGCCCAATTGAAAAGCAATTCATCTGTTCCTTAAAAACAAATATTTTACCTTGCTCCTACAAGCAGGATCTTTCAGAAAGATACCAGTTTTAGTTTAAAAAAAAACAAAGCCACATAACTTGAAATAATGTACATGATTCAGAGTTTTACTCACTCTGAATTAGTAACACGAGCAGTGATTCTATCAGTATCTCTGCAGAACTGTATCACATACCTTTACAGTCTGAAAATCCAACTGGCTTTTCAATGACACTGCAGTGGAATGCAGGTGCTAGCTTTTAGATCAAGTAGAAAACAAAACAATGTTCATATTTTCTGAATTGAGGATTATTAGAAAAGAACAAAATCCTGATTCTGTAAAGCTACAGTACCAGGTTCAACTCCTACGAACTGGATCCTGGCAGGATCAGGCCAACCATTCACCAGAAATATTGATATAATAAATTTGTGGATAATTTTTTTGAAAAAGGCAGGTTAAAATGATAAATGTCAAATACTAGTAGTTCTTTCTAAAAAGGCATCTCCCCTGACACCTCACCCTCATCCCTTGCTCTTCCCTCCACAGATGGCAACGAGGTGCACAGTGAAAGAAATTAAGATGATAGTGTGTTGACAGGAGCAAGGACACTGCAGTTTTCATCCCTGCAGACAACAGAAATGACATCACGTCTCCTCAAACTGACACATTAATAAATTTAGTATCACCTGAACTTTTCTGGAAAAGAGAACCTTTTACACCAACAAGTTATCTGGTGTCAGCAATAATAGGATTCTGTATCATATTCTGCTCCATATATGATGGCAGAATTACCTTTTGGGCCCTAACAAGTTGACAGGGGTTCATTTTGCTTCCTCTTTTAATGACATCTTCTTTGCAGGTGAACTGCAGATGTAATGACTTCCTCTTTTGCTTCTGAATACTCCTGAAATGTCATCATGACCCAAGACATCTCAATCTGGCTTAATGCAAACGGGAAGCAAAGGGTTTTTAAAGGTGAAACTGATCTTGCTAATGAAGAAGTATCACTCTTCATCTGGACAGGGAGCACAAAGCTTGTTAGATCGAGCTAGGTGAATGTCACAGGTTAGAGTTCAAGCATAACACAGAATTGTGACTAAAGATGTTATCTTCTATTTGTGTAGACATACGCAATCAAAACAAAGTAATACAAGTCTAAATCTAAGTGTTTCAGAATGACACAGTGAGATCTGAAATAATCCTTTGCTGGAATGGTCAGCACTTTGAGAACCTTAATCATGAAAAGTTCAAACATTTTTAAAATGAAGAAATGTAAGAATATGTTCTCTATTTTAAAAAAGAAAACAAGAAAAAGGGAGAGAGAAGGAATAAAAAGCAAAGGAAAATACTGGATGTTATTGTAGCCCATTCGTCACTCCAAACTGGTGAATTAATGCAAAACTATTGGATTTGTATGTTTAGCTTCAGCATTTCAGATGGTAAAAACACTTTCAATTTCACACCAACTTGGGTTATTCCCTAAGTATGTTTATATATATACATTTAACGCACAAGAGAGCCAGTTAGAAGGTTCAGGTAATGCAAGCAGAAAGCAGCTTGCCCTTTGGACATACAGAAAGTTCCCTGAAGCCATCGGAAGCTTCTGGGGGAAACACCAAAACCCAAAGCAAATACATGGAGATCTCCTTTGCTGATTTTGCCTACCCCCACCACCTGCTCATCCCAACTTTTGTGGGATATCACAGCCCTCCCATTGGGAATTCTGGCTGGCTGTGGGAAGCATTAACTTTCAAAGCCTTTGCTGACTGTATAGAAATGGTAGGGGTGACAAAATTTAGCTCCCCTCTTTGCAGATGTTTCTTGCATGTTTCATTCATTTAATGTTTTGTGTACAGTCCAGATCCTGGTGATACTTTTCTATTTAAAGCAGCCCACTGTTTGCAGGATTGCAGGATATTTCAGATGGACACATTGTGTGAATGGGCCCAGATTGAAGCTAATGCAGAAATTGTTCAATGATTCACCAAGGGAAAATAAAAAACAAAAGCCTACTGGATTCAAACACTTGTCTGATTCAGGGAACATTTTAAAAACACCACATGAATATTTTAAGTGCCAAAACGAAAATGGAGATTTGAGAATAAAGGATTAGATTTTTGAAGGAATATTTGCACCACTCATGCAGTCTTCCTATCTGCTTGAGAAAAAAAATATTCTTTTTAACATAAAGGTGTATTTGAAATGGTCTAAGTTTTTTGAGCAGTTGTTTTCTTTCTCACAGAAAAAGCAGAATGTGTTTGCAATACATTTTTTAAAGACACAATGACTTATGAGAGCTTTTCCTTATTTCCTCTTGCTTTCCCAAAGATACTTAATGGAATTTACTACTATGTAATACAAAAATCATACAAGGAGATGCAAAAAGAAGATTGACTGTTTGTAAAAAACAGCATCTATGACTAAATATGGTGAGCTCAGCCCCTGACTGATATCCATGAAGATCCTTAGCCAGAAGAATGTACATGAATTAAACTACATCATAGTAAACTTTACCCAAAACAACGAAGTCAGTGTTTACATTAAAAATAAAAAATTCTTTGTGTATCAAAGCTTAATACTAAAGGACTCAGCTGAACAAAATGGAACAACTAGAGGTTATGCTCCATAGCAGTGGGTCAACTTTGCAAAAACTATTCAGCAGAGTTCCCTAAAGGTCACCACAAGAAAATATGACAGAGGAGAAAGAACAGTGGGTTGAACAATCAAAACTTAATTACAGAGCCCAGAAATCTGCTGGTTGGCTTCTCCATCTAGATAAGAAACGGCTTAAAATATATCAGAACCTCATACAATTCCTTATTACACAACTGGGAACAAAGAACAGCTTTTATGCAACAGCGAAAACTTCCAGGCCATACATCATGCAGTGGATTGATGCTGGAGAACAGCCTTTATTCATTCCAAGTCAATGAGTGCTATAGAATGAATGATAAACTTGCATGTCGAACTCTAAAGTTGCTATTCAAGTTGCTTTACGACAAAAAGCCAGTGGCTGAATGCAGGATTTGATTATCTAATAACCAATACAACACAGCAAATGTGCTACCTTCCTTCTCACATGTCTGAGGTAGAAAAATTGGCTAATGAGTTTAATCCACTTATCTAAAAAAAAAAGGAAAGTATTTGCAAATAAGTTTAAACAAATTTTCAATTAAAAAATTTATGAGTCACGGCCTCTGTGTTATTTTAGGAAAAACAAGCAATTACACTTAGTTCTAACAGGTGGAATAATGACTTTTTCACCTGTCAACTGACAGCTTAAAATTCCCACACATGTAGCCCATTTCTGTTTCATCTTTTCTTTGAATTTCAGCTGCTTTGCTTTTCAATGCCTGTGCTTTGCTGGTGTCTCCTTTGTGTCTGAAACTCTCACACTGAGTTCCGCCTCTTTGGTGCTGGGCTTTCTTTTCACAGTGACATTTCAACATAAACAGTCAATATTCATTACCTCAAAGGAGACTTCCCTCCTATTGCTGACCAATTAAATACCAGCTGAGTTAGGCAGACAAAGGTAAAGAAGCTGGAACACAAGACTGGCTGGAGTATATTTCTTCTTAACAGCGAAAAAATGGATTCAAAACAAAGAATTGACAATATTGGGAAAATCCCAGGCAGAGCAAAACATTTTCTTCAGAAGTTGTGCTCCTCCTTTTTATCTTGTGTGGTTCTTTCCTAGTGTTATTTAGTCTGTAGACAGGAATAGAAAAGATGCATATGTATCACAGGGACAAAGATCACAGGTATTCCTCTGCAATCCCAACTTTGATGAAATAACAAGGATGTAACAAAAAATAACAGCTAATATTTGATGCCAAGAGAAAGGGCTTTTCCCTTTTCATTTCTGAAATGTGAATAAGCCTCAGATGTGTTTTGAGTGTTATTGTATTACACACAGTTCAGCAAAGACCGCTTCACTCTGTATTAGGTAAGCTTCAACTCCGAGAAGGAAAATGCCCACCTAAATAGATCATGAGCAGGGGTGAAGGGGTACACTAAACTTCTGGCTGACAGGGACAGCCTGCTGACAGACTGCCTGGAGGCTGATCAACCTCCCTCTCCTCCACGGAGCGGGAGGGGATGGGCATAACTATCATTCACTGTCTCCAAAACGCAGGCACAGCCTTTAGGGGACGGAATGGTTCTACCCATGGCGGTGCAATTCAAGCATTCACAAAGCTTCACCTGCAAAGTGCAGGAGCACTGAATCATAAAAATACCTAACTGAAAGGAACTCAAAGCTCATCCGTGCTGCATACCTGCCTCGAGGCAGGATCAGATACCTGAACTCTTCCTGACATGTTTGTCTGACCTCTTGTTGAAAACCTGCAGCAACAGAGACTTGACACCTCCCCTGGTGATCCATGCCAGTGTTTAACTGTGCCTACAAGTTATTAAGTTCTTATTACTGTCTAAACTAGATCCTTTTTGCTGTTAAGTGAAGCTGCATAAACCCAGATTTGCACATGCACAACTAGAATCCAGACAGAGGATCAGTGTTGTTTTGGCCCATAATATTTTGCAAAGAATTCAGGCATATACAATCGGTGTCAGGTGATGAGGTTGTTTAGAGAACAATTTTTTAAAAATAAAGTATTTTTTATAAGCTGTAAAAATGAAGTAGTCTGGGATACGAGGGTGTAAAGATCAGCAGCAAACATGATGCTAACAAAAACATGCCTGAAATCAAAGGTCTTAATGATTGCTCAGTACAAGATCAGACTGAATTGTCACTGTCTGAAACAGTGTGTTTAATGGCATTAAATAGTTCTTGCATTTTTACATGAGCATGTAAACATTTTTTTTCCTTCTTGTGAAGCAGAGATTTCTGTAGCACAAAAGGGCCCAATCCCACAGCCTGCCCTCAGTGGGAGGTTTGCTTAACCAAGAAATGCAGTGTCAGGCTTTCTCAGAGGATAAAAACAATACAAAGAATTGGTGTAGATGCTTTATGTAAAGGTAACAGCTTGAATCCCTGAAAGCATCCAGATGATTTTTACTTAAATGCATGTGACATTGCCAAGAAAGAAACTTTATCCTCATGAGAGATCTTTATTAGCCAGGGTACTTAACCCTAAAGATGAGGAGAATTTAATAATCACAGGGTTGTTTTCTCCCTCTTTCTTTCATTTGTGCAACCAGCAGCTAGAGGGCACAAAAGAATGCTTTTACCTTATGATCTATCATATAAAAGAGCTCTACAGACTGAATAAACAAAAAATAAATCAGTGCTAATATCACAGCACATTACATATTTTGTTTAGAATCTTCATCTGTATTCTCTTCAGCAAGAAGCAGTAGCAATTTGGAGAGACGATGGCACGACAAGGCAGGAGACTCATCAAAGACCTTTACCCCACTAAGAATATGTATTTAAACCCCCAAATGTAGCAGGTATTTCACACCACATACACTCTCTCTGAATGTGTTCATCATTACTTGCCTTAACTGTTTTGCAAAGCTCTTTGTTTAAAACTAATATAAACACGTATTTAACCTCCTTCATTCTTACATCTTAAATATTAATGCTGGCTGTGATCCTGCATTAATAACAGCTATTATTTTTGCATTAATAAGGAGCTTACAAGAATAAACATGGAAGTCATAGTGCAGTCTTCCTGTCAATTAAAAAGAGAGTCAGTTGTAGTTGCAGAGTGCTTTATCTTATCATTTCACTCAGGACATTCCCAGGTTCACAGATCTGATCTGAACAGCTCCAGTGATAATAAACATGTAAGTACACAAAAAACCATCATGGCAAGAAAGCCACAAAGGAGGTTATCAGTGAGTTGCCAGTTTTGGAATCCCTCACTTTGGAAAGAGCATTATCACCATAAATGAGGTCACTTATGTGGACAGTGTGAGCACTGAGCTTGACATTTTTCCACCAGAAATCCTAATAACCCCAGGAGGGGTCACATCTGTTGCTGTATGGTAAAACGGGGTGGACCTTAATAGCAACGTGTGTATTTGTATGTGTATATATATACATATAGTTAAAAAGCAAAGCAAAACAAAGACCCTTTCCCTTCACCCCTAATGAACTGCACCAGCCCCTTAGGCTGAAATGACTTGGATCTGGATAGAGTACCATTTGCCAAATTGTAAATTGCCTACATTTATTTTGGGAGTGCACTAAACAGAGTGCTAATTGCCTTGTTTAGCACTTTCCCTTCTTTCATTTGCACTGGTGTAAAATCTTAGTAAATTAACTCAGGATTTTATTATGTAGGTAGCATTTGAACAACTGAATCAGTGAGAAAGCAGCATCAAAGGACTGATAAAAGAGGAGTTGACTCTACCCAGAATGCCATTTATATGTCCCTTGAATTAAAAAGGATGAAATTAACTTTTAATCCTTTTGCTTTTCATATAGCTGATCTTAACATAACATGTATTACTCAGTCATTTTATTTGCATTTACTCATTTTAAAATGTTAATAACTGTGGTTGCAAGCTTACTGTATGGGAATGTGCAATTGCTTGTATTCATATACATAAGTGTGTAGGATTCCTTAGTAATTTTTTGAACTGCAGCCAAACACAGACTTGAGGCTTCTGTTTATTGTCAAAGAGAACACCCTGAAGAGCAATTCCCATCTAACTGTTCAGTGGGCTATGCAAAATTAGCTGGTGGTCTCACACTTGTACACAGCACCAATGGTACCTTATTTTTACATAAAGTCCAAAGAGAGAATGGGGCAGGGGGGAGGGAGGAGGGGAAGATCACCCTGGTTTCACCACTACAATAACCATCTTCCCCTGAAAGAAATAAGAAATATATCATTTATTCTGAAAGCATATTCAAAGACATTTTTTTTTAATATACAATTAGGGTGTTTTAGACTGAAATCTTGCAGCAGCAAAATTTCCCCCCTAAAAGCCATGGGTTGAGGATTTTAACATGGTAGCCCTGTCGCTCATGAACACAAACTTCATGACAAGAAAATCCAGAGGGGAGACTCCGAGCCCGCACTCAGTATGTCTGGGTTCTGTTCTGGACACACCTGATGGAAAAGTGCAGTGGATTTCAGCAGTGAGGAAGTACTTGGGGTGTTCTACTAATAGAATCTTAATTTTCCTAAGTTCAGAAAAGCCAGAACTTTGCCTTTGAGCCCCACAGGTACAAAATGATGGATAAAAGCCTGTGTGTCGTTGTCAGTAAAACACTGTGCTTGCCAAAATTTGATTTACTCTCCTCTCCTTTCAGTTTGCTGTTCTTTCAAATCATGTGTATGTATGAGGTGTCAGAATCATGAAAAAAATCTAAAAATTTATTTATTAAACTTAGAATGAATTTAATAAAGTTTTAAAAACCAAGAAGATGTGTCTTCCTAGTTTCTGATACGTATTTTTAAAAGCTATCTTACAGATTATTTTCTGCTTTTTACTTCTGATTGTAACGGGAACAGGAAACACCAAACAATGTGAAAAGTCAGCAAGTCCTGAATCCTTGGCTTAATCTTTCATTAAATAACACAATATGTAATTATTTTCAGGTACTCAAACCTCTATACCTTAAATTACCTTACAAAACAGAAAAAAGGAATTGCTCTACAAAGCAACTCTTGTAGTGATTTTTTTTTTAGCTGTTTCTAGTCCAGCATTCTTTGGGAGGGTTCCAGATAAGTATCTGAACTTTGGATGCTTCTCCCAACTGATCCACCAAGCCATTTAATGTAACTCTATTATTATTTAACAACTGGCTGCACTGCTGTTACATGCAGTGTGAATAAAATAAGAAATGATTTCGTGTGTGCTAGCAACTATTTGCCAATAAAACAATAGAAATGTTTTTTTAATGATTCTCTGTATGTAAGTTTATAATGAAGATCCGGAACAAACTCCTTTCTTACAAACATAAAGGAAGCCATGCCACATGTTCCCATGACATCCAGGCCCACTATTTGGGACCACATCTTTTTGCTGCAAGAGTTAGTAAGGAGGAAAGAAGCAGGTAATAGATTTATTTTTATCTGTGCAAGAATATCATGGTTAATTAGGATGTGATACCCCTGTCATTGCTGGGGTTTTTTACATTACAGGTAGCACACAGAACTCATTCAGGCACTAGAACTCTGTGATGTTCCCTGCTGATAACATATGTAATGAAAATTTAAACTCTACATCTGGAAGTTTTTCATTATAATCTGAAAGTGATGAATTTAAAGTACTGAGGAACAGATACAATGGGCACTGGAGGGAATGTAGCCACCAACCACACAGAGCTCAGTGGATATAAGCACAGTCTTTCCTCAAGGTGCTGCATAAATCTGGCAAAGATTAAGTTGGTTCTGTCAATTCAGTGAACAAGTGAGTTACTGAGCCCATAGAGAAGGGAAGTACATTTACTAGGGAAGGAAGATCTAAGGCACAGGTTGAATAGTTCTGAAAGAGGAGTACTCAGGAGCCTAAGGAGGGGATTTTGGTTCTAACCACTGTTGGGTCACCTTGGCCTTTTGGTTTCAGCAATATATTTCTAATTAATTCATGTAATACTGAAAAAGAAATTGAAACAAACAGCTACTTTCAAGTCCTTTGCACTTTGGTATTTAATCACAAACAAACAAAAATCAGTGCAGCACTAAGGGAAACTTCTCTATTAATACAGTACAAAGGTTCTAATGTAGTCCCTGATCTCAGGAAAAATGAATATGCTAAATAATCTCTACCAAAAACTTCCATGTGAAGGAGTTGGACACTGTTAATTTTTCAGGCAAATGCTGTCCAGCTCCGCTTTGTAACAGAAGAAATTATAAAAATACATATTCTTGCAGTTAGATAATACAAGAGCTTTACAAGTCTATCAGTATAGCTCCTTCTCTGCAATAATTTATATTTCACATTACCAATACAGTTTTCTTAAAAGGCATAGTCTTCAAAATAAAAAATATCCAAGCATATAGTTAGACTAATAAAATAAAACCAACCTTGTCCAGGTATCCTCCGGGAACCAATTTTGATATTCTCTCTTTATTTAGACTTTTAGACAAAATTAGGGAAAACTGGATTAAGTAATTAAACTAATGATGAAATGTTATAATGTAAAGTCATAAGAACCTCAGGTATGCACATCTGAGAAATATAATAAATACAGCTACTACTGTTGGATCAGCCTTTTGATGATGGTAGAGGATATAGTAGTGACTCAGTGAGAAGTGACTGCATAGTGGCTGTTCTGCTCACCTGGATTTTTAGGGACACGTTTTCTGTCTTGCCACAACCTTCCTATTTGCCCCCTGCTCTGGTTCATCTTCATTCAGCTATTTTAACTGATTCAAATCATCTGGATACCTGGAAAATAAAGCACCAGTTTTTCATCAGTCTCAGTACTTGTGATGCTGAATCAGCAGAGCTTTGAGACGAGTCTGCTGAACCTTTTCCTTCAAAAAACCCAAGAACTCAGCACTATCTTTGTAAATGCCAGAGAGAGTTTTTTGTAAATCAGACACAAGAACAGTGAACTTTTTCTAATGAAGGAAAACTTAGAAAAATTAAAGAACTGAGAAAAGGGAATGAAAAACTGGGCAAAATTCTCTCCCCACCTCCCATGTCCTAAGAAGGTGGGTCCTTCCCCTCAGGCTTGCCCTCAGATCAGCAGCTCAATGATTCTCTAAATTCTGACAAGTTGCACACTGGGCTTTCAGTGCCAGAGTTCTGACTACTCCCTGTCCTTGGCAGCATCTCGGCCTCAGCCCTCACTGCAGGGTCCCTTTTCCCCTAACTCCTCTTCTGTGATCATGCTGAGACACTCCCGAGGAAGGAGAAATCTCCCCTGACTCCAGAGTGCTGACACACAGGACAGCAGCCAGAGGAGTTAAACATCTACAGAGCCTCGTAGGCTGTGCACATGCAGTGCCCTACACATCATAAACTACATATAAAAAAAGCATCATATAATAGAGTATCTCTAGGCTATTATTGCATACATCGTGGTCTTTAAGATATTCCCTTTCAGTTTTTCAAGTCTGCAGGAAAGCAGCTTTCCTCACTGGGCCTCCTGGATATCCTGCCACGACCAGGATGCCAAGGGAGGCTGGTGGGCAACCTCAGAGGGGTCTGGACTCCCCTCACTGCTTTCATCAGTACAGACTCTAACACAACACAACTAGCTATGAGAGCAAGTGCCTACATTGCCCCCACACAGTACTGCCACAAAAAATAGGACTATTTTCACCTGTAAAGCACTTCACTTGAAAAATGCAATGTATTAATTGGGAGCATTGGTGAAAGAGCTTGGTATAATTTGCCACATTTCACACCTGTAAATGATAAAAATTTTAAATTATTTGTTCAGTACTAGGAACAGACTAGTGACAGAAAACCAGTGGCATCCATAGCTCCTTGCACCCATTTCTTATTCCCCAGCAGCAACCAGCAGTCCTCCCTGGCTAAGCACCAGCAGCACTGGATGTCAGCCACCAACGATGGCAGCACCAATGGGAAAGGGTTAACAAAGGTTTGATATTTCATTTTGGGGGGCAAGAAAATTAAATCTGCAGTTTGTGACTCTTAGGAAATTAAGTCTCTATTAGGAAAGGGTTAAAGACAGATTATGTAAATAGGGATATTGTTATTTCTCCCATATGTAGCACTGTGGAGCGAAGACTGCTTTCTCTGCCTCCCTTTTTTTTTTATTTTTTTTTTTTAGTTTTTCTTTTCCACAAATTGAGAGATTAACCTGGTCTCAATTGAAATGGCAGCCCATATCATACCTTCCCTTGATCTCACAGCATGGCTAATAACAGCTGGGGCCTACCAAGCAGGCTTCTTTATTTTTCCTTTATTGTTCCAGGCCACACAACCGTGAACCTTCAGCATGTTATGTACTTAAGCATGGTCAGGTTGATGTCATTATTTTCTTATTGTTGTGGAGCTCCCTGGGTGTTTGCCCATATTCATAGAGAGGGGCTTGTGTGCTCTTTGTAGGTTAACCTTTTAAAAAGGAGATGCTCGACCACTTGCAAATGTAGCCCAGGGCTGTGACATTGCACTGGCCGATTCGTACGCTTCAAAACACATATTAGCACCGCTTGTGCTATTTCATCTTTCTTTTTAATTTTAGCCCAGTCTTGTTAGATAAATCTTATCTGCACCACAAGTAAATGCTTGATAGAGCACATTTTTAAAGCCTTTAGAAGGAGGAGGAGAAAAAAAGTGTGGTTTGTCTGGGTCACTGTGTGCTTTGTCTAAGCATAGGCAGAACTATTTGCCAGTTTATCTGTCCGCTGTCCCTCCGTCTATCTCACCAGCCACCTCGCAGCAAACAAGCCATGAGCATTAGTGCTGAATTGTGAGAGCTACAGGGAAAAGTGCTTCTCTGCATGAACCCCAGCCACAGTCAGCTTTTACAATCCTATAAAAATTGGTCTACTTGCTATCAGTTCAGCCTGGGAAGCAAGCAGCAGCTCACAATTGCCTCCAGCTTTGATGTAAGCACCCCACAATATTTCTGTTTAAACTACAGTGGGGAGAAGACACCTATAAAAATATTAATTAGCTCCAGTTGACACCAGATGCAGTTAACATACTGTGCAGCTCTGAAATACTAGAGTTTTTATTAGGTAAGCTAATGTTTATTGCAATCATTAAAGTCTTAGTCATAAAAGGCTGAGCATAAGAAAGATGTTTCAGGTATTATTCCTTCCACGTATCAAACGTAAGTTTGTTAAATCCTGCTTCCAGGGTTAATTATTTTGGAAGTCATATTGCAAATACGAGCATCCAAAGAATTTGGCAAGGTTTTTTTCATGCACTCAGTAGGTCGAAATGGAAATAAGGGAAGGAGTGAATCTCTGTTGGTTTCACTGAATTTTTTGCCTTGTAACTTTTAAATGAAGCAGATACAAACAGCAGCAGAGATTACAGGCTAAATGTCTGAACTCCTTCAGTAGCATCAATTATGATAATGACAGACATGACACCAATGTATCCTTTGCTACAGTTCCCTTTGCAGGTTGATCCTTTGCTTTTTCAGAGGAGGAGGTCAAGAAGGTGAGCAGGACAGCTGGGCAGTAAGCAGCCTTATGTATCTGGGTCACCATCAGTGTCCCAAAGGTGTGTCTTAAGTTACTGGTGTAATGGGAAGCACAGGCTGCCTGTGCTCGAATGTGTGAGGATTATGTTTATGGGCACTACCACTCTGGATGCACAACTTTCCCCATCTGTAAAACCTGTGCCATGCAGGCAGGAGGTGAAACAAAATGATGCAGAGATCTTTACAGGATGGGGGTGGACCACAGTGGGTTTCACATACTCAATGACATCTTTGGAACCTCCTTGTGTCTTTAGCAGGTACAACCAGGATGATCCACTTAATGCTTCTTTCAATTACTGTAGAAAAGACAACCCATAAATAGACTTAATTTTTCCATGGATCATGGCTGTGTTACCTTACTCTTCAGACTTGAATTTCTTGAGCCAAATAGTTCTCCCTCTTATGCCTGTAAGGAAAGAACTGAGTATGAGCCACCCCTTTCATGTATACAAACTTCCCAGGACAATCTGGCTTACTCCAGAGTGGAGCTAGGACAGCCAACCATAAAAAGTTGGAATGGACAAAGGGTTTGAGCTTGATGGCAGTCTCAAGTCCCAGTGAAGATCTAACAGCACTGAACTGGCACCATGGTTCCCACTTTCCATTTTCAGGCTTTACTTTTATTATCAAAACCCCTTGTTAATCAACAAGGCAATACTCAATAATACACTGGGTTCATTTTTCTCTGACATCTGATACTTAGTAATTTCTTTGCAGTGCAAGTAAATTCAATGTTAAGGTAAGGTAAAGTGGTTATTTTCTCTTGAAACTGAAGCTGAATGTTTCCTTCTATGACAAGATATTCCAACTGGTTTCATTCTCCAAAAAGGGCAGCAACTGGTGTATGTAAGTATAAATTCATAGGGATGCACACATACATATGACTCATTGAAAGGTGAATGTGTAAGACATATCCTTACTTCAGCTTTAAGTGACCTTATAATCAGAATCACAAATTAATACAATTAAAATCGAACTAACATCTCCCCCATATGTGTTTTAGTGTAGTTGTAGACAATGACAAACTGCTTTTGGAGTACACCCGTTTACCATGAATTCAGTAAAACCTGAACAATCTCGTCTTTGATTCAGCAAGATGGTATCCCCATGTGTAAAGAATTGTTCTTTACACACTTGAAATACCGCACTTACCTGAAGCTGAGTTTTTAAAACTACGTTAAATATTTCCCCAGATAAGCACAGTTCACCTACGTAAAACAGCAAGTTACACTAACATATTTATTTTGACTGAAGGCCTTCAGGATGTTTTCATTCCAAAATCTAGGATCATATTGCCTGCCGTAGGAAATATTAAATAAAAATTAAATAAACCTCTAGGAAAATCCAAGGCTTTAGTCCAAAACCTTTTCTCCTAATAAATAGTAAGTTTTTGTAATTTATGTAGACCACAAAAGAGTTCAAATTGTACTGACAAATTTCCAATGTCTCTTTTAAAACCTTTTGGTTCCATCAAAACCCAAGAAACACAATGATATTGCCAGAAGACATTATTTCCTATGAATCATATTTGGAAAATATGACTTGAGCAGGATGTCCTTTCAGATAACGCCGTGCTCTGCCTTTGATTCCATAAGATCTTTACATATATTAAATGATATTCAGAAATATGCTAACGCCTCTTTTTTTTTAAGATCTGATTTTCTTATCTGAACTCTTTTAACAAAGGTATTATGCTAAGTATAAAAGCTGTCCAATTTTTTCCAACCTTTTGCTTCTCTCTAAACCACAGTCATTTTGTTAGACATTGAAAATGTCTTGATTTAGTTGTCTTGCTATTTTGGGCCTGTCCTGCCCCCTGCAGTGGTAATAAGGATGGGGCTTCCTGCTGGGTCCTGAAGAATACCATTTCACGGCCGCCACATAGCTGGCGGCTTTTATTTATGGAGCCAAGAAAATGAATGGGTATTAGTGTCCAAACATTTCAACATGCTCCTGTGGCCATGCACAAAAGGGACTGATTTGCAGCAAATTTCCACTTATTTTCCAAAAGTATTTACCTTGCAGAAGCTTGGCTGATCGCTATAATGGCATAGCAGAGGGGAAAAATGACCATTTCAGAACCCAATTTTTATATATGTTTCTGAACCTTAAAAGTGCTATACTTCTTCTGAATAAAGATAATACTCTTGGTTCCTAGGCTTTTATGGATATGTGGCTAATGCCAGCCCTTTTTTCATGTGTGCCTTTACAGCAGATGAAATAGGCATTACCTAAAAGCAAGAAGCTTCCTCTGCAATGGGGATTGCCTGGGTGAAAGCTCTTGTGAAAGACCAAACTTCTTTTAAGCCCTGCAAATGGCAGTGTACACATCCAAGAGGAGTTTTCAACACCTGTACTCTTACCTGCCTGCTGGGGGCAGCACAGGGTGTATTATACACCTTTCCTAGACTACCCCAGGAAATCTGGGGAGGACTTTCAACCAGTACCCCACTGGGCAGCTGCATGAAACCTGCAACGTGATGCTACACCTACAAAACCTGGTGAGGTCTTCACCAGGATACAATACAAAAAAATTGGTGGGGGCTGTGCCACTACACTATACCAACAAACACACTATTCCATAATAATATACTGTCAGAAATTGGTGAGATCCACACCATGACACTATACCAACAGAAAATGGCAAGATCTGCACCGCGATGCCACACCAACAACAACTGCTGAAAGCCACTCGTGCCCTTCAAATCGCTGAACTGTAATAACCAAAGGAGGTTATTAAGATACAGATGCTGAAAGTTCTGTCCAGGCTCTGCAAAGTTCAGGGATGCAAATCAAAATCTTGTGCTCCTGTCTTCTTAAACAGTTCCATATGAGCTTTGTGGCAGCAAACTTTTACAGCAGTCAGCATGTGGGTGTTAGATGATATAAAGGCTTAGTTAGATAAAATGAAGACTATTCTTAGTTCTGCAGGTGTTTGCAGGTACCCAATTTCAGGTGCAATTCCATGTATACACACGCACAGGTGGAGATTTTATGCTTGAAGATCACCACAATCATATTTATAGGAAAGCCACAACAAAAACTGGATTACTTGTACTATAACATCATTTCTTGGAAGTTCCCAGCAGGTAAGATGTGAAGTCTAGATAATAGAATCACACCACTACAGTAGCTGCTATACAAGTTTATGCAGGTCACCAGATATTGCAGTCTGCAACCCCCGAGTGTAAGTTTCAAAAGAAACAATACAAGAAAGAAAGACTTGTCAATGACAATATCCTTGCAATATTTTTTCCATTTTATATTTTTTTATTAAGATATTATTCTAGGTATAAAGCACATCACCGCTGTGTATGTTTGCCTCACCTGCATTGAAATGAAAAAGTATCACAAATTATTTTCTAGTTGATTAGTTCCATGTTGTTATCTGTATTTTTTGCCTTTTATCCTGGAAAGTCATTTGGCAATTACAGCTCCTGATTTAGCCCCTGGTCACAGTGTACCTCTTTTTCTCCTAAAATCAGTTTACATAAATGACAAAACCAAAATAAGAGTTCTATTTCACCAGTGTCTGAATACCTTACAGAATAAATAGACCCCTAAGGAAAAAAATCTGAAATCCTTGATGTGCAGCAACACGTCTAGAGCTGCTTTATATTTATAGCACTTGCTCCTTATTCCTTTGCTTCCTATTCAGATTCCTTCTAGTCAGTGTCTCCATCTCCTAAATCTATTCTCAACCAAGCAATCCCAAAGAAACAGTAACACAACATGGGTAAATCCTCTGCAACAAACAACTCTACCTCCTCCTGTTATCCCACCTTCCAAGGCTGGTATTGGTTTCACTATATATATGAAAAAGAGACAGAGAAATGAAGTGGTGGAATAGAGAGCAGGTAAATAATCTCACCTGTTTCAACATCTTTCAAACTATTCATGAGGCACACTGAGAGAAAGAGCAATGGATAGGTGAGAGATGCTCTTTCCTTTCTCACTCCCTAGAGTTTTACAAGATGTTGCTCCTCTTCACATTGCATGGCAGAACACAGCACGCACCAGAACAGCGTGTTGGAAGGAATAAATAAAAGGTGCAGCTGGAAGGATATCTATGAGTCTCTAGGAAAGGAAAGACCCTTTCTGTGCAGCTTGGCTTCTCCCACTGGGAAACTGATATAAGAAGGTTCACAAGAGAGCATTGTGAGGGTCTGCTATGAATTCTGGACACACTGAGTAATTTTCAAATTTCCACTCAGTTTCTAGTCTCTCCTATATGTCTGTATGATACTTAATGAAAACCTTAGAACACCTTTAGAAACTACAAATTACTTCACAGCTAATGTAACAATTTAATTTTCCGAAGCAATCAAGGCCAATCAAATACCAGACATAAGTGACCTGTTTTATAACAAACTGTAATTTTAAACATTTTAAAAATAAGAATATGCCATTAGTCTCCCTACCTCATAACAGTGCAATTAAGACTTTGAATTGGTGAATTATTGCATTTTAGTCTGGTCAAGAATAAGCTGTCCTGAAAACTAACAGAAAGTAACATATATCAAAATTTATTCTTCCCACTAAAACTTGATCTGTTTCTGTTGTAATGAAGCAGGCAAACTTTAATAAAAATTAATACCTTGTGCTCTATTTTGTCCCCATTTTTAGTGTATCTTGGTTCAGTCAACGATTGAGAAAGCCTATCAAACCCTGTTCAAGGTCCTTTTCTGAATCATTAGAAGTGGACCATTCTTAACCCCTCACTTATAAAGGTTTCATCTTGTCAGGATAGGGAAAAAAAGAGAGAGAAAGAAAGCAAGAAACAAATTTTGGGGTTTTTCCTGAAGTGAAGAATTACCTTTATCAAACAATGGCTTTACTTGTTATGGCATTAATTTTGCAATAAATTCTAGTGCAGGTAGGTGTAATTACTCACATTGCTTGACCAAAGTGTCTGACCCAGCCAGACCTCTGATTGATGAATAGTTTTTCATTTTATTGTACTAGTCCTATCAGACAGAATCGAAAAACTGGATGAAAAAGATCCCATTTCATGTAATAGTATTTTGTTATATATCATTAGCACTTAAATTCTGTCACCAGTGCCATGTCTGTGTTAACTTAATCCATTCACACCTCAATGTGACATACAAGGATGTTGTAAGGTTATGCAGGGTGAAAATCAGAAGGGCCAAAGTGCAGTGAGAACCTAGTCTGACTATTGCTGTAAAAGACAAACATATAAATACATTGGCAAGAAAAGGAGAGCTAAGGAGAATCTTCACCCTTTAGCAGATGCAGGGAAAAACAGTGATAAAGGACGAGGAGAAGACTGAGGTACTTAATGCCATCTTTGCCTTAGTCTTTCATAGTAAGACCAGTCCCTTGAGTGAGATAGCAGGGACAGGAAGCAGAATGATGCCCCTGTAATCCAAGGAGAAAGGATCAGTGACCTGCTACACCACTTAGACATACACAGGTCTGTGAGTCTGGATGGGATCCACCCGAAGTACCAAGGGAGCTGGTGGAAGTACTCACCAAGCACTTTCCATCATTTACCAGCAGTCCTGGCTAACTGGTCAGGTCCCAGTGGACATGTAGACGTAGGGGACTTGGTAGTGCTGGGTCAATGGTTGGATGTGATGATCTTAAAGATCTTTTGCAAACTAAATAGTTCTATGATTCTTCTTGGCCAATCAATGCACTAAAACTCTTGGTGCCAGTGAGCGAAATGGTTCAGGTAACGCTGCTATGCAGTGACTCGGTCCATGCCATCCAAGGGGAAGTATCTTACAAGATTAAAAATAACATTAGAGCTGCCTTTGATCTAAGTTTCTTAAGTATCAGCACCAATGTATTCTCAATGGGTACTTTAGGAAAAACTGAGTACGAGCCCAAGAAATCTTGGCTGTTTACCTGAGTAGTTACTGCACACTGGAGTTCATGTAGCTGTTATTGCACCACTGTTGTTATCCAAGGCATTCAGTTTAGTTCAGACACATTCTACCTGTAATATTATACCTCTTTATGGCTGTAGAGAATTTAGGCTTCTTCAGGATCTCTTCTCAGCATGGCTACTAGGTCTTGGTGAACTTTACATCTATACAGTGATTGTTCTGTTTAGGTCAAAACTTATGGTTAAGTCCAAGCTTGCCTTAGAAGCACAACTATTAAAGAAAAATCTGAAATCAGGTGTAGGCCTGGAAGGAGGTCTAGAGAATTAAGAGTAAGTTCAAACTCACCCTGTCCCCAACATGTCCTGGCTCCTGCCACACTGCTCCAACCAGCTTTGTGGGAAACACAGTCATACACATGGCTGTGGATGGTTGGCTTGAAATTTTCAACTTCTACCCCTAAAAGCTTTGTGGCAACACCACAAGGTGTACACAGATTGTTATAAACTGAGAAATGATGAGAACGAAATTCACTCTAAACAAGGAGGTCTCACGTTAAGAGCTTATCAGTGACTTAGAAGAAACCTTGCTCCTCCTGCAGATGTTTATAACTGAGTTGAATTTCAGTCAAGATAGATGAAGGGTAAAATATTCAATGAATTGGCTTTACTTTGCAGCTGCAGTTTTGTTATTGCCAATCTTACTGCTTGAAAGGGGAGAATGAAGCAGCAACAAACAAACTAAAGAGAGCACACAGTTCTGGTAGCAGGAATTTCAGTGGGTGGCAAAGCTGATCAAAGGATAGTGAATAGATTTGTGAAACTTTAAATATTCCATGTCAGAGGGCTCAAAACGTATCAGTTTTTCATTTTTGTAACATTTCCATGACTATAAATCAGAATCACAAAGTACATATAAGGAATACTTGTGTTCTGCAGAAAACTGTATTTCTTGCACTGTAGTTTTACACATGCATAGTACATAACAAATTCTTATACATTTAACTACTAGATCATGCTTGCATGGTGGTAATACTTGTTCAGATTATCCTTGGTGCATGGCATATCCTCGCACATTAATTTGTCAAGTCATCCCAGAGATATGTCTTGTAATTTTCCTTCCAAAGTTGTTCCCTCAAGAAGCAAATTAACAACACTGTTTTCTTCTTTGGAAGAAATTTGTTTCTTCTTGAAATCAGTTGAGTTCATGGAAGAGGCAAGGATCCATTCAAACGACCTAGCTACAGGATTGGGGCCCTAATTCATGAGTTTTCACTTTTATATTTCATGCTACAAGAACATTTAACCAAGTTTTGTGCATGCTTCTGCCTTCCAAACAAGAATTATTGTTATGATGTCTCTATCTTTGTCACCTTCCTCATTGTTGTGATGCCAACAGTGCAACATGTGTTATTTGCACTGCAAATTCTTTGAAACATAAGCTGGATACTCCTTAACTACGCAATGATGTATTGAGTGAAAACCCAATGTAGGTAGCAGGCAAATCTGGTGTCATAGAGATACATTTTTTTCATCATTCTCTCTACATAAGTCTCTGCTTAATTTTGAAGATCCTCTTTCCAACTTTATCCTAAGCGTAACTTCTTATTGGTTGGGTTTTCTTTTCTTTTTGGGTTGGTTTTGTTGCTACTGGGTTTTTTAACACCTGACTTGTGCCACGAATCTTTAGTCTGAATTAAAGATACATTGCAAGTGCCTTACCTCAGTCACAGTGAATGTATATTCAGAGACATTCCATTGGTTCCACTGGCACCAGTCCATATGTGCACAACTGTAAATGACATGAAAAAAAATCTGGCCTCTGATATGAAAAAGGCTATTTATGCACTTTCACAGAGGACAAAAGTCTTATAACTTTGGGTCTACACAGAAATGAGACACAAATATGTTAGTGAAAAGCCCCAAGTTTTCTAAATGTAGATGAGCACAGATTAAGAAAGCAGTAATTAATTTCCTTTGACCTCAAGCTGAAATTCCTTTCTAAAGCTGTCATAAAGAGAAAGAGGCCAGAGAGAAGAAGTGAAACTGTGTAACAATGCAATTAAACCCTTGTAATGAGGTCAGCCATTGGACTTGTTGCAACTGATATCATTATAGCAATGAGAAGGCATTATAGGATGGCCTGATTTTTTACAGGATTCATTTTTTTTCTTTAACTCTTTAACAGTCAGATATGTATTCTACAGCACTATAAAATAATTGTTGTTAATGACCAGAAGAATAGGCAAGCTCTATTATCCTACTAACACTGTTTCATAAGTTCTGGTTATGGATGCATGAAGAAACTCCGTGGCAGTGGAACACAGGACAACTTTGATGGAGACAACCTTCCGTTCAGACTTGGTGTCACATCTGCTGTTGGAGCTTCTTCCCAGAAAGCAACTCCACTCCCTCCAGCAATGGGAGAGAGTAACCTGTAACAATCTGCTGACAATTGGCGACAGGTAACACTTGACTCACCTGGGAGTTGTGGAGCTCAAGGAAAACATGAGCAGACCTGTAGGACTAACCTGAGTCAGAACGAATCCCAAGTAGTCTCAATCTCACTTGAAACTTGTTTATTCATTGTGGGTGCTGTGAAAAGAATTTGCTCCACTGGCAGAGTACTCATTGGCTTCATGTGCTCTGTAAAGGTATGTTTTGACTGAGGTGAGGCATTAAAAAGAATAAAAACTTGAGAAACTCAGATGTGGGCACAGGTTCAAGGAGATTTTAGTAGAGTATATTTTACATAAAGCTTTCATTAAACGAACAATCATTTTTTCAAGTGGAAATCTAAGCTTAAGGTATTTTCCCCTTTCAAAGGGAGTGTCCTCAGTATTGGCCATTCACATGACAACCACCTGATCATTATCTCTCTGACTCATTTGGATCCCCTACAACTGAACTCACATTACGCATTTCCTCAGCAACTATTCACAGATCAGTAAATAAGAATAATATTAATAATAATATTAACAATAATAAATAAGAAGTTGTGGTTCTTCCTTCAGTCTGTTCATACAAGTGAATCCTTACTGGTGTTTATAGGATAGGTTTGGGGTATTTAGGTTTAAAAAATTGTTCAGAATTATGAATCCAAAGTGGCCCCAGGTATTTCCATCTTCTCAGGAGAGGAAAGGAGAGAAATACTTAATGAAGAAAAATATTACCTTATTGGCATCTAAAATAGTCATACCCCATTTATTCCTTAAAAACTATTGGAGTAAACCTGAAAAGGAATAAACTGGGGCACTTATAAAGAGGAGAGGATTGCTTGATGAAGAGTCTGTTCATTGACTTCAATAGGGCAAGGAGATTTTGAACTTGAGATGCCTCTTTCTCGGGGCTTCAGTTCCTCTGGTCCTTCTGTCAATACACATACAAAGGCATAACAAAGAAATTCAAACTTATGCCAAGTTTTTCTAACTCTTCCCTCCGCATTCGTCAGGTTGTGCAGCTTAAATCAGCTTGAAAAAAAAAAAAGATTTCAAGTACCTTTACCTTTTCTGAACAAGTTCACCATCCCCTGTGTGCATATTATACTTTAAAAAGAACTATTAGAAGATGTCTTACTGGTTGGAAATACAGAAAAGGCACCGTTTTCTTGTACTCAGAGGACTGAGTTCAGGCCCCTGTCATCTGAGTCATCCTGTGCCTCAGTTTCCCCTCAGTAAGTATAATATTGACCTCTTCAGAGAGCTGTAGGATTTCTGTGAACCTCTGTATTAAATGTGAAGCCATGGCATTATTAAAGATATTTTACACAGAGGCCGCTGAGTGATGTCCTATAAATTGTCATTTCTCTCCAAATGGACCACAATATAACATTTCCTCCAGAAATGCATTTATTATTTAACACTTTTCCGTGAAAGGTTTCTTTTACATTGCAAATGCTTAGAGTTCTTTCATAGGTCTTAGACATATTGACCCTTTACCTTAAAACATGCTATTAATGCTTAACGCTGTTATTAGTATTCAGGGAAGTAATGATTGGTACTAAAATGGAAATGTGCAGTAAAAACACCTTCTATTTTGTAAAATAATTATGTAGCCTAATAATTATTTCATATGATTCTTTTTGATTGATAGGGAAAGGGCACCCAGAAGTTTGGAATCATGATTCTTTAAAGTCTACATTCAAATTGCAGCCACCAACACCATTGTTTCCGACAGCTACATTTTCTAAGAACGGCAACAGGATGATCCCTGGTTCTGTTTGGATGAGGGTTACACCAGATAAGGGATACTTAATTAGCTTTTTTTTTTTTTGTTTGAATGGCAAGGAATTATAATTCTATAAAGGGCATCTCAGCATTCTTGCAATTTCCAAGTAAGTCACTGGTACCCTGGAGGTCAAATATAGTTCAAGTCTGCAGTGAAGTGAGACTACCTCCTTCCACTCTGCTGTCATCCCACCTGACCCCAACCTGGTAAAAGCATCCCTAGTGATGCCAAAGAGGCCTTTCCATTCTCTGTGTACCAGCTACACCGGTCTTTCACATTAAAGGCTGCCAGATAAATGTCAAATTGCAATGTTCTTGTGATGTTTAATGGGAACTAGGCTGAGAGCACTTCAACTTGTTTCGCTTTGGAGAAGTTTGTGTCACTTTGGCTTAGATGGAAAAACAAGTTTTAGATCAATAATGGCCATAAATGAAGTGCTGGGTTTTCTTAGCTGTTTTGCTGCTTGCTAATAAAAAATGGAAAACCTACCTAGCTGCATGTGTCTGTGTGTAGTACAAAAATAGCTGCAAGATTGCCATCCTATGTTTTAATGCTTGGTTCTAGCTCTACTCTTTTTTTTTAAGTGCATAATATAAGCAACTTTCATAGTTGTTTTCCTCACAGATTTTCAGATACAGACAGCTATAGCTGTCTGTCTGTTTGCATGTATAACTATTTTAAAAAGGCCCAGCAAAATAGTTTTTTTGCCATTTTTTCCTTCAAACAGTGTATTAAAGTGAAAAATAATAAATTTAAGCCAGCTTTACTACTCATGATACTACAGCTATGGACTGGAAAAGATAGGCAAGTTACAGCTGTAAATAAGTAACATACACGTGCACAGACAAATTAATCGCTCGTAAACAATTTTAAACCAATGTTAACATGAATTTGGAAGTACTGAGAAGTCTTTTTTATCATAATGCTGCTGAAGACTAAGGCTGCTGAGCTCTTTCTCCTTGTCTTTACCAGCAGAGATTCCTAAGCAGGAGCCGACATCCAGCATCCATAAGATTCCCGCTCATCACTCAGTTAACCTGGGAGCTGTTCAGATATTAAAGCGATAACTGCCACAATAAAACTTCAAGGCCTATTTAAGAGCTGTGGAGAGGAAGAAAGGAAACGTTCCTGACAATTCCACCGCAGCTACTCAGCCATGAATGCTCTGGGTAGAGCACAACTACTCTCCTGGATCCCTATTTCAGTTCCTACACAACTACCAAAAGACATCAGCAGTGCCAATAAAAGCAGTAAAACACCAGCAGGATCAGCAGTAGGAGCAACAGCTGGCCAGATACAAGAAAGGAAATAAAATGTACCATCTGAGGGTAATCAAGGGATTAGTTATGATTCATGAGTCACAACTCTTTTCTGGACAGGCTCCTGCTTTGATCTAACTACATATGGCCCCTTGCTCTGGTTCTGTGCTCGAAACAGTAAAAGGAGAAACACAGGAAGTAAGTGCTAAATGGATTCAGTAAGTGTGAGATATTCAGAGATATGTATATATTAACTGCTTTGGGACAATTAGCTGGGTTCAAAATCACATGTTTTACTACATAATTAAAATTCAAGTAAGTATTTACTTTTGTAGAAGAGGTTACAAAATTAATAAAGAATGTCACTCACCTACCTAAGACATTACCAGTGATGCTACTAAGAGAGGCTGGAATCAGGGATAAAGGAAATGTCAAAGGGTTCATGAATATTTTGTGACATTTCTCTTAATAGTGTTGCAGCGAGTAATGAAAAATTGAAAGTACTGCCTTATTTCAAATTTGAATTTTTCTGTTTTAACTTCTAATAGCTCTAATCATCTTGGGGTTTAAGCTACAGGAATACCTTACTGTTAGCTCTCAGAAATGGCTTGCAGACCAGGAGTAAACAAGTGTCTAGGCTTCTGTCAGGCAAATTAAGTAAACTCTCCAAGTTTCTCAAAAGGAAAAGTATTTTCAAGATGTCAAACAATTTCTGTCTCTCTTCTCAGAATCCACATAAATGCTTTGGTTGTGTTTTGGTTTTTAAGTAATTTTACTCTTTTCCACTGTCCCCTTTTTTGTACATCCAAGAATCTCACTTACCATTCCATACTAATTCTTCTGTTCATTTACGACTACCAAGCTTACAAATGTAATTTACATTCCTGTTCCTATATGCATGAATCCACATTTACATTTAGCTGCAATAATACAATGTAATCTCTATAAAACCATATAACTAACCCATTCTCATTTTATTTTACAAATTAGCATCTGTAAATTCTGTTTGGAGGTTTATCTTTTCTCCAAAATACTAACTTTGGGCTATATGCTGATCTATGTATAACCATATTAAAAATACACCAATGAATGATGATTTCTCATTTAGAAAGTGATTTTTAGATCAACTAACAAATTTTAAATCTGATTCATAGGAACTACATTGATCTTTGTATTACACTGGTTTTTGTAAGGAAGACATTCAGCACCAGATCAGTCACAAATTTTTTCTTCTTTCAGAACAATTAGTTTTACCTGTTAGAGTTGATTTAAATTCTAAAATGCTTAATGACATAATAAGTCAGCCCTGATAGTGTTACAATTTCAGTTGGACCTGAAACAAGTTCACAAATAAGTAGGAGTCTTTTTTCAGTTCTATCACACACATTACAACTCCTCCTCCAGATTATGCAATGATGCAAATGTACATTCCAATAATAACAGTATAGATTTGGTTTCATATATTCCAAGTATATAGAGAGCCTATATATAGAGGGCCTATATTTAGCCTCTACTTCCATCACCCTGTGAATGTAATGCCAGAGGGAATAATTAAGGGGCAAGACTGGTTGACCTAGACATTGGTTGACCCGCCCGACAGGCTTTCAGACTGAATTCTCTGGTCTGCTAAAGAAGAAAGCCTCACAAAGTGTCTTTAAAGCAGCCATGGAAGACAAGAAGACGGTTCCCTAGTGACTCTGTGATGATGTAAGCCTGTCAGAGATGGCTCAGCTATTTGCCATCACAAGGCATTTCCTGCCCCCAGCATAAGAGGACAGTCATAAAGTCATATATGGAAGGCAGAGTGGGAACTGAATGTGGTGAACTTCACTACCTTAGATCCTTTGTTAGCAAAAGTAGATTTCCCCCTTTGTAGCCAGAACCATGTGAAGCTAAATCTTCAGACCCCTGTGGTTTCCCAGTTCATTGTGGCTTGACACACCAGGAAAATGTGGCTTGATGGTTGTAATATCCAAACAGTAAATCCATCCCAAGCAGCAATCTGCCAGAGTTCTACAAAATCTAACTTACATATCACTGGTTTCAAAATGGTTACCTGCCAGAATCCTCTCCACACCAGGAGATTTCCACCAGTAAAATTTGTTTGGTCTCTCCAATTAATTTGTCCCTACATTGAAGCTGTGCCAAAAATACTGCACAGAGGTCACACTGGGATTTGTCCATAAGGCTCACATGGAGACTATTTGTTTCACGTTATTCCTACTACAGACAAGTGATCAGATACTAAAAACTTCAGTTTGCTGATTGATAAAGTCTGAATGGAATGTCCAAATCTACTGCAGAGATGAAAGTCCCTCTGTCAATTCATTAGTCACCTTTGCTTTATCATTAGAAAATGTAGAACAGTTAAGTTTGCAGGAGAGATATTCATTACTAGACCTCAGCTGGAGCCTTTCAAGATCAGGGATTAAAAAGCACATAAACCACTGTTTCCAATTACGCACAAATGTCTGTCTCTCCTCTCTCCCTCTGCAATCATAGGACTTGCTCTGGATGTGGCTAAAATGGCACATTTTGGCCAACTACTTGACAACCTTTATGACTGAATAACTAATAGATTCAGCTTATTAATTTCTGCCATGAGTTAACCCCAGCTATGGCCCCCCTCTCTCCAAAGTTTCTGCAGCACTCCCTAGCAATTCCCAGCTCAGGAACTGAATGTAGGACATGGAGAAGAAGACAGTCAGATCTGAAAAAAAACCCAAAAGCCAGAATCTTCACAGGCCAGTTGCCTTGTAATGAAATTCAGGTTTCCAAGCTTCCCAATGAGCAGACAATCTCCAAATGACATGCAAGACAACACATCAAATTTCAGGCATGAAGAGTGTAAGATCTTTTCCCCATTCTTACCACATTTTTTATGATTCCTATTACTGTATTCTAAGTGTTTGGTGAGGGTTTTTCCCAGTTCGAAGGCATGTGGCTTATGCAGTCCAAATTTCTTTAGAGAAGGCTACCAAATTTCAAAGGCACAGCTTTAAGGCTGCTTAGAAGCCTTTCCTAAGGAAACTATGCCAAATTCTTCCTTATGACTAAAGCTGAATTCCAATGGATACTCACTCATGATCCCCGTAGAGCCAATAAGACTTCTGCAACTGGTCATCAACTTTCAGTCCTTTGTACATTGCAATTATCATTTCCAGTAGATATTTTTAAAGCCTGTTTTCAAATAAAAGATGAGGCTCAAAAGGAAATGTTAATGCTTTTCTTTCTTGAATGCCTGATCAGAGTGGCTGGGAAGATGGAGCTGGTGTACAATCTTGTTCCTGTTAATTTTGTTAATAGTCTTGTGCTGCAACTTGTCTAGATGCTTTGTGACTAGTGCTGGTCTTTTCTCCTTTTTTCCCACTGACATGCTCTTGCCAAGGATATCATTATGACATTCTGTAGTAACAAGCATTCTTCTGTTCAAATTTATATCAATTAGTTTGGGACAGTAATTCAATTGGACGGCCCACTGGATTTTGAAAGACTCGCAACGATGTCAAAGTGGCGACCTTTTTCCTCCACTCTCAGCCAAAAGCCATTTTTTAACAAGGAGCTCTTGAAAAGAAATGCCACTTTGATAATTAGTTATTGATCACGGACAATGCGGCGACGAATACCATAGGATTAGCCAGACGCCAGTGGGTCGCGACACGAGGGTTTCCTTATCGCAATAATCTATGAAAAGAAATATAGAATAAAGGTCATTAAGGCTTCTGTTTTGGGAACATAACCCAGATAACTTCCTTATTAAAAAAAAAACTACCAAAAGCACTCTGGACGCACTTAGTTTTGTAATGAACCTGTTACAAAAACTTCCAGCTAGACAAAATTTGTGAAGTTACACTATTTAAGCAATGACTTTAAAACTATTTTGATAAATTCACCCTGCTGTGGCCAGCAGTGTTACCTCACTAGAACACCTTCATCTTTCCTACCCTAAAATGTCCATTAGAAATTGTTTCGGAGCTGTGCATAAAAACATGATAACAGTTATAGACTTACAAAATAATGGACTTTTCTTTCATCTAATTTAGGAAGCATTTCAAGGCCCGTCTGAAATTGGTTCATGTAAGTTCTTTAATTGGGAAAAAAAATGACAAAGAACAATTTTACTGCACTTAAAAGAGCAGAAAGCAGGATGGAATCCATTACTTTTCGGGTTTCTTTCCAGAATATTAATGAAATATAGCTTTGCTGAAATGCACAAGAATATACAACTACCTGTGCTATAATTTTGACTGATTTGAGAGATTTTAAGGTTAGTACTGAAGTAATACAACTATTTTTGAGGTATGTAGGATAATGCTAGAGTCCTATTGAACTCATAACACCATAGCTAATACTCATAAACGACTGGACTACCTAGTACTTTACATTAATAAATATATTACTTATAGATCATCATTTCAAATTCAGTATAGGGCTTTATTTCTTCATAGACTTGCCTAGAATAGTTATACCTTCAGTGTGACAATGAGAGAAAAAACATTATGGTCACAGAAAAAGTAGCCCACAATGACTGACTTAAATAATGTCACACAGGATATCAGAAGTCTACAAGTCTAAAAATAAAATTCAGGTTACTTTGTTTCTCGTCAAATAAAATTATTTTCTGATGAACTAATGATTAATGGCACTTAAAACAGTGTGAATAGTCTAATGCTCATCAACACTGCCCAAATTAAATTAATATTAAATCCACTTGCCATTGCATAATTCCTGTCTGTTTCAGCATACAACGTTATAAACTAAACACCAAGACAAGAGACCTCTCAAATCTGAAAGTTTTTTCATATAGATTTGGATTCATATTGATGGGGAAGCATAACATACCTATTTAATGGGTAATAAGCATCCATTCTTTCCAGGGAAAAAGAAACTCTCATTATTAGACTGATGAACCTGCCATGAACACATTATTAATTATTTCTTGTATTCAATATTATTTTGCAAAGTTCATTATTAATTCAGTGTCATTTTACTGTTTTTATTAAATTACTATTATTTTAATTTATGACAAATTAGCTTTTCTAAGAGCTTCCAGAGATTCATTTTTATACCACAGTGTGTATGGAAACATCCTAAAAATGTGTGGAACCTAGCAATTAGAACAGTTACTCATTAGCTTTGTAAAGGTAATCTGCTCTGAGTTCTGCGATCTGAAGGTTATTTCATTTTATTGCTGTGACTTCATGAAATAGTCTTAAGGAGGAAGTTACAATTTCACTGAAGGAGGGCACCGTGTGCCCACAACAAAGGTAACATGATACAAAAGTTAGAATTAGCCTGATGGATAATTCTGCAAGGGGGATGTTTTATGACCCTTTTCTGACATTATCTTGCCATGGTGACTTTGTCAACATAATTCACCTTTAGATGCCTTGTTTTTCTGCCTATTGTGAACCGGTATTTTATAGCTCAGATTAAGAGCATTAAAAGAATAATTATAACACTGTTCTGAGCTGCTAAGGGAGCAACCTAAAGTACTCGAGTTGGCAGCATGCAGATGGTTGCTGGTCTTCCCAGTTTTCTTTCTGTAAGCAGGAAAGACCTATTATCTCCTCTTTCGGGTAACAAGTAGCACTCCTTTTTCTGTATACAGAGGAACACATTAATATCTTTTAACTACTATAACTCATGCCTGAAATTGTTCACTGCACTATAAAAAGGATCCAAAAATCCAAGATGCACATGAAGAATCTCTAGTGAACACAGGACAAGGAGGAAAAACTTCCAGTTCATTGTACCTATCCAGATACACTGCAATTTTTCTTTGTGCTTTAGTAATTGGACCCTGAATATTTCAGTCACACCTCCCCTTTCCTGACACACAGACAAACCATCCAGTGACAGTGGGGCTGGCCATTTCCATGGGGAAAGATCCCAAATGCTGCAGGACATCTGTCCTTCCTGACCACTGGATACAAGTCTTCTGAAAAGGATATTGTTATTAATATAGATATGATCATCATTAAAACAAAACTTAAGATACATCTCTCTCGCTGAGCTTACACCTTGCAATCTCACCTCAGTGCATCATAAGGCAATGGAAAGGATCCTGTCTGCCAGACTGGTTGTTTGTGTAGATACCATGGTGATGGGCATGTGATAAGATACGGATTATTTTTACAACACGGCAATAATTCTTACTTATCTATTTCCCTCGGGGTGTTCTGAGGACTAATCAGTTAATGTTTGCTCAGATCTGTAAAAGGCCATATAAGTAGTAAGTATTATTATTATTACCTTATTATGATATTGACTTTACCACATCGAACTGCAGTACTTTCCTCTACTGAGGTGTAATATTACCATAAAGTGTTTATATTCCCATAATGTAAATGTTTCCTTTCAAAGGTGAGTTGAATGGCTTATTGTTACATATGACCTGCAGTATAATTTATTCAGATGAGCCAGGAGACTCTAGAAATATATTCCAGGGACCTTTCCAGTTAGACTTACGCGTTTACATTCTCAGTTTGTCCTGAGCAGCGTTTGTTGACATGCATTTCCGAAAACCCGTTTGGCCAATCCACACAGCTCTCTAGGGCCCTGTGTTTTGCTGCACCAGTAGGCATGCTGTCATTGCTTTGGCACTGAAACACAACTGACTGTAAAGGCTGGGCTGCTACTCCACTGCTGAATTCATCTGATTTGGAAGCTCGCTGCCTTGTCCTGAGAGCAAAGGCTGGACAACTGCACAAAGTCAAACCTGCAGTCCTGATCAGCACTCAAACCAAGAGCCAATCTGCCCCTGCTCCCCCCACAAAAACCCACAAAGCCACCTGATCTGTCAAGTTTGCTCTTAGTATCCATATTCCAGGCTGACAGATATTTACTCTCTCCCCCCCAGCCCTTACATCTGGATCAATGGGGACAGGCTTTCCACCCCTCAGAAGATTCACTTACATTAAGTGGCGAGGTGGAAGCAGTGAATGAACAATAGACGGCTGTCAGGCTCGACAGCAGGGCATGGATGTATGAGCGTGGAGCTGACAGCAAGGGCCTCAGAGGGTAAACTGCTTTGCTGGAACTAATTAAACAGATGAAATTATTACATGAATATGCAGATGTTGTTTACATTTTACCATATGGTATTATTTCAGGTAATAACTCGCAGGAGGATCCCTTCCTCTCATCAAGAGGAAATGAGTTGAAAAGGAGGCTCCACGTGTCACCTTTCAGTTGCTAGGCAGACATTGATATGGCAGCTTCTCTCCGAGTCATGGGGAAACTCTTCTCCTTGTAGCTCTGTGACACCGGAGAGGATTTGCATTCCTCCTACTATGCAGTGTTGGAAGAGATTATCTTTTATTAAGCGTAAACGTTAGGGTTGCAAAATTTTTACTGTTACACACAGAAGACATGCACTTTTCCAAATGTTGATTCCCAGTGTGTGCTTACAGCTGAGAAGCTGCCAATCCAGAGTCCACAGGTAAGAACTGACAGATCTGTCCAAATATGTAGAGGCTGGAAGGCTGACATGCGGCTGTGCTGGTTAGCATTTACTGCTTTGCTAACCTGAAGAGTGGATACAGAGGCGTTCCTGTTCAATAGGTTTCCATTCATCATACTGAAAAGGTTGTTCTCTGGAATTACAGAGGCACAGGACTACCAACAGTATAAACCATTATTAATTATATGATTTAAGGTGGATAGTCAGCTAGAATCTGACACAACAAAACTGCTGTACAGCCTAGGCAAAGATACATACTGAGAAGAAGCAACGCTGAAAACCCTTTTATTAAGTGTTAACTATGGAAACAGGACATTGAGGGACCACAGCCAACAGGATGGCTGATTTGTTACTAGATAAATTCAGGAAGGATAATTGTAGAAACGTAGCCATACTCACACTGTCTGCACCCAGTCTCTGATGAAGAACTGTCACTAATATTGAACAAATAAATACAGTTTTCAAACAAGTCTAACAACCTACTCACTGATTATTTTCCAGCAGTATCTACTACTTAAACATGCAACTGTCCTGTCCTTTTAGTACTATTTAAAATTCCCATCCTAAAACAATTCAATATTAATGTAAGTGATAGCTCTTTTGGGCTGATTCAGCATCTCATTTCTACAGTGACCATTTTTATACTCTCCAAGGGATCAGTGGCACCACCTTTTTCATCATATGTGCAAAATATCTTTATATTACTCTCTTTATTGCTTCTTCTAAATGTTCCTTGCTGATATGTGGGCTGACCAGATCGATCTTTTCCCAAAGACTCAAGTACCAGATATGTTACTGGAGCTCATTGATAGGGGATAATGCCAAGTTACATCACCACTGCACTGACAGATTGGTTGCACGTTGCCACTGATACATTTGGCTTTCAAATATCTTTCTTAGGTACATCATTTTAATAGATCACTGGTGTCACTGGTGACCTATATAACTTAAGATGCAAAGACATGATGTCAGGGGTGCAAAATGTGGTTTTGATCAAGTTATCATACTGTATTTTTGAAATAAGAAAAATGTTTTTCTCTTCACCACTATTTCCCCAGTAAAACTGAATAGCCAGTATAACTGCCTCTGGCCATTCTGAGTGCATGAACAAGAAAAAAACCCAGCCAGGTCTCCATGACTTAGAGATAGCTTTATACAGAGCCAGGGCTCCAAGTTCAGAAAGGATTTCTTTGGCTTAGTCTTCTGACATAAACATTTAGCAGCGTAACATATATATCAAAACAAACCAGAACAGTTCACTTTATATACATTCCCTTTGGAGAGAAGGTGAGAAAACAAACACAGAACAGATGTTAGTCATGCTTAATGTACTACTGGAGGGTGCTTGGATACTAAGGTGATGAATATGGTAAAAGAAATGAGTATTCTCTTCTCCAACTGCTGTTCCTAGCTGAAAAAAAAACAATGAGAAGTGTTTCATTCATTCCTCTGCTCATCAACCAAACACTGAAGAAAAACACTCTGCATTTTCCTCAGGAAATGAGCACACACAGCAAACGTTGCCACTAATTACTGACTGATACCCACCTTTCCATGCTCGTTCAGTATTGTTGAAAGTTGGCTTTGATCGCTCAAAACCCCACATTCTTCTTCAATAAATTAAATCACTGCAGCAGTTTGGAAAAGTTCCTGTAAACGTCTGTAGCTTATTTTGTCAAAGTCTTTGTCTTTCTTGTTTTATTCATAACATCCCATATTATATTACACAAAGAAATTTTCTTTCGGAAAACTATTAATTTTTCACTAGAAATGAGTCCTCTGGGTTGCAGGGCAAGCCACAGGTTTGGCTGGGCACACAGGGGGTCCATTTATCTCATCCCTGCCCGAGACCTGCCACTGCACATTTCTAACCACAACCACATCTTTCCTGCTACAAAGACACCGAGTTGTGGAGCAGTTCTGATCTCTCCTTACAAAGTTTGATGTCTGCCCACAGCATACACTGGACCTACTGAAAAAGAGCCCGGGGGAAAGGCAACAGCATGGAAATAAATTCAAGAACTTCAGTATCAGGATAAGAGAAGACCTTGCTGAGAGTGATCAGAGGTGTGGACAAGAGAACAAATGAAACAAGAAGTGCTACAACAGGAGCTGAGAATGTCCTGTTGTTGGCATCCTGGGAGGTGGAGAGAGACTGCACACAGATCACTGAGCAGGCACTGCCTAAGGCTGTTACTGCTGGGCAGAAATCATGACACAGCTATTATTAGTAATAGTATAATGGTGCTCAGAGGTCTTTAGATTGTGTTGGAAGCAGCAAATGAGACACCAGAAGAGGCCTGGAGAATAAGGCCCTGCCTTATGCCTTTCCATCTTTTCCCATTTACCTCTATCAGAAAGTCTTTCTACAAATCTGTATTATTTCAAAGCCCTATCTGTTGTATCATCTGAACGCAGACATTGGAAGTAATGTGTAAAAGCAAGAACATAGCTATAGATATATATATATATAATCCCTAAAAATCACTTTTCCTTTCCTTCCCTTTTATTTACTACATCAGTGAATCACTACTGCTCATTCACTGGACTTCTTTTCCCAGCTAAATAATGTGTCTAAAATTCCCCATTTCAGTCTTCTGGCTGTCATGCTGTACCTTTAGTATTGTACTTCTCTCCCAGCTCACTGTCTGGGTGTTGAGAACTCATGTGGACACAACTGTGCTTTCTTTATGTTTGGAAAATATCCAGCACATTAGCATTTCTGCAAAAAAAAAAAAAAAGCAAAAAAAAAAAGCAAGCGGGTAAACTTCGTTTTCATTACTTCTTATTTATCTTTTGTTCTTCTTCCAAGAAGCCAACTCCATTTGGCAGGCACTACCTGTGTAAGATAACTTGCTAACACTGTAAGACATATAATTAAAAGTAGCCTGTTCATCAAACACATGTGATTTATCATGCAGGTTGAGCTAAACTATGGCTTCTTACCTCCACCAGAAAGTCCCAGTGAGCAAAGGGGAGCAGAACATCCATTCGTTTTTCTCGTACCAGATTCTGGTTCAGAGTTTCATACTTTAGTACTTTGCCACCTGGGGTTTAAACTTTCTCTAGTGCATGGAAAATGAAGTAAATCAAGCCATAGCAAAGACAGATTTGACCTGAAGTCTCTTGGATGAAGGCCCAAACCTAAGGGATGAAATAATTCACAAAACTTTGCCTTCAAAGTCAAGCAATATAATGGAATTGATGCGCGTTCCTGACATGGAAAACCCACAATTGTGCAACATTTCTCTTGTCCAGACTTCACGATCTGTGTTAAAGAGGAGAAACTAATGTCAGATCCAGAGCTATGCTGATTTCCACTTTAATAGCAGCGAGATATCAATGAGGGGTTTGTCTTGTGTGGGTTTTTTCCTACTGATGTTACTGTGTTGCTGTCTCCAGGGGAAGGCAGATACCTTGAGCTTTATGCATTATGTAGAACTGGGTTTGGGTTGTGCTAAATTCACAAAGTAAAACACAAATCTGCAAAACATTCCCATTGCCTTAAATAACATTCCCAAGATGCCAAGTCTTTTCAGAGTTATATTTTGTCTTTCCATCAAGCAAAAACATCTCGGATTCCTAGAAAACAGCAAAGAGATATTTTTACACTATGTGGGTTTCAGATGTGAAGGAAGAAATAGTCTAAAAACTGCAGACAAATACAAGAAGAAAATAACGTAAAAGTATTTGGTTTAGAGAGGTTTGAGGACCAGCCTCTGTTTGAAAGCCCATAAACTATGGCCCGTAGTATTTCATCATGCCCATCCTGCAAGCAATGCAGGCACAAGGCACCCTGCTGAAAACTGTAACTTTTTAATGGAATTAAAGAAGTGGTGGGGGTATTACCATCTTTGCACTCTTTGTTAAGCTTCTATTCCAGTACGCTCACATATCTGAAAAAAAAATACTACTGGAAGCATTTTACATGGTGACTAATGCAAAATATTTCAGCTATGTCAGCATCCAACCAATTCTAGATTACATTTTGGCATTTCAGACAAAAGGCATCCTGGCAAAAATTAAACTGAGGAATGGATAATATGATTATGACAATTTATATTTCCAGAAGTTGTGAATGGCAGCATCAATGCTTGCTAATCCTTTGATAAATTCTTCTTACCTTTTAGTTCCCAAACGGATCTGTGAAAGTATAAAGCATATTGGAGGCAGATGCTGCAGCAGATGAATGTGCTTGCCAAACAGTGCTTTGTTTGTTGGGTTTTTTTTCATCAAGGTATTCTTAATTGTCACGTTACATGCACCAAGTAGTTCTTACTTCTGGCACACTTCATGCAGTGTTCTGGGACATGAATAATACAGCTGGTGTTTTTCCCACACACACTCTTCTCCCTATTCTCTTTCCCACATCTTCATATTAGGCCTCATCTTGCAGCCTTTACTCAAATGAGCAATATAATTTACTCCAGTAGCACTGCTTATCTGAGTAAAAGAAATAGCAAAAAACCTTGAATGAACTGCAGAGTCATTCATATTTGAGTTGATCCAATAAAGCTTTCCTCCCACACCCCCCCCTTCTCAACCCTGAAACATCGTAATGGAGTATAATAAAACAGAAGAAAAACCTATTTCAGGACAATCAAGTTTAAAATTGGGTTTCTTTTACAACAACTCAACAGAAGCACAGCATCTGCTCTGTACTTTTTCACAGGCAAGAAATAAAAAACAACCCTGGAAATCTTTACTTTTGCTTATTACCTGAATTTGGAGAAACCTGTCCACAAAGATACAACCTATGAATAAAGTTTTATCTTTTTGCAGTTTTACATTGTCTCCCATTACCAAAAAATCAGATTTTTTTTACCTTAATTTAATAGGAGAGGGCTTCCTCACGTCTCTGGAACTCACCTGTTCTGTCCACAGATAACTGTAGGGGCTTGAGCTTGATAGGTTTATATATTTTGAAATTAATTCACTTTTATTGTTGCTATCTTTTGAAATTAAAGAGGGGTAGGTTGGCTGCATAATGAACAAAGAAGAGGGCATCAACCTCACACATTACTTTGCAGGCTGTGTTTTTGAAAGTGAGTGTACACACGTGTGCATGCAGGTACGTGCCTGTGAGAGCTGCATGTATGCAAGCGATCTTGTCACATAAAAAAGCTGGAAAGGTTCAGGAGCTCAAAAGAAATATCTTTCCCCTCTAAACTGCTTTATTACTGGCATTCCCTCCCTCTTGGGCATGTGTTCAGCTGAGACTAGGCCAAATTGGCAGTCATTTTCAAAGCGCTTGGCAGCCCCATGATCCCTTGGAGTTTTCAGCTGACATCTCTCTCCCCACCAGTCTATGCAAGGGTCAGTGGGAGACCTGACTCCCAGGCCCGGGCTTGCTCTGGCTGTGTCATGAGTCAGGACCAATATAAATTAAAACCTTAAAGCCATACTGTGAAGGCATTCTTTACCCCCTGAGGTATTTTTTTTCCCTGTGACAGATTGCCTTTCTACTAGTTTCCTACTATTCTTGGATAATACAGTAGCAAGTATGTTCCTTTGAGCTGAAGGAAGGGGGAACATCTGGCAAAGAGAGAGTTAAACTTCCACCAAATTTTTTAATATTTTTGGTAGATTTGTTGATGCTCAACAAGCAGGAGTGAAATAATAATAATACTAGGGGCTGCTTATCACTTACAAACAATAGTCCAATGACAATGTTCACACTGACGGAAAAAATGGGAGTAGAAATTAATAGTGACAGTCCTGCAGGAAACAAGGGAGAAATTGGATACCAAGTTATAAAATACAGACTAATCCAATAGGCACATGCTGCTGTTATTATATTAATATTGTTAAAAATATCAAAGCACTTTAAAAATGGAATTGTACTGTAGGTAGATAGACAGTATTATTTCCACATTTTTTTAAATAGAAATTTTCACTCCTTGTTTGGCTTGGAGGCATGGATGTAATTTGTTGCTCAAAAACCAGTAGCTGAATGCTGTGAAAAATAAGACTCAGGATTAAAGTCTTCCATCTGAAGGACAGAATCAGGCTACACCGAGATCTCTCTCTGTTATTAACAAAACCATCTGAGTCACTGCAGATATAGATTTCACTGATGTTCAAAAGTGGGGTGGGCTGTGTTTATTTAGTTAGAGAACAGGGTGAGACTGTTTTTCCTCCTTGTAAAAATAAATAACAAAAAACCCAATCAAACTCACGTAAATAAAGAAGTAAACATGAACCTCAACATATCTCACCTGCTGATGAATCTAATCCCACAGCCCAAGCTCAGATAGGCAAAATCCCTCTAAAAAAATCCCTGGACTTCATGACAGATAAAGTGCATAACGGGAGAAAACGACCACAGCATTGGCATTAGCAATTCAAGGTGTCACTGCAGCTGCTGTGCTCTCCTGCCATGCCAGCACAGCACCCAACACGGCGGGTGCCCATCCCTGGCACAGCCATCAGAGCCTGGATAATAATGATGCCTCACAGTAGTGCAATTTCAGCTGAAACCAGGGGATTAGGGAATCGATGTGGCCTCAGATAATGCCTCGAGAGGGAAGGGGTTGCCTGGAAGGATGCAAGAAAACCCTACAAGAGGCTTCTCCAGGTGGAGATAGGGGATGATTGTTGCCTTTGCTCTTCCCCACATCGGAGATGCTGTAAGGAGCCACGAGAAGCAGCACTGGTACCCGAGGCCAGGTGACAGCACAAACAGCAGCTGGCACATCCCAGGTGGGCACGAGGCTCCTGCTGCCCTGATGTGTCCTAAAAGACCCAACCAAAACCCATAGAGTAAATGCTCTGTTGCCTCAAGAAGCTCCTTCTCTTTTTCAGCTGATTGTGAACAAAAATATCTGTCCTCCCACGGCTACTCCAAGCCAAGTGCACAACCCGCTTTCTTTCAAAGAGGTTTCTCCATGCAAATCATCTCCCTCCCTGTTCTGGATGTGCTTCCTTCCCCTCCCGGTGCTCTGTCAGACAGACCTTCCCTTTCCACCAGACACCGAGACTTGACTTAATACGCAAAGGGGGCAAAATATCCACTCTGTACACGTAGGGTGTCCTGAGGTATATACAAGCATCGCTCTAAGATGTGATAAAGTAATCCAACGCCGGGCCCAGCCTGCCAGTTCAGGCCTAAAGGGATTTGATTCAGTGTCAAAACCTTTGGCTCGGGAGGTCACTCTCTCCTCTTGCTTTTCTTATAACAAAGGCAGAGGGTTGGGGAGGGGAGGGTTTCCTCCTCTTCTTTTTTTTTTCTTTTATTTTTTTTTTTTGTCTTGTGAATTCATCAGCTGCTGTTTGTTGAGCAGCGGGCCTTTATTCCGCCTGCTGAAACATTTTCATTAGACGGAGGGCTCTGAAGTGCGCTGGCGGCTGGGACCGCGCGAGGACGAAATCTTGGGCCTCTCCAGAAGCCGGCTGATTGAAATCAGCAGTGTGTCAGGGGCTGTCATATCTCAGAAAAGACATAAAACACACGGAAACATCAATAAGCAACAAGCCTCTGACAGCTCTGAGACATTCCAGATGACAAGAAGAGAAAAGGGGTAAGGTTAGGGCTCATGGGGGATATTTAAAATGCCTAACAGCCAGCCGAAGTGTTGGCAGGCTTCAGGGAGGCCCAGAAAAGACAAGATAAAGTCTATCAGGTTATCACCTGGTTCGAGACGGATCCCTCACAGCAAGGCCACAGGGATGAGACAATGACACGACGGCTTTTTCTTTTTTTTTTTTTTCCCCTTCCCCTATTATTATTATTCTTTTATTATTTATTTTTAAAATGTATCAGAGAAACAGACTGCATTTACACTAAGGTTACCCAGACAACGTTTGTGCCGGAGAAGATTAAAAAAAAAAAAAAAAAAAAAAAAAGAGAAAAAAAAAAAAAGGAGAAGAAATGTAAAAGAGGGAGGACAAAAAGAGAATCCTGTGAGTTAAAGAATTCTGCTTCCAGCTACCATGTACAGAAATCAAAAAGGATTAACAAGTTTTTTTTCATTTAATTTCCTGTACACCAGACGCTTTTGTTAAGAGATCAGAGATATTGCTATTTATTGAATTTTTAATATGATCTTTATTAAAAGGCAGCACACATGTTTAGTTTTCTTTTTTTTTTTTTTTTAACATGCATGGGTATAAAAATCAAAGCACAGGAATGAACCACAGTTGTTTGATTTTGGTCTCTTTATATTATGGTGATTCAGATTCTTATTTAAATTTTAAAATGATAAAAACCCAACCCACATAGAAATAGCCCCTCATCCTTCTTTTAACTCACATCCATTCTGCTAAGTAAGCAATGGGCCCAGAGCAGCACTTTGACCAATCAGATAATGAATTCTGCCTCTGGAGTCAGGCTAAGACCAAGAAATGAGGTGGGTAGCCAAGTAGAAGGGGGTACGTGTAATTAAATTATCATTGTATGCGCTCATTTGTTACCTGCAGTATGCCCAGGTTAGTATTCAGCATGAATTGTGCCACTAATCAAAGGAGTAAAAATCAAACTATATGACCCTCTCCTCTAGGTACCCTGGAACTAGACCTGTTTTGTCCTGGAAGAGTCAAGATTGCTGGAGAAGAGCCTGTTTTGCCCAGTCATTTACAAAACACATCAAACCATCCCCTCAACAGCCATTCCAGCCTGTCCTTCCTTAAACGTTTACCATGAGTTAGGTATGGTGATTTCTTAAGATTAGTCTTGTGCTAAAATCTAAGCAAATATCCCGAGCAAAAGACAAACACCTCCTTTCCTATCTGCAGCTCTACAGATTTGCTTTAGAACCTGTAACTACAATCTGCAACCATTTATAAATCAGATTAGACTCAGACTTCACGAGATACCCTACTTGTTTTTCTTTGCTATGCTGCTCATATTGAATCCATAGGATTCAACCTAGTTTTCCTATGTATAAATATTTTTATGCTAGTCTGAAGCTTGGGAACCACTTTCTTCTGCCAGATTTCAGTTCTGTATGACTTGTGAATCCCTTGATCTTTTTGACAAAACATTCTGTAACTTGAGCTGGTGAACCTCAAGAGTGAAGGTGCACATGCACTTTACCACCTCATGCTTAGTTTCTTTTTCAGGAAAAGTTTTCCCTTTCTGGAATGTCAGCTGGATTTCATAGTGCCTCTAATTCTATGTATCTTTGTGGCAAACCACATAGGGAAACCTGACCCTAGAAGCCTTGTGGGTTTTATTTATCCTAACATTGCAGCAGGGCACACAAACTAGAGGGCAACTGCTGGTGCAGCCACAAAGAGCCAAAAGTGCAAAGAAGAGGTCTGAGAAAACTCCAAAAAATAACAATTATGGGGAGATCTGCCTTCCTCTATCTACAGGTAGCTGCTGCACAACAGTGCAAATACAATCTCTGGGCTTCACCTTCCAAAATGTTAAGTGGGAGTAATTCTCCCATGTGGCACTCACTTGTTGCTTGCAAAATTTGAAATCTCTGGACAATGTGTGTCACATATTTTAGAAGGATATAATGCACATCTTTTTGAAGGATATAAAGCCTAGACTCCTCTGCAGTGCCTTACAAGATGAAGAAAAAGCTCAGCATTGGCTTAAGGACTTACTCCAGTATAGAGCAAATAGTCAGCATTATACAGAATCAAGGGAAAATGTATTTACATAAAGCATTTCCACACAAGCATCAGGTTTATGAAAGAAAATTAAAACAAAGTCAGAAGTTCCTGCTTACAGAAGACAAAGATGTGATTTTGCCTTGTGTATTCTGCTGACCAGCGCAGCACAAAGTTACAAACACCAGAGGATGTGGATCACTGGGGTTCTTTTCATCAGCCTTTTAGATCAAAAGCACTCTTAGAAAAGGTGTCCTGAGCCTGAAGTGAGGACAAGTCAAGTCCCCTGACTGAATGCAGCATGTGTCAACCTGGCCACCCTTTGACCCACCAGGTTACTTCTACTTCTGGCACTAAGAACTCCAGAGGGGATACCTCATCTGTGTCTTTTCTTTTTAATGGAAAGTTGGAGCTATATCTAACATCAGAAGTAATTACTCACTGTATCAATAATTGCAAAGGGTGGTATGCAGATCACAGATGGCCTGTGGGGAGCAGCAGGCACAGACAGAATGGTCCAGGTGCTATTTGATGTTAGTAGAAGTTAGAGCCATCTTCCAGCTTGGAACAAGTGACTAAGATTACAGGAGTGCAAAGGTGAGCTTTCATATACTCCCACACTTGAGCTGTGCTTTCTAAAAACCACCTGTATCTCAGGATCTAGTCAAAAATCTGAAGTGATATGGGCTTTTGTCTTTTTTTCCCCCCCCTACAGACTTTGACAAGTATTTTTCCAAAGGTAAATGCATCTAACTTTCCAGCAGAAACTAGTTTTTCTGTAGTTCAAAATGAATGTCTGCTTTTTTTTCCCCAGTGTTTTGAGAAGGAACTTTTTTTCAGGTACAGTGGTCACAACAAGATTCTCTTCTATCATGGAAAAAAGAATACCAGGTTCATTTTTTTCTGCTTTTGTCCTTCCCTATTCTTCTTTTGAACTCATTTTTTGAAGGAAAAAAAATATCAAAAGACATTTTCCCCCCTCAAGATAAAAAAAAAATGGCACCAGAACCCCTTGCTTCTTAAAAGAAGTCCACAAGATGAACTTAGGAGGTTTTTATTCCTCTGTGTAAAGACTCACTCTGTGGAAGTTGCACTGAAAACCTGCCAAAGAACCTTCTAAGACTGAAAAATCAGGTTCAGTGATCACTTCCTTTAAGTGTGTCTGGCAACCAGTACTATTTTTATGACTCAGATAAAAAACTGATTTCTATGTAGGCTATAGCTGTCAGGCATTTGAAATCCCCTAGAATGAGATGTAAGATACAGAGGTGCTTCTCATTGCAGTAATGAAAACCTCATTTGAGCCACTGGATTCTTGGAACCTTGAGCAGATCAACTTTAGACTGCATCACCAGAGAGTTCCAACTTTGTTTCACATGAGGAATTTTACATGGAAGTTTACAAAGCGATGCTCTGAAAACTTCAGTGGGTAACAGACAGACTTACAAATAACAACAGTAATACATTAACAGCTTCCTTGTGTTTCAGTGCATTTAAACAGAAGAACTGTGCTGAAATATTAGATTTTGATGAGAAGCCACACTGAACCATCACTAGAGGTACCACAAATGGGGTACTTACCAGAGTGGAATTGGCCCAGTTCCTTCTCCAGTAATAAGTGATTTCACGAGAGGTCAACATGGTTCATTAACATCTATTATTATGTATTAATACAGGATAATATAGTCAGAAGGGATTATTCTCCCTCTTTGCCTCAATGCATGGTCAAACATAGCCTGAACTGTGGTGACCATCTTGGTGATCAGTGCTTGGTCTGAATGCCAATATATAGTCAACCCCAGAAGTGAAAACGCTGTAGGCATATCCAAATTACTCCTTCCATACTTGCACTGATTTCTCATGCCTAATTTCTGAGGGCACATCTACTGCTTCTTAGAGGTATAGTAAGTCTCTAGGATCTTCCATTACATAGATCTCTAGAACTCTGCCTTTCTAGGCACATGGAAAATCAGGGGTAGGTCATGAAAACAGTTTCAGTGATGTACCCTGTTTCTCCATCACTCAGAGAAGCAGAACTTTTTTTTCTTATTTATAGCCAGGTCAGCTTGTCAATACCCCTAGACTAGACAAAAAGCTCCCATAAATTGAGGTGAGAATAAGGAATAAGGCATGAGGAACATACAGATAAGAATATTAGTAACTCTAGTGAAGAAGACTATATAGTTGCTGCAGCAAGAACACTTAGGGATTAAGAAAGAATTAAAAACAGTTTCCACAGGTGAGTTCAAGAGGTTTTGTGTAGTAAACACTCACAACAGGACTTGGTCTAGGATGAGTCCTGCATCCTGCAAAATACTTTGCCCGGGACTTTGCATCTTGTTGCAATGTTGTCTTGCTTTGGCTGCAAATACAGTAGCTCTTGGAGTGCCATCACTAGTAAGGTGAGCAGGATTTACTATGCCTTAAAGTAATTATATGCAGCTTCAAGTTCAGTGAGTTCAGGGGCAATAGTCCAAACCAAGTCTCCTGCTTAGAGGAACATGTGCTCGTCCAGTCCAACACTGCAGTCAGAACTGTGAAAATACATTTTCTAATGACTGCTGGGAATTAATTCTCATGAAATGGGAAATTCTGCTGAATTTCCCTACACAATCTGAGGATATGCCATCAAGTACCACTTCTTGAAGAAACTTGTTAGGTTAGTTAGTGCCAAAAAAGACCACTCATCAAGTGGTGTGACTGTTGCAATGTGGGAGCTGTGTACACTGTCCTCTATTTCTTGATTTAAGATCATTATGAAACTATGTCATTTTGGTGTAATCTTTTTATTCCCATGGTAATTTATGTCTGTGGGTAAGCATTTTATTTTATCTAAGCCATGGTGCCAGAGTTATTTTCTGAAGCTCTTATGTTTCCCTTTGATGCCATTGAAATTAAAACCAGAGCTGCAGATAGTACCCACGCTGTTTGTCACAGAGTCAGAGGTTAGAATGCATTTGCTGCTGTTTATTGTGGCTCATCAACTGCGATCGTTACTGCTGCTCTTCTCATCATTGATACAAAAATATTAATAACAGGCAACAGGAGTGGCATAGAACCGACTTTGTCTGTCACCATCAGCATTATAAAAAACACATTACACAAGTATCAGCAAATCTCTCTGTGCTGCTGTAATCTTACTTGCCTTGGGAAAATTTTAATTAAAAAGATGAATTCCAACCTTAAATATTTTATTATTTAGACAAACAATTTGCATCTTCAGTAAGTAAACACTAAAAGATACCTCTGCCTTTTCTGTGTACAGATGGTGTGAACTGTTATAAAGTACATTGCCCCATGTAATTTCTAAAATACATCAAAATTTTCTATCTGTGCTTAAACATGGCTAGACTACATATTCTCAGCTACAACTTAAAAATTGTATCTAACTTATCTTCCTGTCTACTTGGCGCATTCTAGATCTGAAAAGAACATGAGGGAGTGATGGCACTTTCCAAGGATTTTATCAGGAAAACACTGGCAATGCCCACCTTAATAAATCAATAACTGGAACTCACATGAACCCCTCTAAGGACAGACCTGCCATACAGTTCAAGGTGAAGCAGCTGTAAGTGATGACAATTATCAATAGGTAACAATGCCATGGCCTTCCTCGCTCAGACTGCACCTAAACCTCTAGGAAGCATCTTAGCCCATACATGAGCTTAGGGCCAAGTAAAGCTATTCCTCCAGCACTCTGCTGTGCTCCTTAGGGCACAGGAGACTTTGCAGACATCTAGAGGTGCAGGATAACCTTCAGAACATTAATTTAGTTTATTTTCACTGGTTTATTTTAAATCAAACAGAAGAACATCACATTTCTGAGTCTATACGGCATTGTGCTGGTTTTGCCCAGTTGGTAACTCAATGTTTATTGGAGCTTTCCATGCAGGTTTTGGCAAAAATAAAGGATTTTTCCTATGCTACAGGATGTCTTTGGTGCTCTAGGTCCTCTACCCAGAGAGAGGCACTAATGCTGTCACCCAGCAGATCACATCATGCCTGGGGACCTCCACAGTTTGTGCCACAACTGCACAGTGTGGCCCCATGGACCGGTAAAGAACACAAACCATAGCCAGGAACTGTTGCTCTGGGAAAGAACTGTGAACACTCGCCAAGAAATGGAATATAATGGAAAGAAAGAGAGAGAGAGGAAAGTGAACAATTTATGGAAGCAATTTTTATAATCCCCATTTGCAGATGCCTCTAGCATGAAGCTTTTATCCCCAAAGGTAAGTCAGAGCAGAGAGTTTATGCAAAAAGCTGCAGACAGAAAAAGAATGCACATCACAAAATTAGTAACAAATGTACACCTTAAAGTAAGATATAATTAGCCCTTTTTAATTACCATTTCACTATCATTTAGAAAAAGGTGATGGAAGTTTAATAAAGCGAGATGCTTTTATTCAACACTAGTCAAATTAATTTATACAATCAAATTCTTTTTAAGAATTCTGTGATACGGTAGGCTTCTTTTACCCAAATTTTAGAATACATCTATCTTATAGTTATCTCAAACTGCAAATACTGTTGCAAAACTCTGATAAATTCTGGAAGGAATATTATTAGGGGAGGAAAAGTAATTTCATTACTTGCCATGAGTCTGATTATGCATCCTACAATGCAGTTAGAAGATAGAAGTGCTCTTTCCTTTCAAAAAGAGAGAAGAAAAGAGGCCATCAGACCACTATATGAGATATCCCATTTCTCTAGCAAGAATATGCTATCTATCTGCAGCAAATCTGCTTCCAACATAATCTTTTGTTGCTCTTAATTATCTAAAACATCCAAGCCAAAAGCTTCTGCCTTGTCCCCATCACTGCAGAGGCATGAATATTTTCAATACCTCATCTACTTTAACTTCACTAATATGCAATATCAGACCTGTCTGTTCCATCTGAGAATACTCTATCACATCCTTTGATGGCAAGTACCAGAGATGCTATTTACCTATTCTGTGTTGTCTTTACACCTAATCTTGACTGAGGTTTCAATAGGAGGATCTTGTAATAAATCTCTCTTCCTGAAGGGGGAAAAAAAAAAAGCTGCACCTACAAGCGTTCAAGTGAATGACTCTTGATACCAGTCATGAACTTAGAGATGTTGCACTGAGACATAAAAAGCTGCTTCTAAGCCTAATAATTTGCCTGTGATCAGCTTAATGAAAACTTCACTTCAGCTCAATGTACAAATATATATTTACCATGCAGCTATCTATGCATGATCATAGAATATTAATGCACCCAGTCAGAGGGCAGAGTAAATGCTGTATCTGAAAGAATTTAAATAAGATTTTTTTTTTCTTGCAGATTTACTGAGATGCTCAGTCTTTAGTGCTTCTAAGTAAAGATTCCGGAAAGGGAAAAGTAAATTCTCTGCACTGACTGGTACCTTTCAGTTTCTCATTAGGGCTCTCTACTACATAAAACCCAGGAGTAGATGCCAGTAGATCAGCATGATCACAATAAAATTTGAATATTTTTTTCCCAGGAACTCCTAAGTCTCGCATCTTTCTGATCCATCTTAATAGTTCCAATTTTGCTGATGACTCACATACAGCTCTGATTCAAATAGAACTAAAAGGGGAAATATCATTAAAAGCTTTGTATTTTTTTTAATTTGCATTTAGTTTCTGAACTGCTCCTGACCTGTGATATTTTCATAAAAATAGGCTGACACTGATAACTAACACTCTGCACATTCCTAAGGATAGATGGCAAGAAATGTCTTCATTTAGAAATTGCCTAAAACCAATCAAGCTAATTTTGCCTCTCTTCTATTCAACAGCATAAGCCCAACATAACAATACCACACCATCATACTAACGTAGTTCCATTATGCTGCCAAATTTGCCACAAACACTAATATCCAACTTTTCCAAGGCTTTTTATAAGGACTTAATGTAATATTTCCACATGCACATGTGTATGGTTACCAACTGATAAGAAAACTAGTAGCATTCATTAAGTATTGCTATAAATCTCTCCACTGAAACAGCAATAATATCTCCTTCCAGCAACCACAATAAATGCAATGCTTAATCTCTCTCTGTGATATTGTATAACTCTAGCCTGCAGCTAGGCTGCCACTGGGGGTGGTACTGTAGGGATAACTCTGCAGTGACAGCACATGATATATTCCTCTTTTCCAGTATGGGGAAGTTCTGGAGTTTGAAAGACTTTTCTTTTTCCCTTCCAGAGAGAAGAGAGGTTTTAGACAGGGATAAGAAAGAAGAGAGAATAAAAATATTTTAGGTGGTACAATACCACTCATAGTAAGAACTCTATGAATTTTTTTAGATTTTTTTTTCTCCTCTAGAGATGCATACTCCATCCATGTCCCTTGAAACTTAACCTTGTCCTCTCTTTGCTTCCCTTCCTCCAGCACACTGAATGATGTTTCTACCAAAACAGGACTTTTGGGAATTTACCATTTTTTTAGGTACATCTCTGCAGTGCCTGGTTTTGACCAAGGAAATAACAAAGTCAAAACATCTTTTTCATTACAGTTTTCAATGCCAGCTTCCAGATCACAGAAGTCAAGTCAGCATCAGAACAATGTCCAGCACTTCTGGGAATGCTCGTCCACAGAGAACCCCTTCCGTTTATTTGTGTCTGTCCATGGTCAGTCCCCACAGTCCATGTTTCCCAAATGTTTCCATTTCTCACCATTAGCCATCCAAGCACCACCTTTTCTGCCAGCAGACACGAAAGCAGCTCTTTGGTGCATCCTTGTGGGAGGTGTGACTGTCCCATGGGCAGGGATCCCCACAGAGGGGCTTCCAGCACCAACATCTACACTGGGCATCCAAATTCCACACGAGGCTATTCAATGCGACCCCAGTGCTTATCCCCAAAGGAAACGTCAACTCCTGCAGCGTTTCTTTCCCAGGGTATAAAGTGAGGAGGAGAACAGGGGGAGAGAGGAGCAGCGCTGAGCATCCTTGAGGGACCGCGGCTGCCCCACGGGCACCCGAATAAACCCTGCTCCGTGGAAAGCAGCAGCGCTGGCCCCGGGCTCCTGTGGCTGCAGACTGAGGAGCGTGTGACAGCCAGCTGCGGACCTGCGAGGGCTCTGGCTGGCAGCCCGTGCCCTGCCGGGGCAGGCGCTGTCACAGCCGCCCGCTCGCCCTCCCCAGCGCTCCCCGCAATGTCAGCCTGTAATCCTGCCCTGCTGCTTCCAGCCTCGGAAGGCAAAGCTCCCCTCCCTTCTGCTCTGCTGTCTCCATAGGTGTGTGGCACAGGGCTGGATTTGACCTAAATTTGATTTATTCATTTTACCAATGCTTTACAGGGTACTTAAGCCCTAGGTCAGCAAAGCACTTAATCACATGCTTAACCTTAAGCACATGCTTAAGTGCTTAATCAGGGCCTTGTTGCTATATAAAGCACAAAGCTATGACTCAATTCAAAGCAACTGAGTTGAAAAATTGAGATTCCCCCCCTCCCACCCCATTCTCATTTACTTTACATGTATAAGCCAAATTATTTCCTTTAAATGTGTTTAATTATATTCTGGTTTGAAGCTGAATTTAGGAGTTTACAAAACAACCTGAATATTTGGGTCCCTGTATCATTTATGCCTATTAAGAGAATTACACTCCTGGATGCAGAAATTGATACCATTCCTTAATATAACTGTTGCCATATATTAATATTCTCTTATTTCTAATGATTGATCAAATAAGAAAAAAAAATGTTATCTTTAAAGGTAAACTCAAAATGAGCCATTCACATGTAATACAAAGATACTACTTATAGCAAGATGCACCCATATGCACTCTACAGCTACATATGCAGTTTCAAGATTTCTATTTTAAAATGTGTACTGCATCCTTATCTAACTTGTCCAGTAGGTGCAATTATTTGTAGAATTTGTTCTACAGTTCGGCAGGAAATTTTCCTTTTGCTTGAGCAGTTCAGATTTGCCTCTGCTGTGATTTTCTTCTGACTAAACATCCTCTGAAACATTTTTTTTGATGCTTCTCAGAATTACTGGCACTCTGATTACAATATCCTGTTGGATGGATACCATGAAAGCTGCTGGCTTTGGTAACTATATCTAAAACATACAGAACGTCATATAAAGCAGTTTATTGAGGGGAGGAGGCCTGGACTTTAAACCAATAACAATTTTCTGTGAACTGGGAATGCTTACCAATGTATTTGCTGTTTCATATTACCTTCTTTACTTGTGTTTAACAGGCACATTATACCACACATATTTGATGCCATTATTAATGAGCAATGACTGTGTTCCAAAGGTTTTAGATAGAACTGGTAAAAAACTTTTCTATTTATTTTGATTTATAAAATAAAATGCATTTAGAAAAACCCTCAGCCACACTAATGCCATGTTACACACAGTTGATGTCTCAGCTTCTTTGATGAAATCATCAATGCAGCATGAACATGACAGACCACCTATAAAATACTTTCCACTACTCCATCAAAGGAGCATATCCTCAGCATCCTTCAAAAAACGTGCAGTATCCTTTCTCTCTGCTATTTCTACGTGACATAACTCGTTGTTCTTCCCCTGAAATGTAATGAAATACGATAGTAGTATCCTAAACAGTCATTCACACTAGAAAAGTTGTCCCCTTCTGACCTCCTTCCACCAGCTGAACCAATTGTTCCAGGCTTCAATTAACCTCCCCTAAATTTTGGTAAATTCCATTCCACTGCAATAGGATGGTTACTTTGTCTCCCTAATCACACATTACAGAACTGCATGAGAAATGGCCACATCCTGCCTGTAACACAGAGAAAAATCACATGGTCACCACCCAGCCCAGCACCATTTTTCTTCTCTTCAGCTTCATCCTGCACCTATTAATTGGGGTTTCCCAAAGAGACCAGCACTCTTAGCTGTCCACGAATCAGTACATCTCGGCAGCTTTGGGACTTCAGACAGATTGTTTATTATGGGGACATGGTCATAAAAAATGTATTCAAATGGAGCAGAAACATGAAGACTGACACAGGAACATTATCTATTGACATGAACTGCTCCTGGGAAGTGGCTGAGGGATGAGGGAGTTTCTGAGAAATCGCCATGAGGCCCCTCTTTGGGATCCAGCCCAGAGTTAAGCCCTCAGGTTTCTAGCAGGGGAAAAAGTTAGAGGGCTTTCGCTGTCTGCCCTGACATTTCCGATACTCACATTTTATTCTAAAAACAACCCTGAAAATTATTCCAAACAAACTCACTCTAGTTTCACTCTTACCTTGCCACACTTGGTGCTGTGGAGATACTTCTGATGTCTAATAGTGTTAAATAAAATCATGCTCTATTCGGGTGCTGGTGAAATCAATGTTTCCTATTACAGGATTGGTGCATAGTTTGTTTCCATCCATTATATTCTCAGCACAGCAATAGCAGGCTCTCAGTTAGGAGATGAACCCCAACCACTTATTAGTTCATGGCTGGAAGCCATCAGCTACACATTATACAAAATCCCCGATTCATCACTGCCTCTCTGCATCCTCACACCTTTCAACTCATGCATCTGAGGTAAATACAAAGTAAAGCAGTGGGAAATCAGAACCCAACTTTCTACAGTGAGTTTTACTGCATTTTACTGCCTTCTTTTCATTCTTTCAAATCCTTAAAAATAAAAAAGACCTATTTTCTTGTGTTTTTTTTTCTTCCTTCAAAGATAATAGTAGAGGCTTCAACAATATCTCTGCCAAAAAGGAAAACTCCTTGAACCTTGACTTTCTGTCCTACTACACATAATGAGACAACTACTTAAACTGCATTTAAAAAGTGCTGAGTAGATGAACTCAATGCCTAATGATGTTACTCAGCTTGTTGGCAGCTGATTGACACTAAAAGTAATAAATTAGAACAGAAAATGATTTTACAAGATCCCTGGGATGACAGACAGGCTAAGTGTAATATCCTCCATTACAGTTGTCACTAGATTTTATACAGTTCAGATCTGAACAGCCTCGGCAGGAAAGTGGAACAATTTCAGGAGATAGATCTTCAGATGATGTAGAATAGCATAAATCCTCTGAAGTTAAAGAAACTACCCTGATTTATGCAGACAGGGATCTGGCTCTATAGCTTTATACATGCTTCTACTCAAGTACTGGAATGAAATCATTTGTTTTCCCATGCAAATCTGGGCAGAGAAAAGCAGAAACCCTGTAAGAGAGGAATGCTGAGGGCTGATGTCTTGGCTGTGTTTGTTTCTATTCCCCCCTCCTCCCCCTACACACTCCTTTTAAAAGGACAGAAAACAGTATTTAGAGCATGGCATCACTGATTTTGTTGGCTGCCTTCATTTCAGGGAATCCCACTGTAAAATCCACAGCTCTGCAGAAGCACCTTTTGAATCATTAGCATTCACTGTCAGAATCCTTTGTAATGTGTTAGAATGTGTAAAAGCAAGACAAAAGGCAAGCATGTGGATACTCCACCAAGCTCAAAAAGCCATTATGCCATTATTGTTTGGGCTTAATGAAAAGACAGAATAAAACTGTATATCTGAGCTCTAGCTATCTGTACAGTCTAAATGACCGGTCTGATTTTGGGGGTTTTTTTTGCTGTTGTTTTTGTAAACTTCCATTCATAAAACTTTTCTTTAGAAGAAAACATAGTCCCTTCATGTACAATTTATTCCAAGCTCAAGGATGACTGTGGATAATTTTAATTCTGCTTCATTCAACGAGCTCTTCTAATGCAATGATTTTCTCCATGGAAGACCTTAACCACAGTGGCCATTTGCAGCTGATGAATTTTTTTTTTAATATAAATAATTTATTAAGCCATTGCAGACTTACACTTTTTGCACAGAGAGAAAGGAAAAAGAGGAGGGGGGAGGATTGCATCTTAACTCTATTTACAAATTTACCTTGGCAGGCCCTCTTGCTGCCAATAGGAAGCCATGTTGCATATTTAATTTGCTCTTTTGTTACAACGGGGCTTAGGTTAGTTAATTTCAATTTTCGATTTCAAAAGCTATCAAATATGGCTCAGATGAGAAATCAATTTTTCTCAGCTGCCTCTGTTTTTGTGATGGGGAGGTTTCCCATTGGTGAGGGGACAGCCACGTGGCACAGCAAGAGATTAGTTCACTAGACCCCGTGTTTCAGCCACCTCAATTACTGGCTGCCTCTTGTAATTTAGCCTTATAACACCTAATTTCAAGATAGAACTCATATTTAATTCATGAAAGCTTCCACAAGAGTAATTGTGAAATAAATTGCCATAGAAAATATCCATTTGTGACTCGTTTTAATTTTGTATGCTACTAGCACGCTATTTGTTCTACTTGTTTAACACTTTAGCACAAACATATTTTATATTGAACTTTATGGACTGCTAATAGGTTATTATTTTTCGGTGTTCCCCCTTCACGGACACACCATTGAATGTCCCTCTCCTTCAAGCAGCTCTGGGTCCAGTAACACTGAAATAGATGCACTAAAACACAGAAACTTGTAATCTCCTAATTATTGGCTGGATTGTTATGATCTGTTCATAACTTTAAAAGTAGCAGATAAAATCACAAGTGATGGTTTGTAAATGGTAGTTAGATGACAAGGATCATTTAAAGGGCCAAGGAATAAATACAGTTTAATTTCTCTAATGTTTTAAACAAACCCATTCATTACACATATTGATGTTGCATGCTAACAGTGGTATATGTATTTTTAATTCTTTAACCAAAATAAATGTTTCCACTGTATACACACCATTTTGTCCTTTTCCTCCCTGTTGCTATGACAACAAGGTGGGTGAGGCCTCCTCAACTGCCAAACTCAGCTGTCATCCCTTCACCCTAAAAGCCTTATAATTGCTTTTATTTGCATACGACAATTAGGCAGGATGGCTCACAGCAAGAAAACCAACCTTTCTCTCCCCCAGTGCACACAACGCCAGCCTGTAATTTATAAAAGATACACGCCATGTGGTGGAGCACTAAAATAGAGTGATGAGTCCTTTCATCTGATTGTAAGCTATTAACAAAAGAAAACATCCCCTTTCAGGCTGTAAAAAATGCCTATCTGGTGTGAACCTGGAGAACGAAAAAAAGAAAGGGGGGAGCAAATAAAAAAGTTTTGCCACCTCCTTGCAAACCCTTCACATTCATTATCACATTGAACTCAGGGAAAGAGTTTGAAAGCAAGAGTTACATTTTGGTGCTTTATGAACAATGGAGTGTCAGCAAAATTGATGATGTGGTAAAACTAGATGGAGATTTTTGATCTTGGATTACGTCACACCCAAACATGCCAATGTGAGATGATAGTTCCTTGCTGAAAAGCGCTTCAAGAAAAGCATGAGATGGGTCAGGATGTCAGATGAGGACAGTAGCACAAGAAACCAGAAGTTCAATACTTTTAATATTTCTGTTTGTGGAAAATAGGTGCATGCGACAACTACTTAAGCCCACGCTTAAATTAAAGTCTTGGTGCTTACGTGTCAAGCTGATGTTGGGGCCTAAATGCCTGCACAGCTTATTTGTATGAAGAATCAACATCCAGGTAAATGTTTTTATACCAGTTTTTTTTAAAAACATGCTGCTGATTTTAACTTTCCTAATTATTGTCAGTATGAAAGAATCTTTCTCTAAGCAACTTCTCTACAACAGTCTCTTCTGGAAGCTGTTTAAGCAATATTTGTAACATCTGAGCCGATTAAGTATCAATCCTTAAAAATCCCAAACAAGACCCACCTTTCCCTTGGCAGATTCTACATCTATAACCTCACTGGTAAAAGCACAGTACAGCTCACTGGCTCTAAAAATAGCCCAGCTAATACAGTACAATGGCATTACAGCACACACACTTTTAAGCCTCTCTGACTTACCCTCCTCAGAAGGGCATCCCTGTTGAAACTGGGGACACTACACAAAGGAGTAACGCAGACCAGATCCAGCCTGGTTTGAACACGGGACTGACCTGTTGTCTCACTGCATCCACCTCTGTGACCCGGTATTAACAAAGAGGATGAGTCGGGAGCACAGCTTGCAGGTACCTGCTTCAACTTTGCCCACTTGATTTGCTTCAAACTCCACTTTAGCACATGAGATTTACCCAAACCAGTTTCAATGAGTGTGGAAGAGGAGGGCGAGTTTGGAGGGAAAGTGAAAACGAAAACAGGGGGATGTTCAGACATGGGACATGCACTACCAAGTCCTCTCCTGCCCTCCCTCCCTCATTAGCTCAGGCAGGTACTCTCAAAACAGAGCACACAACTTCCAGTAGCATTTCCAGCTTTTTTTAACACAGGGAGCACTAAAAACAGTGCCCAGCACTGACAGCAAATTCAACGCACACAGCTTTGCCACCGACCCCCAGGCTGAATCCTGGGAAACCCCAACACACAGACTTTAGTTTATGTGCCTGCTCATAGGTGATATTGGTACGTGGGCATGACAGTCAATTCAATCAGCACAGGATTTTTTTTCCTGGTGCAATTTAATAACATTTTGTCCATTTTGCTTTACAACATCCAGGCATCACGTTTCTCCATCGCATGTCCCACACTAACTGGACGCAATCCTTTTCTTAAGTTTCAGGATAGGATATTCCTCTTCCAACTCTGTGTTTCTCTAAGCATTTGCCTTACTGTTAGTATCCTGTTTCTATTCCCAATGTTTGATAAGTACTTGGAGTCTCAAAATTCTCAAAAACTGCAATATTTATAATTTAGGTAATTTTTTTTAAATGTGCCCTTTCTCATACCCATTTCCTAGTTCTGTGACAGTCAGTTGAACTCACACACTGATCTCAGTAAGAAATTTGTGCCTCTGCGTGGAACAATTTTTCATTGCATATTTAATCTCAAAATCATGCTGTTGCTGAGTTGATCCTTTTAAATGTCTGCAACTAAATTCATCCCTGGGATAAGGAAGTATAGAGGCTGCTAGGCCTTTTGGCTTCAGAACTGCAATTGGCCCCTGAGCTTCACAAGATACAAAAGCTTGATTATAGAAGTACATTATGAACGTATATAAGCAATATAATGTAGGGCTTCCCTTGAATCAGAGGAAAGTATTTCCTTCTCCAGAAAAGATGCTTAACTTTTACACAAGGCTTGTTTTGAGCCTAGTTAGCGTTTTGCTCAATGAAACATCGAACCTAAAACAAGCAATATTTCTTAAAATGCAGAAATAGGACAAGACATAAATGTGGGAGGCTTTGCAGTTTTAGTGTCTTTGCTCTCCCTTTTCCAAATGTACACACAGTTCTTTAAAGAAAAGCACGCCATGAAAAATTGGCAAAAGTTTACAAGATGAAGCTTCCTCAGGATGTTCCCAACATTCACTCTGATCATTTACATGGATTTTATGTCATTATTGGCTGTTGTATTCAATAGGAACACTTACAGTACAACACTAACACAGCCCTGTTAGTTACATTCACATAAGAATTAAAGCTGAATATACTTCTCTCTTAGAGAGCTCAAAACTCTTTTTTCTACTGAGATGGTAAAGCCTGGACCTTTGCTGAAGTTACTACAGCTTTCCATCAATATAAATTAGAGAAGAATTTGTTCCAAAGTGAATTTAATACATAAAATTTGATTTGATTCTGAAGAACAGATTTGTGATATGGAATAGTATCTTGTTTTGTGACAGTTACTGATGGGGTGACATCATAATATACAGAAATAAGGTGTAAGAATCAATGTTACTTTGAAGATCTGTGTTTTCAAACCTAATTTTCTAATATTGTCTAAAAAATCAGGTTAACTTTTTTCTGTCCCTCTATTTGTGATGGCTCCTAAAAGCAAACTCCACCAGTTGGAATTTGTACTCACACTAAAGTACATGTTAATAGGCCCAGGAAAGGAGGAAAAGAAAGATAATTCACAGACGATATGAACACCAGATATCTGGAAAATTAAATAAACTTTTAGGAAAAACAATTTGCTAATGGCCCTGCAGACATGAAACCAACCTTTAGTAATGGAACAAGTAGGAAGTGAAGGAGTTCTACTTCCCTTTTATGAACTGCTTAAGATGCTTCTCTGGTTCCCTGTGCTTGTATGGCAGGGACAGGTTTGCCAAGTTTTCACCATTATTTCTACTGAGATAAACAATTAAGAGTTGCTCATTTAGGATATCATGAAGTAGACACAAACCTGCTTTTGAACTTTAAACTAAGAATGCCTTCAAGTATTTTCCTATTCACATTTTTTTTTTCAGGCAAAAAGACCTAGTTCAATTTATTAGAAAAAATTGGCTCTTATTCCCACAGACAAGAGGTGGGATCAGGCTCTCACTGATGTTTTGATTACAACAGAAAAATGCCACTAAGTAATCTTTGATGCAGACATTATACAGCGGTTCACTGTGCTTTAATCCATCTTCTTCTACCTTTTTTATTTCCAATAAAAAGGAACAACGTACACTCGACATGAACTCTAAGATTTAAATGAAGCTTCTTATGTGCTAATATTAGAGAGACATTAATAATAAATTGGGAAGCGGGCAAGTCGAAGATGATTTCTGACTCGGTTTTTGTACCTCAGACACTAGAACTTGAACTGCAGAGTTTGACACTGACACTTTTTAGGGAACAAAGTCTCTCTCCTACTACTTCCTCCACCCCCCAATTCAAATCTCATCTGAGAAGTGCTGAAATGAAGCTGTCACTCAGGCCTGCTCTGGGACCTGTCAGCAAAACATTGAGCCTTTTCATTTTGATGGGTCAGCCTGCAATCCCCTTGAAAGAGAAGTCCGTGCCACTGTGGTTTTTCTTTCTGCAGGAATTCTGAATCCTAATGAAACTCCAAATCGTCCAATAAAGGCAGGGGCATGGAGAAGTAATCCAACCCAGATCGGAGTGAAATTTGTATTTTATCTTTTTTTTTCTCCCCCCAGACTATTATTCTAATGGCACTCACAAAGGGTTGTGGGCTTTTTCTCCCCACCCTCCCTTTTTTTTCTTGCAGGGCAGGCGCAAACGGAATGATGTGTCCTTTGTCTTGATGCTACACTGAGATTAGGTAGCGGCTCTCTGAAAATGAAAGGGCATGGCTCAAATTTTCTTGGGTAAATATCCATCCACCTATTGCAGTTTGCATCTCCACAGCTACAAATATCTCTAATGTACGACCGCGCTGAGAGGAAAATTTCACATTAGCATTTCTTCCCCAGAAGAAACTGTCTTCCATTAACACAGTACAAAGCTTTTTCTAGACAAGAAGGAAAACCATACACCTTTCCCTTCCACTCTGTTCTCCTCAACTTTGCCTTCCAGATTAGTTGCTACCTATGACTGATATCAGGATGGAGGTGATGCAGAAAAGTGAGAAAATAATTTTTATAATATCTTGAGGTATTCTCTTTAAGGTGGCTTTATTAACACACGTTATGTTTCTAAAATATGTATTAATTCAGTAGTCCATTGAAGTCTGTTTATTTTAACAAGGAGACAATTATATTTTGCTAACTGGTTAAAAATTGGGATCATTAGAGGAAAAATAGACAGCCTGAAGAGACAAAATTTATGACATGGTCAGTGCTGTAGCCTAGTGCTTTTCATATATTTCTGGAGTTAAGGATGATCCTACTCTCTTTTTTTCATACAGACTTCTCTGTACGGTGCACAATAATTTAAAGAATAATTAAGACAATCAGATTAAAAAGCCACATAACTAGATAATCAAAAAACAATCAGCATTGTGAGAAAAATACATAGTATCTTTAATGCTTTGTGGAACTCGAAAATAAAAAGAGACAAAACTAGCTAAAATTTTTGAATCTGAAGCACAAACTAAGCAATGATGTAAAGGTATCGATTAAATGATGTAACACTGCTAGTGGAATGATGGTTAAATGTTCCCTAATTCTCTTGATGGTCTGGTTAACCTGCAAGTGTGCCCAGCAGTGATGTTTCAACAGTGCTACAGCAACCCTCCCACCCTATAGTTATGTCTGTGTTATTCAATCTTGCAGAATCACCATCTTCAGGCTCTCACCCTCTCTCTGCAAGACATGACCCAAACATCTCATCTTCCTCTGCTCTGCCTGTCCAACGAGAATCCATTATAACCCCAGGTGTTGAAAAACCCAGGTATTATTATGTAGTACACAGCAAACCAATGCATATAGGTGTATGTGCACAGTACACATATATTCCTACTGTTTTCTTGAGAATTATGATCGAACTTGGATAGCAGAAAAAGTATAGTATGTAATTTTCCTTGGTGGTGACCTTCAGAGGTTTTTTTTTTTCCCCTTGATTGGCATTCATCTCCATGGGAAATCATTATAATAGACCGCTATTTCTCTACCTGCACTGTCAGGGGCTGCTAAAACTCTGCTTCCTTTACCCTGCTATACCTCACTGTTGCACCATAGGTAGCATGTACGATCACCCAGAGTTCTGATGCTGCATTACATCTGGACACTAGAAAGCAGTTAAAACAGTGATAGACACTGCTGCCTTCCTTTTATCAGGACAGAATAGCACTTTCTCTTTTCTATATGAAATTCATACCATTTTCCTTCACTCTCTTGCATGGCAGGTAAAGGCAGGGACCAAAGAAAAGGTACCTACTTTTGTCTTAGTTACATAGGATATGTTTTATTGTAAAAATATATGTCTAATGTGTGCTGTAAACGTGCTCACATGCAGTTATATAAACCTACTCATCCAACTAGATACATATACATGTATATAAAGGACACACATATTTTTGAGGTGGCTAAATGCTCGCAAATCTCCAGTCCAGTAGATGCTGAACTTCTGAAAATGCGTGTGTCACAAAGTCAGCCTTCGGTGTTATCATGACTATTTTGTTGTATTTTACCTTCTCAGTAGGTTCAAAGTCTTACAAAGCAAGTGTTAGTTCTGATTCATTGTCAAGTACCTTATCATTCCTGATTGCAAAAACTTTATAATGGAATTTCCCCTTAGAGTGTATCAGAACAGTTGGCACTTGCATAACAAATAATTGAAGAATCTACCTTGAAAACACTGGCTAAAACATTTAGTGTAGAACAAGGCATTATTTTCATGTTGTTTGGCAGTGTTCAGCCTTGAGCCTTCTAAGAAGAGAAGGAAAACATCCTTAATTCACTTGAGGGCTTGATTCAATACCAAAGGCAAACTGAACACTGCACCATTTCAAAGACAAGCAAGTATACTGGATAAGACTGAGCTAAATAAAGTTATTTTATTCAAAAATCACATAATTGCCATCTTCCTTTCAGTGGTCCAAGTCCAATTCATATTTTGTGTAGTTTCATCTGCTTTAGCCAAATTCCCTCTGCTCCAAGCTGAGTGTGTGGAGAAATCACAGACCAGAGCACAGCTGCATCCTCTGGTAAGGGTGATTCTCATCCTGTCTTAATGGGAGCCCTGGGAATCATTTTCACCTGGGTGGTGAGGCTGCCAATGTAGAGATCCACAAGTCTTTCTATTCCAGCTTGACCAAAACTGTCACAATCCAGCTTTTACTTAAAGCTTGCCACCAGCCACAGTTCCATATACATCGTCTCTTCCTTAGTAAACAGTCAGACTGAATGCAGTTATTGGCAGTCACAGAGTTTCTGGAAGTGTTTTACCCCAAATCAGAAGATGGCAGTTTCTGTGATCAGAAACATCAGGCTCATCCTCTTTCCTCTGTTGAAGGTATGGGATGTGGAAAGGATATGGACATGGTTTAATGGGAGATACCACAAATTTTAAAAATATTACCTCCTTATGTATCAAAAACCCATTCCATAAATTTAGGACCTTTTCCTTCTCACCTTTCTCACATAAATGACAAGATAAATAACTTGAATTCTCAAGGTTGTCCCACAACTTACCAATCAAAGGCATCCAAAAAACCCCCTCACTGTCTACACTGCCAAAATGTCACCACCACAACTGTTTCTGTCACCTTTACTCATGTTGAGTAACACTTACCCAAATGAGACCTCATGGAAAAGTCACTCTCCATGTGAGATTTGAAGGATCAGAGTCCAAGTAGTAAAACATATTTAAATGGACTAAGTTAATCTTCAGGTTAATTAACGCCATTCTAGGTTTATTCTAGCAATACTTCATTCTAGTTCATCATAGCAGTATTCTATTTCCCCTAAGAACTTTAATATTTTTGGGTTATTTTTATTATGAAATTTCAGTCTCCCAGTGGCCTGGTATTAATTACTTTTATAAGAGTTAAGGCTTAATTTGCACTGGTAGCTACTTTTTGCAAGCCTAAACACTAGAACATTTTGATAAAATTAAACCTATCAGTGCCTTGTGAATTGGTAAGATTTAACAATGACAAACAATATTGCCAAAGAGAATTAATGCCTTTTATTCTATTTGATTTAATAAAGTGGTATCTATATCTGTAGGTTTTTACTTAGTTACCTTTATTTTTTTTACTTTTGATGTATTTTTAAATGCTACTGCAGATGCTCCTAAATGCTAAAAAGCACAAGGAAAAAACCCAGGAAGCGCTCCAGATACATCTCCAGTAGCATAAGACCTGTTCCTCCCACCCCAATCCCCTTATAATTGGTTTTGATGTTCAATATAAGGGATAAATGAGTGCCCCTCTCCTGCTTGCTCACAGTATGCCACAAAACCCTGAAAGGGTTAATTGGCATTTTAAGAAAAGGTAATTGTAAAGCATATCTGCTGGGGTTATCCCCAGAATTGGGGGGGTGGTGCATAGGTCTCCCACCCACTGGAGCATCTCACATCTTGAAGAGCATGCTGAAGACAAAAGCAGTCCTACTGCTGTTTCTTGATTTTCACTTTCAGCTCTAACTGCTAACCCCCAATGTGCTCTTTTGAGTTTACTATGTCAAGCTAGTACTTACAGCAAAGTATATGTACTGTGTCTTGACTGTAAAATTATACTGACATTGTAAGCATAAATATAAATCTCTGTGTGTGTGTTTGAATCATACATAATTTACTGCTGGATTTATTCATTGCAGAGAAGCACACTGAACTGGAGTGGGTGCTCTAAGAAAAATTGGATGGAGAGACTGGCCATACTTTTATATTTTTAAAATAAACCAAACATTTCACTGAGTAAAATATATAACCTGGCATATAAAAAGAAATGTGGTTTTAAGTAAGTGAAAAGTTGAACTGAATCTGAAAGAGGTCATGGGTGGCCATTTTCTTACTATATCATACTCTCTGCCAGTTGTTTGTAGATGCTCGTAACATTTTTATCCTCTGAAAATATATATTTCCTGTTCAGTTTTGCCAATTGAAACTTTTTCTGCAGTGTTCTCCTAATGCATTCCAGCAAGTAAAGAAAAGTCATATATACCCAAACACAAAGGAGGCAATTCTAGCTTTGGGCTGACAAATACCCAAGAGCCAACATCAGTTTGGGGGTCTCATTCAAGTTTCTCTGGGCACGAGTTGATTTCCACAAAATTTTGCTTAGGAGCTTGGCTTTAGGTACTCAGTTTGCAAGAGGCAGAGCTAGTGTGTGTGGGCTTTTTAATGTCATCCATCACAGTGTAAAATAAGGGGTGATTTCACCCCTTTTTCCTTAAATTCATCAACTCTACAATTAGCAATTCCTCCCTCCCTGCCCTGTTGCCACTCAGATTATGCCCACAAGGTGCAAACTATACAAATGCTCACTGTGAGTAGGATGGCAGAATGTGATCCCATGTATTTTCTGCTCATGTTCTGAATTAAATTCACCACCTTGGATTTCTGTGAAACCCATGGAACTATTTGTACAGATACATGACAATGAAAAAAGGCTGTGTACCTATTCATTAGTAAGTATCTTAAATCTTGAGCATGAATTTCATTAATAATTCCCCCAAACTATTCCAGCCCTCTGTTCTAACATCTACCTGTATCTTCTGACTTCCTGAAACCACTGCCCCCCTCAGCAATAGCTCTTTCTAATTTAAAGAAAGCAGCACAGCTGGTTTTGAACAGAACATTTCTTTAAAATAATCTGTGCTCTTAATTACATTGCATCACATCCTGCAACACCTTACAGCTGGGCTTTTAGAACTGGTGTTTTTCAGTGTGAGTTTAATGCAGTCCTGCTCAGCTAACCAAGAGGCTGATCTTGCTCATTGCACATCATCATGTGAACATACAAGAAAGCATATAGTCTAACAACTTCTACATTAGGTAACAAAATCCAAAGCCTCTTTCACTAAAGCACTTAGAAAGCATCCAAAGTTTACTACACGCAGCTGAGACTTAGAACTGACTCCCAAATTTGCTGGCCAGTGAAGTTTTTATCTGCATATGTTTGGAGCAAAACACATCTCCCTAATAGGGAACTCAAGGAAATGCTGATCCTGGCACTTCTCAGACAGTTTAAGCATTTGTTCTGCCACATATTAAAGGCTAGTGGCCTTTTTTTTTTTCCCCTAGACTTCCATTAACATTTAAGAGGAAGTTCATGCTTCTGTATTTTCAAGGAGCAGCAGAGCGAGCTCAGCTGGAGAAAAGGAGGCTGAGGGAGGACCTCATTGCTCTCTGCAACTCCCTGAAACAACTTTGTAGCCAGGTGGGATTGGTGTCTTATGTAACAAGGCACAGAACAAGAGGAAATTACCTCAAGTTGTGCTGGGTGAGGTTTAGATTGGATGTTAGGAAAAATTTCTTCACCAAAAGGGTTGTCAAGCACTGGCATAGGCTGCCCAGGGAAGGGGTGGAATCACCATCCCTGGAGATATTTACCAGATGTATAGACACAGCACTCAAGGAGATGGTTTAGTTAGTGGGGATTTTGCCAGTGCTGGGTTAATGCTGTGACTGGATGATCTTAGAGGTCTTTTCCAACCTAAGCAAATCTATGATTCTACAACTCTAAGTACAAATTAGCTGCATGCACCTTCAGTGGATATTTCTTCCAATATACCTCTTTAATAGGGTATTCACTCAAGAGTCCCAGTGAAATTCTTGTCATTGTTGAGCTTGTCTCCTAGATCCTTTCCTATTTGCTTTCTGCATTTTCACTTCTTCGTGAAGATGCTTAATGCAGTATAATTGAAACAATTTTATTGTCTCCAGCCATCCATTCTACTGTTTCACTGGCAGAAAATACTGGTCAATTTGACAAGTTAATATGACTTTAGTGGTCATTTGAACTCCTTTAAGCCACTGGGTGCTAAAATTACTTGTCAGATTCCTACACCTGCAAACTGAATATAACTCATCCATAAGAAAAGAAGGGGGAAATTATTTTCTACCAAAAACATTTACTTAGAGTGATAATTTCAAGTTTTACTAATTGATAAGGCATTGACTTTTCCTACAACAGTTCTGAACCACATGAGAGCAATATTTGGTACTCTTAGCTGAAGCTCTGATAATACCTTCAAACTAACTTTTCTTCTTCCCACAGGGCTGGGTCATTAAGGACAGAAGGGGTTTCACAGCCATTTCTTCATTTGGTATAGGTCATCTTTTGTAACCTAGTTTATCTCCTAATTGAATGCCTATTGTTCAACATCCAGTTGAAGTTTACACTTGAGCTTACTGCTTAGTCTGTATAACTAAGTAGATATGTACAGTTAATATTAGAGCAAAGAAAGAAAGAAAATGTTTCTTTCTCCCACCCCACCCTTCTTTAAGCATATCAGCAGATATAGTTAAACAAAAAGCTCAAGATTTGGGTTTAATGGGGTGTTTTAGTTCTGTTTCTGTGTATAACAACAAACATAGGTTATAACTTTTCACGCTCTCTCATACTGCCATGCAAACAAAGTATCATGTAATTTTAAGAACTATATGAAGGACTTGATCCTGTTCCCCTAGAAGTCAATGGCATTCCAATTAAATCAGCTAGACCCCGCCATATTTTTACTTGAGCTCTATCTTTTTTAGATTATATGTTACCCTATATAGATTATACCATACACTCTCATAACATCAATAATGGTTCCCATTGACTTACAGCCACAACTACCGGCGAGGTATTGCAGTGAGCTCCTGCCAAGAGGTCACCCTGGGAAGTTTCTGATAAATCAATGGGAGCTTTATGGACTGGTTTTCTTCCTTCTAGGAATAAATGCAAACAGTGTCACTGTCTGGACACTTCTGCACCAAGACTAATTCATCAGTGTGCTGAGAAATTCCATTCTGGCCCATCCTACTGCACTTGTCCCCTTTGATTCCTTGCATTTCAGTGTCTGTTTTTTAAAAGACTGTTCAAGAGGAGAACACAGGTAGTGTTAACCTAACACAGGTTTCTTTGTGTCATTCACACTGTGGTGGGAATCACTTTTCAAATCACATGAACTTGCTAATTTTAATGGGTCCCACATAATGAAACATCCCACTTCAGAAACTTCCCACCTTTGTGTCTTTAAATATAAACTTTGAAGACGCATTTAGTAACATTATAATCTTGTTATAGGGATAATATGCTTTTTTTAACAGTGATTAGCAGACTCTCCTAATAGCAGCATCAATTTTTCCTTACAATGCCAACACAATTACTGCTCTGAAGCAAGGCTAGGTGTCAGAAAACGTAAGCTAGCTGCTCTACCTAAAAAACACACATCTAAATTCTTCTGCTAGCATGGCTTCCTACAGATTTCTGTCCTTTAGCCCTTGCTCTTCTCTATCCTCACCATACGCTCCGTTCAGGAAGCACAAGGAGATGCTGCAGCCCACCAGCTGTTCCCAAAGGCAGCGTGGAAGGGTTGAGTCCTGCCCACTTTCCCCTCTGTGGGGGCACTCATTCAGCTTTCTCTCATCTACTGATTTTAACCAAACTTCTAAGAACTTCATTATCGCTGACATTTCTGCCCTTCTGTCAAATTCAAGTTGAGAAAAGCAACTACACTAGGAGGGGACTGACAGGTAAAGCAAATGATCATGTAAAGTCTGATTTTAGCACATCCTAAAGGATGCCATAAAAATCTATGGAATGTCTGAAGCTCTGTGTTAGAAATACTGTGAGCTACATGATCTGAGTTAATGCTTCATTTGTATATGGGTGTGTATTTAAAGATAATTAATACTAGCTGTGACTTTTGAGACTGGTATTAACACAGTCTCCCTTTGTAGTGCCTACAGTTTTGTAAATGCAAATAATTTTTAAGTTCAATTTTGCATTTTTAATTATAGGCAGAGTTTCTTTGGTATTTAACTGCCTCACTGTGACTCAGGGTAGGCACACACATTCATGGCATTAATTGTGACTAGGATTGCAGGTGTAATGAAATCAAAGGGGACTTTTTTTTTTTTAAATTAACCCCCAAGTGAATCTTGAACAGAAGTACTTGAGATGCATGGGCCCATATTTATTTTTTAAAGCTCTGACCAAGAGATTTCTGTTCGTTGAACTAAGGTAGTGTATGTAATATTAATATGAACTCACAGCATTTTGAATGCTTACTGTATATTATTGAAGGGGAGGAGATATACTGTGATATTAAAAAAAAACACATTATTTCGAGGTAGGCATGCCAAAAGCAGTTCTCTGGAACAGAAGGTGGCCTAATTATTAAAAGAAATGGCTTCCATCTCTGTGATGGTCTGACTGTTTGTGGATAAAATCCTACAACTGTGAAGGGCCTCATGCACTGCAAAAAAAAAAAAAAANAAAAAAAAAAAAAGAGAAAAAAAATCAAAGTGTTCAGCAGCCATACATCAGAGAGACTATACAAGAAGGGTATCGTATTTTTAGAGACCCCAGAATTCCTGAGCAAAGTGGTAGTTAGTACCAGGTCTACATCAAAAGAAAACAACATTCTGTGTCATCACTGGCCTCCTCTGTGATGTTTTGCCCTCAGCTTCATAATACTCAAAAAGTCATGGTTGAAAAAGACAGACTGGCCCTTTAAAATTAGATCATCCCTTTTATTAATATGCAGAATGAGTTGTCAATTGACCAAGCAACAAATGTACATCCTCATATCCTCATTTTCACTTCTATCTATGAATATTTTAAAACCCTAATGTGTGCTTGGCCATTTGGGTTTTAAGCAAAGACTTATCACAGTGTAAAACCCCTCATTTTTATCCCTTAGCTGAGGGCTTCTTTTTCCCTTTTCCAGGGTGTCATTAAAAATCTGATGCCAAGAGCTGGGACTTGGCAGGGTTTGCGATATAATTTGCAATCTGCAGTGTTTGCTGGCTAGCCCCCACCTGCCCCCCTCTTTTTTTTTTTCCTTTTTTTTTCCCTTTTTTTTTTTAACCAGCCTGCCTGCTAGAGTCAATAGGGGGCATCCCTCATCTGTCTAAAAGAAAAATAGCAGCATACTAATTAGAATTCTATTTGCCAGAAGCCTCGGAGTTGCTGTGCTTATAGATTTCAAGCTTCTTTTGTTTGAATTAAATTGCCAACTTTTCCCCCCCCCCTCCTCCCTTCCCTTCTTTGCACTAGGCATGAGAGAGCGGGTGCCTTATTTGATTGAAAGAGGGGTAGGGGGATGGGGAAAAGGAAAGCCTTAGCTATGGAAATGCTGAGGAAATGTCAGGGTTGTGTTTAAAAATGCCTGGTATGCTTTTCAATGCCTGACTCCTGTCTTTCTAGCAGGGTTGTGGAGGGGAGGAAAGGGGGCCTGGCATTAAGCGCAAGCACTCTGCCCCTTCTCCCTGACACTGAAATTCTGGGGGAGAGCTTGACATGCTTTTCCCCAGCTCAAAGCCAGATGGTTCAAGCTTGGATAAAACCTTGGGATGAGATCACAAAGCTTGTTCATAACAGAACACACAACATCTCTGTTTTTCTGTTAATACCTCCTTTTGTACACGTTGTGTGGGGTGAGGGAGGGGCCAGGGGATATGTCATAAATCCAAAGGAAAATGTCATATTTAACATTAATTTGTTTTCATAACCCCGTGAAAGAATTCAAGCTTGCCCCATTAAAATGTCATAATTAACCGTCGAGAAGTTTTATTACAAATAATTTTTTAATTTCACGAACAACTAACCGGAAGGCACAGCCTGAAGTTTTTCACTGCCCTTAAGCATCTGAACATACATATATTTTTTTTTTTTAAATGTGCAAGGAGTTTCACTGCCAGCTTCAAGCGTGGCCACATTTATTCAACTTCCTAAGTTTAGGTGATTAAATAATATTAAGCTTGAGCTCAGTTTCCATCACCACGAATTATGCCCATGCACAATACGGCCATTGACTCCCGCCATTGACAGTCAAGTCTCATGCACTGATTCACAACCGGGGATAAGCGAATCATGGGGACAGAATAATGCACTCCATGATCTTCATATTCCTCATAACAGCGGAATGCTCACAGAGAAATAAGAATTCTTTTCAAATGCATTAATCAGTTGCTATACTTGACGTTTTCATGGATTTGCTTTCTCCGTACAGATTCCTAACAGAGCTCACCTATGGGTGCTCTCAGATGGCACTGCTGTTGTTCCCTACCACTGCTGTTGTTCCCTACCCAGATAACATTATATTTCTTACTTGACTTCTGGTATAAATATTGCATAAACACCTACCATACAGCATATTTAGAATTTTTGTATGCATCAGCTTAAAGCTTCATTTCCTTACTGTTCATTCACCCAATGCAGTTTTGTTTCAAAAATCTCCACAAAATAGTAACATATTTGGGACAGAAGACGGAAAAAGGAAATTAAGTTTAATTCCAAGTTTGTCTTGTTCGTCTGACAATACTTAAAATGAGTAATTTGTAACACCAAGTTCTTCTAATCCTGAAAAATTTGACCTTCAGATTTGATGTAAAATTAATACTGAGATACACCATCATGTTTGACATAAATATTGTTTTAATTTTTTTTTACTTTAAATGGTGAAACCTTTAAGAATTAATGATGCCCTAATTTTTTTTTTACAGAATTCAGGATCATGCCTGAAATACTGGGTTTTCCTTTTTTTAAAGAAATCATACATATTTTATAATAGTATATTTGATTTTGTCTTAGTAGATGTTGTGATTATTTTTGCACACTCGTCCAAAATAAATTTCCTGAAAAAAACCCCACAGAACTGAAGTACCAGCTAACCATTGCATTATGTATTCATTAAAGATAAGATCTTAAAGGAAAGAGGGAAAATACGGACATCAGTAACTCTTACATATACTCCTCGGTGCTATTATATTTTAATTAGCACAGTTTGCAGGCTTTAACCTTTCCTAGGCCTACATGATGCATGAATATTTTATTTACATTACTATAAAGTAAAAATAATTTGATTATCATTTGTACTATTTATGATTACATGTTTCTAGACACGCACATAGCCTCTATTCATGGAGGATTTTAACATTCTTAAATAGCATAGAGCGCTGACAAGCAAAGTATTGATGTTTACAGTATCATGCAAACCCCGAAGCCAACCATGCTCACATCCCTTTGAATTACTTTTCCAATTCGAAGCCTCTAAGAACCCAGTCCTCCTTTATCTCTTCTCGTTATAAAAAGTGGCAGGAGGCAGAGTGGCAGAATGACCCACAAGATGGCACCTGTCACCAGTGGGATTTCTTCTGCCTTCTGCAGGCCAAATTTTGTTTGAACTCACTATGGCCTCTGTCATATCCTCATTTTCCCTTCCACTCTTGCCTCTCCTCCTTAATCCCCTCCGTGCAGGCTCAGGCTCTGTTTACCCAGCTTCCGAAACCTTTTTTCTGCAAGAAGCCAAAGTAAAACTTTATTGAAAGAAGGGCTCAGGATTAAGAGGCAAAGCCTGGAGAGGAGGAAGCTGGCACAGCACCTGCCGCCTTCGCCTGGCTTCACTTAAAGACAGTTTCTCCTAAACACCATTACCAGGCTCATTCTTAGAGATGTGCATCTGAAATACATGATTACTTTAGGTCTCAAAGGTGAGGGAGCTGATTAGCTCTCTAATGAAGCCTTTTGTTATTACTTACAGACAAAGTACATCACACAGATGGAACGTACCAGAAGACCGCTTCCTTATGTTGGGCCAGACATATTTTAGCTGGTAAGATCAACCAGAGCAATGAGGTGAAGCGACTTCTATAAATACAGAATCAGTGGAATTTTTAAAAAGCAGATTAAAAGCAGTCACAGAAAACAACAAACAAGCACCGTAAGACCATTAGGCCTAACGTCCCAAAGATGAAACCGATAATTCATCTCTTGAAACTGATAATTCATCTGCCACACAAGTAGTTTTGTACTTTGTCCAAAATTATATGGGGGAACATTCACTACCTGCCAAATAATAGAAGGTATGGTCAGTTTACAAAGAGGATGGTGATGGACAAACCTCTTATGTTTGACCACAGAAAGGGCCAAACAAATACAACACACAGAAAAACCTCCAAGCTGCAGGTCAGTCCATCACTTAATTTTACCAACTGCAACAAGGACTTGTTCTTCCACACAAGATGATAAAGCAGATCACTGGGACCTACACAAGCACTTATTCCCTTGGGGTGACACCACATTGGCTGTTGGTTTCTTCCATTAATGACTTGTGGCTTGGAAAAGGAAAATATCTTACAACCTGTTCCTAATTGCCCTCATTCCTCCTATCAGCTTCAAAAATGTACCTAATTACCCCAAAGCATAAACAGCGTCTTTCAGTAGCCACCAGTAAGGGTAGGAAGCAAGAATGGTTCAGAGGTTTCCGTTCCTCTAATAAAAGATGGCACAAGCCTTGAGTCTTACCTAGGGAAACATCTGAAGTCATTAAGAATCTCATAGTTTCATCAAACCTAGCGAAGAAATTCTTGCTCACATGTTCTTTTACACCAAGACAAAATTATTAAAAAAAAGCAGCTACATGTAGACACTAGTTAATCATAGTGCTAAACATAACTATTACCATTGTGAAACCTTTAACATATTAACTCGATGATTAAGGATACCTTTTCAATAACTATCTACAATTAACACAAAGAGCAGAATGCATTTTTGTAGCCCATATAAGTTGTTTTTGCTACAAACACCAGAAATAATTCTCACCTCTCAGGCCAAACAATCAGGCCATAAACATATATTTTACTGAAACTCATCAAAAGCTGAAAACCAATACAGATTCCAAGATGCCACCTTCACTTCAGTGCCTGCTTCATAAGGAACTAAGGGATCATCAAGGGGTACTTGCAAAAACAAAACAAAAAACAAACATAAAAAATAGTTTCTCTTTGAATTGGAGAATGTGGATTCATAAAACTAAGTGGGTTTATGAACCATGCCAACTTGCCTTGAGTTTTTGGAGAAAGGGGATTTTGTTTTGACCTTTTCAATTTTTCATTTTGAAGTGACTTTTATTTCAGGCTTTTTCTGGTAAATTATGAAATCAAGCAAGTCCAACCCAGAATGAACCATTTTGATCAATCTGAAAGGCAGCTTTTTTTGAGACTTTTCCTCTGCCAAGAATTTGAAAATGTCACATTTCATTCCAGGATGAACAGAAGCCAGATTTCGAACTCTCCAAATCCTTTGCGAAACAAAATTTCTGTCTTTTTTTCACAGCTCCAAAATTAATTTTCCTCAAAGACTGCAGGGTGGCTTAAGATAGTGGTCAGCAATTACAGATAACACGTGGGTGGATTTTAATAGCATTAGCGTGGCAGGGCCAAGGGCAGGATCACGGCGTCAGAGCATCTTGAGGGAAGACTGAAGCACCAGCTCTCCCAGCTCCTGACTCTTGGTGCATCCCAAGCTCAGGCGAGCTGGGCTCCAATGCCTCATTTTGAAGCAAGATATAGACGCCGAAGCGAACGCCAGCATTTCCTAGCTCCCACTGAGTTTCTATCAATATTCTTAAACTTTAAAAAAGAAAAATACAATCTGGTGTAACAGCCTTAGAAGACTGCTGACTACTGCTACAAGAAACTCTCTACAACTGGAACCTATATAGGATATAAATCCAAGAGCTGACCTGTAGCTTTTTGCCCAGCCAAGGAAGTTATTAAATTCTGTCTGATTTAAGTTACTCTTCAGTAACAGGTTGCCATTTCTTGAAAAGAGAAAAAAAATATCTCCCAATGTCCCTACAAAGGGCAATTACGTAAGGATTGTGATTTTTGACACAGGACTATTTAAGAAAACTTGGAAAACTCATTGCCATCATGACACCACCCTTTCTCTTGTGGCCCTGCACGAGAAGCTCTCACCCTGCCACAGACCTTCTCTGGAATTATTCTGGCATAGGCAATAGCACCACTTAGGTGGAAATAACCTCATAAAGGTCACACAACCATCAAGTCAGGCACATCACTGGAAAGTAACTTAAATCAGCAAGAATTTAATAGCTTCCTTGGCTGGGTGAAAAAAACATGGCAGGCCTTTTTACTGGATGTAAAACACAGCCATCCAACCAGACTGAAACACCAGTCTCTCCTCAATGGACCCAAACCATCCCAAAAAACCATCTCCCAGTGCACACAGGACAGTCTCCTTCCCCTCCACACCACAGATGGTGGGGCTTGCAGAGGTCACAGAACTCACTGCTGGGCTTTGCACAAGTTGTCTGTACCTTACAATAACACAAGATTAATTCTTTGTATGTCAAGGACAGATATCATTCATACTTTTTTAATCACGGTTCTTTCACAGCTCTGTTGCTTCTGCCACTTTTAACTCCCATCCTGCTCACTGAGAGTCGTATTTAAGGTCAAGTCCTGTCCAGAGTAAAAATTTCCCCCTTATAGTAAAAATGACAGGCCTATAAAAACAACACATGAAGAAAAAAAACTCTCATTCATTATTTATAAAAAAGCAAAACAACAGGGTTGTCTTGTCTTGCATTACACAAATCCAGTATGAAAACTCTAACCTGTATACTATTAAAAAAGCTCTGTCCCCTGTAATATCTCTTTGTTTTTGTAATTATTTTAGGCTTTCCACTCAGGAGTAATAAAAAGAGCTTATATTTTCCCAGCACTCAGATGAAACAACTTTGAAATCATGCCTTGTATAATTTATCTCAAGATGTCACTCCCCCCAGCCACTATGATAGTCTCTGGAGTAGACTGGGGGGGGGACAGTGAGGAGAAAGATATTTTGGTTTTCAGCCCAGTTAACCACTCTTTCTCCAAAACCAGATCATAAAAATCAAACAAAACCTGCAAGAGATAATCCCCCCACCAATAAATTTATCAAGAGTGAATTTTCTGCAGGCTTGCTAAACTGTCATAAAGGGGAGGAGGTAGAGATCAAATATACTGTTGAGTAAGGAAACAGAGAGCACAAACTTTGTCCTCAGCTCGGGGACAATGATGCTCAAAGATTAACCCACCCTCTCAATTAACACCTCACATGAAAATCCCAGCAAGGTCATGGGATCTGTGCTGCAACTCGGTCAATCAGCATTGCCTGCCTCCATACAAACCAAGATCGAATGCAGAATTAACACTGGTCCCCCAAGCCCTCGCTCACAGACTCACGTCAGATTAAGCCCTTGCATGGAGGAGATATGAAAAGCATTTCTAATTAGGGTCTGAGGTTACTGGTTAAAATGCAGTCGAGCAGTCTACCAACCATTCTTCTCCCCCTTTTTTTTCTATAATTTTAATTAAACTCAGATACTATTTAATTCCTACCTGCATATATTTAGTACTACTTGAATGCAAACCTGATAAAGAATACTCCTGATCCCCACTTAGCTGCCACAAGCACTTATTAAAAGGAGGGTGACTGTCTTCAAGATCTTCCATGGGTCCCTTTGCAATAATTACTTTTTCTATCAAATGAAAAGCATAATATTTTCCTGTAAATAGATTTTTTTCCTTATGAAACCTTGACTTCCCTACTCTTGTGACGAAATTACAATTATAACCTCAGTGCAGTGGTTAGTTACTGTCATTCCAGCCCATGAGGAGGCTTTTTTCTGTATATGCTCTGCTGCTCTTATGCCATTGCTTATAGGATTCTTCAGATGTACATTTGAGGACGTTTTGCACTCATTTATTGTCACAGAAGCATTGCTGTACATCCCGTGTTTTGGGCAATGGAGAGAGAGGACTTAGCACCAGTTGGATCCTGTTAAATTATTTGTAATTCTAGGGCACTCCACAACATTTCTGCCATTGTGTGATTAGCAATCTAGATCTCTCCATAACAATTTTTAATATCTACCATGACCCTGGAAGCCTTAATGCTACATCTACAGCATACTAAAGCCTTGTGACTCCAAATTACAGCCCTGAATAATTCAGGAATTGTAACGGTAGCTCAGTACTTATTAAAGCACTGGGAAAACTTTGGGATTCTCATATCTACAGGCTCTTCATTATTATTCTGATTATAAAGATGTTTTAATATATGCTGTTGCTATTCTTACACACTATCACAATAACATTTGTGAGGAATCCATAAGTGATCCAACTCCTGTATTAAGCAGCTACACCTCAGAGTATCAAGGGATGCAATAAAATGAAGTTTCCTTTTTTTTCTGGGAAGATGGGAATTATCTAATAATCCATACATTAAATTTTAAAATCCAAAATTATGTCTTAGACATCATAAGAAATACCTGCTACCAAACTTATTTAAGCAAAACAAAATCATGTACATATAGAACTCAGGTTTTTCCCTAATACACTCACCCCCACAAATAGGGACAATATTAATGTAAGTCTAACTAGTTTAATAACATATTAAACACATTCTGTCTTCTGTGCTAATCCCAAGTAAGCGGCTATAATAAGCCTTAGTGACAAGGAGGATCTAATGAAGAGTTTAATTTTTCATAGAGGTTTTATTAGGTTCATCAGCCTCCTCAAAAGTCCAGGCCTTCACTCACGACAGCTCTGAAATCTGAAAGAGATTATCTTCAATTTACTGGGAATAAACATCTCGTTTCCACAAGAAATATTCCATTTGATGACAAAATTTGTTCATGTCCTAAACTTTGAAACCCTGCCACTGGATGTCATACTTGAGAAGCTTTAGGTAAATGTAAGAATTATTAGAAGTTTCAATAATAATGCTGAAAAAATACATGAGGCATTTTCAGTGTGAAAGTAATCCATAGCACAGAAAGCATCCAAAATAGAATTCTGGCAAATTTTATTAATCAGCTGCTTTCCCAAGCTGTTGAAGGACTTTCATTACTTTCTGGACAGTCAGGCACTTGCACTTTTGTATTGACTATCCTCATCTGACTGCCCTACGCTGATTATCACTTGGTTAATGGTTTACCAGAGAAGATACCCCACACTATTAAAAGGAATCCTCTACATTAATTTATAATTCAAAGCCTCATCTCCCCAAAACCTTGTAAAATATCAGATGTGTTGAGGGCAAAAGTAGCTGTAAGTCTGTCTCATTTAATAAAGCCAGTAAAGTGGGACAAACCAAAAAAGAAATCCTAGTGCGATCACTGCTTATGCTGTGAGGTTTCAAGCAGGTGATAAGGTTTTATTTACAACCACACTCATAATATCTGGTGTGGAGCAGATGATAAGGTTTTATTATTGCTGCTTACTTCTGAAAGAAATTACTTCCCATGTGTGTAGAGCTGTACATTAGAGGAGACTTGGGCTGAGGTGGAAACTTGGGAACCCAGGAGGAGGAGGACAAAAAGTTCCACAATGTTATACCTTTAGTGGGAGGAGGCAAAAGCTGTGTGACCCCATCATTATGGGGAAAACAGCACTGGGCTTTCATGGGTGGGTGCCTCCGTGCTTTGCAGCACAGCAAGAAGGGGACCCCATTCCCAAAAATTTTGCTCAGCCACCAGGTAACATGAAGTTTAACCTGAAATCAATGTGAGGGTGACAGGCACACACACAGAGGCTGGATTTGGGTTTTCCCTCAATTCCAGGTTACAAATAAAGGAAATCAAACTTCCTGGCTTGTAGATCCATCAGCTGTTCCCAGGCAATGACACTGTCACTCTTCCCTACTACTCTTCTATCAGTGGAACAAGCTTCTCATCTTTGATGGGAACTGCAGAGAACTCTCTTTTGTCCATTCAACACAATTTTATATTTAGGAAATATCTTCCCCCATCCTTCATAGATATATAATCTGTTTTGGTGGCTGGGGGGTGGCGTTTTTACTACTTTTCTAAACTAAAGTTTCGTAGCTTCATTACTTAATCATCCTTTAAGCTTCAGAAGGTGTGGAGGTGTTCTGAAATAAATGTACATTAAATGTTCTTTAAGAAGTTACTAAAAAAACCTGAATGTAACTATTTCTTTTGATACTGTTTTAATGCACCAGTTAAAAGAAATACTGAAAAAATATGCAAAAACACTTAAAAATAGGAAAAATGCATTCTTGTCCATTCCCATAGTGAAAGGGAGGCAACAACTATCCTCAGCTCCAGTGTTTTTCTGTTCCCAAAAGATACCAGAAAACCCACTGAATTTTGCAAAGCAAGGCAACAGGAGCAGACAGCACAATGAGCATCCCAAAGAACTCCTCAAAATCCTTCAGGATTAAGGATACAGCACAGTGGGGTCTGTGTTTTACTTCTAGAGCATCTACTTTTAGAGTAAATACAGAGTAAATATAAATATTTACTTTAGAGTATTAAATAGAGTCCTGATCTGAAACAGACTGAAACAGTAGCATATTACACAAAAATGATGACACTGTTTTCAAATAGTGGCAACAAACTTAAACCTGCAAAACCCTATTACAGATAGGCAAGGAATAAAAGGACAATTAACCACGATGAAAAAAAGAGAAAAGAAAACCTCCTGACAAGATAATGAGCTAAATGCACCATCATTTTTACTAAGATGTGCAGTGTCACTATTATTTATGCTCAAATTACACCTGCCCCTTGTTTATACCAATTCAAAAAGTAAAAGTACTGCTTGTCCCTATGTACCTTAGAAGAGCTCCTGCTTAGGTTAACAGAAAAAAACGCCTTGTACTTAAAAAAGTGAAAATCTTTAGAATACACTGTTCTTTTCTAAAGCTCAACTCTCCCATTCAGCTAACTAGTGTTCTTTTCATTTAATCTACTCAGGTAAAAATAACCATTAAATATCACCTAAGTATCACTTAAATTCTATTTTGGGGATTTATGACTAGGATTAGCTTTGTGTCACCTCCTAGTACAGGGTTGAATGACAGAAATTCATTTAACCACAGTCTGAATCCCATTTTTTCCCTACCTCTGGATTCATGTACATTTTTCTTTCTAGCATATATCGATCTTGGAAACCCAAAGCCACTTTTTAACACTTTATTAAACACAATATATACAAAGTAACATATTGAGAGTATAATAATGAGACCATTGGTAATATAATAATGATAGTTGAAGCTCTATCAAATATGTAATTAATATTTTAATTATATACCTCATATAACTGCGCCCCACTGTGAAAAATAACCGGGTCTAGCAATTTTCATGGACGATGACAAGATTACTATTACTAATGGTCTGAGGTACAAGTGTTTATTTTTAACATTATTAACGGTACTAATTATGATGAATATGATTATTTAGAGTCATTATGTGGTAGAAGAGTTTGATGATCCACTCAGGTGCCTAGAATTTAACATTCTCCATCTACCATCTATGGAAATTAATGACATAGCTTAACTCTGTTGTTATCGTACTCACTGCCAGGAAAATTGCTTTTAAAGAAGGAAAAAGCAAAAGATCACCCAAGTGTGCTGCCCATTTCTTTATTACCCTGCAAATGTTCATGTTTGCAAATCAGTAAGAAAGCCTGATAATAAGATGTTTCACACTAGCAAAAATGAGACAGTGACTTTTACAGATGAAGGGACAGGTTCTGCAAGCCCTTCTCTGTACAGAGCTATTATTTTCATTATTGTAGGGCTCGGAATCAGAGCCCTTGGGCGAGGTACCAGATATCCAAAAAAGCTTACACAGGCATGACAGACAAAAGGAGTATTTTGTAAAGCCCATTTCACAGATGGAAGCTTACACCACAAAAACCTAAGAGGCCTAAGACCATATCATTTCTATCACTCAGAGTATCTTTATAGCATCTCATCTGCGAGCATGGCATGCTTTACCCCCTGCACAGTCTGCCCACCTCAGCATCTTCACAGGTATTTCACATGTGGTGATATGGCTGCTGTATTTGGGCAGACAAGGTGCCACGTGAGCTCAGGGCTGCACCGCAACCGTGCTTGCAGGCTCACAGGTAGGAAAAAACCCATTTGGTGGGCAATCTCAGGCTTGTTATTGGTAGAAAGTGCTGACAGAGACACAAAGGCTGTGGTACAGGCAGGCACAGAACACACATTTCCTAAAACCAGAGTCGCAGGCTCAGCACGAGGCCACCACAACGCCCTCTTTCACTAGAATCAATATGCTACCCACACCCCACTGCATGGCCTCACAGGGCTCAACTAAATGCCATCTCGATGAGGAAAACCTATATATAATTTTGCCATTGATTTTGAGGCTAGCTGATGCTTAACCCTTTGCAGGACTCAGCCCTGACAAACAGCTCCCTTGGATCCCGGGATTGCTGACGCTTTAAGTGACCACTGACAATAAACAACTTCCACCTCTGCAGCGAGATTCCTCGTGGCATGCAGGAGAGAGAGGGCAGAATCATTAACTAGTTAAATCTGATAAATACAGACTCTCAGCAAAAGGAGGAAGAAAATGGACCATTCTCACTTTGTAATGCATTTCCATCGGTGACTGGCACGCTATTAGGATCAGGATCAAAGGGGGTGGGATGCTGGTGTCTGTGGATTTGGGCCTTTCACACTGTCTGATTGATGGAACTGAAAGGCTTCTGCTTGTAAAGCAGTCACCCCAAACAGCTGTCTGCTGCTCCTGTCCTCCTCTCCATTGCAGCATATGCAGTTCAGATTTCATTTACCAGCTCCTTTGAATAGCAACGCTCTTACCCTGGAAGCAAAGCCTTGCCTTAAAGAGGATGCTTGGCAATTTGCATGCACAGTATTGCTAAGCACTGTATGGCATTACTTGCCAAAGGACATGCAGCAATGTGTATCTCCTATCTTCCCCACTTTTCTGGTTTCTTAAATTATCAGTGTTTTACTTCTCTTTCATGTTCAAAGCATAGCAAATTTATTTGATATATTCTGAATGCTGAAGCATGCCAATGACATCAATCAAACTACAGAACACTGGGAAAGCTGCTATAGAGTAATCAGAATTGGCCATAAGCTATAAATATCTACTGTCTCATGGTTCTCTTGGCTGCTATGCAAACTTTGATCATTAGCACTGATCAAAGATCATGAGGGATAAAATGGTATTATGATATAATGGCATGTATGCTACAGCTGATACTAAGGGCTATAGATGACCTATGCTTGACAGTATCATCTTTCTCTGCTCACCAGAAAGATTCATTAAAATGGCAGACTCCTTTTTGCTGTACCTTAGAGGATACGTAACAAAAACCTGCAGCACAATCAGAATTGGCATAACTATTCAAGACCAGCCCAAGTAGTTTGTATTCTCTGAAACGCAGCTCCTTACAACACTGCACAGGTGACTCTCAGACACCACCTAACTGTGCCCAAGAGGTCGCAAAACACAACTAATGGCTTTTTATTGTTTTACTGCTTTTAGATTGATTGAATGTTTCCTCTCTAATAGCAGGATGTATCAAGCACTTCACAGGTAGATCTTCTGTAGTAAAGTTATGCAAGTTTGGCTTCGCATTTTAATCTAATCATTACTTGTGAGACAATTGTGTCTTAGAAAACATAGCTTTTATTCATCTGTAAAACACCCCCGCATGCCCAAATTAAAAAATAGAATATGGGCTCACCTCCTTTACCTGCCAATACTCTGTTTCATACTCTGAATTAAGCATTTAAATACCAGACTTCCAAGGCTTTCAGATAGACCAAAGTAATATCCAACCTCACAGCTGTCAGATAAAATGATATAGAATTACTTTGTACAAAAGAAATTTAATGAATGCATCCTTACTCATTAACTTATGAGTAATTCTCATAGAAAATCCACCCAGAAAGAACTCTGTTTAAAGTTGTCTTAATCATCTACGTCTTTCATGAAGATTAGAATATCTTTCCTCAAAATTTAAGGATTAGCTTACCCGGTCAGGGCCAAGAATGCCATATGACTCACATGGCCAGATGTGTTTCAGAGCTCTTATCAATAAAATCCCCACAGATAACTTGCACAGTTCAAATTAAAAGTGCTGGACACACTTGCATAGGACCTGAACAACAAACCAAAATACACCTTTTCACTTTGTTATTCAGCATGGAGCTCTCATTCAGCTTTGTTAATACTTCACACTTTCCTGAGCCCATAGCTCCAACACTTCCAAAATATAACTTCCTAATAGATTGATGATTACAGTCTTCCCCATCTGACACAGCAGAAAAAAGACACAGGAGAGAAAGGTGATCTGTCCAAAGTCTTACAGAAGGCTGAAAAACAACCACTAGCATGTATCCCACCTCTACTGGGTCTAAGTAATTTAAACATAAGATATTTCTTCAGCTGATTTAGGGAAGGGAAAGCAACCAGTAGGTGAACACATTCTCATTAACTGGTTCTGTGCAAACCATGTTTTCCCATCCCCCTCAGAGTTGCTTGATTTAATAGAAAAAATCATTCATAGAAGTTCTTTTGGTGACATATGTAAAACAACTGATTCGTATACAGGCTTCACACTCAGGTCAGAACAAATTGTCCTCAAAAGCAACACAGTTAAATTGAGTGGAACTAGCCTCTACCAACTTCCAAGGTACATAATATATATTATAAACTTGTCTTATTTGGCACCAATTTGACAACCTCAGTTTGAGAGAACAGAGAGTGAAAATGAATTTTAAGCATTCAGCTACAAAGAAGTACAACATTCATTATGTACAGTCCTTTAACAGATTGCCCAGATTGTGGAGGCCCTTCAGCAGACTTGAAATTTAATCTCCCTGTTGCAATTTTAGTTACTACATGTACCACTAATATATAACTACTAGAACAATATAGATTACTGCTCAATCTAGAGTTTTTCCAACACAATCCATGTTGCTTATCACAAAACTTGCTCTAGTCCTTCATGAATCTATAAGGCAAGAAGCCAAATGCCACTCCGTATGTATGAACCTGAGGAAGGAAAGGGCTGAGGATCAGTACTTATCTCTAACCTGATGGACAGTGGGGTAGCAGCCACTTGGAACCTGTCATGGACTCTCACAGCACATATCAGGTCTGCCCTGGTGAAAAATTCTGTGACAAAATGTGTTAAAAAAAAAAGCAATGGAGAATCACACAGCCCTCATGCCATTTAAAGGTGAATTCAGCACTATTACAGCATTCCTCCAGATACAACCCAAAATGATTCAACATGCCATTCTGATTTCCATCTGTGTAAAGGAGACCAGAATCTGTCTCTCTTGGAAACATTTTACTGTGCCTTTGAGTCTTAAAAGTGTTCTTTCTTTGCCCATTTTGGGAGGAGGAGACTATTTCATGTGATTTCTTCTCACTTATTCATGATTTGCTAGTCAAGTCTTCAGATTACTCTTTTGTTTTAGGTGAGATAAGGGAAAGTTAGAAGTATATTTTGACTTTTTCTTTATGTCATTCCCAACACCACTCTAGGAACACTGATATAATAAACAGCATAAGTCAACAGGAAAAACCTGAACTACAGAGTATGTTCCAGTGGCTACCAAAGCCAATGGATGTCTGCACTGGTTACAGTGGGCATTTGATCAGGCTCAGGAGGGGATAATTCAGCACTCAAAACCACTTTACCTTCTTTTTTTCTAATTACCATTATCTCAATCTCATTAGCATAGTTCAATTTTGGGTATACAGTGCGTGCAAAGACCCATCATGTTGTCAGAGACAATAACCATGATGCTGCTATAGGGGCTTGATTACATCCCTGTGGCTTTGCCTTCTGCACTGACCTCTGTGTTGGAAAAGATTAGCTTTTCTCACTGACTCGTTGGTGTGACATTCCCACCACCATCTTTGTAAGCCTAATGGTACATTCAGAGAAGAAAAGGGAAAAGGGAAAAGGGAAAAGGGAAAAGGGAAAAGGGAAAAGGGAAAAGGGAAAAGGGAAAAGGGAAAAGGGAAAGAAGTCCTTGTGTTTGAATGACAGATAATTCAAATATTTTCTTACATGTATTTCAAGTACTTTGCAAAATAGGTTTCAGTTGCCCAACTCAGGTGGTCCATAGTATGAATATATCCTTTTGAAACATACCTTTATCCGGTGTTACACTGAGACCTTGCATTACACATGTGCAGCTGTATCTACCCAAATCCACAGACAGAAACATTTGAAAGACACTTGTGTCATTTTGGGGCTAGTGGATGCCAGCTAGTCAGTCCTAGGAAAAAACTACATGTGTACTAAATAATATCATGTCAACTTCCTCACAAGATTCTGCCACTTTGCCCTTAAGTCAGAGGAAAGGATTATCCACAAGGATTCTAAATTCCTTACTTCCTTAATAAAGATGCCATCTAAATCTTTATTGGATGTGCAGAAGCCTGAGAAGAGGAAACCTGTGTCAACTTATTTTTCTAAGCAAAAGATCTGTGGTAAATCTGGAAGTATGCTGTAAACTTAATTACATTGAGTTTTCTCAAGCAATCATTTTAAATTACTTTGAAGAGAAACTCCCATCAATGCAAACATCCAGGAGTCATCTTCTTAAGTTTGAAAATTGTCTTTTCATCTGCCAAACAGGAAAAATGATTGATTATATTTTCACAAATTTGATCCCTCATTTTTAAACCAAACGCAGGACTTGTAAAACTGTGTCTGAGATAAGTCACAGTTTCATTACTCTGTTCCTTTCCCAAATATATACGTATTTGCAATGAACATTCTGACTGCTCCACTTATCTCTTTTGTAGGCCAGGTTATAGGACAGCCTTTCCCAAATGCTTGCCTTTCTTTTATCCAAATTAATTGAATATAATCTTAGAATTTTACCCTGTGCAGCACAAATGCCATTTCACAATAGGTGTCATGTTTTACTACTGTCTTTGTAACCTTTCCACAGATTTTCAGGTGTTTAATAGCATTCTGCCTGTCCCTTTGCTAACTAGGGATTAAAACCAGTACTCCAGTTATCCTCACCAGTCTAAATCCCCAAACATACCAGAAATTATCAGCATTCAGCCATTGATTACATTACATTCTCAACATCTGCCTAAGTATTCAAACCACACTAATCATCATAAGATCTGGCTTGGTTGGAAGAGACCTTAATGATTAACTCATTTCATTCCCTGTGATGGGCAGGGACTCCTTCCACTATCCCAGGTTGCTCCAAGCCTGGCCTTGGACACTCCCAGGGACCCAGGGGCAGCCACAGCTTCCCTGGGCACCCTGTGCCAGGGCCTGCCCACTGTCACAGGGAGGAATTTCCTCATAATATGCAATCTAATGCTGCCCTCTGGAAGTTTAAATCCATTCCCCATTGCCCTGCCACTCCATGCCCTTATCAAAAGTCCCTCCTCAGCTCTCCTGTAGCCCCTTTAGGCATTGAAAGCTGCTCTAATGATATGATAATCATGATATGCAGTTTTCCAAACCAAAAGCAGCTTTTGTAATAACACTAGCCCTTGATATGTAAGTACATTAAAACTGCCTTTCTTCTTTCCTGTCCTAATGATTAGCCTACACATGAACTGCTTGGAATAGTCTCCTGCAATCATGCTCACACTGCCCACCTGTACAGAAAGTTTCAAGTACTTAGTACTATTTTTCTGAGAATAAAATATAACCACCACTGCAGCAAAGAAAAGATTTGTTCTTCTCCCTTGAAGAAAAAAGACCTTGGCAGTAGGATTTTGAAAATAAACACCACAGTCAGCTTTTTTTCCTTTTTTTGACAGTTCAGGGCAAAGTTAAATAGCACTAATGCATTCCATTTATTTCAGATAGATCAAAGAAAGAAAATGTATCATCAAGCAAAGTTTTCAAAGCACATGCTCACACACACTCCTGCTTTTCTAGGGTTTTTTTAATGGAAATTACAGTCATTTAGCTCACAGATTACCTTGACTGAACAGGAGAGCAGCATCAGTTGGTGCAATGTAACAGCAGTCATGCATGACCTTGGGTTTTCTGAACATGCTCCTTACACCTTTGCAGGAAGCCTCACCTGAAGTTATTTATCAACACCTAAGTCACTACTCTTCATTAAAATCTAGGAGTAATAACTCATGAAGGATAATGGAGACAGCCAAGCATCTGTTTGAATGCTTACTGAAAGGCTGGTATTTACCTAGACTATGAAAAACAGCAAAATATATTCCTACTTTTCTTCTACCAGCCAATATTAGCAGTTATTGTCAGTTTTAAATGTTTCTCCAGCCCTTAAAACATTTCCTTCAGGGCAGGGGTGCTGGACTTAGGCTAGCCAGCAAACATACTGAAAATAAGCCTTGGCAAACAGTTTTGACACAGATATTTTGGGCTTCAAGCTTTGTTGATAATGCACAGACACAATCAGTGCTACATGATATTTTTATTAAAACCAATTGTGCATATGTTAATGGGATTAAAAACTGGGTGATGGCTCTCAACATGTTAATAGGAAATCAGTCAAAAACCAGCATTTCTGTGAAGATGTGCCTTACACAGTTTTTCTTGATCCACTACTGCAGAGTGTACACATCAACCAACCAGAAAGAAATAGAACAGGGTTATAGTCCCAAATTTTCAAAGTAGATAAGAGTCATGGTGGATCACCAGCTGTGAGAAAAATTTGCTTGCAATTCTTGGATATATAAACAGGGATAAAAAGGTAAGGAGGGAGAACAAGCAATATATGTAGCAGTGATTTAGTCATTATCAAAATACTTGATATAGAAAATTAAGATAGTTTCCCCAAAATATTTAAAAGAAATAGTCAAAGTTTGGGAAACCTGCTGTGTACCAAGAGATCTAAAAAGTCCTCAATCTAAATAGGTTGTCCACAAAATGTCAGATTGTTTTTATCTAGCAAGCAAGATGCTTTTCTGATCCCTCAAGAGTTGAGATCCTTACAGATAGATCACATCTTGCTGAATGAACACATCTACGTCCTCCAAAGGAGGCAGGAGCTGTGAGAGGAGGTAGGATGAACCTTACTCTGAATCTTCTCCCACAGTTTCACCACAGGATCCAAGTGGCAGACAAACCTAATGCTCAGATTTAGTTACAAGCTTGACCAAATTTTATATATATACACATAGGAGTAAAGAGTTCTGTCCGAAGTAGTAATGCTGTGGAGAAAACTCACTTCACTGAATTTAACCTCCCAAAAGAGCTATGCCTCACATTTGCCTTGAGGATTATTTTAGGGGAAGCTGTTTGTCATGCCAATGTAACTTCCTTCACACAAAAGCACATATATGTACAATTCTGTACTGGATACTAACAATCTACATAAAGTGATGTTATTACCAGAGTCACTGTGTATATGTTGGCAAATACATATATTTTTCTTCTTTCCACTATATAAATTTCCTTTCCCTAATAAAGTGTGGAAGGCTTCCCAAAGAGTTTAATAACCCGGAATCACTGAAGTGTAGCTGTTAAAACAAGCTAAACTGGTTTAACTTCTGAGCTGTCAGACCTAATTTCAAATGATGAGATGTGACCACTGTTTTCATGTGAATTGCTAAAATTAGGTAATTTCCAAACATATGCAATAAATACAAGAAAGAATGTCAAAGTTCAGGGGTTCTTGTTCTGAATTTGCTTTATTTAATGAAACAAGTGGCAAAAAGCCCATTAATTTATTAAAATAATCTAAAGTAGTTAAAACAGTTAAACATACCAATAAGCCATGAAGAGTAGCCCTCCTGTAATTTAAAAAAAGGAAATTTTCAAAAGGTATTTTAACTTTTTTTACAGCTATCTAGTTCAATCATTTTTTTCCCTTCAGACAGTAAAAACAAATGCATATGGCATGAAAATCTGTTAAAACATAGTACTTTACACCTTTGTTTGTACCTGCTCCAAATATATTTGTCTATAAATTAACTGCACATGGCCGTTTTCACATTGGCTTATTTTATCCATGTGTTCAAGAAATTTAATACATCATTTGTGTTCCCTCAACTACAGTTCTATTCATCAGACAAAAAGAGGAGGGGTATAAACACAGCTACATATTTTTGCCTTTTTTTTTAATATGCAATTTACGCCCAAAGCATCAACCATATGTAAAAAAGGTGAAAAAGCAACCCTGTATTTCTACTGCATCTCAAGAGCTGAGCTCTTTTCAAATACCAATGACTAAAGCAAGTGGTGGGTGCCCCATCCCTAGAAGCATTCAAGGACAGATTGGACAGGGCTTTGATCAACCCAGTCTGGGGGAAGATGTCCCTGCCCATGGCAAGGGGTTGGAACTAGGTGATCTTTAAGGTTCCTTCCAACCCAAACCCTGACAGAGTCTGCAGGGCAGGTAATTCACTAAGACCCACACAATAATCTCATGGTGTTTATCTCAGCATCACCCATTTTCACTTGGCCTGTACAGGGAGATTATGTTATACTTTCGTGCTCTCCAGTAGCAGTTCATACTCATGTCAGCAGCTAAATGCTATTACTGGGAGCTTTTCTCAAGGAAATCCAGAGACCTCAGGTATTCCCAATACAGAACATGCTCTAAAGGCACCCCAGGCCTGCCTCCTGCCCTTGTGAGCCCAGGACCCTATTTAAGAAAGGCTGCATCACAGAACGCCCCAGGCTCTCCGCCAACTCCCTCAGCACACACTTCCACCCAAAGCGGGAGGGATGTTTGTTACATGTGGGTTGGGTCACCTCACCCCTCTCTTAATTTTAGCGCATGTGAAATTTGCCATATGGACAGTTCTGAAGACTGAAGTCCTTCACTTAACTTGTAAGAGTAGTAGAGCACAGTTCTTTTCATCACTGTTACTTTAATGCGCCTCATCCCTTGATGTAACTTTTTAGGAAAACTGAGCTGGATCACCAAGTCTGGTTCCGAGTCCTGCAGGCCACATGCTCATTTTCACAGGCTGATCAACCCGCAGCTACAACTACCTGGCTTGAGGGTTCATCTTCTCTATTTCCACCACTGCTCCTATTGTCAGGCTGCTTTGAGATTCACTCCTTGAACAGTTCAAAGATTTATTCTCACCTTCCCCCTTAATTTAGCATCCTGTTACTGCACCAGTAATATTCTTGGTGTTACGGACAGGCAAGAGAATTCAGATTTTTCTTGCCATTCCCTCTTGGCAGTGGAAGCCTCAGCTTTCACAGGTACAGAAAGTACATCTTTCTTGGTAGTTAGACTGTGACCAGAAATGTCATTTTATATCACCCTTGCTATTATATCAGCCTGCTCTGGATTCAGAGGGAAAGTTGAGAGTTGAACCCTGTATCACTCCTACTGATGCAATGGTACACTTATTTAAAGAGGTTACATATGGAAAAGGTTAATGCCACAATCCTGCAAAAACTTGCCTAAACACCTAATTTCAGGCGTATAAATAATTCCATTAAATTCAAATTACTCAAGCCCACTGAATTCAATGGACCTATGCCCATGACTAAATTATAAGGCACAGGATTGTGGATATAGAGATCGTTATCCATGACCCAATTTGGTGGGTCCTCACATAAATCAGATAAGCAAATCCCCTTTGCTCATGTTTGCACAGTGCAGAGTCCTTGCAAGCAAGATGTCTTAAGAGATGAAAACAGGGGGAAAGCAGCCAAGTATCACAGGCACCATAGTGAATTTGTAACCATGGCCTCAACTACTCAGCTTGGTCTCTTTTTAGGAAAAAAAAATATGCTATAAGCAAAACCCAGCACAGTTCCTTGATACTACTTACAGGAAAACATTCATGTTCCAAATTTTAACTAAGTACTATCTAGAGGTGAAAATACTGTCCTTATAGAAGCTTCCTTTAATTTCATCTTCAAAGTTTAATTATATTACAGGAAATATTTGGCTAAGGTGTGGCTATTCATCATGATATCTCTATTACCAGCATCATGAGAAAGGTTTCTGTCAATTTTTCATTTTAACCTGGCTTTTACTTTCATAATATAATTATATCCCTTCATTTCATTTATGTTATAAAAAGAAATTACATCTCTTAATTTTCTTTTACTTAAAAAAAAGCTTTTTCTTCAAAAACCTATGTGATAGTGTGCAACATATTTAGAGCTTACGATCAGCAATTTCTCTAAAGAGGAAGATTTAAGGAAAAAAGTGACTCTGAAAGTAATTTCAGCAGCAAAGTAGATTAAATATCCACCATATTAGTCACAGAGTATTAGATGGAATTGGATTGACTGGGAAGAGGTCAAAGAGTTGCTGAAGGTTTTAGCCCACCAGAGGAGCAATAAAATTCAACCATACTTAAAATCATTAGCTCTAAACCCTTTGATATTAGATCCAAACCTCCAGTGCTCACAGAAGGAACCTCCAAGCACCATGCCAAGCCAAAAGGAAACCCTTTAAGACATCTGCATTTCATGGAAACCTTTCAGTGAAGTAGAGGAGTGACAATAGGAAGAACCTGCACACGCAAGAAAGAACACACCACAAATAGACAGGAAAGGAAAATGCAGCCTTTAAAGAAAGTTGATTTGTAAAATAGCAAGATATTCACTTTAACAAGTACTGATGGGGTCTGAAGGTCATTTTTTGGCTAGCAAGACACACCCATTAGTTCCTACATACTTCTCCACTTTGCTTCCTTGTTCCCAGTACCACCACTAATTTCCCCTTTCCTTTTCTCGTGATGACAAGGTGCATTCCCCCTCACAAAGGACATGTTTGCCGAGCAAGTGTGGCACCGAAAAGAGACAATCAGAGATCTGAATTATATGACATGATAAAGGAAAGCAACTATGTGCTGACAGCAAGGCAAAGGAGGAAATCTAAAAACACAGAAGTCATCTAACATAGCGACAATCCAAAGAAAGAGAAAAAGGCAGAGGAGTAATTAAAAACCCTGAAGACAGTGATGGGTCTCAAGTTTTTGAACTGACTCCCTATTTAATAGAAAGGATGGTTTCCACCCAAGAGAAGAGAGATAAAAGAGAGACTTTGCTGTAACTAATAACCAACTGACATATTTCTGTTGGTTTTGTACATTTCTTCACTCATTTTGAAAATGACAAGTATAATTAAAGTTGTTAAATACATCGAGAGACTTGTCAGTCAACTAAAATATCAACTCTTATAAATTCTCCACAATAACTACTGCACACAGCACAATGCAGAAGAAATTAATCTCTCACTAGAAAGATTTAGTCATTTGATGATCCTATTAAAAAAATCCCAGATTTTCTATTTCCCGGGGCAAAATGAACTTTTCATGTGTTTTTGGATATAAAATGTATGTGCTTAATTTAACTGCTGTAATACAGCAAAATGAAAATCTCAGTGAGAATCTTGGTGCCTATGTGAAATATTTGGGCTTTTGACTTTAATGGATGGTTCTGCACAGGAGTAAGCTAGGGGATTTTCACACAAGTATATTTTTCATGAAAGATAAAACAAAAGAAAAAGACAATGCTCCAGAAAAGTGCTTCTTCAGGGACAAGCTCCAGTGTGTGTGCCCCACCACAAAGCTCAAACTAAATGAAACAGGACCTAAGTGATACTTAAGTCTTCTGTCAGTGATGTATGCAGGATAATTTTAACCCCAACACATAAAACCCTCTTACAGCTATAGCCTTTCAAGCCATTCAGAAAGAAGCCAAACCCTCCAAGTGTGATTTCAGCACTCAGCTAATCCATGTGTGCTCACAGGTACAATATGATCCAAAAGGCTAAGAGCTGGTCAGGAGAGAAGAGTCCGTGGAAACACGTGAACTACTTCAGAAAAAGTGCTGTAGGAAATCAACTACCCTTGAAAACGTGGGGTTTCAGTATTTGATAAGAAATAGTGCCTCAAAGCAGCCATCATCACTCTCCATCACTTTATCTGACAAACAGTGGTTTAAGTTCATTTCAGTCAGGAGCAACTTGTGTATATGCTGAAATATTCTGCTTCAGCCTCCTTCCTATGCAGAACATGAACCTACATGAACTTTATAGACTCTGCTCATCACATCTGTGGGAATCTTCCACTGTCCTAACCCACCTGGGAGAAAATGGGAGCTGGGCACTGCTCAGGGCTGGGCTGCACATGGCTCTAGGTGGCAGTGCAAGGCCATGAGGGCAGCAGGTCCTTCCCCTCCCCTCCTCAGTGCCTTAGTGGGGGACAAATCCTGAAAGAAGTGGTGGAAAAATAGATGCCTGGAACATACTAAAGCTCTTTGGGCAAGCAAAACCTACAGGAAAACTGAGTGTATTTAATATGACTCAAAACTCATTTGAGTATAACAGTCCCCTGTATTTGCTTATAAATGTAATCAGAGAGGACTGAAAAAACAGATGATTTACCTTGCCCACTAAAACACATGTTCAAAAGCAAAGTCCGTGTGATGGAAGGATAATTTCCACCTTGCCAAAGCCTTCAGTAAGTGATGCCCCTTCCAAGCTCAATTCTTCTTTCTCCTTCTGGGACAATATAACTATGAGCTTATTCTGGAGACTGGAATAAATGCTGTCTAAATTAGCACAACTGGTGCTATAGGAGGTCATCTGGGTTCTCACACTAAAATTTAAGTAGCATAGATTATAAAATAAGTTTTAACCTTTGTTTGGAACCAGCCCCTCTTCCCACCCCCCCTCCTTTTTAAAGGCTGATTTATGCTCTGGCATTTTCACATGCCCACTGGTTATCGTGGAATTTCTGTTGTAGGGTTTCATCGATGATCAGACAGGAACCAGAGCAGCTTCTCCCCTCCTGTTCGTGGAAGGTCAAGCCTCAAAGCAGCTCAGTCTTTGTTGTTGTTTAAACCTTGACAACACTGCTGGCATTGTCAGAAATAAGTGAAGGTTTATATACAGGGAATACCTGAGCACTTGGAGCTGGATTGGGATCTCCTGTATAAAACAGATTATGGATGAAGCTTAAAAATATACTTCATAAAGCAAGACAGTTTCTTTTGCACTAGTAAACCTACAGACCTTATAAAATTTCTTTTCCCTGATGGAACTTACTGCTTTAAGCTGTTTTGATGAGTAGGTACCCATGTTGTAGTAGAATAAAAAGTGTACACACAAATATCAGTATCTGTGAACACTCAAAATATCACCAAGGACTTTATATGCTAGGTAGAATACACTCTTACATCAAAACAATTCCTGTGTTTCATAATTTAAATCTGAGCTAGAAGAATGAGGCTGGAGTGATCAATTTCTTTTCAGGGATAGTGACTGAAAGAATAGTTGACATTTCATAGGTTTTTTAGTGCCTAAAATAGTGTGTTTTCAATCTCTGAAGGCTTATTTTTCTTTCTAAAGATGGCATGGGGCCTGGGGGACCCACTTAAAGTTTCTTGCCATACTTGGCCAAGAAACACAAAGTGTTGGTGAAGTATAAACACAGAGCCCTTTTTCTTTGACCCATTCTGCAGTGTGATGGGATAGTGTTGTTAGTTTATGTGAGAGAAAATAGCATAGGCTTTCTGAAAAAAAAAAGTGGAATTGGATTAAGGCCTTTGTGCAAGCCTCAATGCTGAGGGGAATTAGCAATAGTTGTAGGCACTTAAAGGAGCTCTCATGCTGAAGCTTATCCCAGATTTTACACAATAAACATTTGAATATCAACAGTGTTTTGCAACTTGCAGCACTAATGTATAAACTTCTTCCTTTTGAAACTCCCAAATCCCTCCAAACGTTCGCAATACCCTCTACATAAACATGTAGGGCCTATAGTGGAAAACACCCAGTCAGGGATGTAAGTCTGATTTTTTTATTTCTTTCTTTTTCATCCCTGGAATCTAAAATGAGATCTAGTACTATTAGCTGGCTTAAGGACTTCAGAAGTTCTCTATTTTAACCAACTTTTTCCCCTCCAGCCTTACTTTCCATTTAAAAGACAAAGATGTCAATGAGACATGAGCTTGACTTGGGTATCCTAATATTACATATTGCATGCTACAATAAAAGGGCACTACAAAACCTTTGAAGTGGTTCATTAAAATACTGATCTACCCCTCTTATCAGTATGTTCATAGCATTTTTTTTAGCTCAGCTAACGAGCTTAAACCACACTACAACACGAACACATGGGACAAGCATTCAATTCCCTTCCTTTAAACTCATCTGCAGGTGAGCAGGATTCAGCATAACTAAGAATAGCTGGGCTCCTTGCTGCTGGAGCTCTACTAACATCCATAGAGCTGGTGTCATGAGCTTAAAGTCAAGCTTGGCAGTTAATGACAGACAGAGAGAGTTTTGTAATATTAGGTGTATCAAATTCACACTGACTACAGTTGGGAAAAAGATCCGTCTTTTCCAGATAGAGATCACCTAGATTTGCAGCTGACATAACATTGCTACTGGCTTTTCTAGATGCAACTTAATTTTGGTATCCTGTTTAAAGGATGAGAGCTGATTCAGGAACAAATTACTTCCACGCTCTTGGTGTGAGCCCAAAGTAAATCTTCTCAATACAGTATCTAATTATAAAAGATTCCCCCCAATTCCCTTTTTAACTCCTGTTAGATAGGTATGCATGTAATCAATTTTACAGCTTTGTATCTGTAGCTGTCCACTAAAAGATGGAACAAAGAAATAAGCCCATGGTGAAATAGCAGGGTGGGAAAAACTTGGGGATCATTTTTTTTGTTACAGTGTTTGTTTTGTGCTTGAAAGGACTGTGATAAGAAACTCCTTGCATTAAGAAAAAATGAAGACATTACTGCCCTGTCCAGCTCTGAAGCATGTTGAAGCAGTTTGCCTATTGAATTTGATACAATGATGTATAGATGAATAAAGTTATCTCTAGTATTGAATGGGACGGTGTCAGTGGGAGGGTAAAAAGGGAGGAACTTGGAATCTGAAAAGAATACTTTCCCCCCCCTCTTTTTAAGAACTTGAAGGTCAGGGTCCAGCTGCCGTAAAAGGCTAGAGGACAAACAAAATGCTGCACAGGCCCAAATAAAGACAACTATAGACACATAGCAGAGGTTTCCTGCTTCAAGTAGCTATTATATTAACCTACACTTTAGGCAAAGAGCATTTTAGGTTTCACACTGATGAAAACATAGGATGAGCAGAAGCATCAGTAAAAGTTGCATCTTTAATGAAACAGATGAAACAGGCCAGCAAAGGTAGGAAACAATTTTTTAAAAGAGGGAAACTATATGGAATCTAGTTTGCTTGAATAACTAATTATTTTGATTGAGATGAGCCAGTAATCTTGCTTTTCACTTCTTTACATCCAGCTAGGAGCTATTCTATCAGATCTGTTGCCTAGCTCCTTGCAAGGCCTGCATCACATACAGCAAGAAATAGTCTTGAAAATTGAGGTACTATATGAAAATATATATTCCAAATCATTGCTCATTCATCCATGTTTATAAAATGGTAATATTCTGATAATCTATCATTCACATTATGGTCTGGGGAATAATCTTTAGTGAAGTAGTCAGAAGGGTTAATATCACTGATGAGAGGGGGAAACTGCATTAAAACATCAAGTTGAGCTGCATTTTGTCATTCATGCTCAGTGCTGCTTATTGTTGTCTTGTAATTATTCTAAATTTAAATGTCTCCCCATAAGATGAAAGAATGGCTAGTATCTTTTTTTTTTTAAAGAATAAAAACTCTTAGCCTGTCCTGTTCAGCAGGGGGGAGGAAGGGGCTGGATAGCTTTGTCTGAGTTTGCTTGGCTTTTTTAAAACAAAAAAGAAACAGTGGAGTTGGAATAGTCTCATGAGGACAAGTTTTTAATATACATAAGAATAAATTTAGTAACTTCAGATGATGATTATAAAAACCAACCCAATTCACTGTATTATTGTTTCTGTTTTTTCAGCACTGGTTGGTTTTAATCATTCAGGGGGGTTACTGCTTTTTTATCAGTGGCATAAAATTCTAAAAAATTATTCAGAGGAATTTAACTGCTTGATTTGGCATATACATTTTGCAATAAAGAGATCTACTGATGCCACATAATCAAGTAAGCTCCTTCCAAGTTAACTCCTAGACCAGATATTTAATCATATACATTGGCAGGAAGGAAGAGGCAGAAACTAAAAGAATCTTCTGTTAAAGTATTTCCTTCTTCTAAAAAAAAAAAAAGGTTTTAAGAAATAAAAGCTGGAAATTGGAAATAAAGTTTTAAGTTAAGAGATAAAAAAGCAACAATTAAGCCTTAAAACCAGTGTCCAGGCTAATATATGTTGCAGATCATTAGCTGAATACATTGTCTAACAGGTATAAACAATAGCCTTGGTTTTGAAGTTTCTCTTTCATCTGCAGTCAAGCTTGGAGTTTGATCCAATCTATATAGATAAATCTAGGGATTAATCTGGAGGTTTAAATGGTTTAGCCAAAGGTTGGTCCAGCTTTATAATAATGACAGCTGATTTGTGTTACTTTCCACTGAGATTTCTTTTTTTGGATGACCCCCCTACATATTGCATCTTGCAATTAAACTGTTGACAACTCTATTATGCTGACAGCAGAGGTAGAGCTACATGGGGAATTCTACAGCCTGTTGTGCTGTAAATGTTACTCACAGATGTCTTAGGAGGCAGTAGTTTGTCCCATGTGTTCCTATCTCTGCTGCAGCACATCTTGAGTTGCAGTTGTTCAAGTCAGAATTGGTGCCATGCTGAGTCTAATGCAACTCTTACCAACAACTTTCCGAGATTAGGAGCCTGTCAGGATGATGTCAATGGAGCTTTAAGAAGTGCTTTCTGAAGTTGTTCTGAGTTAATAATTAATGGGTATCTCCCTTTGATAGCTCTTTTATATTTGGATGCAGCTGGCTGGAAATAACCACAAAGGGAAACTGATTTTATTTGTCATTAATTTTGACTTTACTTAGCAAATTATCCTGTGTCCCACCATCACAGCTTTACTAATCTGGCTGTGCTATAATGTGAAGATGAAATCTTTGATTAACAAAACAGATTAATCAGTTTCTAGGGTGTTTCGGGCTAAGATGCATGTACATACATCTCCTCCCAAGTAGTTTTCCAGTACATGCCTAGAGATGTGTTAAGTGCTAAAAGCTGTCGAGCAATCAGAATGTTTTTGATGTAGGCTACATCTTTCTCTTGGATAAATGAGTGTTTTGCCAACTAAAGCAGAAACATTTTGCCTTCACACGAGGTGAAAATTTGGCACTACATGCTGGAATATACAGGTTTAGGGCTCAAACCCATATTTTATACTCCAAAATCAACTTCATAAGTGAAACTAATCTGAGCTAATTTCCAATATTACTATTTTACTATGATAATGCCCACAGATGCTAAATGCTGCCTAGATATATGCCAAGACTATGCCCTACCTTAAATAATTGCTATTTTACATTGATTTATTTTCCAGTACTTGAAATATGTGCATATGTATCCTACCTACGCATTCCAACTCTGGCACAAGAGTAAATTCACACATATATGACCTTAATTTCCTTACAAGGAAAAATGCTGGAAGATTCAGCCCTTTATGAGATCTCTGTACTGCCACAAAACTACACTTAAATTACTTCATAAAATACTTTTGTCAGACTGACCTAGTCCATGAAAATAACTTCATGAAAGAATTTACAGAAACTGAACCAGAAAATTAAGAGAGGACAGAAAAAAATGCCTTATTCTGGATATTCAGAGCTTTTGTCGCTGTTTGAATGTTTCCATCTACAAATAATAAGTAATAGATTAATCCCATACCCTTAAATTAAAAATAACCTCCTTACAGTTCAGGTGAGGAAAAAAATCTGTTCTAGAGAAGCATTCAAATGCATTTGTGCTATTTTCATATGAGAACACTAGTAGTTAAGCATATTTTGTTATTACCCACAAACTAAGAATCAAAGCAAAATGCAGTTGTTAACTAACAGGTCTTTTACTCTCTCGGGTGACCTACCCAGAGCAGATGAAATCCTATTGAGACAGAACACTTTACTAGTCAGATAATGAACAAGCAAGTCCATTGTATTGATTTTTAGAGAACACACTTTTCTAAGCGGTATGAATAGACCATGTTACCAATTTTCTAGTTATTAGATATTTTCCATCCTGTGAAACAAGTTTCAAGTGTTCATAACAAGCACGTACTACAAACCCTTCCAGTAAGATCAAGTAATAAAAACAAAAACTGTTGCTATCCATATGGGTATCCTGTGGATGCAATAAATACATATTTTGGTCTCAGGTTTGTAAGGCACGGTGTGTGTGGATTCAGTTACAAAAGTAGGTACCACCTGTAAGAAACTCTGAAAAACTTCCACACTAAGAGATATGACTCCCCCCTAGCACCAATGTGCACCTCAAATACATCTGAGTGTTTGAACATATTTTTGAACTCTGAAGGACACCCTTAAGAGATAAGAGAAGCTTGACCACCCTGTCACAGTTCTCACTGATCATCCGTAATTGAAAAGAGCTTTTACTCTCTCCCCGCCTTCCCAAACCCGGCTTAAAAATTGTTTTAAAAACTTGGCAGGCGTCAGCAGAGGAGCTGAAGGTACAGCGAGGTCTTCAGATTATTTTTTTTTACATATCCTTACCTGTTTAGACAGATTAAGTCAGGAAAAAATGCTGTTTCAGTCATCCTGAGCATTTGATTTACTCTGGGAGCTGAATTTGGTATTTGTCAGTAATGTGCAAGTAGGACAAACTTGCTAAATCTTGGTGAGGGAACTCTACCAGCTTTTGTTTAACTTAATAAACACATACCTCTGCCTGTGTTTATATATGTAGATGCATACGTTTATCCATAAAACACATAAAATACACTGAACTGCATTCAAGCACAAGTCATTATCCTCTGCCTTCTCTCGCCCATTTAAAAAAGGACAAAGATAACAGAATTGCAAGGATTTTTGTTAATGTGTACTCTATAAAACTATCTGATTGAAATAGTATATTCTCCTGAGAAGCTTGAAATTGGGTGTTCTAGAAAGCATTCCAATTTTAAGATAACTACAGATAAGAGATTTTGAAAGGCAGCATTATAAAAGCAAAGCTTATATTTCAGTGCCCACCGCTGGACTGCACAGCAGTAATTTCTCCATGACTTGTTACTACTTTAACTGTATTCTCAAGTTCGATATTAAGAGAACACTTTAGTGTTTACTATAATGCTCAATTTTAGCTCAGCGTTGTGCTTTTTTAATGCAGAGAAAAATTAATGAAGAAATATTCCTGAATAAGTAACAGATCCAAACAGTTGCAGAAAAAGCATTCATTGGGGGTGTCTATGCCTTCACTTCATATTTTTCTGATATAAATAACAAATATTTTGGGCAAATTGTACAAAAAATGTATTTTTAAACAGCAAATAAACCCTTCAGATAAATGCAAAGCTCACGAAGCACATAACTAAATATAGGACTTGTCTAATGTTTCTTCTAAGAAAATAAAATATCCCCGACAGCAAGATATTTTAAATTATTTGAATATGCTACCATTTAAAAATAAATAGTCATGCCCTAGGTACAAAATCTTCAGTTTCAGATGGAAAATATTTGGTTTCTAATATGAGCAAATATCTTGACAAGTGATTTTATATATATTAAAAAAAGACTAATATTTCCTGCTGTGTTAGCTCTGCTTCACTGATGTGGTTAAACAGATTTTTAACATTCACCACTTCTTAAAGGTGAATATAACCAGGGTGATGACAAGATATCTGTGTCATGGTAAATTGCAAAATAATTATTCTATTCTTTGATTTATTACATCAGCTGTAAAGTATCTAAGTGGAACTGGGCACTGCAACCTACGCACATGTGCATACCTCTCCTTATGTTATTTGTCTCATAGCCCATTCAAATGGGTTAATTACTCACGGGCGTAAAGATGAACAAAATTTGGACCTTAACTCTGCTTTACCCCTAAATCTTTATTAGCCTGTCTACAAGGCTATACCTGCATGGTAAAGAAAGGAGCAAATTACACAGTTGCTCTGGTGTAATTGTTTTAGATGTTTGGAGCCTGAAATAAAAGCTGTGTTAATAAGTGCACAGTTGAAAGCTTTGCTTTCTATAGTGCCCAGACGCTTGTTTGCATTTGATGAAAATTATTAATACTAACACCAAAATGGTTTTGAAACCATTTATATGGAATACATACCTAGCTCTTTGGTTAAAATCAGTGATCCATTAAGGCTTTTCTTGCTTTTTTCCAAGCTGTGAGCATACTGCGTATTTAAGTGTGTATAAGAGGGAAGGTGGGGGGTAGGTTTAGCTGAATAAAAGATTGCTTGATATCTTGAAGTCCTTTGAAGAGTTTTATAGGCTTATAAAGCCCAGTGTGAATGAATGACATTTTTCCCCCCTTTACTTTTACGTATGGAAGTTTGTTAACCTGCGTTTCAATTAGGGAATAATTATTAATTATACTAATTACAGGTTTAATGAAAACCACATACTTTGCAAAAAAGTTAAGCTCAGGGCTGAAATTGTAGCTGCAGACAGTGATGCTGCAATAAAGGCTGAAGCAACACTTACACTTCAGGGGGTTTACATACACATATACATTTCCTTAAGAAAACAATAAAGTACTCAAGTACCATTTTGTAAGAAAATACACAGAGAGCACACATCCAATAAATTATTTCAGGCAACTCTGCTTTTTTTCCACCAGGACTAATAACCATTTATTTTGTTTCAAAATTAAAATTCTACTAGATTCATTAGAATCCTTATACAAAAAAAATCTGTTTTATTTACTGGACAATTTATTTAGAAAAACCCCAAGAATAAATTTCAAGTTCTCAATTGGTAGAAATTACAATCCTTTATTCTCACTAAAGAAAGCGTTGCCTACATTATTGGAAGCTCACAATCTCAGTTACACTAAGAAGTCAAGAAACTTAGATCTGGTGGTGTAATTTTGCCCTGAGCAACCCCCATAATCTTATTTCTCCTCACAGTCTTTAAATTGAACATAGAAGAAGCCTCAAAACAAAATCTCTCTATTTTTGAATGTGTATTTTTATATGAATACGTTGTTAATTACACTTTTAAATAATCTTTTCAGAATCCTTTAATATTGGATATCACATTTCCCTGGGAAAAAGTGCCCACAAAGTTTTAAGAAATACGTGTGAACGAGAAGCTGGATATTTACATTTTTACACACACAAAGACGAACAAAACATGCCGTTTACTAGAAATCAGCCAGATTTTAATCGAGTGTCAGTTTCAACTGAGAGTTGACAGTAATATGACTAAAAATCATTATTTTAAAAACTTAAAGTGTCAGTACTGCTTGTTAATTTTTTTCATAGCATATTTTGAAATCACCTGAATATTCACTATTAAATATTACAGATATAAAGCTACTGTTGCTATTTTCTTGTGGTTTTTTCCTAGTTTTCTTTTTTCTAATTTTTCACATCAGTTTTCCCTTGTCTCCTGGATTTAGCTAAGCAAGTGTTTTAACGCACTGAAAACTGTTTCCATCATATTATTACACAGCAATTGAGACATATTTGCATAATGAAAAATAATTATGTAGATAATATCAATAAGTATGATTAAAACCATCTATTTGGGGGGGTTAAGCAGGAAGATGTAACTAATATTTATAAATTACCATTGTAAAATTAATAATGTTAAACATTTTTTAAAAATAGCATGCATAGCAGGCAGCAATTGTTTTATTTTAAACCTCTTTTTATAATATTGTTGTTGCATTTTCCACAATTAACTGGAAACTTAATCCATCAAAAGTACATACAATTAAATCAACTATACAGAGATGAAATTACTTTTCATATTTCTCTTCCCATGCAGAGAGAGAATTCCAAAATTAAAGTAAATTAACTAGGTTATTGAAAACCACTTGCAATCTTGGTTTTAGACTTAAACAATATTTTAGCAAATACTTAAACAGGCAATTATTGTTTATATAGTAAACAGAAAATTGCCTGCAGTTTTAGATGAACTCGATTCACTAATATTGACAAGTAAATAACTGTTTGGAGCTGGAATCACACTTAATTACTATAGTCAACAACATTCATTATTGAATGCAGCATACAGCTTACGTTAAAGAATAACATTATATATTAACATATTTTTTTATTTGCCCATTTTTCCTAATGAGATAAATTAGAAAAGATGAAAAATGTATGGGATATTTAATATGCTGGCACTAGAAAATGCAAGTATAAATCAATTCAGCAAACTAAGATGCAAAAGTCCAAATAGTTTCCTTTCCTACAAAAGAAAAATATTAATTATGTCCCAGTCCTACAATCTGACCAAAATCTTTATAACAACCTCCCTGAATTCAGTAGGACTCAGACCAGGAACCTCAACAGGCTCAGAGAATTTCTTTCCTCTTGATTTGAGCTATTATCAAATTAAACTTGACTTTCTGCCAAAATTACTTGAATTTTCAAAGATCAGCTTCATTTTTTCCCCTACTATAATCTATTTTTGGGTTAATAATAATTGATATTGCCGCCTGAACATCCCTGACATTAAACAGCATGAGAAGATGTGTCTGTTCTAGGGTTAGAGCCCTAATTTTCATTGTACATTAAGGCTCTGTAGGAAGCAATCAGAGGCTGTACTTAGAGAAACCTCCTTTTCAGTAGTTTTGGGCACACACTTTTTTTGCTGTCCCTCTGCAGAAACAATGGTGCCTGCTTTGACCAGGGAGCTTTCCCCAAATGCACAGCATCAACCCACACACGGATGTCCCTGCAGGCTTTAGCCCACAGTGCTACTCCCACCAACTCAACAGCAGCACAGAAATAGTTTTAGCCCAAAATACAAAGTGTGATGGGTCTGGACAAGCAGCTGCCACACACGATACCAGAGCTGTGACTCATAGTAGCTCTCAGGTCAGCAAGACAGACTACAATGAAAGCAGACAGCTGAAGAGCAGCCAGCAGCAACTTTGGGCAGGGACCTGTCAAAGATACACTTGCCCAAGCTCCTGGGTAGGTCCCAGCAACATTATGGCTTCTGTGTTTGGGGGTCTACAAAACCACCTTCATGCATTAGGAAGTGCAGGGGACCCATGAGATCTCCAGCAGCCCAGTGAAACAAAGCACTCATGTTATCTTACAGAATGAGTTTACATGCCAAGAGGAAAGAAGAAATGGCCCAGGTGTAAAGAAAACACTGCACATCTCTAACTTCCACTTCAGGTCCTTTAACAATTTTCAAGCCCTTTTTGCATTAAGCCCTAGTTTTATAGCCATGCCCAGAAAATTTGGGCTTCAACCTGAACATAGAAAACACTACCAGACCATCTAGCTATAAAATTTGCACAGGAGATCCTACAATGGATCACTCAGACCTGGGAAAAAGGGTTTGAAGAGCCCTGAAATCTGTCTGCCTAAGCAAGGATCTCCTTTCCACCTTTGCAAAGAGCACTGCAAAGGTAAACAACAATACAGAGACACTGCCCAGAGCACCCCAAAAGCAAAGCAACTGTGGCTCCACAGGCTGCTTTCAGGTTTGGGAGGTAGATTTTCCTTTCCAATTGCTTTATATGAATAATATGGATTTTACCACACAGGAGGAACTGACAGTAATCAATATATCCAAATTATTGTATTAGTAACACAACGATTCACAACCACTGTGATCTGGAGAGGAAACAACAGAAATAGGTCACACCAAGGCTTACTCAAGCCCTGCACATCTCTGTATTCAGGCATAATTCCTGTGAAATCAATGGGAATTTGCCTGAGTAAGGAGTAGGGTTCGCCTGGTGATAACCCTGGAGTTAAAATACCTATTGCTTTGCTACAGACCATTTCAAGGACTAGGTCTGATTATTCCCCCTCAGCAATGGGAAAAGCTATGCTCTCACATTTCAAAATCAGGGGTGGGCTGAGAGGGCTGCCAAGTCTCCTCCAGCATCATGGCACCTCATTGTTAATACTCTTCAGAAGCCCCTTATTTCCATTTACATGAGTTCATTAGGATTACACAGGTGACTGATGTTCTATGCTAAGTGTCTCCATGATTGCACAAAGTGCCATATGAACAAAAATCAAAATAAAAATGGTTTGTCAAACGCCACACACAAAATGCTGCCTAAAGCTTCACGGCAACTGTTTTAGCCTCCATATGCCTGCACACTATGAGTCAATCTTTAATTACATGATCATATAGAAAACTCCAGCCTCAGTGGCAGGAGCTCGACAACATTACAAGTAACAAAACCCAAGGGAAGGAGCACACAGGGCTGCTGCTTCCCACTGCTTCTGCATCACTAACACCGCACTAGTATCTGCCTGATCTCAGTTCTTGTTATTCTCAAGTTTCTAATGAAAGAGAGGGGCTTGTTTCAAGACTGAGGAATGCAAAAGCAGCTAATAACTTATCTTTACATCACCAGAGCCCAACTACCTCTGAATTTTGGGTCAGGCCCATCCTGAGCATTTTCTGGCTGGATTACTGCTGTCCTCCGTTCCCCACTAAGAACACAAAGTCTGCCTATATAACACTGTCTACTTGCAGTTTCTCCTACAAACCCCACCATTTTCTAAAATCCAGAGGCATAACACTCAAGAAAAATTGTAATAGTGGTAGAAACCAGAAATATAAAATGGGACCAGACAAAAACCATGGGGATCAGTGCATGTTGGGAATGTTTTTCTCTCCTCCTGCACTTCTCAGCCCTGATAAGCAGCATGTGGCAAGACAGTGTCAATGGCTAGTCCCAGGGTGGAGCAGGGAGCCTCGACCCCAGGAATGGAGCAGCCCCAAGGGAACCAAGAAGGTCCCAGCAGGCAGAGGAGGCTCATCCTTCCAGCCACCCATGACTGCAACTCCCCAAAAAAGCTCCATGTCAGGGCTACAAGCCCTTTCCCTTCCCTCCCACAGCTCTTCATGGGCTGAAGCCTGCTGTCCTTTTCTAAGGCATTGACCAGAGTGTCCCAGATAACTAGTTCTACCCAGAGAAGTTAAAGGTGTCTATACATTGCACTCCATACACCTCATTTATGGTGAATACATATAGAGCCAGGCAAAATGGAATCACCCAACTGATTCTAATACATAAGCCTGCATGCATTTTTACTCCTAGGAGTAGTCCTACCTACTTCGGGGGGGGAACACAGAAAATCAGACAAATAAATTAGCTCATATTAAGCTTTAAAACTGCACCATTTCTTCATCTACATAATTTGCTGATTGATGCTTGATTTGGGGTCTTTGAGAATTTTGCACGCTAGGCACTTGTGTGGCAGGCAAAGTGTCAGTGAGTCTCAGGTGGATTTCTGGACAAGGGAATAATATTATATCATGGTGTCTGCTCCATGCCCTCTCCATGCACAATAGCCCTGAGTGGCAGCGCGTGGTAAGCGGATGAGGCTGTAAGACGTATATGATCTGATGAGCTTGCCTAAGCTGGGGGAGTCTCCTCTACTCGGCTAAATTAAAAACCTCCCTGCAATTTCAGTCCTAATCACCCCCTCTGATGCTGTAATTGATGATGGTCAGTTAACTCCTTCACTCCCAAGGCCATTTATCAGAACCTAGAGAACTGCATTAGCCAGTGGTTCATGACTTAAATCAGTGTAATTTAACAGAGAGGTTCAGGAATTTTTAGGGATTCTTAAGTGATATGAAGTATACAGGAAATCACAGCATAAATATTTCATGGCAGGACTTTGGTTACTTTAGATCCATAATGCCCCACTCCCAAGTGGTACAAGCTGTCTTTAAGCCTGGTTTGTGGAGAAATCTCTCCTCTTCAGTGGCACTGAGACAGACATTGGCTTCTCTGCCACTCTCCTCCCTGTGGCTGGCACAGGCAAGGAGCCAGCAGCATTATTACACCCTTGCACCTCCCAGCTGGCAAAATGGCCCTTTGCAGCCTTTACCAGTTGGTGCAAGCTGCTCTAACTTGTGTTGAGAAACCAAACCAGGAAAGAAACTCCTATTTGCATTTTCAGCCTGATTCCAGACACAGCCCCTGTATGCTCCACACACAGGCTTATTGTTGGCTCTTACACAACATGCTCCAAACTTAATAACGAAGGTGTGACTAGAGCTGTTAAAATGATCTTGGAGCTAAATAATATCTTTCCACTCCACCTATTTATGAAGGTTTTTAGGGAATTATCTGCACAGTGCACTGTTCTCTTGCAGAATTCTCTAAGTCTGACTCATGCCACGAAGGAAAAAGAAAAAATCCATAAGATGTGATATATGTTTATACTCTACTGAATAAGAGGCTTTGCAGCATTGAGAAATCTATAGTATGAATTATTCTGACTGATTTATAATAGACAGTGATGCCTTAAGGACTCTATTCTGACTATTGTGCTCTCATGACAGGGTTGATGTACTAGCTGCACCTTATGCTGTAACTAGAGCATCCAAAGCATATGCCCATATACCTCCTTTAGAATTACAGTCTATTACTGCACTTTAGAAAAGGGCAAGAAGCTTGCCCTTGTTATATTTTTAAGGTTATCATTTTTAAGGTTGTCTTGAAAGACTCAGATCTCAATACAACTGATATTTAATACAGTTCCAGTATCAACATCCAGTCATCAACCCTAGATTTTTAATTCTCTCCTTCCATATTAAAGCACCAGCAACTGCTGGAGCCTATTCTTACTTTTATTTCCGTTGTGTTCCTTTGCTTCCTTTTCTGCATTGGGAATAGGCTGCAGAGTCTCAACAGTGTGAACCTACTTAGTTTACAAATCCCAGCACTGCTACTCTGTAAATAGGAAACCATCTGGCTCAGGAGACACCTGGATATCAAGAGATGAGCCAGCTTGGAAGAGGCCAAGGCAGAAACCCCTCTTTGTGGCCAGAGTAGCAGCAGTTCAAATCTGCCCCCTAAGATCTTTCAAGACTGCTTTACACAGTGATTAACACCCGACTGGTGGCTGATGGGCAAGAAAATGGGATGAACTCATAGACCTTCCCATCCCAATAACCATTCTTTGTTACCTGCCTGCAGAGGAGGACTGTTGTTTTTCTAGATGCTTTGACAGATGAAAGCATTAATTCCAGACAACCGTTTCTACTCAGATCCCTGATTCATCTTGTAAAGAGTGCAATATTCTCATAGCACTACATCATTGACCAATATAAAATGGAAAAAATTATTACTTTTCTGGATGCATAAGAACTGAGTTCCCAGCAGCCTTTGATCGAGTCCAACTCTAAGGTAACTGACTGAAGACATAGTAAGAGGCAATAAACCACTTTTATTAGAGTCCATCTCCCTTGTTGCTGTTACTTTTCAAAGGGATAATTTCCCAGGCCCCCAAAGCAACCACACCATCCCTCTTCGAATACTGCCTGCAGTGTTTGACTAATGCAGCATGATAGCAAAGTTCAGATTAAATGAGGATACAATAATTTAGTCTCTAACACACAACAAAACAACTGGCCCTAAAGTTCTTCCAGCACAACCTGGATCCACGTGGCATTGAAAGGTGGAGTGTCTGCCAGCCAGTAAATGAATTTAATTAGGCAGTGGAGTGGTTGGTCTCATATGGTAGGAACTGCTGAGTGTAGGTGTGTGTGCACATGCACTCCTGACACATTAGCAGAACCAAGCCAAACTGCAAAAGAATCCATCAATTTCTTCTGCAGCAATTAAGCTAAACAGACCACTCTGACCAGGCCTGTAGGACATCCACTGGACTTGACTTTTTAGGAAATTATTTTACATTTGTAAGGCAACACATGAGAAGAGACACTGAGACATGAGAGAATTAAGACTGGTAATGAAAAAAATAAAATAATTTAAAGAGCATCTAAGAAAAACACATGAAAATTAGGCTGTCCTCTTTACAGGTCAGATTTCATAGCTTTGCTCAGAGAAAAAGCCTTGCCTACAGTTATTAAAGGAAACATGCCCAAGACATTGAGGGAACTGTACCTGTGGGCAGCTATGCTTCCATTTCCAAATGACATGCAAACTACTACAACTCAGTGAAATGTGAAAGATAAGTTATTCACCTTTTTTAATATGTGCTTTTTATATATATATATATATTACTGACCAGCTTTCTGCACCTATTCAGGCACTAACACCAATACAGCCAACACCAGTACCATCTCTTTCCTTCTGCAACCCCTTTAGAGAAAGGCAAGGGCCACAAACCAATTAATTGGCCAGTGGGGATTTCCTGTAGAGGAGAAAGTACTCGGGGTACACAGGGCTGACCCCTTACCCCATTCCCTTTTTTCAGTCTGTGACAGGAATGAGTCTGTAGGTGACAGGCAGGACACACTGGCCATATGGCTACAACACTTTATGTTACAGCTCTTGAGGTCCAACAAATGTCCTAAAAGGACAAGTGGAAGTCACAATAAGCTGATGCAACCCATCATATACCTGAGGTTTTCCCCGCTTTTTTCTCTAGAAGACAGCAAGACAGCTCCACATTATCTTTAACCTTATTCCCAGTCAGTGCTTGCAGAGAACACTAAATGAGACTCCATCTAGTCTGCTGGCCTTTCCTAGCCTTCTATTCCCACTTTCTTATTTGTAACAGTTTCATTGTAAATGAGTAAAGCATTAGAACATTAGCTTATATTGTACTGCAAAGCCTATTCCAGTAAACCTGTCAAAATTGGCATCATTAATAATAATACTTAGCACTTACATACTGCTTTACATTTTCAGAGCACCGTAGACATTAACTTAATTAACAAGTGACAGTTTCACAAGTAGAAGCTCTCTCTGCAGCACCAGCCTGTGTGCCTGAATTTCTCACAGAATCTCAAACTCTGCATTAATCCACTTGTCTTTCATCCCTCTGAAAAGATTATCTTCCTTTTTATTCACCTACTTTGGATATATACACCCATGCTTTTAAAAACTAAGCTATTAAAAGTATTCAGGTGGAGGAACACTGACTTAACATAAGCTAATTGGAAAATCCACATTACCCTACTTTTCAGCCTAAATTACTCAAAAATCAGAGCTCTATAAAGCCCATGTCTGTACAGAATAGGACTCTAAATTGGTGTAAAGTGTACTTAATATTGATTGCTCTGCAATTTCCAAAACTGTTCAGAAACAGAGAGACATAATTAGGTTTTATTTGAATTTTTCCTTCAGGTTTAAAAAGAAAGATGGCAAAAAAAAATCAATATGTTAGTCTAGCTACAGACGTAAAGTAAGTGAAACCTCTGTCTTTAGCAATTTACATGGCAAATTCATTGGCAAGAACAGTGTTCAGCACTTGGGGCCATATTTCAGGGATCTGTAGCCCCTACAAATTTCCAAAGCTGAAGTTTAGGCATGATGGTGTCACATACAGCTTGTTTCCCACTTGTGGCACACAAAGAAAACTCAGCACCCAAAGGAAACCTGCATACCAAACACAAGTCCCTGCTTAGTCCACCTGCACAGTGAGGTGGAGATCCTTAGTCCAGCCTTCATCACAAACACTCAGTTTACAAAGGCAAAGGGAGAACTTGATAATTTACCCCAACAACCCCCTCTTCTGAGACACTCATGAACATCATTACCCAGGACCCACGTGGGTGGCAGATGTACTTACTGACAAGGTGAGACACTGAGCCCCTGCAAACACCACCATGACCCACAGCATCAGGCTCAAGGAGCCCAACAGAAAACACAACCCAAATGTTTGTGCAAGAGGGCAAATATATCACCTTTCAGACACAGTCAGCTTGCAACCACAGAGGTGCATTGCCTTTGCCCCACCAGGACCACCAACAACTCCAGCTCCAGAATCTGGGCACCAGCCATCAGGGCTTAAACTCCACCACCACTCACTAGGAGCAGTTTCCACAACCAAAAATTAGTGCCTCAATGAAAGGAGCACTCAGAGCTGCTGCAGCTGGCTTTGGGATAACACTCAACATCCCCAGGTTGACCTCCCCAGAGACCCCAGTAACTACCCTGGCATATTCAGCCCCTCACACAAACAAAAGGTACTGAAGGTCAGAGTAGACTCTGGGTTACTCACACATCTGCTGCATCTCTCCATGGAGGAAATGAAACCTGGCAGGAAGGTCTCCTCCAACAGGCTTGTAGATCCTCATGTTGGAGACTGAGGGGAAGAGTAAGCAGCCCAGCCCTAAAAAGCTCCTGCTGAAGACCCACAGCTGTCTACACTCATGAGGGAACGCCCCAGCAACCATCCCTCTACCAGCCAAACCCCTCTGGAGCTCATTCCAGCTCTTTTATGGAAGGGGAGGGTGGGGCCTTGGCTAAAAACCTCCACACCCACCCAAACAGAGCAGGTGCAGGTGTTCCTAATGATGTTGCTTTTTCTTGTGTAAGAGGTAGTACTGTCCTGCTTGTGCTCAAAGTGTGACAGGCAGGAACTCAACAACACCAGGGAAACTCCTGTCCTGGTTGTATTTCCCATGGAATAAACTCTCAGCTGATGAAAATCAGCATTGCTCCACAAAAAGTGATGGAAACAGCAATACAGACTGTCTCTTCCAACAAATCCATTGCTTGAAGAGTGTGTCATAACATCCAAATGTCTGCTAAATTAATTGTTCCTGACCCAAAGGCTCTTTTTTAGACATTTAATGCTGGAAAGTTGTTTGGCTGCAGTATGTTTATGCACAAACGTTCACACAGGAAAACAACCAACCCAGCTTGTTCAACTAGGACATGGGGTTCTGAACCAACCCAACCCACCACACCAGTGAGCAGTGCTAACAATAACTAAGAAATTCCCTTCCTCTCATAGACAGTTCAAACACTGGCAATGGTCCCATCGGGGTATTTAATATCTACTGTAAGCCTCTGTTTAGCAGGAAGATTACATCCCCCAGATTTCACAGTTCAAAAGTTTATAGTGTTCTGGTCTATTTATAGACTGCTGACACTGCCTCTTCTGTAGTGAAGATATCCTGGGGGAAAAAATAATAATAATCAGTTTGAACCAGTTTGAAACAGAGTTTAAAGAGTTTGTTTTCTATGGTCAGGGCCAACTCTGAGTACTGAATTAGAAAGTTTTCTTTTCTGGCCTGAGGTTTGCAATTAAGTATTCTCCTGACCTTCTATTAAACTTGACACTTTGAAAAGAAAGTTAAAATTTAGAACTGGATAATCAATACTATAATCAGCACATCCTTTGGTTGTAGTTAATCATTTTCTCAAGGGAACAAAAACGAGTTTTCAGGAGAAAAAAATATAAGGAATCCACATGTTAAAAATTACTTTTGCTGTAGTAGAGTGATGATGAATACAATGGCCATTGCAGCCTGTACATCCATGATTATTTTTATATTTAGTTTTCACTTCCCATTGTACATCTTTTCTCCAGATCTTTCAGCACATAAATCCCTCAAACTCTCTCTTGGCTCAGGACTGCTTTCAAAACACAAAATAGATATTTTAATGTCATCTCCAGATACCCAGTTGCAAAGAGATAAGACACAGGCCTCGGTCTAATCTCATTTGCACAGATCAAAATCAGAACTCATTCCACTGGAGCAAGCAGAGTGACACTGCTGAAAACCTGCCCTGCTTCGTACTTTTGGCAGTTTTGTGTGTGATGCTTTTAACACATCTCTGAGCCAACTGATTTGAATGTGTTCTTTAATTAAACCTCTCTTTTAAATATCAGGTGGCACTCATGCTTGTGAAGATCTCTGCCCTGCCAGTGCTTGCAGGTCAATGTCCTTCACACACAGCCTCCATCCAGCCTAACCCTGCCCTGATCCGGGGTTGGCAGTATCACACTGATTTGCCTTTTCATTCCTCACTGCAAATGATCAGATTCCTATTTTACAGTTCTACTGAAAAGGGAAGAGGTAGAGAGAGGGAAAGTTTTTGTAACAAATCAAATCCTTCCAGGGATGGTGATTCCACCACTTCCCTGGGCAGCTTGTGCCAGTGCTTAACAACTCTTCCTGGGAAGAAATCTTTCCTAGTATCCAAGGAGACCACCTCCTCTCCTCTGGTGCAACTTGAGACCATTTCCTCTTCTCCTGTCACTTCTTACTTGGGGGAAGAGCCCAAGCCCACCTGGCTACAACCTCCTTTCAGGGAGTTACAGAGAGTGAGAAGGTCCCCTCTGAGCCTCCTTTTCTCCAGGCTGAGCCCCCTCAGCTCCCTCAGCTGCTCCAAATTGGACTTGTGCTCCAGACTATTCCCAAGTTCCATTCCCTTCTCTGAACACGCTTCAGCACCGCAATGTCTGTCTTGCAGTGAGAGGCCACAGTGATTCCTGGATTCGTGATCTTTCAGGGAGCAGCTTCTCAGTCTTTTCTGCTCTGTATTTCCTTCAAGGCATCATGGGCTAGGTGGGACAGAGGTAAGAGCATGGCTTTTCTGTGCTGTAAGGATCAAAACAGTGGAACAACATTATTCTTTTCCACAGTACCCCAGAGGTCATGAAGTGTGCGCTTGAGCATTTAATCAGTTTGACCCTTAAATAAAATTAAGCTCAAGTTTAGGCATTTTCTGTCCAAAGGGAACTCTAATTTGCAACCATGGCACCCAGATTCCAGTCAAATATCTTGCACCTTTACAAAAGAATACAATTTTTTAATTCTCTTCCACTCCTTTTTATGAGGGGAATGCATCATCTGAAGAAATCACCTATAAGCTGCTTAGCCAGTGGATCTTCTGACAAGCTTTGCCCTGCTAGTCATCTCTCAAAGCAGCCCACACACCCTCGGCTCACCCTCCTCTCAGCTGGCATGGCAGAACCAGGGCAGGCACTTCTGCCCAAACTGCTGCACAAATCCTCCTCATGGTCAGCCCAGTGTGACAGCCTTGGCAGAGCGGGGCAGGGCTGTGGGGAGGGAAGGGCCAGCCTGCAGTGGTGGGAGCATTTTAATCGCAGGCTGCAGTAAATATTTAATTATCGTATGATTTCTTCTGTGCAAACCTCAAAGGGCTTCTCAATATCAATACTTGCTCTAGTTATGTGTAACCATCTTTCAACTTTAAGGAATATATTCAGGAGTGATAATAAATATTTCATAAAACTGTAACGAAAAGCTGTTTGTAGACTTTAGGTGACCTGCTGCTTATTCTGAGGTGAGAGGAAGTACTTCAAGAGTGTATTAATTTCAAATAATTTTAAAGAAGTCTTGTATTTGTTGGATATCTGCTTTACCCAGCTGAAAATCAAGGCCAAGATGACTCAGTCATTATACTGTAACGTGAATTCAGTATCCTCCCTGCGTACAACACACACAGCATGATTCAAGGTTAAGCATAGAATATCAAAAGACTCAGAGCATGGACAATTTTAATGGTAAAGGAACCTTGACTTTTACTGATTATATTAGTTCAACTAAAATTGACCTTCAATATATGAAGATTTCATTTTCACAAATACATGGTATGACTGATGCCTTTTATTAGGCTTACAAAAAAGTAATCAGAATTGAAGCTTTCAAGGCCACAGTCTCTTTTTTCAGTTCAAGTTACAGATAGCAGAAGGAAAGACATAGTTATGAGATCTTAAAAGCTAAACTAATCTTTTTTGTTTGTTTGTTTCTTAATAAAAGGCAATGGTATTACTATTTATCAGGTCCCCCTAGCTAACATTGCTGCTAAATAACAACATACCACTTTCCAGTGTTATCACCAGAGTTGTTGCTTGTGCATATTTATCCAGTTAATGGGATGGATTTATTACAAGTATTGAATAATTTGGACCCAGCCTACCCTGATGTATTTTATGGCGCGTGGTCAACGCAGCTATTACACTGTGGGTCTGCAACTGCTCTGTAAACTGGAGCATACAGTCATTAAAATGAATGAGCACAAGTGTTTGTTATTATATTAAAGTGTTTTTAATTATATGTTTATCTCTTTTATACTTCCATTTTATTTATACCACGTGTGGTCACATATGGGCCATAGATATTGTCTTAGGGGGTTTAGGGGAACACTAGGCAACCATCTTACTTCATATAGGAGAGTATAACTTACCTCCTTAGCAGCAACTGTAGGGCTATATATCTGAATTTATACACATATTCCTGATTTTTAGTGAAGTCCAGTATCCAGAGTTGAAGGGAAAGGAGCAAATCTTCATCATGTGAAACATTGGTTTTGATAGGGACTGTTTTAATGCTTATAGGATCTTAGAATCATGTAAGTTGGGTAAGACCTCCAAGACCATCAGATTCAACCATTATCACAGGTTAAACATGGGTTTATTATTTAAATTAGATGTTTACATTTTGATTTTGAACATTTGCTGAAGAAGTATCTTTAATATCTTCTATGGAACAGAAAATCCTGGAGGCTGCAACCCATCATGCTGTTGGCTTAACAACTAATTGTTTAAAATTGTGGTTTAAGGCACAAATTAATGATTCTTTCTGGACTCAGTTGTGTTTTCTGCAAGTTATGCCATGTAGATAAATATAATTCCCCTGTACACTGATGAAAATTAGTCTGAGAATACAGTACAGGTGTTGGAGGACATCTCTGGTAGCAAAGTCCCACCAAAGCTGCCAATGGACAGGAATGCACGGGAAACCAGATTCTGTGTTGTGGTGCAAGGAATCCAGAGGAATGGACCTGTTCTGCAGGGCTCTGGCATCCTGTTAGGTCAATGGTTTTTACCATGAAAACCTTTGACTTATTATTTGGCTTATGGGTTTATTCTTCATGTGATTTTATTGCTGGAAATGGGTCAGGGAAACCAAAAGGAGATGGAAAGCCCACTTTCAGTGAGTTGTATAACCTTGAAATCTGCTTTCTATGAATGTTAAATGTCACGCCACAAAATCACCCAAACTTTTACAAAAAATCAAAGACATTGTTTTAATCCATACACCTCCTTTGGACAATTAGGAGTTGAAGAAAGTAATGTCCAGACACATGAATCTATGAAAATTTGCATATGTATACATTACTTTCTTCTTTGGGTGAGCTATCAGTTGTATTCCCAATGTTGGCTCAAGGCCTGTATCTTTCACATGACAGAATGTGAAGAATTTATGCATTTAGCTAAATCTGCTTAACCTGGGTCAAACTGCACCCATGTTGGAGCTCTGCCATCATAAGCGAAAAAGAATTATAGATCTGATGGTACATGTTCTGATGAAGGAGGAACAGTGACACTGGGCTGATCAACAGTTTAACAATGACACAAGTGGCTCCCTCTGAGGACAGGATCAGGTCTATTGAAACGATCAATTTAAGTTTTAAATTATACTTTTAATTATTTAAAATAGAATGTCGGCAGAGCTAGGAAAGAAAAAAATCCCTTTGTGTCAAACAGTAATTACATCTGACTTTTCCACCGAAAACTCTAAGTGCTCTAGTACTGCATTATAACTGCTTAAAAGTAGAAGGTTCTTTCTTTTGCATAGTTCAGATTGTGCACTGAACTAGATAGCTTTGTTAGTGGGGCACACGGCTCTGCGTTCCTGGAACCCCGCTTGAACTCTACTTAAATGAATACACTGGTTTTGCTCAGTCATTAGTAGGCAGTTACTCATATCGAAATGCACTGCATTTAATTCAGGACAGTTGGCAGCCTCTGCACAAGTGAGACTCCAGAATGAGCCAGCATATAAAGGAGGGGAATGTCTTCAGCTTAGGGCTGGGGTTACCTCTAGGGCAAAGAGGGGATTTTCTCACTCCAGCTGTCTGCATCAGAACTGGTATTCAGTTTCCTGGTGCTCTGAGACCTGCAATCTTGCTGAGGGAAGGGAAAAAATAGAAAAAAAAAAATAAGTGCTCAAATGCTCACTAGGAGAACAGAAAATTTTAAATACCACACATAAAAATAAAAATCTGAAATATACCTGCTCATGCATCAATCACCTCCATTTCAGATGCAATGCCAACAGAGAGGATGAATGAGGGTTCAGCTCAGATAGGGAGAGTGCAAAAATCAACAGCACTACAGCTACTTTTCAGGTTAGCATAATCTTCTGTCTGCAAACACTGTCTGGTTTATCTGATTTTTTTTTATTGGACAGCTGTGATCTTCTCCTTTCAAAACCTTGTCACTGCCGTTCTGCAGAAATGTAAGTGATATGATTAAGGAACATGGCATCTTGTATAATCGGTCGTAATCATTATCTAGGGGTTTCAGTAACATGACACATGCACAGCAACAGCAGCATCTGCTATGGACTGACAGATATCTCAAGCCCAGGATGACGGAAGCACACCCAGGGATTTGTAAACTTGTCTTGGCTAATGCCACTACCCTGATGTGAACCTGTTGTTGGCTATGCTGCTTAAAGGCCAAAGATTAAAAATGTTTCATAAAGTTCATCCTATCTCCCATGAACCGGTGGGGGATGTATTACCTTGGCAGACCTTTCCCACTTTCACTGATAGGGTGGTACTTTTGGAAGTAAAGAGTAGAACTCTATTTTTGTAGCTTTTCCTCACCGCACATCAGGTTGGTCTTTTAATCCTGCACAAACACTCAGTGCTGGATTAACTGTGTTTCCAGAGAAGTCAACGGAGTTGAATTGCATAATATATTCTCTGTGAGTTATAAACTCAAGGGGATGGTCTCCCTACCCAGGGGCACGTGACTGTAACTTGGGTAGCCCTACCATGTCTTTGCTGCTTGCTGAGAAGCTCCGTACCCTGGGTATGAGTGAAGACCACTAACCATGGCCCCAGGGACAGCAGCCATGTTCTGGATGCTTCCTAAGGGGGATCGGAACTCCGTTTCTTCCCGAGCCTGCAAAGACTAAAATCCAGTCCCTCACTTTCTGCACGTGTTCCCCAATCCCTGTGTTGTTAAAGGTCTGGGTGGAGTAGAGATGAGAGATACTTTCCAGGCCTCCTTGTTATAACAGAGTCACTGGAAGGCAAATGGCAGTGAGCCAGGAGGAGAACAAGCGGATGAGAATCATGCCAGAAATGGGATACATGCCTTTTTTTCTTTCTTTTTTTAAAAGTTTTTTGATTTGGCAAAATTCAGAACAGCTGTAGACTACATTAATTTGCTCTGAGGTCTGAGTGATTGCCAAGGCCGTGGTTGGGGACATCAGTTTTGCACACCAACTGTGGAAATTCGTCATTCCTTCATGTCAGCATCAGAGGATTAAGACTTGGGCACTGTTCCTTTATTGTGACTCCAACATTTGGGCCACTTGTAGACAGGATCTTGTAGTCAGCCTGCTCCATTCAACTTTTTGTAAGCATTACTACAACTGTATTTCTGGTACAGTTACAGTTACCAGCCAGTGAAGTCCGGTTTGTTCTGCAATGAAGAAAAACCCCTTTTTTATGCAAACGTGTCAGTTTATAAAGGCAAGATTCATCTAGACAGGCTGCATTTATTTACATCTGCTGTACGTCTCAGTTCCAGAAATTTACATATTCAGAGTAACATTTAGGATTATTCACGAGTATCCAAAAATTATGAGTAATTAATATATTGAAAAAAGTGGACAATATTTAAACAGGTTGAATGCTTTAAAGTAATTGCATATGCATCAGCATATTATATATATTATATATTCATTCTACTCCTGAGCAGAACTGCGGATCATGTTCCATCAAACCATGTTATCTAACAATAACACAGCTAATTGTTCTGAAAGTATTTATTCCCACTTTACTTTTTTAACGCTTTATGGATAACAATTTTTAATAAAATTTGACAACATTATGATTCCAATCTCCTTAGTCTCACCATGTAGGACTTTATTCCACGGATTATCTCCTTAGGTCAGCTTTTTTGATTATGGGGATGGGCTACGCTGATTTATACCATTTGAGGATCTGGACCGTTGAGTTCAAGAGGATGACTAATGGAGTCAGGCGCTCATCAAGTTCAGTGATGGCATCAGAATCTGATTCGCTTGTGTTTAGGGACAAAGGATTGATAACTGATGAAAGGAGAGGCAATTAGTTAATCACATTTATGAAGGAGACAAATACAGAATGCAAATGCACTTCCCTCTTTAAGGCTTCCTCTGCTATTGCCTCATGGAACAACAACAAAAAAATCATTTTCTTTTATTCTCAAATACAACCATATTGAATGATTATTGTCTAAGTGCCAGGATGTAGGTATCAAAATTGACTCTTCCTTCTTGATTTCTTGCAGGTCAAGGTTTGAAAGAAAAATATGTGTACAGATAAAACAGGCACAGATTGGATGTAAAAATCCACCTGCTTCATTTATTGATGCAATTCTGCATGTGAAAGTACAGTGTCAGAAATTAGGTATCATAGAAAAGTACAGCTAGATAAATTTAAACAGAATTTTGAATAAAAATATATTTGGGAATACAAAACTGGGTGAGATTAAACATCGTCTAATCAAAGGTAGAGAAAAGAATTTGACACAACATGGCAATGATCAGAATTTCAGCTCTTAAACGTTACATTTTTTCTGAAGAGTGCCACAGGTGAAGTTACAATAGCTGCTCCCACCTTCAGCACAGGCATAAGCAGGTGTTCCTGCCTTCCTTTGCCTCTGAGACAAACACCTGCTAATATTAGCTACCTACTCCCTGTGGCCACCAGAAGGAGCTTAGCAGATATTTCATTGGATTGTGCAATAATGTGAAGTCTTCTCTAATCTTATTTGGCACATTACCCATTGGATTTATGGAAATCCTAAATGAACCCTAACCTGGAGGTGTAGCAGTCGCATAAACTCTGCGTGTGAGTCTGTGTCAGTGGTCATGGGGACTGCCCTTGACTTTGCCTACTGCTGGAGTTTTTGGCTGGGCTGACAAGTAACCCTTAAATCCAAAGGGAATGAAGTATGAAAATCAGTCTTCCAAACACGCAGCGCTTTGGCTGATTAGCATGGAGAAAAAGGAATTAATAATGAGGAGGAAAAAAAAGATAGCCAGAAACTACAAACACCAGGGAGCCCATTTCAGTGTTACTTGAAAATAAAGCAACAATAGCAAGAGTAGTCGTCTCATTAAATAATAATTTGTTATTTCCCTTTAATGCTGCACATGTTCTTTAATAGCTGTGACTTCTTAAGACGGTTTGACTATAATTCCCACATATTTATCAATAGGAAACTTGTAGAACTTTCAATGAGTCCTTGAACTGACCACCTGTGAACAAGAGGTATCATAATCCTTGTCTCTTCAAATATGAAAAATAATTTGAGCGTAAGTTTTTCTTGATGTGGCTGATCTAAAGTGGGTTGTGAAACTACTGACAGACAGCTGAAGCCATTCCCCCTACAAAATTAAGACATGTCTATCCCTTCTGTCCAGTGGCAAGGAGTGGAAGCTGCTGTCATTTCACACATTTGGAAAATTGCAGGTAATTAGAGAAGGAAAAAAAAAAAAGAAACTCTGTTTATTAAAGAGTGTTTTTTTCATTAGAAAAGTGTATTGATATATTTCTTTGTGGTCAGAGTTCAGCCATCAGGAGAAATTTCCAGTTGTTGAAACTAGTCTGATGGTCTTTCATGTCTTCATGTCTTGTGACAAGAGATGGGTATGTGCACTGAGCTGGATTCTGGACTCAGGGGAATTGCATTTTCATACGAAATTAAATTCATATAACTTACTGCACTATTTCAGAAGAAAAGAAATATGTGAAGAATGTCATTTCATTTCAGCTGAACCAGCTTGTAAGTTTTACCAGCTCTGTCTACGATGCTGATGGCTGATTATAAAATGGAATCACACTTCATTTTATTCTTATTTATGTATCATCTGTCAGATTTTCCTGTTTCACTTTGACTTCACTGTTCTGATTAAATGTTAATATTTTGGTTTTAAATTACATATCCTCTGGCATATGATGCCACATGCAGAGATTTCTTTTCCTGTAGCACTTTAATGAGATGATGCCCTATCAATATAGCTGCATGAAAATTTTCAAAATTTATGAAAGAAAAACGTTATGTTTTCAACCAGGAAATTTTAAATATGTTGAATTAAAAGAGTATTCTGTTCTAAACCATGAAATATTTAAATGACACTTTCAGTAGAGAAAGTTTTCTTTCAGCATTTGTTGTAAAATGGTTATCATGATGCCTTCAGAGGTAAACATTTTCAAGGCATCCATTTTTTAAAAAATTTCAAATTCTGCGTTTTCATCCCAAAACACAAAGAAACAAAATGCCAAAACTCACTGAAATTTAAATACCAGGTTTACACACAGTTTCTTAATTTTTAATCCACAGGTATAAAACATCCTGTGGGAACAAAATGCATGTACAGGAACTCCAATGCCGTTTTTAGGAAGACTATAGATACATTGAATGCATTTGGCAGCATCTGATCTGCAAGGGAGAATGGTGAAGTCACAAAAAGAGAGAAGCGAAACCACCACAAATGCACAAAGTGTTTTTACAAATACTGGCGTGACCAAGGTGACTCCATCCCTTCTCTCTGATGGCAATCACATCACAGGTAAGACGATGTTTTACTGCTTTTGGCAGCATTGCAGAGATAACCACTCCATGACAAACAGATTTTCAGCATTTTTTCCTGTGTGCTGGCCTGAACCTGAATTTTCTTTGATGTTAAACATAAATATCCGAGCACTGCTTCTATTTTCATCTTGCATAAATAAACTGTCTACCAGCAGTGGGCAGGGGTACTTGTTATTGTGTTTCTGTTGTGACAATGTCAAAAAAAAAGTCATGTTCAGTGTTTTCCAAAGGGCCATCTTTGTTTTACAGAGAGTGTAATTGCACCCTTTTAAAATATCATCCTGATATTTGAACATCGTGTGGATCTGCTGAGTGATTTAATGCACCAGTAATACAGTCCTTTTGTTTTCCCCCACTTTTAATGGCAACAGATGAAAACTTGGGACTACACAGCATATTCCTTTTGTGGCATTGGTCTCAAATGAGTTTGGTCCTTCATCTTTCCATTTGCCAGATTAGGATGAATCCAGAGCAGGAGGAGCTGCCTTGCATTTTCCATTCTCCATGTTAAACATAATCTCCCAGCCTAAGTGCTGAATCACATCGCCCAACTGTTTCCTGCTCCAACTATGCCTTCAGTTGTGTTGCTTTTATTTACCATGTCAGCTCACACTTTTCTTAGCAGTGTTGCCTTTCTTCCCCTTCAAACAAATATATCCTTTTCTCTATGGCAATTTTTGAGCTGTGTGCTCAAGTCAGGGGTCAGACAAATCTTATCAGTATGCGTGTGTGTGTGTGTGTGTGTGCACTTGTGTATGTAATTCAGGTATTTTCTCTTACTGAACAGGACAGTTGCATCAGAAATCTCGTAAAAGCCAGAGTGGAACAACAGCATAATGCATCAAAGGGGGAACCGAGATTCTTTTTTTCCATAATTTTAGCTGAATGCATCACACAGTGGCAATTATATGGCACATTTTTCTTCTAAAAAATTGGCCTTGTTGTGCCTCTAGACAACAAAACAGCATGAAGAAACCATACAGGCACAGCTTGGTTCCAAATAACCATGTTTACCTAATATACACAAATATGCCAGGCCTAGCTATATAAATATTGCTGCTCTGACTTATTTCTGGAAGTTTCTAAAACATATAACATGGTGAGTAGAAAAGAACATTCGCTATTTATTTTCATTGTAGGAAAAGGCAGTAAGTGTCATGTATAAACATTTGCAAGGTGATAGGGAAAGATGACAGGAGTATCTATGGAGCATTTTATACCCACTCATATGGTAAAAAAAACACAATGGCAAAAATCATTTGAGGTGAGCAGCTCAAATTTATATGAGACATTCTGATTTATCTAGAAAATATCTCCTATGGTATTTAATCTGAATTGATTCATGGCATGTTGGTTTTTTCTTTTATACAATATTCAAGAGATTCTGAGGGTGACATGAAACACTTTTAAGAGGACTACCAGTTATCTTTCCTCTTATCTCTTGGGCAGCTCTTTCCAGCATTCAAAACTAGTGCATGAGTTTCAAAGCTCTGTTCCATGACTGCTGTCAGATGAGGTGTATTGACAAAGTGGTTTTGCTCTGGGGACCTGATAAAGTATTTGAATGCATCAGAAATTGCAAATGATGCAAAATTACTCAAAAAAAATATTCCTAACAGAACTCAGAAAATTGCCAGCCCAGAAGCGTGACTGATTTTAATAAACCACGGACTCAAAATGCAACAAAAGATAATTTCTGTCTGATTCCAGGGGAATCGATGACAGATGACTCTTAGCCTGTGGCATGGGCACTTGGCAGTGCTGTGACAGTGTTTCTGTGCCAAGGGCACAGGGCTGAGATGATCAACCTGGATGATAATGGGATTAAGGACTGGAAGAGGCAGCCACTACCTGTTAGTCAAGTTTTGACTTGGATTGTCTTGTTGGTGTCTTCCATGAGGTGTCTTATGGAACAGAATCACAGCAGGCATTTCTCACTCACAATCACCAATCTGATCATGTATAAACTTTTCAGTTTCATATAAAAATGAAACTTCTATAAAACCAGGGATTTATAGAATCTAACTCAACTCTCAGCTGGTGCAGAGATCAGTGCTGAGATCTAGCAAATATGTCCTCCACATGATGCTGAGGCTGCCAAAAATTATTCTTGACATTCATTTCCTGCTCTGTCAATCTTTGGGATGACAACTAGGGCTTCTACCAGGAGCTACATACCCATTTCACCCTCCCTGTGATAGGTGGTCTGTGATAGGGGCTGCCCCAGGGCATGAAATGGTGGAGTCTTGCTCGATGTCCCAGTATAAACCAGTTAAATGAGGGCACATCTGACCCTGTCAAACTGAACATCAATGTCATTAGAAGCAGTACAATGCAAGAGAGTTACAAGGAAAGGTTGCTGGAGGGGAGAAAAGAATGTTTATGAAAAACATGGAATGGAAACCCTGCTCATAGCTTAATTTTACATTTTTTTTTCCAAAATACTTGTCACTGTAATTCAAATTCTGCAATTTATTACTGTAAAAATACCCCCCAAAATGCCTCCTTCCTTTTTTGTCATTTGTTTGCTTTTCAGAGCATTTGAAGGAACATGATTTGTAGTTTGGCTTTTTTGTTTTGTTTTTGTTTGGTGGGGTTTGTTTTGTTTATTTGCAGAGACAGAGGTGGCTCCACTTAGTTACTTTCTTAGTCCTCTCTATTTTATTTCTCCACTCTATAAAATTTAATATCTTGCTCCAGCTTGGAAAAATTAGATTTTGACTAAGTGACAGCCTCCTCTTTCCTCTGGCCACTTTCCAAAAACCATGAAATACTTTAAAATTTGGAAACAGCAAAAAGAAATTTGAAAAAAAAATTGTAAAAAAAAAAAATCACTAACATTCTTTTGCACTTTTTTCCCTCATCCAAGCATATAGCTCCAGAATCCTCTTAAAAATCACTCTCTGAGAATAGAATTTTAAAATTTCAACATCAAGTGATTGTTTTGTACTTATGTTTTGCACTTCTGTAGAAAATAAAGTATTTTGTGACTGCCAAGCTTATAAGAACATATTTTTAATAAAAATAATTCTCACCAAATGTTTAAAGGAAAAAAAATTAAACGGGTCTAACAAATCCAAATTATAACCAGGCTTAAATTATATATCAATTTGCTAAAGAGATGAATATACTTATTTAATGTAGAGCCACCAAGACAAATAGAAAATTTTTAAAAGAGAGTGTTTCCACGAAGAAACATGGAAAGACTTCTCTTAACCTAATTAAAAAAAATCTGATTTCATAAAAACATTGCCCAGTGTAGGTCCCTCCCTGCTGACACCTTTTTGGTCTTCTCATTTCAATCCTCTGGTGTTAAGCCTGGGGGTTTATGCATCATTGAAACCAGTTCCATCACTGATGTAGTACAACCAAAACTTAAACTGAAGAATTAATGAATTATCTTAAGTTAACAATTGGACATCTTAAAGGTCTTTTCCAGCCTTAATGATTCTATGATTCTTGTTTTGTGTGTTTGTTTTAATTGAATAATAAGAATAATCTCTTCCAGCTGTGATAATGGGATAATTCTGGATTTCTCTCACTTCTTAGACCTATTCTTTTATTTCTTTTCTAGAAATCATAAATCTTTGATCACGTGGGTCCAGTTGCCTCAAAGCCATTACATAAACATTGTTTTTCCAACGATCTGATTTAACTTCTATTACTTTTTCGCAGAGTTCTGCTCCTTATTCAAATCACAAGCGAACAAACAACCCAAACCCATCTTTTTATTCCTTTTCCTTGTTCGGATGCCTTGCAAAGGAAAGACAAATAATGGCTTTGATGTAAGGAGAGCATGGATTTTCTTTCTTCTTTTAACCAGGCCAAGGATATTCGTGCAAGGGAAGGATCAGGGTCAGGACAGGCAGAGCTTGTAAGTGAAGTTGTCTATCTCCAGGCCACGCAACTCCGCGGCAAGTTTCCCTAATGCCTTGGCAGCGATCCATGGCCCGACCTGGAGACACTGAGCTCAGACAAAGAAGCCAATTAGGTTGTAACCTGGAGTTGGTTCAAGCTGAGGTCCTGTCGGTGATCTCTGGCTGCGTTACCCGCTAAGCTGCCCTGAATCGTCATGTGGTTTCAATAGGAACAGCTTGTTTGGGTAAAAGAAAAAAAATAAAAATCATAATTTCTCTTGAAATCAGAAAAGGATAAAATACTGGGAAAAAAAAATGCAGTTACGAAAACTGTTTCCTATGCAGTGAAAAAGTTGTTTTTTAAAAATTGATCATCTTGGCTGGTCTTCTTTCTGTAGATTCTGAAAGAATGTGCTTCTAATTGCACCATTTCATTAGCAAACATCCTGTTTTATTTAAAAGTGCATATGTAAATGAGAACAGTGTTCAGAAAAAAGAAAAAAACAACAAACCAACATTCTAGTGCATTTGCATTTGTTGAAAGGGCCAAACCATGAATCAATGCTACCACATTTGGAATTTCCTCTATATTCCCCTTTTTTCTTAACACATTTGGTAGGGAGGGAAAAAAAATTAAGATGTGAGCACGGAACCTCAACTTCCACAAATTGACACAACTTCATCCAACTCAGTGGAGCTTCTCTGATGTATATCAATGGAAGATCTGGGCTAAAGGTTTATAGGAGTAATGGGAATGGGAGGATTTCACTGATGGAGGAGAGGAGATACTGCGGGGAGCTGCACATGCAGTGCGTGGCCATGACTGCTTACACACTAATTAAACCAGTTTTATATTTTGGTATTGGAAAGATGGTTAAAACCATCTGTTTCTTTTTAGAATACTCTACTAGCTAAGGAGAAAATGTGGTCAAGATTAGATCTAGGTGATAAATAGTTGTTTGGGGCGTTTTCTTCTGTGGCTGAATATCAGGATCTAAATAGGATTGCGTCAGTTCTTAAGGACAGATGTAAAGGTTTATTGCAGTGCGGCAAACAACATGATCTTAGGTAAATCTGCAATGTTTTGTTTCAACCAAAACAGTGATTTCATTTCTTTAGTGTTCTATTTAAGCTTCCTTCTTTCTGCCTGTTTTAACCCTTGCAATATAGGAGCATTTAATCTAGTTTGAAACAAATATTGAAAGAAACATTCCTGATTTTTTTACTGAAACTAATTGTCGAATATGACCCTGTCTGAGGCCTCTTACACATCAGGCAATCAACAGGCTGATGCCTCAGTGGAGTATCCCAGCAAATTACCTGGCACAGCCATTGCAGGGTGGCTGTGCTGGAGCACATCCCTGGAGCTGAATTAGAGGTTGTAAATTGCCTCCATAAATCCCTTCCCTCATAGTCCCTTATTGTCCCACATAAGTAGCTATGATTTTAATTGACAGAGTCTTGTATGAGGGATGCAAAATCATGAGAAATATGAAGTGCATCATACAGAGACAAAACACAGCTCCATTGAAATTATACCTTGTCAAGAGGGAAAATATTCTGGTTGGCTGAACATGAATCAAAGAATCTGGAGGAGCAGAATGCTGGAATTACCTGGTCTCTAAAAGTAAGGATAGAAAAGGACCCAACTTGCTTATTTAGACTCATCTTTCTCTCTACTTATTTTTCTTTTCTCTTGGTCACAAACAAAGGGCAGAAGTTTAAAAAGGAAAAGAAGGAAAGAACTAAAATATGAATATGAATTGTGTTTGTGGAGTAGATAGTCCAGGAGACAGAGAATGGCACAAAAGCAGTTCCCTTGGGGAAATCCTTGAATCCAGCCCGAGCCCGAAGCGATGGCCCTTTGAGGGCCCAAGCACTGTGGGTTTGTGGGCCGTGTCCCTCCCCATGACGGGGTTTAAGTGGTTCACAGGCTCCACATTGGCCCTAGAAACAAAGATGAATTTCACTCTCTGAACACATCTGTCATGTTAGGGCTCTGACACCTTGCATGATGGTGCTTAGCAGTCTTGGTACTGTGCACATGAGACATTTTAGTACCACCTTTTCTACTCCAAAAGAGATAGTTAAAAAATAAATACATGCACATACCTGCAATCACAGTTCTGTCATCTTAAGCTGCAAAGCCACAAATGGAATATCTTGTTCCCACATCTTTCTTGTCTTTGTTTTCTGCTCCATGCTTTGTATTGCCCTATGAAATGTGTGAATCAATAGAAGAAAGATCAGTGTTATTTTCTCCCTCTATAAAAAATATAAAAATGAAACATACATGACCAAAAGTCTGAAAAATGTGACAAATCAAAACATGTTATATCCCTCCTGAGTTCTGTTTGATTTCATATCATGATATCCCTTGCTGACAAGGGAGAAAAATCTTACACCACAATTTCTAGTGGAAGTCAACAAACTTATTTCTGTCTTAAAGACTAAGGATAGACAAGTCTATGTCTTAGTTTTTCTACTGAAAAGAGAGGTTTTAAAAAAAAACAGTTTACATTCCCTATTGACTGATTTATTTATTTAATCCTTCCACTGATAACATGAAAGCTTCTGCTTTAGCACTTTACTGTTGCTGCTTGACTGAACTGTAGAGCTTACTTTTTTTGTGCAACCCTGAAATCAGCTTCAACATTGAAGCAAAGGCCATGACACTAGAGATTTTCAAGCAGATGGAGTAAAAAATATTGGGTTTGTGTGTACCGGTGCAATAGGTGTTGAAAATATAAAAAAAGAGGACCATTGATCAAAATAATAGATAGAAGCATTTTTTAATCTGCACAAGTCCATACATGTTTGTATCTCCAATTGTGCACACACATACAAAAACATGCAGAAGTGTGTCTGTATCTCCCAAAGTATTTGGTATTCTATATATATTTCAGCTTTTAGCTTGATTTCTTTGACAGTTCAGTCAGAATACCATTTTTCCATCCCTTGTGGCAAACTATACATGTTAAGCCTTTTTTTTTTTGCTCTTGTGCTGTCTTTCTTTTTCTTGATATGTGTTTTGTTTTGTTCTTCAAGCAGAAAAGCACAAGTTCTCAAATAGATTTTTGTTGTAAAAAATCAAGTGTGTTTAAAGCACAGCCAACTTGATGAGGGTTTGCTGGAAGGGGAGATGGAGGTTTCTCTTGCTGCCCTAACAGTGCTTGGATTGTACATTGGCCAATGGAAAAGTCAATCTCAGAGTGAGGACCAAGGAGTGCAAACCTGAAGGATCTTGACATCTATGATTTAATCATTAGGACGAGGTGCTTTGCTGAGGAACAGCCTCTGGAGAAGGTCAGATTTCAAGGATAACACTTGCACCAACAGAATGGTGTAAAAGAGATTTATTTTCTCACTCAAGATATTTATTCAATATGTTGTAAGTGCCACCAGTATATTTTCTGCTCTCACATTCAAAGCACTTTTAAGGAGAACATGTATCACTGTACACAGTTCATGGATGGCTAGACTGAAGCACAGCAAAAGCTAATGATCTGACAGTTCAAAATTAATAACTAAATCAGCAAAACAAGTTGCAGAGGAACACAGGCAACTGGCCGTGGGAGCTTGTTTATTATTCTAAATACATTAATGTACCTCAGGCCTGACTGCCCATCCTGAAGACAAGACTTTTTTGATGCAAAGCCTCCCAATATATCCAACTTTGCACTGAATGCTCCGAGAAATAAGAGTTAACTTTAATGAAAGCCTGTTTGTGCTTTAAAATATCATATATATGCTTGATTAATGGAAATAGGTTAGAAAGAAATGTATTTTAATATGGAGAACTTAGTTACCAGTGCACTATCAGAGCACAACTGACATGGGACGCAGTCTAAACAAAAGTCAGCAGCTACTAATGAGGCTTGTTAGTGATGCTAATCTATGTAAATGTTATTAATTGAGAACATCTATCTTTTATCTCCAACATTTGGTAATCAGGCAATTAAAAAACAATGACATTCCCGGCGGTTGTTCTCCCAGTTAAAAAAAAGTGATCAAAGAGTCCTGAATAAGGAAAGGGAAAGTCCCTTATCAAGAGCTGGGCCTTGCCTTGGGCTACCAGGGCTCATTAAAGGCAGAAAAGCTCTGTTGATCACCAATTAACCTGATTTGTAGGAACTCTGATAAAGACCTCAAACAACATGAGTTTTCTTAACTATAATAAATGACACAGTTTATTGACAAAAATAAAAACGTTTGGTTTGAAAAAGAACATAAAGGAACTATTCAAATTGGATAGCCCTACCACACACCAGGCCTGGAAGACGTGGGATGGGTTTAACTTCACCACACTGGTGGCATATTATCAATGCCAGATACAGTCAAACCTATTAACAGCCATATACACAACAACCAAATATATACATATTTGGTAGCTGTCACATAAATTTCTGTCATCTCTAGTCATAACAGACAGCAGATTGCATTAATTATGTATGTACTATGCTCATGAATGGAAATTCAGCGCTCTAGGGTGAACTCTGCATCTCGAAACACGAAAGTAAAAAAAAAAAGGATATTTTCTTGAGGCTTAATTGGTGGACATTTTGTGATTATACTTTTTTTTTTTTCAGTCTTAGCAGTTGCTTTAAATTATCTCCAGTGTAAATTTCCATATGGCTTTTTAACCCATTCTTTCCTTTCTGGAGAATTTAATTCTTCCTCTCAGGTATTGTTCATAGTGTCATGACTAGTCGGTAGAGCGCTGCAGTGTGACTATCAACTATAATTGTAATTATTGCCAGCAGTTCATTAATTCACATGGTGATGGCCTATCCCTGTTTGTCTCTCTGGAGAAAGAGGGAATAATAACTAAGTGGAAAACTTGAGCCTTTATTTGAGTGGAAAAGTAGCACAAATACTGTACCCAACTCAAACTTTCTCTGCATTTAAAGGTTAAATGGTTTTGGTTTACACCACAGCTATTCTACCAAACATCTGCATTGTGAATGTGTCTGCTAGAGATAAATTTTCTGCATAGTGGGGATCTTGGCAGCATTAGCATGTCTTATCAAATTATACCCTGGGCTTACATTGCTTTGTATGCAACATTTTAAGCGTGCTTTAGGTCTTCAGTGGTAAAATGCATTTGAGACTGTAAGATACCTTATCAGGTCTATCATGTAGCTGATGTCCATGATCTTTATGAGCCAGATTTGACTTTGATAAGAATCAGATTGGGTCATAAAGTGAAAAAATACCACTGTCACTTTTTCTGACATATCCATTTGACACGTGCAGGACTGTATCTCAGGTTTATACATCAAAAATTCAGCTCACTTTTCTTCCTTATGATGGACACCTTCATCATTTCCACAAAAATATTTTCCACTGTAAAATATCTTTTCCTCCTCACATCTGCCTTTTTCATTTTCTATTCTTGTCTATTCAATGCAGAACTGAAGTAGTAAAGAAAATCATATGGGGAGGTCCAGCATCTTTAAATGAGCAATTTTTAAGAAACTTCAACTCTAATATACAAATTGACAATATGTCACATTTAGCAAAGAATGTTGGATGTCAGAAGACATGTCTGAGAAGAAACGAAATAGAGACATAACAGTAAGGGTAGCATGAAGTGTCAACAACCCTTTTGAAGCCCAGACCCCTTTTTATTAAGGAGGTAAAATTAAAGATCAGCTGCTTAACATGGGAGCATCTGAATATTTTGATCTGTGGTTTTGCTTTTTTAACTGATGCATCAGTGCCTCTCCCCCCCAGAAATGGTATTAGTTAGTGATATCATGGGTGAGCTTTTATCTTACCATATAGATCTGAGAGTGTTTTACAGCAAAGATAATTATCTCTAACCAGCAATTTTGGTTGGTCTTTGATTTAGCTGTTCAAGCAGATGCCACCATAGAGATTCTATTATGCACAAACAATTGTATTTCATTGGTAAGTGCCCTGCATGCCTACCTCATTATTAGAACCCAATTAATTTTTCTTTGTAATAAAATGGAAAGACTTAGAGCTAACAGGAAGGCTAATCTAAAGAAATTTGGACCAACCGCAAAGAGTACCTGGAAGAAGCATAAAGAAAGAAGAGCGGTAATTACGTGACACATGCACACATACAAAAAAGAAAGAACATGAATTGAAGTTTCAGAAACAGGCCCAGGGAGCACAGATCGCAATCTGGCTAGATTGTGAAAGTGGTACTAAGATGTCTTAATTATATGATTGATGTAAGCTTCAAAAGAAAGCTCAGTGTTCACAATGGCTACAAGGTTATGAGTGTTATCTAGTGTATAAAGAAAACTACCACTGAAGGCAAACAGTACACGTGAAACTTGAGACCTTTCTCTTTCAGAACCAATCAATAATGTCTTATTCTTAATCTATATTATGTTAAAGAAAATGTGATGAGATCCTTGATTGAAGATCACACAAATAATTATGCTAATAATGACTGACTTTGTAGAATCTACAAGGACTGGATCTACAAGAACTGTCGTTTGAATTGCTGTGACACTGTGTGCGAGGGGACCTGGTTCAATTACCTGATAGAAGTATGTAGACTCCTTGTTTGAGACAAACTGGGGGAAGACTGCTTGGGGACATTGACTAACACATTCTAACACAGTTCTGATTACTTTAATCCAGTGACTTAGATTACCAGCAAATTATCTGTTTTCAAGATAGGGGGGTTAGCTGACGATGAGTATCTCATCTTGCAGAGAATTCTGATATTTCAAACTGGGTTTTCCTCCAAATCAGAAAAAGATCCCTTCGAATTTCATTATTTTTGAAACCTTCTCTTTTTTATTTTTTCTTTCAAGCTTCTGATTAGAATTTAGTTTTGATTTGGTTTTATCATTACCTTTCTTAATATCAAAGGGAAATACATGAAGAAAATTTAGAATCCATCAGAGGGAAACAGTTTTATAATTTGGGGCTAAAAAATCAGTAAACAAATCAGTACAAACCTTCTTTTCAGTCAACAGACTGTTGTATTTCAGAGGAATATTTCTTCATTTGAAAATTGTAAATGAAAGGTGATTTCTGAGCTTGCTAAAGTTTGCAGAGGGTGACCAAATGCTCTGCGTGTCTGGCTATCCGTACCAGTCAATAAACTGCTTTTCAGCCTTTCTTTTGGTGCTGAGCCATTTGCTCAAGGGGATCTGAGGAAATGTTACCTTTGCATACAAAATGCACTCTCCTGTTTCCACCCAACCAAGCTCATTTGAAGGAACTAATAAGTATTTCTTTGTGAGTATCCAAAATGGCACATGAGCTAGATGGACGTGACATAAGTCTATATCCACAATGGATGGAAGAATGAAATTAAAAGTTACACATGCACAGCATGTTTTGGCACATGTATATGGCACAGGATATGTTTTTAATGCAAACATCCACATAAACATCTTCTTCTGAGTTGAGTTTGAGTAGTCCTACTCAAACTACTCGGTCTTGTCAGGGTTTATTATTGAAGGGTAACTCATTTTCTTGAAGATACCCAAATAAAATCATAACACATTTGGCCCAATTCTATTTAAATGTCCTTTTATGAATCCTGATTGACCAGGCATGATGGTGATAGAGTGAGAGTTAATGCTAGAAGCATTACACAGAAGAGGCAAAAATAAAAGCTCTACTGTGCAGACAGGAGGGGTGAAGGGTCCATTGAAAATCAGAGAGATTAGCAACTCATCACATTATATGTGGGTTATCAGGAGACAGAGGTAATGAAAGTGAGACCTATATCCTTGATCAATAAGAGTTTGACTGCATTTTGAGTTCATTTTCCCCTGCCGAGAGTGAGACAGCAAGCTTACTATTGATCACAGTGTTAATCCATAACTAGTCTGGGCCCTAGCCTAGTGGAACAAGGAGGAAAAATAAGATAATAAGCAGGAACTCTTGATCTTTTATTATCGTGTGCTAGATAAAGAGAGTGCAAGGTTCAAGGTGAAATACTTTATGGTTAACCCCTTCTTTGCTGCTTAACTGCAAGTGCATGAATGAAAGTAAATTAGCCAGGCCTCGTGTTTTGATACATATTGACCTTGAACCCTGTTGACAAACCTCTCGCTGTGACACCCACACATGTGTACAGGTCACCACTCCACATCTCTTCAAAGCCCAGGGGACGGAGCTCACGTGGCGCCTGAGTGATATTGGGGTCGCATCCTCAGCTACTGAAAGGCTCTGTCTTATCCCTGAAATAAGCAGCACTGAGTTGCTGCATCTGAGATGAGGAGATGCATCCCTAAACCTCACATTAGCACTGTTATTTGAAAATTGAACTTGCTGATCTTCAGACAGGCAATAGTTCTCCTTATTTGTATATTTATTCCAGCCTTTGTTAGATGCGTATGTAGATATTCCTTGGTCATTGCTTTGGTTGTGGGTTGTCTTCTTTTTTTTTTCCTCTGATGTTTTTAACTGACAACACGTGCAATTAAGACAACTTATTCTTTCCCATGGCAACATTCAGCTGATGTCAGAGACAGCCACCGTTTTGAGGTGGGCAGCTGATGGGAAGATAGTGATGCCAATTACCTTTTAATAAATCCTGGGAAATGGAGCTAAATTAACATTATTATTACAAATGTTTTTAAACTGTGAATATTGCATAAGTTGTAGCTTCAGTAAAATTTTAAAATAGCAGCATTCCCCTCAAGACTAAGATGTTCTCTGTTTCTTAATTAAATTTTCTATAAAGCAATCAAAATACAAGTTTTAAGTTACTTCCACACACGGAGCACACCAAGAGCCTAGTCATGCTGGAAACACCTCCCCTGTTTCCCATATTGATAATAGAAATACTTGCATCTCTATATGCATTCTGCCTTACTGCCTTGGTGTGTGATCCCATCACATCTCACCAGCTAATGGCTCAGGACTGGTGCTTCCAGTATGAGTTATTGTGACCCACAGTCCAGCAGACCATTGGCATTGCCTTTGCAGTTGGAAATGTCTGTGTGATGCCTCTGAGAACAGCCTTGTAAATACAGTTTATGAGGAATGGTTTGATTTTCTTTAAAAGTAAAATAAAACTTACAGAACTCCTCTGTATTCCTTGGGTGTTTTTGGGCCAAAAGTCACAAGTCTGGCCTGTCCAGGTAAAAATTATTTATCTCGTGTAGACTGCATCTATGCACATCATCCCTAGTGAACAGAGAACACAAAGATGCCAGCTCACACATGGCACTGAAAGAGGACACTTATCCATGTCAGTGTGAATCTCACCACAATGTGATAATTTAATACTACAGCTTGGCCAAATTATAATTATGCTCTGTCTGCTAATGTCACATTGCTGTTTTGGTTGGGTAATGTGCCTTTCAGCTCTCCCAGGCTACAACTAACTCATTCAGATAGCCCATACAACTAATTTACAACCTCTCTGGAGCTACCTCACAGTTAGCTCATTTTAGGAGTTGTTAAATTATCCCTATGCATCATTTACGTGTTGCATGATTTGGTTGGGATAATTAATGCCTGTAAAGCACTCTGAGGTTTTGGGATGAAATGTACAGTAGAATTACAATGATTTATTCTGGTAATGATGATGATAAATAAATTCTAGAGAAAAAAACAACTGACAACAGCCTTCATATGCTATTAAAAACACAAACCTGTAGCTGAAATGCTCTTTTCCAGCTGTGAGTGCCCTGTAGTCTCAGATACTCAAAGAGAGAGAAGATTGTAATTCAAGTGGTAGATAGTCAGTTATTCTTTAGTGTTCAGCATGTTTTACACAAGGGTGTGTAATGCAACTGCTCACTGTAACATAAATCAATTTATGGACAAAACAAGGGGAGGAAAAAAGTCCTATTCTTCTTTAGTTTAATAACACACACACACACACAAAATACAGGGAAAAATGAATTATAAGAGTCCCAAGAAATTGCAAGGGTGTTTTTGAAAAATATCAAATTGTTAAAATATTGCTTTAGGCAGCACCCGTGGGTTAAGCTAAGTGATCCTTCCTGCGCAATATAGAGAAGCAGATACTCCTGCAGATCAAAAGCAAGCATCTCTTTGCAGTTTTAGGGTCTATGTTTACGGGACTTTTCTCCTTTATTTTATAGTATTTCAGTAGTTCAATGAATGCTATTAGTTTTATATTCTGAAAACACAGCTTTGACTGCAGAGGCTCAACTAGTTCATGCCTTTAATTCAAGGTGTTGGTTTTCCCCGACAAGGAGGTTTCCCCAAACTCTCTCATCTTGTTTTTGTCGTGCACTTGAAAGCATTCATTAAATTTGTAATGAAAGGAGGTGGTTACAACAGAGGAAACTGTAAAGTGGACTCTTGCACAGGAGCTGCTTTTATAAGGCCATGATCTAGACTGGACACTGCCTCAAGTTTCTTATGCAGCTATTTACAGATGCGCATGAACAAGGCATAGGTTTGTGTGCTTTGAACGACATCCCCTAAATCTTTATGGATTGTGTTTTCTGACTACAGCCTCCATTTATGCATATGCCAATATTTAGTACAATCCCTGCACAAATAAATGTTATTGTCTTCATCTAACCAAGGCAGCAACCTTAAAAATATCCCTCATAACAGGCATGTGTACAGAGATTCAAACACACAAAGACGTCTGTATTCATCTTGTATAACGTGTGCCAAACCAATAATGAAATGTAATGTAACATTTATAGTCAGATCAGAGCTTTGTGGTTTTACTCACTTGAAAGTCTTACAGTTCTCAGGCTGATATTTCTGCCCAAGCTGCCCCTGGGGAGGGCTGCAGAGCCCTGCTAAATATTTGCAAATGAGTCCACTTCTTGTGAAAGTCTAATATGGAAGGTTTTGCCTTCAAACTGTGGGATAAATGAATCTCTCAGTTCATTAAGAAAGGGGAGGGACCACAGTTTGGAGTTGGACAGCTGTTATACTCCTTAGGAAGGTTTAGGAACTTTAGGAAACTTTCACTGTGTTTCTAGGAGTGAGAATTGAGAGTCAGCCTCTGGAGGCAGAGCAAGGTTGAGATTCTGCGAATTGAGTTATGCATTTTATTAAATGGGAAAGAATGTATAGGAAAGAAAGAGAACCATTATAAAAATAATTCAATAAAGATGAACTTTAATCAATTTATGGTCTAGTTTTCAGATATAAAGTGCCCAGAGTGAAGACCTAAACAGAACCCCTCAAGTGTACATCTGCTGTGTTCTTATATCCTATGCCCAGTTGTTGAATAAGTTAAGATACCTCATTAACTGTTTCACAAACCACTTTTTAAAATCAGAATTAACCCCTTGGCCAAAATTTTTTTGGCCATTTTATCAAATTACAGATGAATTTCCTTAGGCAAAGTTAGTCACGTAGCTCTACTGCATGAGAGATACTCCAAAAGGGCCAAAGGCGTGTGGCAGAGGCTGCCAGGTAAAAAGGAAAAGTGCAGCCTTAGAGGACAGCAACCAGATGCCAGCACAAATTACAGTCTACACAGAGTACAGCAGCAACAACGACAAAAAAATGCTGGCAAATGTCAATTATATTTTCATTTTCTATATTTTAATTGTTTGGAGCTCTTTAGTGATCTATGCAAAACATGTTGCTCATAATTATGTCCCCAGTCCATTTTGGAAAAGTCAATGCCTGGGCATGCTGGGGATATCTGGCATTAAAATTAGTTCTCCTGTACACACTGTTAAAATGATAGTGGGATATATTACTGTAACATACACTGTAATCACACTGAGGAATACTGGCATGAGACATTACAAATAGGGTTTCAGCTCCAGATTGTCAAAACTAACAATAATTTCAGTAATTATTTTATATTAATTATAGGTCACCTACTAATATCTTTAATTAATTAATGCTGTAATGTGATTATGTAATTTATAGTTACTGTTGAAAAAGGTTAATTTGTCAAGAAAGGCACAAGGTAAACATAAATGTTATTAAAACCTGATATAAACATTCAATTGAAAACTTGAACTGAACATAAAGAAACAATATAAAGAAATAAATGCCTAAACATCTGCATATGCACAGCCATGTATCCATTGGAATTTCACAGAGAAGCTGAATTTCTTAGAAGAGTTTTTCTCTCCCAACAAATGATACATCAGTATTTTTCTTTTCCAGCAGGAATTTTAATGTAAAAAAATTGTAATTTTCTGGTATCTTCAAGAAATCAATTCTTTTTCTAATATTTTAGCCAAAGATTTATTTTTAAATATGTTTAAGTTATTGTTGTGATTTCATTTACGTGTTTTTATTGAGGGCAAATGTAAATAAAAGATGAGTAGTTATGTAAATCAGATCAGTAACATATTTGTAAAAAAAGTTTAACATCAAAGTCTTTGAAATGTAAGCAATTCTTTCTTTCAATCCTATAGATATTTTCAAAGAGTTTGCAATTTACCTTATTATCAGCCCTAAAATTATATTTACCACTTTCTTGGCTGAATTTCCCAATACCACAGGGCTTAGGAAACCAGAATTACCTTCAGTAGGATTCACAGAGCTCCATTCCATGCTCAAAGTGGGCCAAGAAGGCTTTAGATCCCCTTCCTCCAGCATATCGTAAAGCCACTGTCAGGTTTCCTACATCTCTACTTGCTGCTGGATCTCACAAACTATTTTATGCCTGTGCAACTTTGTTCAGCAGAATACTTTTTCTGAATTCACTACAATTGCTCTAATTTATTTAAGAGCTGACAGCTGCTGAAGTTCTTGGGAGTTCTTTGAGGGACATTTCCTCTTCCTCCACACGTGTACAAAACCAAGGGTGGTTTGAGTTGGGATAGTCAAGGAAATGAGGCAAACAACTGACAAGAATCAGGCAACTGAGAGCCACGATGTTAAACAGGTGTAGTGGGATCAGAAGCCATCCCTAGTGTTCATTACTGGCATATGCTGTAATACTATCAAATTATTTCAGCAACCTGATGTGAGAATGGGGTGTGGGGTGGAAATTTGCAGATGGTAACAAGGGCAAAAAATGCCGAATGAATTTTAAATCTGCAGAGCGTAACATTTTAGCATCAAAGTGAGCATTTAGTACCAAATACCATTAATTAACATTTCCATGGGCTTTTTATTAAATGCTTGCTCAGCAAGTCAAGTGTCTTTCAAGCTCTGAACAGCTGTGAATGTATAAAAATATATTGACACAGATATATTCATGCATGCAAATAAATGTATTTCTTTCATTTGTTGTGAATGATCAGTATTATATTATAGGTTTTTAACAAGTTAAAAACTAATTTGCATTATCAATCTGAACAGCTGAAAGGAGGTTGTATATTAATACCTGTCTACCTGTTTGTAATCACTCTGTAGCATCTGGTCCCAGCTAATTTCTTGTTTTCTGCTTGTTAGCGGCTCTCCAAGGGAAGGGGTATGGGCACTAACCCAGATTTCACTTCCAGCACCTCTTTTATGGCTACTCAGGTACTCATTTAATAGTGGTTTTCAATCCAGAAAGGTCAATCAATGCCAAACCAGACATAAAACCCCCATAAACTAAGTTTAAAATAATGCATTGCAATGAACAGTCCTGCAGCTAAGTGCAGTTCTAACAGCTTAATCATCACACCCAGTCAGCAGTCACCTGATAGCTTTTGTTTTTACCCTGTGATAGTAACTAAATTAATTTGTTTCCTAATAAAGTATTTCAGGATGTTGAGAAAACAAAGATAAGTAGACAGAATCCTTATTAGGATCATCAGTATTAACATAAAATCCTTTTGTGCTCATTAAAGAAAATACAGTCAATTTAATTAATGCACATTAATCCCCAGTTGACATTAAAATCAGCTAAAAAACAACACTGATATAGATTATTAAAATGAGACCAAAAAAAAGTGTACAAGGTGGACTCTATAGGAAGAAAATAATTCCTGAAACCTAGAGTGTTTGGGGTTTTTTAAATGGAAAATGTAATCCAGCTTGAGCCACAATTGCCTTCCCATTCCCCTAAGGAAAGTCGCACCCACCCCTATTTGTACCCCTGTGGGATTCGGAGACAGAGAGACACACCAGAGACAAACATCTGACCCGTGCTGGGATGATGTGGAAAACCCTTTGTGAGCCTTACATGAGTCCTTGCTGGAAGGGCGGCAATGCATTTTGCAAAGACACTGAGCTGGGTTGTTTTCAGGACTATTGTTAAGCTTGAGAAACTGCTTTTCACCTTCTTTATCCCATGTGTGCTTTTTGTGCTTTCCTTGCCTTGGCCATGATCCAGCTGCATGTTAAGACATGGCATGATCCCCGAATGGGTGAGTGATCTCATCCCTGCTGAGCAAAGCCCTCAATCTCATGTTTTATTTTAGACACGAGGTATCTCAATGAAGTCTATGAGATCCCTCATGTGACATCAGTTAAGCAGCTACTTAAGAATAGTATATAAAAAATACCTGAATGACTCAGGTGTGTCAGACTGATTTTGCAAAGCATTGTAGGTGTTCAGGCACCTAAATCTCATAAGACTTAGATGTGTGTTCAAGTGTATCCTGTGCTTGGATGTGTGGGTGCACATCAAATGCACTGGCTGGGAACAATGCAGGATTCGAGCCCCACCTGATTAGGAGCTGTTTGCTGGCACAGGGCTGTGCTGGCGTGATAGTACCAGCCATGGGATGTGAGTTCTTGTGTGCTCAGGGACCTTTAAACCCAGCACTGCACTGAGCTCTGCAGGAAAGCTCTGCCAAGATCAGGCTCCTCTGCGTGAATTGTCAGTCCCTCCCCAGGGATCTGCCCTGTATCCCAGCATGAAGTGGGAATCAAGGGACCATTCAACACCCAGTTCTGTTCCTTTATGAGCTCCAATAATGGAAACTGGGGAATTTGAGGACTGGGATTTGCAGCAGTGATGCTTTAGGTGCCTGAAAGCACAGGGGATCCCAGACTCTCCAGGTTCACCAAAGAGCTACATTTCCTCCTGTCTTTTCCTGGTGCTGGCTCTAACCACTGAGACGCAGTGCCACTTTCATACTTGCACTCTCTCTGGCCCCATTTTCCTGCAGAATGGAGCCATTTCAGGAAGAACTGGTGAAAATGTGACCCATTCCTCTTCATCTCCCAGCAGAGATGGGACAGAGATTATGTCCTAGCAGATGGAGAAAGACTTTGAGTGTAGATCACCATGCCTCTGGAACTAGCCTAACCCCTCAAGGGCTGCTGGAAGGTTAGGGAAAGCACACCTTCCAGGAAGAAACAGACAGCAGGTCAGTCCTTTTTTTCAGCCGGTTCATTTTCTCTTTTAAAGACCCCCTGGGCAAGCACAGCAGCTTCATTTGTGAAGGGCTCAGAGAAAAAGTAGAAAACACCAAGCTGTTCAGCCCTGTCAAGGGACAGAGAGCCCTAGACCTGCCCAGAGGCAAATTCTAGATGCTTGCCAGGCTTCAAGGAGAAAAGCTGCAGTGCCTACACATTCTGGGTTTATTTTGACCAGCAGCTGCACAGGCATTTTTAGAAGCCACATTTTGGACATGGGTGTGTAAGTGCCTCTGTACACTAGCCTAAGTTACCTTTGAAAATTGGTTGTAGATGGCTCTGCAAATATTATCTTACTAGTTTTTTTGTCAAAATAATTTTCTTATGGAAGGCAAGTGTTGAGAGATTGATCTTTGAAATGTAGCTTAGATTTCAACTGAAGATGGCAGAAATGTTTTCTGAAAGAAAGAATGTAGTAAGTTCTGATTTAAAATTCTTGCATAAATAGCTAAAATCAATTCATTTTCATAGAATGTAGGATCAATAATATGTAGCAGTGCTCCTGAACACCAGTATTTCTGAAATACCATTCAAGTCACATCAAGTCTTATTTAAGGTAGTGAGAGTTTTGCCATTGATTGTTTGGTTACATTGCACTTTATATATCTTCATCAGTACTTGGTGTTTTTATTTTGCACGGGTTTTAACTCCAGAGAGACATTTTTTCCTTTTCCTGCGGGATTTCTCTCTCTAATAAAACCTTATTCCCTCCCTTTACTATTGATTACACTCACCGACTCTTATCTTCAGCTTATAACTTATTTTATTAACTATTTTAAAAAGTGAAGATAAAACGTGAAAAGGAGAAAGGGAATTGTGTGGTTATCCCATGAACTGTGAGGTTTTATTTTTAGAACATACCTAGTTGCTAACAAAATAGAAGCTGATTTTTTTTTAATGGCATGACAGGTTCCAAACTATGATAAGCTTTTGGGCTAATTAAATAAAAAGTAAAGCTTGTTAATGTACAGTTTTTTATGATAGATGTTAACATGTTGAGTCCTTCCTTCTTTTCGCTTCATATTTTAAAGTTTCCTTTTAAGTGTGTGAAAAATGAGTAAAAGTGTCAAGCCTTATCACACCTGACCTTGCTTTTTGGCTAGCCTCTTTCCCTTATCTATCAAACACATTACTCTCCCCATCATAACGTGGCAGTGCAAACATCGCAGCTGGCCAGCAAACATGACCAAAGCTACCTTTAAACTACCTCTAGACTCTTTAAACTCAACTAAAAGGCTGATTAGGTTCCACCTCTTTGGTCATTATCTTATTTCGATAGCCACGCAATGAAAAAGCAATCTAGTAAAAAGCTCCCTCCTAGGAAAACTAGTTAAAGTGTGTGCTTGCTTAGGACGGTGTACTTAAAGAAAACAATTTATTCGTTCGTCAAAACCGACTGTGTAAACTAGTTTAGCTGTTTGCCGAGGCTTGGAATGAACAAACGTTGTTGTTTTCCTCCCACAGCTCCTTGGGGAGGGGGAACGGCGGGTCGGGGCGGCTCCTGCCCCGCACCCTGCCAAAGGCAACAGCAGTCGTGCCCTGCCCTGCCCCGCAGCCCACGGAGCGCCCTCATCCCCTTGCTGGACATCCCGGCCGCGCTCCATCTCCCTCTGGCTGATGCTCGCCCCAGGACTGCCGCGGAGGTGCATGACCCTCCCCGTGCTGTTTGATCCGTTCTCCCTCTCCACCTTCTTAGGAATTATCTATTTTTTCCCCCTAAACAAATTTAGAAGGAAGAGATTAGACAGGGGAGGGACAGGCTGGCTGCGAGCCTGCAGCCGGCGGTGGAAGGGAACCACAAGCCTTTCTCGGGCGGTGTTTGCTCGGGTTCCTTTAGCAAGCGCGGCACAATGGCAACTATTCAGGAATCAGTCAATATGACCTGGCACTAACAAGCCCTAAAAACATATATGCCTCATTCTCACAGAGCCTAGGAATCATGTTTTTAAGTGGGATTTACTTTACTTTGTCAACAGAACAGGTAATGTGGGAAGTCTCTACTGTAGAGTAAAAGCCTTCCCCGACCCCTCTTCCAAAAGAGACATTTAGACCATAAGACCACCTTTCCAGGCCAGATGAAGAGGTCCCACCGCAGGGTCCTAAGTGACAGGATTTCCCCCGAGCAAAATTAAGCTGGAAATTAGAAATGCTCTGGGAAATCCACCCGGCCTCCCTCGGGGGACTTCCCAAGGGGTGAGTGGGACAAGCTCACATGGGTGCCGGGAGGATGGGCAGGGAGAGAGTCCCCGGCCACGAAAGGGTTACGAGCCCGGAGAGTGGAGCTATTTGTCACCGGCACCCACCAAGAAAAAAAAAAAAGAGGGAATTACTGATTAACGTGATCTGTCAATACGCCTTTGCCCCGCGGGACTGGAGCCGATCTATTACCTGGCACCTCCTTTGCCATCTCCCTCACCTTACTGAGCCCCCGCATCCCTCGCCTGGCCCTGAGTCATGGGTAAACACCGCCGGGTGCCAGGCTGTGCCCGGGGTACCCGCCCGGGGCCGGCGCCTCCCGGGGCCAGGCGTGGGGGTTTAGGCTGAGTTTAGGGGCTCCTGTGCAGCCTTCAGAGTGTAAATGAGTGAGCTCCCCATCAGTCCAAGGGGCACAGACAGGGCAGAGGAAAAAAAGCTGCTCACAGGCACGGAGAGACGCCTGGGGGTGAGGACCTGCCCCGGAGCGCATCCCTGACCCAGCTGGAAGAAAGGGGTGGAAATAAAAATAATAATTATTTTTAAAAAGAAAAAACAGTTGGAAAACATTGCTTTTCTCAGTAAAGCGTGGCTACACGCAGGTTAAACACTGGGGGGGAAAAGTAATATCTTAATTAAACCTGCCCTAGATGCAGCGCAGCCCAGACCCGCATCCCGCACCTCTCCCGGGAACGCCCCGCTCCGGCACCGCCGCTGTGCAGGAAGGGACCAGCCACAGCGACTCAGACCTCCCCGCGCAAATTAATTCATCACAGAGCTTGTTAAACAATTTGCAAGTCGGGCATGTGGACTGGGGGGTTTGAGTTGTTTGGGGGGTTTCTTGGCGGGGGAGGCGGCGGAGAGTGTTTTGTTTTTACCTCCTCTCCGGGGCCAAACAGCAGCTGGCAGCCAAAAGACTTTCTGAACTGTTTCATTTGGGGAAAGTGAGGAGAAAACTGACGTCTGACTCTCTCCGCATTTTAAATATGCTTGAATATAATTGACCGACTGCTGCTATGGATCATTTGATGTGGATGATGGTGGGTGCCCTGCAAGTCCCTGGAAATGCTTATTTGCAGAAAGAACTTGTTAAAAATGAAGAGCTTGGATCAAATGTAGAGGCTAAAGGCATTTGTTTGTGCCACGGTTCGCATCATGATTGTGCAAGCGCTCCTCCACCTCTCTCCGTACATCAAATTTTTAGTTCAGAAAAGCTTAGTAGCTGTTCGGTACTGGCTCATAGAAACCCCTCACTGTATTTCCCGAAAACCTCCTCTGTGCTGTAGGACCTGCTGTGTTAAATTATGATCCAAAGGCTGTGGGGTGGGAACAATCAATCAGAATACCTGGGGTAGTGTGTAATGTGTGTGCTCTTGCCAGCGGGAGCAAGCGGCCCCTGAACACAGTCCCCCAGCAGGTTAAATAAATATGATACTATAGACAAACCGAGAGGATCACATGGCCGCATCAATCAGCTGTTGATAAAATACAATCTTCCTTTAATACACGCTGGGAAAGTTATTTAACACTAACAAAACCTGAATTCAGAGCTGTTTCTTTTAGTAAAAGGGGAGAAAAATATTCTTTGAAAGTACAACTCTTCTTAAAAGGCAAGGAGAGGTGACAGTTGCATTTTCCTGGGGGATATAATAGAAAGCTTTTAATGAAGCCACAGACACTGTACAAAGTACGTGAGCCTCGACGCTGGAAAAATACAGAAGCTGTTAAAAGAACAAGTCAATGTAGAAGTGGCCGGAGTCGATTCCTGGCTGCGCATTAGGGTTTATTTCCTTTTCATTCATGATTTCACAACCCGGGTGGCTAAAAGGCTCCCGAACAGTTTCTTCTTGGCATGCAATTAGGGACGAGCCCCTCCAAGGAGGAAGCGACCGGAGGTTCTTCCCTCCCAGCTCAGCATCTATCGCAGCTGCTGGACAGTTGGAGCGGCTGGAGAAGCAGGAGAGACAAGGATACTTAAAATTTTTATTTTAACAATTTGACAAAGAAATAATAAAATATTAGAATTTCCTAAAAGAAATCTGTTCTCCAGGGTGTTTGTTGAAATAAAAGTTGTTGGTAAGGGCTGTTCATGAGAGGGTTTTGTTGGATTTTTTTTTGTAGGAAGGAGTGGGATTCTTGGGGTGCAATGTGTTTACCCCGTCTCAGGTGAGGGAAGTTTTACCTACTGAGATAAAAAGGGCAGTCGCCAGAGCACACTTTGGGATTATCGCCCATTTGTTGCCTTCTCGCTTTCCACTCACTTAAGTGCCTCTTTTTTTTATTCCCATTGTGGTGTCTTGTCCCACTTCCCCACCTCACCCCCTCCCCCGACAGGCTCCGATCCTGTTGGGTCTCCCTGCGGGCTTTGCGGGGCTGGTGGCATCCCGGCGGGGTTAGACCCCTTCCCGTGCTCTCCGAGCCCCTCTCCGCCCACCTTAAGCTCCTGAAGGCACTGGAAAAGTCCGCACCGAGCCTCGGGGAGATACAACATAAATCACTGGGCAGCCCAGAGCTCATGGGGAAAGGCAGGAGGAAATTCTGACAAGGTTTTCCCTAACAAATGGAGATTAATGCCCGCTGGAAAAAAAGAAAAAAGGGTTGGAAGTTATGTTTCTACAAGAGAAATCCTGGAAATAGGGGGAAAAGCGAAACCCCGCCACGCCAAAAGCCTGCAAGGCTGCCGGTCCCGGGCTTATATCAGCCAAAAATTACGGGGCTGAGGAGCCAAAAAGGCGTCCTGTCCTTCTGCCCTGGGGAACCCGCGAGTGGGCGTCACGGAGATGCCCCAAACCTTGCGGGTGCGGTCGGGACACCTCGGGTGGAAGGAAATCGCCAGGAAAGAAGAGTTCCTGGCAAGGCACCCACGCGTGGGCGCGGGGCACGGGAGGAAGGCTCGGCCCGGTGCCCCCGGGGGCGGTGGGAGGGTGGCACGGTCCCCCAGCCGGCCTTGGAGGAGCTGCGGGCGCCTCCGCTCCTCTGGTCTGTTTGGAAAGTTGAGCTAAAGAGCTCTTTACCTGCACCAGCCACCCTTAAGCACTCTCCAGGGGCTTGTTGGGCAGATGTAATGGCAAGGCCAGGGGGTCTTGTTTGGCTAGACGTGAGGACATTTGTCATGGCTGACCTGTGAACTTCAGCTTCTGAGCCCAGGACTGTAAGGAGAGGCTCGGGCTAATGTAATAAAGCGAGAGAGACAAGAGGAAAGGCCTATCTTGCCCCAGGGCCACCACATGTTCACTCCGTTTTACTGTCAGTGCTACATGGAAGCTGTGGCTTCATTTCATATTCTATTAATATTTACAGCGGCGATTGAATTTCCCATTACAAAGTTCACCATACACGCGCTGCTAATATGAAATATTAATAGTATTGTGCACATTATGAAAATTCTTATTATTAAAAAATATATGCCGGGCAATTTGCGCGGGTAAATTCATTTACTGTGTCCACCTGGCGCAGGGGACCCGCAGCCCCGGCCCCGCGGAGGTTGCGCGGGGGACCGCGGGGTGGAGTGGAGCTGCTCTGGGAGCAGCCTCGGAGCACGGATGGCACCGCAGGAAGCAGCGTGTCCCTCTCAGTGCCACCTCCACCCACGGAGCTGAGTCATTTACTTATGAAGGGTCACGTTTTCCATCTGGTCTGGCGCATCCTGAGGACAGGAGATGCCCAAAGCAGCTTTTCCCCGACGTGGAATGGGGTCAAAGGGAATCAGGTGGAGCCGCTGGTGAGAGAGGGGTTGTAAATTTTTGACTGCTTCCCCCCTACAGCTCGACTTTTCCAGCCAGTTTGAAGCCCAAGCAAACCCTGAGCGTCTCAGAGATGAGTAATCGGGCATCAGCTTACTTCGCAGACCGCAGCTGAGTCACTTTTCAGTTGCTGCTCAGGGCGGACAGAGAAATCCTATCTCCTGTGAAAGGAAAATTGGCCGCCGGAGTCCCAAAAGTGCCCCGAGGATCAACTGAAATGAAAGTAAACCGATAATTTCCAGATCGCGTGGAAAACAGAGTGGTATCGAATTTAACCACCGCAAACTCAGTCCGGCAGGACGAGCCTCTCCTGGAGCACTTTATCGCGCTCCCATTCGAGAGAGATGCCCAGGTCATTCTACTCTTTTTTTAATATTATTGTTTACATTCCGAGCACAAACAGCCCTTCCTTTCGCTGCATCGCAAACCTGCACATTCTTGGGAAAATGTAAATTTGCCATTTGTGTATGAGGAAGGTGCAGGGAGGGAAGAGTCTGGGGGCTTAGGGGAGCCCCGTATCCAGCATCTGCAGGTGTGTAATGTGTCAGGAAGAAAGTTGGCATAACCTGTTTTATGGAATTTTTTTTCCCCGAGATGAATCTTCAGTTACATTGATGTCTGTCTGGAACTCAGATTCCATTAAGAAAAAACAACTTGTTTTCCATCAGGAGGTGGGCTGTATTGATCTACCCGGGTATTTACTCTCTGCTGATTGCAGTGAGAAAAAGCCACTGTGGAGTCACTCTCTTCACCTTGAATCTTTGGTGAAGGTTGTGTTTGAACTTCACTGGGAGTGTTTCACCTCCCTGCTCCCCCAGATTTAATGTTTTCCCACAGGGCTGGGCCCTGTCTAAGCTGTACCTAGAGTTTTTCCCTGTCCAGTTTTGACCATGGGGTGTAATCAAATCCAGAAGGAAGTCCCTGGCCAGCTATAGGTGTTGCAGATGTAGGTACAGATATGTTAGCCAGCAGATCGTGGTAGCTTCTCTGTTTTCCCAAAGCTTCCCCCACGCGCAAGGAATAGATGCTATTTATGACTCCTAATAGATCTGGATTAAGGTAATTTAGGAATCCTTAGGTTCGTCTCTCAGCTCAGGAAGATGACAGGCTCAGGGAGGTATGGATGGGTGACATTTCCATCATGAGATCCGTCCTTCCCCCTCTCTGCTCCCCCCCTCTCCGCGTCTCCCCCTTCCAGCCCTAAATGTGTCATGCTTTGTCACATCCTCTGCGTGTGTGTTTTTAGAGAACATTTGAATAAAAGGCTCGATGCCAGGTATTGGTGACACAGTGGGTGGAATTTGCAGCCTTTCCACAAAGAGTTGGAAGCCTCCATTTGCATAAGGTCAGGGTACAGCTTCTCACAGAACTTTAGCAGCATCTCTGTCTCTTAGCAACACTCTTGCACTCTTGGTCCCTGCATTAAATTGACTGGTCCTTTCCTTTTCTTCCTTTCATAGGGAGGCTTACAATAAAATGTCACCCTTCCAACCTGTGCCTGTCACCCAGTAGGTCATCTGTTTCTCTTACACCTCCTCCCCCCCACACTTCATCTCCAATTAGGGGATGAGATTATTCATTTGGTGGATTCCCAAAACTGCTTCATTTTTTATTTTGTTAATTAATATTAATAACATTTCTCCCTTTGTATTAATAAAAAGGAGCCCTCATAAACAGTGAGGAGATAAGGAGCAAATTGCAGGCACCTGCAAAACAATGGGATTGGAGAGGGGTAATAAGGCGAGTGGAGATAGAGAGAGCAAGGTTTAGGTCATCCTCTCCACCCATTTAGTTGATGCAGGGTTGAACTCAGCATGGAAGCCTTCAATGTGCTCAGAATATTAGAGTCACCCCTCTTGGCTCCGGCATGGGAATTGGTGACAGAATACAGATGCTGATAGGTGGTGTTAATGGAGGGTCAGGCTTGGACAATAGTATCCATCACTTGCCTCATGGCTTTGCTGTCAGATGGAGTCATTTCTGACTGCTCTATCACCAAGATTTGGGAGAGATTCAATTATTACCTTAGGCTTGGCAGCAGTAGATACAAATCTATGCCCAAAGAACCGGAAAAATCACCCCTTTCTTCTCCCCCAAAGTATGTTTTCCCCCTTCCTAAATAAAATAGATAATTTTTTTAACAACGGAGGGGGGGGAAGGAAAATCAATGTCCGTGCCATTCGATCTGTTTCTTTGCTATGAATTCCTGGGGGAAAAATAAATAGCCACTACTTTGCTCGGCCTGAGAGTTACCTGGCTGTTCCATTGCACTGTGAAACTTTTGTAAGGAAGATTATGTCAGATCCCCTAAACTTTGGAGCCTGTATCGAGAGTTTGTGCCTTATACCCGGAATTCCGGGCTGTGCATCCCAGGCAGGGAACTAAATCCCGTCTCTGGGTGTCGGGGGCTGAGCAGACACACTGCAGAGCCCCTCTTCACCCAAGGCGGGTGGCGAGATTATTTATCAAGAGCTCTCGTTAACTTTAAGAGTGGGGCTAAAGAACAAACTTTAACCACGAAAAAGCTCTCTATTTCCCCCTTTCTACTTTTTAAAGGTATTTAAGTGGTGATAGCCGTTTTAAATTCAGTCCGGATTTTATTCCCTGGCTCCCTGTGGAGAACTGATCCACTTCTAAGGAGGAATGGCTTGTTTTCTCTAACACGTTATCCACCTCTTGAGTGGTGCAAACGCTAAGGTGAAACCTGGTGCTTTTCAGCGGTATTTCTTCAAAACTCTTATTCAAACGCCCCTCTCCCTACTCGCTGCTCCTCCCGAAGCTTTCAGACACTGTAATTCCTGCAAGATAAATTCTCAGGTAATGGGTTCTGAGAAAAAGCAACAGAGGTTAGGAGTCAACTGCCTCCTCTTTAATAATTCACATGTCATATTTTTTCCACTTTGTCAAGTTGGCTAAAGAAGATGGGCAGGGCTGAGACAGGCAGACACTTGAGTTTATTATCCGAGGGCTGGGGCGATCCGGGGAAGAGCGATGCCCTCTCTGCCTCTAGCAGAGGGGCAAATCCCGCTGCCTGGCTCCAGGGTTGTGTCTGCTCGCCCGTCTCCCAGAGATTTAGCAAAGGAACGCTTGGTTTCCAGCAGCCGCACCCTGCCTGGCTTTCCTCTTCCTATGATCCCCCCTTCTTCTCTCCTATTTACCTGTAAAGCTGTTATTCGTCCCTTCGATTCTTTCACTACCATAAAAAGAAAAAAAATAGAGAAATTAAAAAGGACCCTGAACGACAACCCATACTTTATTTTATTTAATTTTTATTTTAGCCACTGCATGTGGTTTGTCTCCCTGAGTTCTAACACAGTTTCGCATGGGATATTTATTCAGCTTTGTAAAAGTTTCGGGGTTTACTGGCTCAATTTCAAACAGTTTTGGATAACTAAAGGGAAGGTGGAATTTTTCCCTGAGGTGAGGATGCCGGTTTTGGGCTCTCTTCCCCCAAAGCAGCAGTGCAACAAAACACCAGCAACTGCAAATGCAGGTAAAATCTTGTCCCTGAACTGGAAGAAACAAACAGTTGACTTGTACGAAATTTGTCACCCTTCCTTAAATGATAAAGTTCTCCGAAAAGAGTACGAAAATGTTATAATCCCAGTAATTTCCGCTAATTGGTCTTTTCAGATGGCTTCCAGAAAAGCTTGCACGATTTTCTAATTTTTCACTTTCTTGCCTCATCGTTGACACATTCTCCCGCCACATTCTCCAGACCTATCTTCTAGTGTGAGTGCAGATAATGTCGTGTACCTGTGAAGGTGTCAGCTGCATTTTGAAATAAAGTAGAAGAAAAGAAGAGAAGAGGCTCCCTGAGCCACACAGCCTGCTATTGAAAGCACAGATACAGGTGAAAACACGGGTGACAGCAGAGCAGAAAATGTCTTTATTCTTCTGGGAACTGCCTCTTTTCTCGTCTTACTGTATTATGATTTTCCTCATGCTATCGTTTAAAGTAAAACCACTTTTTTTCAACAGTCTTTCACTGAAGCGGCAACACATTTTAACTGATCTTTTGCAGTGTGGTCTCTTATGTGTGGCTATAAGTCTTATCCAGAAACAGTAAATCTGTCTTATCTGTCAGATTTCGGTAACTTTATACATGAAAGGGAAGAGCAAGTAACTTTGGGGGATTTAGCAAAAGGACTTATCAGTGTAAGCAAGGATAACAGCAAACCCTGAGGCCCATGGGAAGTTTGCTTTTGTGATACTGGCCAGGGTTGTTACATTTTTGGTTAGAGGCTCATGACTTTCACCCTTTCTGCAAGCATCATTTCCAGAAACAGGCAGCTCAGGTTTGCAGTGAAGATTGCTCTGGGATTTCGTTAGGGTTTGTTTTTCCTTCTGAGAAAACCCCTAGTGTTACTGGGGCTTCAACACTTCAGAAATAAATAGACACCCGGAACAAGACCCATGAGCCAAAGAGAAAGAACAAGCTGATAGTCACCCGGCCGGCAGGCTGGAGAGGGCTGGGGGAGCATCCTTTGGGGGGACGGGATGCAGAGGTGCTTCGCGCTGTGACTTCTGCCTTCGGTCCTTCCGATGAAACACTGTGTGCCTCACGGCTTGCACAGGAGTGACAGGCTGGCACAGAGGTCACCCTTGGGCTCAGGCGCGTCCCCAAACTGTCTGCGATTGTCGCGTTTCTCCCTGCCCTGGGGAGGGTGAGAGGCTCTCCGTGCAGTGCTCACCTGCCATAAGGCATAACTTTATCCCGGCTGAAACTCTTAAATTTACAGTCTGACACTTAGAAACTTGGTTTTATTATTATTATTTTTCCAGACACCAGCACTTTTTTTTTTCTTTTTGTTTTTTTTTCCCCGGCTTCCGGGCTGGGAGTTGATTTTCCCGGTGCCAAACTGCTCCCAGAGACACCCGGCAGGCGCCGAGCGGGGCTTGAAGGGAGAGACAGAGCCATCCTCCATTGGCAACCGGCGATGAAACGCACTTGAAAAGCTGCCAAGGAGAATTAGGATGGTAGCCCTATCCTGCAAAATCAGATGGTTTACAGTGTCCCTGAGCAGCTGTTAAGCTTGTTGGGTTTTTTTATTAGTATTATTATTACTATTTTCCGGCATATTTTTTTAACACCTGCGAAGTTTGTCTATGAGGATGCCACTAAAGACAGAAGTACTGAGTGCTTGACAGACTCCATAAAGTCCTTGGCATCCTTCTAGCTACGTGACAGGTCCAAGGACCGGGATGCGAAAGCCGGGGGTGAGCGCGGCCCGGCGGAGCGCAGCTCCCTGCTCGCTCTGCCTGGCACCACGGGGCGATACCACCTCCCTGCTGACCGGCAGAGATGCCCTCCTGGCCCCAAAATAGGAGAGAGATGGAGGACTTGGTGGGGAAGCCACCTGCAGCTGGTCCTTCCTGCCTCAGTCACACAGCATGTCCTGCGCGGCGCAAAGGGAAAAGAAGCTCTTTAGACATTCAGACAGCACCGATTTAATGGGAGAAAAAAAAATTAGATCTGGTGCTCTCTGCTCGCTGTTTTCCGGTGAGGAGATGACGCTGGCAGGGGGGCTCTGCAGGGCAGGCCCCGCCCCGGTCCGCGAAGCCCCGGCCCCGGCGGAGGATGCGCTGTGCTCCCCCGGCTGCATCACTGTCCCCACTCACACCTCTCCTTTGAACCCATCTTCCTTCTGTCTGCCAAACATCTGGAACATCCCCCCTCCTCCCCCTTGATTCCACTTGCTGTTTCTTATTGAGTTCTCCAAGTCTCTCTGCAACTTGTCATAACCTGTAATAAAATGCCCTTTTCGTCGAGAGTTAAAGTCCAGAGGGCATCAGATCCATTTCCAGCTGACAGCAGAGAAGCCAGGCAGGACAGCGGCGGGAGGATCGCTTTTGCCTGCCTCCAGGGCTTTAACTATTTCCCAGCGAGGCACCCCGAGAGCAACCTGTCCCCACCCAGATCCCCGGATAACTCATTACAGCCTGTCGTGATCACCCAGCACCAAAAGGGGACCAGGGCTGGGGGTACTGGGCAGCCTCTGCCCCGGCAGAGCCTGCAGGTCCCTGCCAGGGAGGGCACTAAACAGCAGAGCATCCTCATGTCCCCGTGGTCCAGCGCAGATATGTGAATTATCCTTATTTATTCTCATTCTTATTAATTTTCGCTCTTGTTTTAATTATTTATTCCTATTCTTTATTGCTATTGCCAATGTCTTTAGAGTACACTGAAAGAAACATGGCAGCTGTATGTTTATATATATATATATACACACACTATTATATATTAAAAAGAAGGCAACATCAGACATATGATGATAATTGTTCTTTTTGTGTCCACCTTCATATGCATACATATATGTATCTGTGTTTATATGCATATTTACATTAATCAACATATACTGTATGTATATGTGTATGTGTTTGCATACAGAGGAGGTGTATATACGCAGATACTACGCAAAAAAAGATTATATTACCTAAAAAAGGGTTCATCCTGCCCAGTCTGTTACCTTTTCTGTTTACAGACGTGTGTGTAGGACCAGAAAAGTATGTCAGACTATAAGGTGTGAGAGACCAATGGGCCCTTAAGAGGTGACGTGATTTATTTCCTTTTACAGTCCAAGCAAACAAATAACAAACAGGAGGTGGGCTAAAAATACTCCCATCAAGGTGCAATGTCTCCCTGGCATTGCCTGGCATGTCCTGGCAAAGGGTGAGGCTGCAGGGCTGGTGGTGGGACTGCATCTCTGATCAAGTATTTATGGCCATTGCATCCTTGCATAACATTTACTTTGCTTTCATTAATGGTTTTCTCCACTCCTTTCCCGCTCCTTGCTGCAAACAGCTTCAGTCAGCCCCAGCCCTTGTGATGATATCAAGAAAGGTTTTTCTTTTTCTTTTTTTTTTTTTGTCCAGCCAAAGCGAGGTCATTCTAATAATACCCAAGGTCACTGGTGGGAGCCACCGAGTCTCCCAGTCATTTTTCATTTGCTTGCAACAGTTAATGACAGTCACAGGGATGGAGCTGGGAGCTGATGGCCATGTGATGTCACCAGCACATGCTAGGGGATTATAAGGGCAGGTACAGGGCAGAGTTGTGGATTAAAAATGATGGAAAAAAAATCACTATTAACTGCTTCACTCCAGCAGCTTGGTGGAAAAAAAAAAAAAAAGATACAGACAAAGGAGGGGGATTTCTTCTTTCTCCCCCCTCCAAATCAGTTCTTTAAAATGCCAGCTCAACTGCTCCACTTTTTCCTGATTTAGTGACTCAGCTGGAAAAGATCTGCAAAGTGTGTGAGTGGAGACACTGCTTACTGCACCAGCTGCTGGGCAAGAGATTGCAAAAGCAACCTTGCAATTACCCTGAGGCGTTGCTCTCCCTCCCACCCAAATCAAAGGCCTCATCCCCTTCCTCCTGCCTGTGGTGACACCAGCAGGAGTCAGACCTAGACAAGTTTTTTGACCTAGATAGGTATACTGGGGGAGTTTTTTGGTTGTTTTAACTTATATTTTTATTCTAGCTGTCCACTTGGGGGAAAAAAAAAAGAAAAGAAAAGAAAAGAAAAGAAAAGAAAAGAAAAGAAAAGAAAAGAAAAGAAAAGAAAAGAAAAGAAAAGAAAAGAAAAGAAAAGAAAAGAAAAGAAAAGAAAAGAAAAGAAAAGAAAAGAAAAAGAAAAAAAAGAAGAATGAATAGAAACAAACCTCCTGGTGAGGCTGCAGTGCTCTTTGGTTGGAGGAGCCCTGGGGGAGGTGGGTATTGATTTAACCATGTGCACCAACTGTGAGGTTCACGCTGCAAAGTGCCCCTCACACAGCCATGGTCACACTCAGACCTGCCCCTCGCCTCTGGGGAGTCACCCCAGGGATCTCAGTCCTCATGTGTGGCCCATCACTTAAACCCATGGGCGGAAACATTAAGCACTGGAAGGCCAGGAGTGTGCACCAGCCTGCAGGGACCAGGGGAGGAAGGTACAGACATCAACTAGATACAAAGTTTTCTTATAATTTAATGAATGTATTTATATCCTGGTCCAAAAAGTGCAGAAGTAAGAATTTTTTAGCCTGTAGGTTATCTAATAATTTGGACAAACTGCTCTTTCTCACTTGGAAACAAACCCAAAAGAAATACAAATTGCATATTAGTCTTCACTCAGCCTCTCATCGTTGAACTATTTTGTCTTAGTTATCTCATCTTATTGTATTTATTTATGAAACATGACCTTCTCATAGTCTTTGGTTGTACATTTTTACTATTTTCTGACATTTTAGCTGTATAATGACCACTAATTTCATTGTTCATTATTGTCATCACGTATCTTATAAAAAAGGAATTACATGAAAAAGTTGAATATCAGTTGAAATTTTTGTCCAATAACATTTTTTTTATTAATTCAATGTACAAGAGCAAAAATCATCCACTGAAATGTAGCAAACCAGAACAAAACAATTATGACAGAAAACAAGTGGCTGGTTTATATAAACATCTAAATTCTGAACCTGTTTCACAGCTTACAGCCATTTATGAAACTCTCACTACAAAGGTCAATGGACTTCAGATCACCTCCTGTTTGTGGCAGGATGGATCAATGGAGTGAAGAGATGAATTCAAACTGATGTAGTTTTCCAAAATACACTTGGATGTGTAAAACTCCTACTTTGTTTCCTGTGTTTGTTATCTTCTCTTAAGGCTCATTCCTGCAAATAACTTTTCCTTCAAATCCTGTGTCTCTTGTTTGGATGAGAAGGGAGAAACAGATGCAGCTGGAGGCTGAATTTTTGAGCCAAATCATGTTGCTCTAAACAGTCGTGGCTGCAGTGAAAGCCCCTGAAGGATGCTGAGCTGTGGCAGTGCAATATCTGCTCTGAGACGTCTTGTTAAGGATCTTCAGGTGTTACCTGGTAGTTACTTCAGCAGTTCTGTCAGAATCAGAGGCTGATGTATTTAATTCTTTTTCCTGAGAAGACACAAACCCATGCACTGCTCTGCAGATGAGACTGTAGCATGTCCTTCCTATCTGCCTATTTTCCACAAAAATGCATCATGTCCTGTTTAAAATTGGGCCTGACTTGATTTCTCGTAGTTAATAGGATTAGAGCATCAGCCTTTCTCAAGGATATTGAAATGCACGGGGAGAGTGGTACCGAGTTGCTGGTGTCTTTCTTCTCCTCCTGTGATGGGCATAATGACACACCTCCAAGCAGAGGGGATTTGTCCGGTGGGAGCAGGCAGATTATCTGTATCTAGTGAAACAAGGCGTGCATGGCAACCTTTGCCAAGGCTCAAAGCCAGAACCTACTCACTATAAAATAATTGTGTCACTACCTAACCAAGGCACTCTTCATGTTTCATTTATCTTTTGACTGTAATTGAATGGTTGAAAAGCAAAAAATGTAGACAAATTCCAGCTGTATTGAGATCTGTTTCTTTCTCTGCTACCGTGGCCCATCATTAGATAGTTTCACTCCCTGTACAGAAGGTCAGAGAGTATAAATATAAATTGCATTTTGCATTACTTCTAGATGAGTGAAGCTGTCAAAGCAATAATATAAGCTTTCAGTCCCACATTCTATCACTTCTTTCCCATTTTTTGGCCAGGAGGTCATGTGCAAATTGAACGTGACAGCCCAGACGACATGTCCAACAGACTTATATTGTTAGACAGTTCTGCCATGGCACCACAAATTAAACCACATCGGACTTAGAGCTCTTTGGGAGCTGCCAACAGTAGCTCATGGTTCTTGCAAAAAAGTTTATGTCCACATCAAGCCTGTATAAGGATAACAGCAACTCTTTTTGACAACCTTGTCAAAAATGCAGAAAATGCGGGAAAAGAAATCTTTCAGGTAAACCTGAAAGAACTGATCACAGTAATGCGTGGATGCATTTATAGCATGTGTGTGTGTGTGTGTGTAAGTATACTCTTCACTTCTGTCAAAACTCTCTCCTCCAATCTATTATTAATAAGTGATATTCAGTATTTAGTGAGTATTTTTGCTATCAACATTCATAAGCGGGGTAGCAAACTCCTAATTTTCCACCTCTTTTTTATGCAAGCAAAGTTAACTTCCTGTCTGTTGGATTAAGCACTGTGTATGCCAGTTAATATGTTGTTGATGATTTGGAAATAAATGTACATTTATAGCATTAAAATCTGCATGGGCACTCTCCACTAGTAGCTATTTGGATGGTGTAGCCTAAATTGACTTGCGAAAATAGATGCCACTGAAAATTGTATTTTATATTAACTCAGAGTGCAGTTTTTATACAGAACACCAGAAGGATGAGATTGAGGTTGTTTTCTTCAGCTGGAGTCGAATCAGGTGTCAAAGTAGCTTTAGAAAGTTCTTTGTGCTGTGTACAATGTTGGAGAAAAGATAATGCTGAATGACAGTGAAACAAGATCGCTCTGGGGACAGAAAACCAGATTTCGAGCCCTTCACCTTTAGGTATCTAAAAATGTAGCACAGGTTGTGAATGACTGAAAATTCTTAGCATCTGGCAGTGTCTGCTGGCCTGTGCTAAAGAGCTGGTGGTCTTGATCCAAATCTCGGCAGAAAGGAGTTCACATTATAAATGACACTATCTGGCAAATCTTTGCTCTAGTCTGAGCAGAGGGGCCAAGAACTAACTTGGCACAGAACCTTGTGCTTTCCCTCATCGCAGAAATGTTCTCCCTAGATAAGGGCTGAGGCATACATATGGATCAAGAAAAGTCCCTGCCACTCTTGCTCTACCAGCCTCCCATGAATGAACAAAGAACTTCATTTTCAAGGACTATCAGGCTTTTTTTTTCTCTTTTTGCCTTTTTTTTTTTCTGAGAAGGACTAAACTTAGAGTGAAGAGTTTGAGCCCCATCTGGTACAGATCGGTAGGAGCTTTGCAGGCTTCAGTAGAGCTACACTGATTTACACCAGATGATGTTATTAGAGGACTGAACTATCCAACAATAATTATAAAAAATGTCTTTGATTATGCATGTGCAACAACTATTTATGTTTACATTGCAGAGATTTGCATGTAGCACAGTGGGGAGTATTTTATCTCTTCAAAACATTGCACCAGCATAAATAATCCACTGACATTCAAATGAGCAAAGAAATACCCGCTTTTTACCACAAGATGGACCATAAAGGATGTTCTTCACGCATCTTGTTCAAACAGATTTGTCAATAATCTTCAACTGCAAAGTTCATTCTAAAGAAAGAAACATGGAAAAAAAAAGAAATAGTAAAAAGTCATGTTCTGTTCTAGGTGGCTACATTATAGATTGCTCTGAGCAGTGAGTCTGGATGCAACCAGGTGACCCTGCACTTGAGAGAGAAGAGGATGGAGGAACCAGGGAAAGTAGGACATCACAAACGTCCCACAAAAGGCAGTACCATACCTCATCTGGTGGTGTTCAAAGTGATTGTCAAGGAATATGGGCCAGTTCAAATCCAGAGTGAATTGGACACAAACCTATCAATGGCGGAGATGGAGACATTAATGTGAAAACTGGGAGACGCTCTGTTGAAGTACCAGCCTGGAACAGCACAACAAAAATTACCATTGTGGGAATTACACTGATATTTAAGCTTTCAAAACAGAAAATGCTTAAAATATGCAGTAATATGTTGTATCTTTGACTCACAAGAGGAAAGGCAGATGAAAGCACAGGTAATATTCCTTTGATGTTTGAACTACATACACAGGTCTCTTGCTTTGACTTCTGGGGGGTTTTTTATTTGCTAATTGCGCTTTGGTGGTGCTTCGAAGGCATTAAATTTCTCAAATTAAGGCATGTTGCCCTACTCTAAATATAGATTTCCTCTTGAGAACAAAGGAGAAAAGTGTTGCTGGTATTTTAAGTTTGATGCCCAGCAGACAACTGGAAGATGCACAGACATCTTTTCATGGCCCGGCTTCTGCTATTCGCCTTTGCATCTTCCTTCAGCTGCTGGTGAAAAAACCCAGGAGATTCCTCCATTTATACCAACAGAAGAAGTTTTTGTCCCACATGGGAGACTACACAGCACTGACCTCACCTGGGTGGTTCGGCAGACTCCACTCTGTTGTCCTAAAATCATGTTTCCTCAGTTTCCTTATCAATAGAATGAGGATGTGATAATGATGATCTTGGGAGCTCTCTGAACAGTAATTTGTGTTTTTATTAGCTCTTCCAAGATGAAATATGTCATATAAATGGTCAGAGTTATTAAACTGAGCTTAATTGGCAAGGGCTTGAGAAAAAATTTCTGTCATAATCATCATATCTTTGAACAAGTGAAGGTGTTAGTGGACTTGATCTGGCACAAGGCTTCCCTTTAGTGTGGCAGAGCAATTCAAGCTCAGGATGGGAGAAGTCAAGCCATCCCACCTGATCCACTGGATCCTTAGATAAGAGCCTAAGATGAATAGTCATATAAGATATATGCTCAGGATCAGTGAGAGACAGAAACTCCAGTCTAATTTTGTAAGTAAACAGGGTGAAAGTGAGCTGCTTTAGAATCCTGGCTGCTCAAAGCAAGAGAAGAACGTTAAAAACCAGACACAGATTCTAGCAGAGGAAATCTGACAGGGGGAACACAGGCTTACCTGGGGGCTTTGGAACACCAGTCAGATGGGATAATCCTACTTTTGAATCTTTGTGGATTTCTCTAAAAGCAGCTCTCTCTATTTTGAGGGCTGCTTTTTGGGAAGAAATTAGCTACTGTGATTAAACCCCAAATTGTAATCCCAGCAAACTAGCCAAACCTCCAGGCACTCTGCTCACCAGAATTTTGTTACAAGAGGAATCTGTCACGTCACTACAAAATGAGGCCAAATTTTCAAAGATCTCTCTCCAATGACACTCAGAGGTCTGGTACTAAGCCATCAGGGGATTTGCATTCACAGTTTGGGTTTCCAACATGACAATAAGAAGTTTAACTCCAAACACAACTGCGTTGCACGAGTGCATTAAAAAAAACAAAGTGAGAAAAGCCTCTTTTCATTTTCTGGGACAAGCATGAGTAAACTAAAGTGACAACTGTGCTTTTGCTTTGCATGCAGGCTTCCTTTGATTTTTCATGAGAGCTTGGACACCCAGAAGTTGTGTTCATAGGAGCTAATCAGGAAAATAAAAGAAGTTTTAAAAACTCCTATTTTGAATTCAGCACTGAAGTCACCCAATAGGTGTATAATCCATACTCCTGAGAATTATTCTGTTGATTGTAAAACTGCCTCTAAATACTTAGAGAGGATATAGATATTCAAGACAACAGGGAGTGTAGTGGTAGGATGAGGGGTAACAGTTTTAAAGTGAAAGAGGATATATTTAGGTTAGATATTAGGAAGAAATTCTTCTCTGTGAGGGTGGTGAGGCACTGGCACAGAGAAGCTGTGGATGCCCCATCCCTGTGTTCAAGGTCAGGTCAGCTTGGATGGAGCTTTGCGCAGCCTGGTCTACTGGAAGGTGTCCCTGCCCATGGCAGCAGGGTTGGAACAAGATGATCTCTAAAGTCCCTCCCAACACAATCCATTCCAGGCTCCTGTTAGACTGTGATTCTGTGAAGATGAATCTGTTCTGAGATTTTGAGTCCAGTCCTCTCGATCAGCAGAGTGAGCAAGGGTAGAGCTGGGTCACTGCTCACTCACTGTGCGAGTGAAGGGGCTGAGACTCTACAGTGTACAAGTATTATGGGTAGGACTGAACAGAATTGGACAGTTTTGATGTGGTTATAGACATCTCTTCCTTAGCAGCACCAGCTCTTGCTGTCTGCCAGATATATCAAGTGTGCTTCTAAATCTGGTGTTTATTTTTCACTTGATTTTACCCTCCATCATGATTTAACCAGCTGGGCAAGCAATGCTTCTCTTTCCAATTTTATCACTAACAGGTTTTGCCATGGCTCACTTTCTTCTACAGTTTATGCATTTTTAAATTGGTAGCTGCTTTAATATTATTTGCAGCTAATATATCCCTTTCCTGACCGACATTCACCACACTTACAGTGTTCTCTCAAGTACCTGTGTCAAGGCTACTGTGTCAGTGGGTTTCATTTTTCACCCTGTCTACAAGAGGAGTTTGGGATGGTCCATTATAGGTACTTCTGTTATATGCATCAGATCATTCATTTTAGTGTACTTTCCAAATTGTCATGTCAGTGCAGTCCCAAAGCAGAGTGTATAATCATGCGGTGACTGCTGGGTGAGATGCTCTTCCAGTGTAAAGTGACATAGCTGTGCAGTCTAGTGTGGTTTGTGATCAATTTTTGAAACTGGTCTGTGCTTTCTACTAGTGTGATATAGGTCCACAGTTATTTGTGTGTTTATAGATATTTCTTTATTTGATAAGATGTGAATTCATTGCATATAATTTCATGCTTTGTGACAAAATAAATTTGAAACATTTGTAAATTTATAAAACCAGAAAATTTTTTTCCTCACTTTGTTTTTCTCCTCCTGTCATCCTTTTACTGAATGACTAATAAATCAATGCTTAGGAAACCCATTAATGACACAGAGAAAACTTGTATTTGAAGTTTCTATTTATCTTACTGATTCACTCTGTGAGTATTCTTCACTGTGGTCAATTTTTTTCTTATAGAAGGATCTCTGCCTCAAAGCTTTTGGCCAGAATGTCATATCTAGATTTGAGAAGTCTTAAGAGTTTAACAGAAATAGATGTCATTTATTTTTAAGCATTTTTATTTACCCGTGGAAGAAATATATGCACATATGGGATTCAAGCTAAAAAGTCTCAGGGTTTCCTCTGCCAGAAGAGTTTGTTAGGGCTGGGGATTGAATGATCTGACCACAACCTCTTCCCTCTGCCGAGAAGAGCATCTGCGAGGAGGCAGTGCCTGAGGTGAGAGGAGAAACAACCAGCACTCCTCAGCCAGGGTGAACTGACCCTTTAACCAATTCACAGTCACCACTTGCTTCTCATGTCATTTCCTCTAATACAAAATTTTATGCTGTCTTTATTAGAGCCTTTATTTTGGTTTTTTTGTTTATTTGTGTGTTTGCATATTTTTTTTAGAAGAGCTACAACCCTTTACATTATTTTCTACAGTTCACAATAATAAACACTATCCCTTTCTTACCCAAACCATTCGCTTTCCAGATCCCTCTTATAATATATGCTGTAGCAAACCAGTGTTGTTCTTGGGAGGGTTGAGGGCTAATAGAATATTTCTTGAATAAAATAACCCCTGACGCATAGGTGAACACAAACAGAAATGGCCAACATTTTCAGTGGCTCCTATTCATACCCATCACTGGAGCAACTCAAAATACCTGCCCAAATTTTAATTTATGAATCAGGTCTGCAATGAGCAATGGAATTGCTGAGGACATGGTGTTGAAGAAACTGCAAATATCTGTTCCTTTGCAGATATCGTGTCAGCCAAGTTCTCACTCTCCTGCTTTGTCACCCATCTCGAGCTGTTGCTTTGGTGATGCCTGACATAATGCAGCCAGCCAAAAATGAACCATCCTGAATGTTTGCACTATGGTTCATATCCTCAGAGGTGTTTAGGTGTCTCCTCATCTTGATGTGACACCACCAGGCTGAGTGACAGGACAGTGCCCCAAGCCAGGCTCACCTGGCTCTGCAGGACTCCCCCAGACAGGGGACACCAGGTGGTGCAGAGCCACTGTAGTGGATCCGGTGCCATCTGCCCTCCTGGCCATGAGCACGGAGGCTCTTGGATGCGCCAGAGAGTCCTGGCTGCCAGAGCAATCCCTCAGTGCCGCTGACAGCTTGTACGAGGGACAGGACTGTGTCCAGATGGCCCCAGATTTTGAGGAACTACACTGAGAGATCGAAACTGAACTCACCCCTCCCATGTCAGTGGTGGGGGCTGAGTGTGCTTTCGTCTCCTATATTCCCCATATCCTACTCCTGTCATCTGCCATCCCTGACAATATCATCACTGGCAATGCCACCCATCACCACGCAGGCTGGCAACCATTCCAAGCTCCCCCCGACCTGCACCGCCTGTCACCTTCCCTCCACTGCCCTTCTGAGGTCCAGCCTGGTCTGCTGTGTGCCCCTTTCTCCTCCTTTCTGTGTCTCCTTCCTCACCACAGCCTCCCATCTGTCACCCATCCCAAAAAACAAGTGACAAATCACTTTTCTCAGCATCCTGTGCCTATCCTCCAGATATCCTTTATACATCTTTTTTCCATCCTACAGCGAGGTCATGCTTCTTAACCTCACTTCCCAGGTGCCCATATGCTTTCTTTTTATATATATATCATTTTTTCTTCCTCTATCTCAGTTTATTTTTCATCAGTGATGCCAGCTGGGATCATCTGTTTGGCCACGTCCTGTACAACTGCCTTTTTACCTCCATTCCCTCGATCCTCCCTTCATGGAACTCCTTCTGCATAAGAGTGAATAGTCCCTTTTTCCTGTCACTTAAGAAATGGTACTGAGGTAACAGCTTTTTAAAAAAAAATGTCAAGACCATAAGAAATAGGACAAATGCAGCAGAAAATATGTCATAAGTTGTCATTTAATGTAAAATGGACACTGGAAGCCAAGAATGTAACAACTGTGTAAGGTGATGGTGATTCACCCTTTCCTTCACTGTTTGAAATTTACCCTGTAAACATTTCGGATGCAAGGAGCACTTGCAGTGATGTGGAAGGACACCAGCTAATAAGGTACACATTTTCATGCAGATAACCCCACAGAAACAACAAAAAAAAATCCACCAAACTTCCCTGCTTGCTCGGATTTGCTTTAATTGGGGTAGATTTACTGATTGGACTTAGGAGTTTGCATCCCTCTTCCCTCACTGGCAAACAAACCATGAATTTCCAAGAGAAGAAATACAACCCCATCTCTATAATGGTGCTACTCAGGCCCATTTGTGAAGAAAACCTGCTCTTTGCTGCAAAAAACAGCCCTTCTCACTCAGTAAGCTCTTTTCTATGGGAAATACATTTGGTTTCTTCCTGACTTTTCCTTTGTCTGCCCCTGCCATACCATTAACTCTTGCTTATCATCTCCCTCCTCCTCTCACCAGTCAACTTGTCACCAGTGACCACTGATAACCACATGTCACGCAGCATCTCCACCGTTATGCCAAAGTTCTGAACAGCTCAGGTGGGGATTTTTTTCTAATTTATACTCTCGTTATTTTACCTGGTATTACCATGCACAGCTGATCATCAGCTCCATTTGCCTTGATGCCCAGCTTACTTAGAGCAGTGTATTGTTAATTGGAGCACAGAATTTTACTTGTCTTAATATCAGGAAGTTAACCACAGCCCCTGTGATTGGTACCCTGTGTCCATCCCTTAGAAAAGGCCAAGGCTGAATGTCTTCTGCACCATGAAATAGTGGCTTACTGAAGCTCTGAAAGCTGATCACTCTTCAAACATTTGCAAGTATATTATCATTTTGCTCCCCACATCCACCAGTCTTAACTGAAAACATTACTGCTGAACTGGGTGGGGAAGTAGAAATGACCCAAAGGCAACACTGGGGCTGAAGCCCTTCTCAGAGTGCTGGTTCTGCAGCAAAATCCACCCCACAAAAAGTAGAGAGGAGTTATGGAATATTTCTAAGTGCTGTAGAGTGAAGACCTGCCTTCCTTTCCCTGGGTTTGATTTCCAGAGAGGCACATAAACCCCTCTTTCTGCTCCTCTGTATACACACATCTCTGTGTACGCACACACACCCCTGTGTCTGCAAGGGGACATGTTCAGCTTGCAAAGATTTAAAAGCCAGACACAGTGAATTCTTACCAGGATTTGAAGGTCCAAAGCAATGCAAAAATCTCAGAATCAATCAAACTACTGCTGAAGAAACCCTAAAAAAGCTTAAAGGTAAGGGAGACACACAGAAATTTTAATATTTAAGCCAACTCTACTTACTGTATATAGTGTCCAATTTACAGTCCTCTGATGCTTCCTGTGATAAAGGAAAATTTTTAAAAAGTTGAAATTGAGACTGTCAGGCAGAACAAAAATAAATTGTTGCTTCTGGCACATTGCTTGGTGTGGGTGAGCATCATACCAGGCCAACGACCCTGAAAGATGCTTGTTCTACTCATTCACATTCCTCCAAGCAGCAGTTTTCAGCCTTTGGCCAGGAAAGACCTTGTGGTCCATGAGGCAACCTCCAAGTGACCAGGAGAGGTGACAGGTCTGCAGTCAGTGAGAAGAATGGCAGGGGCTGAAAAAGCGAAATGGATTGAAAAGAATCTTCTGTATGGGAAGAAATTAATTTAACTCTTTACTTCTACCTCCGTTGCTAGGCCAGACCAGGATGAAGCCATTGGACAAGCTGCTTAAAAATACACCCAGAGAGATAAATTCTTCTAAAGATGTAAAAACACCCAGAGTGCAACCTAGGCTTTATAGATGAGAAATTCAGATGACACATCTACCTTTCATTGCATTAATTTTAAATGCAATCAATTTGCCACAGTTAATAAAATGTCTGCTATACTTTGTGGGGCCCTCAGATACAGAGTGGTGGGTCAGCAGTGGCTGCTTCAATCCCATCCTCACTGAGAGCCTTGGGAAGCTGAAGCCACTTGTGTGTGTCTGGCTGGCCATGCATGGAGCAAAGGGAAACCAGTTCTGCAAAGGCACCTCCAAACCAAGAGTCCTACAGCTCCATCCTCCTGGTCAGTGATGGAGTTAATGAATAAGAGGAGAGCTGGCTTCATTTGCTGCAGGCTGGTTGACTTGATAGTCCCTGATGAAACCATGACCATGATGGACCAGAGTAATACACAGCTGGGGTCTAATTTTAACAGAATAGATGAGAAAGGGGATAATCTTTCCCCTTGCCCCCCACTTCCCCTTCTTTCCTTTTGGATACATCTATTAAAAGTGAAAGATGTCTCATACATGTAACTAGGTGCTTGGCTGGGATAAACCATCACAGGATTTTTGTTAAACTTATGATAATCTTCAGGACCTGGCCACCAAGCTCTTTGTGAAGTATTCAAGCCAATACCTCATACCCATCTGCTTTCTTATTTAACCCAGCCTAGTTGAGACTAGGCTACATTTAGATCTCTGAAAATCTGGTTGAAGAGCCATAATCAAAGGCGAGCAATTGAGGGGAGCAAATTACCAAATTAGCAAACTTGGGGCAGGTGTCCCCTGGAGAAAGACTGGTGAGCTTCCTTTTAAAGGCTTATTTTGTGGAAGGGAAGGCTCTTACCTCCCATAGTACCAGTTCTGCCACAGATTAATAGTCTCTTTCCATAGCAACACCTGACCCTTTCCTCCCCTTGCCTTGATTATACATACATATATACATATATATACATACAGATACATTCCCTGTCTGGAGAAAGAATGGACAGCTGACAATTTTCTGTGGCATCAGCACAATTTAATGAAAGGGAAGCTTAAAAAAAATACAGAGAGCTGGAATGCTACTTCTGAAAAAAGAAATGTGGGGAGGCACAGGATCTGCAACCGTGTCAACAGCAGAACAAGCTGCTATCAGGAGCTTCATTCAGGATCCTGCTTCCCAAAGAGACTGTACCATGGCAAGTATTGAATAAACCTGGGTGACAGCACTTTGGAAACAGGCCACTGCTGGGGCAGCTGCAAGGAGCTCACAGGGATTGTCCAGGAAAAGGCAGATGTCTACTCAGAAAATGCTGTTCTCTCTCAGGCAATGCTGTAAAACTTGGTCTGCAAGTGCCTGGCTAAAATCCCAACCATACTTGCACCATCTCTGGTCACAGATTTTCAATTGAAAAGTACACACTTTTGGTTAGAAGCAGAAATGTCTTTCACAACATCATTCAGTCCATGTTGTGTAAGATGGGCTGGGTAGAGCTCGGCCTCCTGCCACATCTTTCAAGGAGGGAAATAAAATTTAAACAAAAGAGAGCTGCACCTAGAAAAATATAGTACCTGGGAATGGAGCAAACAGGAGCTGCAGAGGAATTTCTTTCCAGAGAAGACTCCGTAAGTGTTATTGTCTTCACAGGAAAAATAATTTTGCAGAAAGAACGGAAGTGTTCAGTTTGCTAGAACTGAATCTATGCACAAAATCAACCTATATCCAGAGGAGAAAAATGCCCAGGTCCTGGAATATTCTGTAAAACCACTCAGAGTCCACACAAAGCTCCTAGTAAAAATCTCAAGGGGAATGTATCAGTGTCTTGGTAAAGCAGCTAGCAGATGGGAGTTCCCACCAGTGCTGAGCTACAGACTACTGCAGGTGATGGGCAATACTGAGATGTTCTCAGTGTGAAGAAGAACATGTCCCACATGCCTCTTCACCACATTTAAAGGCTATGGAAGCATTTGGAGGAGGTGAATCCTACTGGTGAAGCTCAAGGTAAATGCAGATCCCCTGAGTGTTATCAGAAACAAAACACTTTTAGCCCTGGTAGAGTTGCCGAATAAAAAACAATAATTTGCACAGGAGGACATGATCATGTTTAAGAAATCCAGAATGGAATGAATCCACATCCTAGAGATAATGGGACTTGCACATAAATTGGAGGCTGGCAATGACCCAAAACTGCTAAAGAGAGCACTGCAGAGCATCAAGTGCATGCTACTGATACTCCAGGGCTCTGATGTGAAGAAAAGGTATTACCCAAGGGGGAAAAAAAAATCATTCCTGGGGCCAATAGATTAGGTAGCAGGTTTGTTCCAGCTGTGAGAAGCAGGAGGCAGCATATCAACATACCAAAATATCTTTGCATCTCTCATTAGAGCTGATGATTTTTTTTCCTTTTTTTCTCTGATGAAACAGATGTCCAATTCATCAGATCTGAAACATTTTGTTTCATCCCCAAAGATCTGGGCTCCTCACCCAGGGGCAGTCCCCTGCTGAGGCTGGCCCTGTGAGCTCGGGGGCCTTGGGGCTGTTGGTCAGGGGGGATTCCTTGGTTCAAGGCCCTGGAGCAAAGCCAACAGGCGTGTTTCAGGGGAGGCTGAAACAAAGGGATTTGAAATTCCCAATTTGTTAACCTTATGGACCCTCCAAGGCTGCTCACAGCCATAGGAGTTGAAAAGGATGGGGAGAGGTGAGGGGAAAAAAAAAAAAAAAAGAAGACAGTGCATTCCTTGCTTGATATTATTATCCCAGGGCCAGCGTGGGTTGGGGACCACTGGGACAGAACAAAGAGTCATCATAGATGTCAGTGTTCTCAGATGGAGGAACCCTCTTGCTGAATGAACCACAAACTTCTGACTTTTTAATGCCAAGCTCAGTCAGAAGGTTATTAGACCAATGACCACTGGGCCTAAACCAACAACCATCCCGACAGACAATTTCTACAGATTATGCTAATAAAATACAGGACTTCTTTGAAGCCAAAACACGTTTCTGCTCTTGCCATGCACAAACCATCCCAGAGAATCATGTGTGATGCATTCCCAGTGCATTCCTCTGGCATTCATGTGCATCTCCAATGAAATATGGTCTCACTAGAGTGAAAGCCAAACTATGTTCAGCTGTGTTTGAGTATTAAAAACACACTCATATATATGTGTAAAAAACTGCCTCTAAATTAATGAAAACTAAAAAATCTCCCAGGTAAAGGTAATTTCTATAAATAAGCCTGAGAGAGTAAAATCCAGAAAGGAATTGTTAGCATCAAGGTTTGATGCTCTAAGACTCTCAGTGGAGGGTTGTATCCTTACTCAGTGTTTACACCAAGCTCTCAACCTTGCAGCTGAATTAAGGCTTAGCTTCTACAAAGATATCCAAACCTGATGTTCAAGACTGCAGTGACAATAAACTCACTGGGTTCTTCGAAATAACACCTTGAAATATATTGTTCACCTTTAAAATGCTGATAATTATGACACTTAAAACTAGAAATCCAGGAGACCAAATTACAGTCCTGATGTCGAGCTGCAATTCCAATCCAGCGTCTCCTCACTGAGAGTCACTCACAGACACATCTACTCAGTCTGTGCTGGCCAGGTATTTTGATACTCCTTCTTTGTAGAAAGGTGGGAATCAGTAACTGCAGGTGTAAGTTAGGACAATCACCTTAAAAGGCAAAGTTGTTTTTTGATTTCTCTAAGGTTTTATCTTTTTTATATAATTTATTGTGCTGAGAACAGGGAAGATTTGCCCACCTGGGTATCTGTAAACTTTCCTGGAGTCTGTATTAAGGAGTTTTTCATTTATTCCCTCCCAGAGAAGACCTCTATAGGGAGGAGTAGATTCAGATTTACAGAAGGGTATATGAAAACCAAATTAGAATTCTCATAAGGGTTAAATAAGCTTTGGATAATCAAAAGAATTGCCTTCAGCTCAGTCAAAGTTTCAATCAGAAAGCGACTTTTATTTTGTTTGTCATTTCCCACCACACCTATTAGGTAGAGTCATCTCAATTAGAGCCTGAGAAAGTGCTAGTTGGGAAGAGAGAGCTCGCAGTGATGGTCCCCGAGGGAAGCTGCACCCCACGGCGATGCCAAAAATGTGTGTGCCCTGTGAGGGTGTGCATCCAAAGGGCTGTATCTCAGAGCCGGCAAACTAGGTTAATGCCGTGTGAGGGGCCCGCAGGAGCCTGGAGGCGAGAAAACCCCGAGCCTTGAGGTGAAGTGTGTGGGACAGCTGTGGGGAGGGAGGAAGGGAACATCGGAACATCGCTGCCCTCCTCCCGCGCCCTTCCTCACAGCCAGAGCTCCGTCCTTTCCCCGCCAAAGCTCCGCGCTCAGAGGCGGAGGGAATTGGGGCGCAAGGGGGGAGTCCCCGGGGTGGGAGGGTGGCGGGCGAGGGTGTGGGACCCTTGGCAGGGCGGCTACGACACGGCCTGAGAGTACAATTAGCATTATCTTGATGAATTTCTAGGCAGCGAGTCCTTGCTGTGCCTTTCAGAAGTCGCAGGGCACTCTGTCCCCATCTGTTCTTTTATGATTATTACTTCACTTTTTTTTTTTTAATAGTAATCGTTGACCTGATATAGATGACTGGGGGAAAGGGGAGTGATGTGGCTCCTACAACGTCAATCAAAACTCTTCCTCAAACCCTCCCCACAAGACCAGTTTCTATCTCCCAGCTGTACTGGCAAGATGTTCTTAGCCAAATACATGATTCTATTAATGAGCACTTATATTTGCTAAGGAATGCAAATTCTTTCTCTCCGTGTATTATTAGCTGTATCAGAATGTTTGTCCTTTCAGTCCTCTTTGAAGTTGAAGGAGGAAAGGCTGTTGTGTGGCACTGAGAAGGGAAAAAAATTGAGAGAGAGGAAAAAACACTTCTAACTCCTCCGGGTTTTTATTTGTTCTCTTGCCAAAAACGCCAAAGGTAGCAAAAGTTGCAGAAATTATTTAAAATGTGTGGTTTTTTTCCTCCAAATTAGATAGATTTTTTCCAACTGATCATTCCCTTTTAATAATAATGAGATCTAATGAACAGCCTGGTTTGAATTTACTTAAAAAATAATCTCTCTGATGCTCTAGAGAATCTATTACTAGTCGAATGGAAATAAATCCAATTGCCTCCTCAGACATGAGAACGGCTTTTTTCGGCGCTCTGGGCTATAAATGAGCACCCTCTCCCCCTCCTTCGCCAGTTTGTGGCTGATGTCGCGATACGACAGGGCAGCGCTGAGGCGCGGAGGTGAGCCCGGTGCCCGTTTGAGCCCGGAATTCCCGCAGGATGCAGAGTTTGAGGGGCCGATGCGCCGACTGCTGCGGGTTTGCAGCGGAGCGCGGGTGCGGAGCGCGTTCCGCACCGCTGAGAGGGGGCGAGGTGCTCACCCACCCCCGGGGCGGACACGAGTGGGGGCTCTCTGCCGTGAAGTTTTTATTCCAGATAAGCGGGTGGGGGGATAAAAGGAGGGGCCCTGCATCAGCTCAACTTTTGTCATGTATCACTTTTCCTCTTGAAAGGTGTTATAACAGCAATTCAATTACAGTAAATAGTGTACATCATCCTCACAGCTGGAAAATTCTGTAACTAACTGTGACCAAACGTTGTAAAGGAATATAGCTTAACCAGTATTACTTTTTTTTTTTGTTGCTGACCACAGGTTAATTAATTTCAAGGAGCTTAGTATATCTAAACAGAAACACACTGTGATGCTGGCAAGAAATCATAAAATATAAAACGTGGAATTAGGAATATCATGTGAAATCTCCACAGCAGTATTTGGTGCCTGGGAATAATTCTGGCGGTGCCCCTCGGCCAGCCCCCTCCGTTCCTGGTCCCCCAAACCCAGCGGAGGCACCGAGCCCTCTGCAAACCCCTCAAGGCACACAGTCGCGTCCCGGAGTGGGACAAGCACCCGCGGCTGGGATGTGAATACCACGTGCTGACACTGGCACACATACACCTCCAGCAAACCACACTTCCCTGAGAAACATGCGAGGGGCATTTTATTTATTACAGGCCATACCTATAGACTTTGGTTAAACACCCATTTGCAGCCCCGTATTAACCCTGCGTAGAAGGTGAAGGGTATCTCACGTCGGGGCTGCAAAGTGCGCACAGAAAACGGGGTCCGAGAGAAGCCCTAAATCACCCATGCAAAAAACCCGAGTGAAACTCCGCGTAAGTCAAGCGCAGCTCCCATTTCTATTAATGGTAATATTAGCTGCTGTCTCCAGTTGCAATTGGGAAGATTTAAGGAGGATTTCATTTACTCGGGGGTACATGAAAAGGTGTTGTGTACTGAGGGAGGTGTTTCCAGCCCGACAGTGGAAGTGGTGTGTTTTCCACCTTACCATGCCCCGGCCCCCTCCCGCAGTGGGCTGACCCCGACGGGGGGGACTCTCGTGGGGAGGAACACGCTGTGCCCTTCGGAGAGGGGCCAGGATAGGGCCCCGGGAGTCACATCCAGCTCCCAGAACCAGCTGGGACTTGATCCCGCCGCTGACACTGAGCTCGTCCTGCGTGGTCGTGGGTCAGCGACAGGGGGAGATTGGATGTTGGGGCCGGGGGCGGGGTGGGGGAAGATGTGATGGGGCATCCCGGTTTGGGGAGTTAGAAATAACATACACCTATCTCTCCCCCCAAAAATTACAGAGACCAGGATAAGAGCCAGGTGGATCTCCCTGAGGAAGTGAGACAGGATCGAGCCCGTTCGCCAGCTCTAGGTTAGGGACGCTGTTGCCAAGCGGGCTGAAGTCACCCGGAGAGTTCCCATTAATTTCCACGTTTCTTAGTGAGCTCTTGGCCACTCTCCAAAACAAAAAATGATGGAGAAAAAAAAATAAAACTAACAAACTACCCTCGATCTGTGAAAACTTTATTGTGCAAAAAATCTCCAGCCCTGGACCGTCCCGTTTTTCTTTAAAAAGTAAGAAAATATAAGTCACCACCTCCAAATTGCAATCGCCAGCCCCACAACAAAGGTCCGAACCCCCGCGTTTTGCAGTTGTCAGGACAATCTTGTCCATCTCTACGGTGAAAGGAATACAAATTCTCCCCGCTCCTCTCCCTCAGCCTCAGCGAAAGCCCGCAGGAGGGGGCATCACCACTTCAACCCTGCGCCCACCGCCCTCCTCGCAAGCCAGATCTTTAATATTTCATTTTTTTTGACTCTTCTCAAGTAAAAGTTTGGGAGTTAAACTTCTGCCCCGCGTCCTTGCCCAGAATGGCAACGATTCCCTCCTGCCAAGTTCGTTTGCCGCTTCTCCTCCCCTCCCTCCCCTCTGACCAGGTACGAACTCCCCGCAGCGGGACGGGACCTTCCAAAGACTAAAAAATATCAACGCGATGCGAGCACAAACGTGCTGGTTTACAGGGCAACTCGATGGCAAAGTTAGGACTTGCTTGACTTTTTCTACTTATTTTTATTTCTCCGAATACAGTTTGTTAAGGTGAAAGCGGGGAATTCGGCAGAAGCTGAAATTTACGTTGTACATGTGCAAAAATGCTCAGACTTTTTTTCTCCAAGTAGCCAAATAGTTCTTACAATTTAGTTATTTCTGTTTCTCCTCACTGCCCGTCGAATGTATTTAATCGTGCGTCTTTCTAATTCTGTTTCTCTTATTTTCTATCTTTATTTCAATATTTCTAAAGTTGCACCCACAAGTCTGGATTGCAAACACATCCCCATCTAGGTACAGGTAGAAGAGAGCAAAAATCCGCGTCGTCCCTAATTCTGGTTTATCTTTTCTGGAGGGAAAAAACCCTAAACTTCCCAAAAAGGTATTTTTAATAATCCTTTAAAAAAAAACATTTCGAATGATCTAATTTTAAATTCTTTATTCTTGTTTATTATCCACAGGAAATTGCTTCCACTACCGCGTAGGTTTACTTTTGTGACATAACCCTGAAATATTCCCAGCAGAGGAAAATACACTCCAAACGCATCCCTCCAAAGTTTTTTTTCTTCACACCCTCAAGTTCGTTGTTAATTTTCCGTCTTAATATCCTCGTCCTTCATTTAGTAAAGGTNTATTCAACCATCAGTTGATTGTGGAAAGCATTTGGAGTTTAGTAGTCATATTAAAATAAAATACCCTTGCCAGAAAATTACTTTGTAAAAAAAAAAAAAAGAAAAAAAAAAGAAGAATGTTTCGTCCATTATTGAGATGTCATTTGCCAGAGTTACCACTGTCACAATCGGAGAAGGGAACAGGAAACCTGAGCGGTTGAAAATAGAGACTTTCGTATCGTAACTTTAGCAATTTAAATCTCATCATTTTAGGCATTTTATAGAGGTCGTTTTCTACTTCCCAGTGTGGCAAGGGCGGTTATGTTTTATTTCGAGAGATTATGAAACTCCAGTACTCAGTGGAGTCCCAATGTTTTTTCGCCCCTTTCAAGGAGGAAAAATGTTCGGTTTCCTTGTTAATATTTTTTTTTTCAGAAAGAATATGTATATATAAGGTCAATTACCAAAAGCACATTTCCTCTCCTTTCCTGTCCTCCCTTTACCTGAAGAAGTACACTCGGAGCCAGAGAAGTTAGTTTAAAAAAAAAAATCCAACAAAAATCCAGGCAGCATCTGCAATGTGGGGGGATTTTTACTAATTCTTAGGATCTGGCTTGCAGAAAACCTAGGAGGAAAACGCAGAGAAGGAAACTTGCTGGCCGTTCGAGGTCCCAAGCGCTCCCCTCTGAGCTAATTAGGAAAGAGCATCCCGGCAAGGTCCGATTTTCAAACCCAGCTCGTTCCTTTTGGAAAGTTACCCGCATCGTTTCTTTTAGAAACCACAATAATTAGACCTGAGCTGAGTTAACTACTCTTTCTCCTGGTCAACAAATCAATAGCAATTAATTTGAAATAGCTGAGATGATAAAACACTTCCTATTGCACCTGACCTTGCCAAAAGAGTTATAAATAGAATATAGTGAATATACGCTTTAACACAACTCCCGTTGGTTTAATCTTTCTTTTGCTCTTCCTCGGCTTTTAGGACACTTCTAAATTTTCTACTTACTTCCGGGTTTGTGACTTATTTTTTAGACTTTAAATACATTTTCTTAGAACGATTTAATGTCTTAAATGAAACAATAACGGTACGAGATGTTTGTAGCAAAAAAAAATGTATTTACATTAACCTCGAGTTAAAAATGTAATATATTTCATGCAAACATATATGATGAATGACACAGTATTAGACATGAATATATGTGTAGCCAGTATTTCATCACTTGTGCACACTCTTTTGGAGGACGTGAATTGATCTAAAATTGAAATTGTAGAGAAGAAGAAGGTGATGGGGTGAGAGGACTGTAAAGGGAAGATATTAGAAACGTTTAGGTGTGGAATATTAATTATGAAACAGAACTCTCTTCACTTTTCTTTGCTCAGTAAGAAAGCCTCATCTTCCCTCTCTCCCCCTCTTGCTCCCTCTTCCTCTCTTTCATTGGAAAGAGGATCCTAAATTCCTTTTGACTGATAGGAAGTTACAAGACAAGATGCTATTTTCTCTTTCTTTTCTGACAACTCTGTCATCCCCGGGATCATAGTCATGTCAGAGTGTCTGTCTGGGAGAAGAAGAAGAAGAAGGGGAAAAAAAAAACAGTGAAGCCTGTGGCCATCTTTGCATCAAAATTTTCCAGACCTCTATTTTTGATTGTGATCCCGCTGATCTGAGTTTGAAATGCGAACACAGCAAAGCCCCTAAGCCTTCAATCGTGTGAAATTTTCAAAAGATCTCTAGAAGCAATCTCAGGCTGTCTGACCCCTGACAGGCGGAGATCTCTTTATACCTCTCTCTGCCAGCACTTCATTTGTTGGAATATCTTTCAGATTTGCACCTCCAGATGACAACCTGAGTGTTTATTATGTGTATGAATCTGAAATCTTCACTGCAGTACAAAGAAGACGTCTTAAACATCATGTTTAATTTCAGATCGTAATTACCTGCTCCTCTTTTGCTTCTAATTATCTATTTCTCCTTCCTCTCTGTGGCATGTTGATATTTTGTTGATTCTCCCTTTTAATCAGCCTTTCTTGCCTTTTTTTTTTAATCGTATTAGTTCAGTCCACGAGGGAATTAAACATGTCACGGTGGACACACATCATGCCTATGTGGAGAGATAAAATTCTAGCGACGAATGTGTGCTCCCTATGGCTCTCTGTATATATGGATGTGCTCTGGAGAAATAATAACTATTCCTGCCATTATAATCCAGGTTGTTAGTATGCTTCATCTCCCATTAATCTTTATACATCAATTTAAATTGGCAGCAGTGTTTATGTTTTGTCCCGTGACGTAGCAGCAATGTCATCTGATAGCAACCAAAGCAGCCCTTTAGTGTCCCTCCTTTCAAGAAAGCAGAAGGGGAAGAAAGGGGAAAAATACAAATAATTTATTAACACCCCCCACCCACC